>CM057458.1:19437500-20037500 GCA_016271365.2 Neoceratodus forsteri | reverse complement strand
CAGGAAAATCCTAGCCCCAAATAATCACGGTAGTAAGTGCGGCAAACACCAACATAGAGGTGTCGATAGGGAGAAGGGCAGGGGTAAATGGAGAAAGTGACAAAGGCAAGAAGGACAGGGATGGGGCAAAAGGGAGTAAGGCCATCAGGAAATGGAGGTAATGAGTACCAATGCCCATAGTCTGGGCAACAAGCTCCCTGAGCTGATGGCCTTAATGGAAGAGGGATGCCTGGATATCGTGAGCAGTCACAGAAACATGGTACACAGAGAACCATGTCTGGGATGTTAACATACCAGGGTACATAACCTGCAAGGAGAGACAGGCAGGGAGAAGAGGGGAGGAGTTGCTCTCTATGTAAAGGAAGGGATAAAAGCAACTGAACAAAAAGAGTAAGGAGGAGAGGAGGCACTGTGGGTCACCTTGGAGACTGGAAAGGGCACCACAATCCGCACAGGGGTTGTGTACAGACCCCCTTGTCAGGGGGAAGGAATGGACAAGGATATGATTGAAGGCATTCTTAGAATGGCAGAAAAAGGTGAGATACTGTTGATGGGAGACCTGAATATGCCAGATGTTAACTGGAGCACATTAGCTTCAGCCACATCCAAGAGCAGGGCCATTCTTGATGCCCTACAGGTGGCAGGCATTAGACAGCTAGTTTTGGAACCCACTCCTGAGGGAGCAATCTTAGACCTCGTACTCTCAAGCGGGGCAGTGAGAGGATCTCAGATCTAGAAGTGGGTTGCCATCTGGGGACAAGTGACCATCAAACAGTGTGGTTCACGTTAAACTCAGCTACAGAGTCAAGCCATACAAAAGTGAGGGTACTGGACTTTAGGAGGGCTGACTTTGGCAAGATGGGAGAGTGCCTCAGAAAAGCACTAGCAAACAGGCTAGAAGGAGGTGTGGAGCAACAATGGGGAATTATCAAAACTGCCATCACAGAGGCAACAAGCCTTTGTGTGAAGCAAATAAACAAATCAAAATGAAAAAAAAGCCACTGTGGTTCTCAAAAGAGGTGGCTGTGAAAGTCAGGAAGAAAAAGATAGCATTCGAAGTATAAGGAAACACAGAAGGAGCAGGACAGAGAGCTGTACCAGTTAAGGCAGAAGGAAGCAGGGAGGGAAGTCGAATGCAAAGGCCCAAACTGAGGAAAAGATAGCCAACTCAGTTAAGAAAGGGATAAAACCTTTTATAGGTACATCAGCGCTGTAGAAAGACAAAGGGAGGGATAGTGAGGCTGAATAGAATAAACGGTGGGTGGACAGAGGGGGACAGTGAAAAAGCAGGAATACTGAACAAATATTTCTGCTCAGTTTTCACAAAAGAGGAGGAGGAAGTGCCTAATCCAATTAACAGAAGCACTCTCGATAGGGGGGTCAATCTCAGTCCTTTCACAGAAGAAAGGGTTCTGCAAGAACTCCTAAAACTGAAGGTGGACAAAGCAATGGGTCCTGATGGAATTCACCCTAGAATTCTAAAAGAATTAAGGGAGGAACTAGTGAAACCACTGGCTACTCTTTTAATAAATCATGGGAGGATGGTGTGGTACCCGAGGATTGGAGGAAGGCGGATGTGATTCCCTTCACAAAACTGGCTCCAAGACAGAGGCAGGAAACTACAGATCTGTCAGTCTGACCTCTGTGGTAGGGAAAGTGATGGAGCTCACTTCTGAAG
The DNA here is from genome assembly GCA_016271365.2 of Neoceratodus forsteri. NCBI lineage: Eukaryota > Metazoa > Chordata > Ceratodontiformes > Ceratodontidae > Neoceratodus > Neoceratodus forsteri. The sequence goes on along the minus strand of CM057458.1, from coordinate 20,035,822 downwards.
GAAAGAATAGTCGAGTACCTGAGGCCAGTGGAGCACAGGACCCAAGGCAGCATGGATTCACAGCAGGAAGGTCATGTCAGGCGAATCTAATAGATTTCTTTGACTGGGTGACCAAGTAGTAGACCAGGGAGGGCTGTGGACATGGCCTACCTGACTTCTAGCAAGGCATTTGACACAGTCCCACACAAAGATTACTAGTCAAATTAACCAGCCTGGGAGTGGGACCCAGGGTGATAGCCTGGGTAAAACATTGGCTGGACAACAGGACACAGAAGGTAATTGTAAATGGAGTCCACTCTGAAGAAAGGGGTTACTAGTGGGGTACCACAGGGTTCAGTATTGGTCCAGTCCTTTTAATGTCTTCATCAGTGACATTGCAGAGGACTGGAAGGAAAAGTATGCTTTTTGCAGATGACACAAAGATCTGCAACAGAGTTGATACACAAGGAGGCGTGGAAAGGATGAAAAGGGACTTGGCAAGGTTGGAGGAATGGTCAGAGTATGGCAGCTAGGATTCAATGCAAAGAAGTGCAAAATAATGCACCTGGGAAACAAGAACCCAGGGAAGAATACACAATGGGGTAGTAACAACAACAAAAAGGAAAGGGACCTGGGTGTAATCATATCAGATGACCTTAAGGTTAGCAAGCAATGTGAGAAGGCAGTAGGGAGGGCTGGAGGTATACTGGGATGTATAGGGAGAGGCATCATCAGCAGAAAACAGGAAGTTGTTATCCCTCTGTACAGACAGTTGGTGAGACCCCATCTGGAGTACTGTGTCCAGTTCTGGAGACCCCATCTCTGCAAGGACATAGACAGGATAGAGGCAGTCCAGAGGAGGGCAACTAAAATGGTGCAGGGTCTGCAAGAGAAGCCATATGAGGAGAGACTAAAGGAGCTTAATATGTATACCCTTGAGGAAAGAAGGGAGAGGGGGGACATGATAGAAACTTTTAAGAACCTCAGTGGAATCAACAAAGTCCAAGAGGGTAGCATCTTTCAGAAAAAGAGACTTGCAAGAACAAGGGGACACAATTTAAAGATAGAAGGAGGGGTTCAGGGGCAATGTGAGGAAGTATTATTTCACAGAGAGGGTAGTGGATGCATGGAACAGCCTTCCTGAGGAGGTTGTGGGGTCTAAAACTGTGGGAGAATTCAAGAATGCATGGGACAGACATAAGGCAATTCTTGTGGGGGGTAGGAAGAAATAGGCTGTTGGTTAACTAGGATCTGCGGCCTATCCTGTAGGTAGGGAAATGGGCAGACTAGATGGGCCTAGCGGTCCTTATCTGCCCTCAAAGTCTATGTTTCTATGTTTCTATGTTACAAGGAGGTCCTATGACATATAGACTAAACAATGAAGAACATAACAGGTAATAACAGTAAATACATGAAATGCACATTACATGGTAGAGACTGAATATACATACAAGGGCACCACAAGGGAAGACCACAGGTGGTAAACACTAGTCTAACACAGGGTAGACTTACAGGTTGCATATTGATAAATGAAACATGAAGCCTGGTATATACAATACATATAATTTCGGCAGCTAGAAAAAACAGAATACAACTGATAAGGGGGGTAGGAGTGATATAATAGTGTAGCATTGGAGCTTAAACATAGGTAAAGCCAGGAGTAGATGGGGAGGGAAAGCAATTAATATGACAAGGTATATGGTATCCATATGGTAGACTGGGCACCAGTGCCCCAACAGCAGTCAGCCTGGGGAACCTGAGAGAAAGGATAAGAGAAGCTGGGTGCCAGTACCCCAACAGGAATCAGACTGGGAATCTGAGAGAAAGGATATCAGAGGCTGGGTGTCACTACCCCTACAGAAGTGATACTGGAGTTCATGAGAGAAAGGATACGAGTGGCTGGGGGGCCTCAGATAAAGGTTATGAGATGCTGGGTGCCAGTACCTTAAGCAGAGTCAGACTAGGAGTCTGAGATAAAGGGAAAAGAGGCTGGGTGTCAATGCCCCTACAGGAATGATATTGGAGGTCATAAGAGAAACTGTACGAGAGTCTGGGTACCAGTACCCCAACAGGAGTCCGATTGGGGGGGCTGAGATAAAGGTTATAAGATGCTGTGTGCCAGCACCTTGAGTAGAGTCAGACTTGGGAGTCTGAGAGAATGGATATGACAAGCTTGGTGCCAGAGCCGCAACAGGAGTCAGCCTGTGTGGTCTGAGAGAAAGGATATAAGAGGGTGGGTGCCAGTACCACAACAGGACTCAGATTGGGGAGTCTGAGATAAATGACATGAGAGGCATGGTGCCAGTACCCCAACATGAGTCAGACTGGGATGTCTGAGAGAAAGGACACAAAAGGTTGGGTGCCAGTAACCCAACAGAAGTCAGCCAGGAGGGTCTAAGATAAATGATATGTGAGGCTGAGTGTCAGTACCCCAACAGGAGCCAGACAGGGGGGTCTGAAACAAAGGATATAAGAGGCTGGGTGTCAGTACCCCAACAGGAGTCAGACTTGGGGGATTGAAAGAAAGGATTCATAAAAACAGAGAAACATAGAAGTTGTCATCAGATAAGGACCTCTTGGCCTACCTATAGTCTGCCCTATATTCCCTACATACTGTGCCACTGCAGACCCTTCTCAGTCACGACAATCTGAGTGCCAGTACTCCAACAGGAGTCAGACTAGAGGTTCTGAGAGAAAGGATGCAGGAAGCTGAGTGCCAATACCCCAATAGGAGTCGGCCCAGGGTTCTGAGATAAATGACATGAGAGGCTGGGTGCAAGTTCCTAGCAGAAGTCAAACTGGGGGGGCCTGAGAGAAAAGTTAGGAGAGGCTGGGTGCCAGTTCAAAGCAGGAGTCAGACTGGGGTCTGAGAGAAAAGATATGAGAGGCTGGGTGCCAGTACCCCAACCCCAACTGGAGACCTGGGTTTGAAACCCACAGCCCCCACTTGCATACTGTGTGATCCTGAGCAAGTCACTTGACTTTCTTGTGCTCCTAGGTTGCACCTGTAAACCATCTTTCAGCTTAGTGTGTCTCTTCTGGTAAAACAAAGGTAAAAAAAAAGAAAAGGAGTCAGACTAGGGGGTCTGAGATAAAGGATACAAAGAGCTGGGTGTCAGTACCCCAACAAGAGTCAGACTAGGGGTTTGAGAGAAAGGATATGAAATGCTGGGTGCCAGTTCCCCAAGAGGAGTCAGACTCGGAGGCCTTAGAGAAAGGATACAAGAGTAGGTAGGGGCAGACCAGGTAAAGGGGAATCAAAAAATCATTTAAATCAAAATCATATGGAGCCCTTTACACAAAGGTGCGTAGTGAGATACACGCCACACATCACTGGTGTGTAGCCCACTCCACAGTTGCCAGTCCCCCTGCGTGCATTCACAATGCAAGTACATCCCCCCTACACACCTGATAGTCCAGCCGAATGCACAGCTCTGGGCCAGGGGCCATGTCAACACTCCACACAATTCACAAAACCGCAGAGTACTGCACACAGCTGCCAGCAGGTACACGTCCTTGGGGCAGTCATTACCCCAAGCAGCCATTACGTGCCCCTGGGGAGAAACCACCAGCCATGGAAATGGTAGGGGGCATCGGCCCCACCAAATAGGGATGCCCCTGCTGTCGGGGCAATCCGGGAGGTCGAAGGGGCAGTCAGCCGGGGTACCCCCCGCAACATCATGGGCAGTGCTCTGCATGCCAACTGACATTATGGCACCCCATGGGTTCAAGAGATCCATTGCGGGACCCGGGCTGGGCAGCCGATTGACTGCCTGCCCAGATCTGCCATGCCACAACCACCTGCCCCCTGCAGACCTGCGCAATGGGGGGGCACATAAGGGAGCTGGGCAGGGGCCAGTGTATGTGAATGTGGCCCCCTCGCAGATCTTTCAGGGGTGAGGAGCTGTGTGAGCGGGATACCCACCGTTGGCAGGTATTTCCCCGCCGATAGTCAATAGCCCCCACAGATTGTATCTTGTAAAAGCCTTGACATTCTGCTACTCCATTTTAACAACATTATCACCTTTAAAAATCTGGAAGTGTTGCAGAATAACAGATGCTAACATCTTAAAGTTGCAGTACCACGAAATCAGGAAGTGACCTATCAAAATTCTGTTTTTCAGCTGTAAGCATGCTGTCAAAGTTCCAGTTTCCATAACTGTAAATGTTATTTTTCAGTCATCTTTAGTTTTTTAGATATTTGCAATTTATTTGAATTGTTGAAAGCGCTACAACAAATATGGCGGCTGACTTATTTTCAGCTGTGCTTCTTCTACAGGTCACATCATGTCCTTTGACAACAGCAGAGGGACCCTCTGCTGACCATTCCCGATGTCCCTGCCAGTCATATACATGTGCAGTTGGCAGCAGAAGGGGTTCCAGTGCAACTTGCTTAGTGGCACAAATGTACACAAAAGCAGAGAAAAACTGAGAAAATTACTCTGCGATAGTATAACGCCAGCGAGAAAGAGTACCAGGTATATGATTAGCAGAGCACAGGGAATAAACTGTCAAAAAAGCGCAAATTTTTTGTTCGTAGTACTGCTGCTTTAAGCAAGTCCTTTTGCGATGAGGTGTTCATAATTGGTATTATTTGTAGGGACCTACCTATCGCAAACAAAAGAAGTTGTGTTTAATTAAGGATCCCTTATGAGGCTATACCGATCACCTTATTATGGAACTAAAAGCACCCCAATAAACTGTTGATTCAGACAGGCAGATAGATCTAACTGGTAGCCACATTGCCCAGTGAGCCTGTTATTATTAATGGGATCCTAGTACTGTATGTATGTGCAATGTGTTTTATTTTCTACACGTCCTGTGATACCCCTCATTGAGTTCACTCACAGAACAAGCCAGGAATATTTCTTGTTCCAGCTGTCACAGGCACTTCAGTCGAGTTACCCTGAGCATGTATTGTACATCAGTTCTTATCAGGCTGGCAGTGGCCACTGGACTGTACAAGACTCAGCAGATTTCTAAATACAAAAAGAAAATCTCCTTTACTGAAGATCTTGGAAGAAAGAATGCTTCAGTCCTGTTGGTCCTTGGAAAACTAGATCCATTGAATATTTTTTTGCCCCCGAAAGAGGACTTTGCCTCAGTGTGCCAACCCAGCTGCAAAATGCAATAAATAAATAAATAAAAAGTTTGATAGCAAAAAAAAAAGTGTGTGTTTGTCTGAGTTAACTGAACTGAATGGTTATCTGAACAGTTATCTAGATGTAAATCTCAGGTGATTGAAAGGACTTGATAGCTGTGAGGGTTAAATTACTTGTAGAAAGATCTAGTAAGTAGGGGGAGTGGCTTAGCTAGAAGGAAGCTACATTTAAAGACTGCCTTAGAAAGATTTTGCTAGTAGCTTGGCAGAAGACACCAGGAGAAAGGACTGCTGTGTGACTGTACTTCTCTACTGGGACTATATTGCCCTCCTTCCCTCTCCTCCACCCTCCCACCCAAAGCTAGTTCTATTTTATAGGCACAGAATTTGACTGGCAACAGGAACTTCCTGTTTGGGAGCAGGAAGTGAGTGATCACAGAGCCACCAAAGACCCACCATCCTAGAAGGGCAAGAGTAGCTCTCCGGCCCCCTCTAGCTGCTGGAGGTCTGCCTCTGAGCAAGTAAGGGGTCTACTGTGAAATATATGATATTCTTGTCTCAGAACAGGACAATCAGGAGCAAGGGCACACTTGCAAAAAGTAAGAGAGAAAAAACAGAGGAAAGAGTAAGGATTGCAAACAGTTAAGGAGCCAGAAATAAGACATGATGGGAGTGGTGGCAGTGGCTGTGGAGCAGCAGTCTTCGGAGACGTTCTGGAGGATGCGTGTTGTCCCATCTGCAGGCACCTCTCTGGGCTGAGGGGAGGTTGCTCATCTCAGGCAGCTGAGTTGGCCAGGATTTGTGGGACCTCCTCTTCCATCCAGAGACCACCAGTGCCACTGCCATTGCCTCAGAGGTTGCCAAGAAAGAGGAGCGGTTGGACCACAGTGGGCTCAGGGAGGGTGAGGGTGGTGGAACAGAGGTGCATCCCTCCAGTTGTACCTCTCCACAATTCTTGTGCCATTCTGGCAAAGTGTGGTTCCTCTATGGAGGCACCCGCAGTGGAGACCAAGGAGGATGCTGGTAACCTTCACAGAGGAGACCCACAGGAGGGTGGCAGGGGACCCCGTAGGGGAAGGAAACAACTCCTGGTGGGGGACTCCATTGTTAGGAAGGTAGAACTGGGGGGAGGAAGGGGAGAGGGAGGTAAGGTGCCTGCCTGGCACCATGGCTTGGAAGGACAGGGAGCGAATCCTCAGGATTGCCAGAGCAGCTGCACAGGGGAGGGAGCTGGATGTCATTGTCCACCTAGGGACAAATGACCTGGCTAATAAAGGGATTAGAGAAGTGCAGGAAGAGTTTGTGGAATTGGGGAGGGGCCTTAGACAAGTAGCACGCACGGTAACCTACTCAGAGGTGCTGCCCATCTATGGCGTAGGAGAGGCTAGGGTGTTCCGCACCATGGGATTCAATCAGTGGTTGAAAAACTGGTGTGGAGCTCAGGGATTTGGCTTCATAGGGGACTGGGGGTCCACCTGGAGTGATGCAAGCCTTACTGGCATGATGGGCTGCATCTGTCCAGGAGGGGAACCAGGATCCTAGTGATAGGTTTAAATGCTTCATTGGCAAGCATTTAAACTAGCCAAGGGGGTAGGCACTGGAAAGGAGCAGGAAAATCCTAGCCCCCCCCCAAATTAATCACGGTAGTAAGTGCGGTAAACACCAACATAGAGGTGTCGATAGGGAGAAGGGGCAGGGGTAAATGGAGAAAGTGACAAAGGCAAGAAGGACAGGGATGGGGCAAAAAGGAGTAAGGCCATCAGGAAATGGAGGGTAATGAGTACCAATGCCCATAGTCTGGGCAACAAGCTCCCTGAGCTGGTGGCCTTGATGGAAGAGGGATGCCTGGATATCATAGCAGTCACAGAAACATGGTACACAGAGAACCATGATTGGGATGTTAACATACCAGGGTACATAACCTACAGGAGAGACAGGCAGGGGAGAAGAGGGGGAGGAGTAGCTCTCTATGTAAAGGAAGGGATAAAAGCAACTGAACAAAAGAGTAAACAGGGAGGACAGAAGGCACTGTGGGTCACCTTGGAGACTGGAAAGGGCACCACCATCCGCACAGGGGTTGTGTACAGACCCCCATGTCAGGGGAAGGGAATGGACAGGGATATGATAGAAGGCATTCTTAGAATAGCAGAGAAAGGGAGATACTGTTGATGGGAGACCTAAATATGCCAGATGTTAACTGGACCACATTTGCTGCAGCTACATCCAAGAGCAGGGCCATTCTTGATGCCCTACAGGTGGCAGGCCTCAGACAGCTGGTTTCAGAACCCACTCGTGAGGGACAATCTTAGACCTGTATTCTCAAATGGGGGCAGTGAGAGGATCTCAGATCTAGAAGTGGGTTGCCATCTGGGAACAAGTGACCATCAAACAGTGTGATTCACATTAAACTCAGATACAGAGTCAAGCCATACAAAAGTGAGGGTACTGGACTTCAGGAGAGCTGACTTTGGCAAGATGGGAGAGTGCCTCAGAAAAGCACTAGTAAACAGGCTAGAAGGAGGTGAGGAGCAACAATGGGGAATCATCAAAACTGCCATCACAGAGGCAACAAGCCTTTGTGTGAAGCAAATAAACAAATGAAAACGAAAGAAAAAGCCACTATGGTTCTCAAAAGAGGTGTCTGTGAAAGTCAGGGAAAAAAAGATAGCATTCGGAGTATAAGGAAACACAGAAGGAGCAGGACAGAGGCTGTACCAGTTAAGGCAGAAGGAAGCAGGAAAGAAGTCAGAATAGCAAAGGCCCAAACTGAGGAAAGGATAGCCAACTCAGTTAAGAAGGATAAAACCTTTTATAGGTACATCAGCGCGTATTGAAAGACAAGGGAGGAATAGTGAGGCTGAATAGAATGAATGGTGGGTGGGCAGAGGGGACAGTGAAAAGCAGGGATACTGACAGATATTTCTTGCTCAGTATTCACAAAGAGGAGGAAGTGCCTAATCCAGTACTGAAGCACTCTTGATGAGGAGTCTGATCAGTCCTTTCACAGAAGAAAGGGTTCTGCAAGAACTCCTAAAACTGAAGGTGGACAAAGCAATGGGGCTGATGGAATTCACCTAGAATTCTAAAAAGAATTAAGGGGAACTAGTGAAACCACTGGCTACTCTCTTTAATAAATCATGGGAGGATGGTGTGGTACCGAGGACTGGAAGAGGGCAGATGTGATTCCCCTTCACAAAAGTGGGACCAAGACAGAGGAGGAAACTACAGACCTGTCAGTCTGACCTCTGTGGTAGGAAAGTGATGGAGTCACTTCTGAAGGAAAGAATAGTTGAGTACCTAGAGGTCAGTGAGGCACAGGATCCAAGGCAGCATGGGTTCACAGCAGGAAGGTCATGTCAGACGAATCTAATAGATTTCTTTGACTGGGTGACCAAAGTAGTAGACTAGGAGGGGCTGTGGACATGGCCTACCTAGACTTTAGCAAGGCATTTGACACAGTCCCACACAAAGATTAATAGTCAAACTACACCAGCCTGGGAATGGGTCCCAGGGTGGTAGCCTGGGTAAAACATTGGCTGGACAACAGGACACAGAAGGTAATTGTAAATGGAGTCCACTCGAAGAAAGAGGGGTTACTAGTGGGCACCGTGAGGTTCAGATTGGGTCCAGTCCTTTTAATGTCTTCATAAGTGACATTGCAGAGGGACTGGAAGGAAAGTATGCCTCTTTGCAGATGACACAAAGATCTGCAACAGAGTTGATACAAGGAGGCGTGGAAAGGATGAGAAGGGACTTGGCAAGGTTGGAGGAATGGTCAGAGTATGGCAGCTAGGATTCAGTGCAAAGAAGTGCAAAATAATGCACCTGGGAAACAAGAACCCAGGGAAAAATACACAATGGGGGAGATAGTAACAACAATAAAAAGGAAAGGGACCTGGGGGTAATCATATCAGATGACCTTAAGGTTAGCAAGCAATGTGAGAGGCAGTAGGGAGGCTGGGGTATACTGGGATGCATAGGAGAGGCATCAGCAGCAGAAAACAGGAAGTAGTTATCCTCTGTACAGACAGTTGGTGAGACCCCATCTGGAGTACTGTGTCCAGTTCTGGAGACCCCATCTCCATAGGTCATAGACAGGATAGAGGCAGTCCAGAGGAGGGCAACTAAAATGGTGCAGGGTCTGCAAGAGAAGCCGTATGAAGAGAGACTAAAGGAGCTTAATATGTATACCCTTGAGGAAAGAAGGGGGATGACATGATAGAAACTTTTAAGTACCTCAGTGGAATCAATAAAGTCCAAGAGGTAGCATCTTTCAGAAAAGGAGATGTGCAAGAACAAGGGGACACAATTTAAAGATAAAGGGGGGCAGTTCAGGGGCAATGTGAGGAAGTATTATTTCACAGAGAGGGTAGTGGATGCATGGAACAGCCGTCCTGAGGAGGTTGTGGGGTCTAAAACTGTGGGAGAATTCAAGAATGCATGGGACAGACATAAGGCAATTCTTGTGGGGGTAAGAAGATATAGGCTGTTGGTTAACTAGGATCTGCGGCCTATCCTGTAGGTAGGGAAATGGGCAGACTAGATGGGCCAAGTGGTCCTTATCTGCCGTCAAAGTCTATTTTTCTATGTCTATGTTTACTGGCCCAGCATTCATATTGTACAAAGATGTTCTGGTACCAAAACATTCTGTGTTACACAGATCCCCTTTGTCAGCTGCCATTGCACTCTGACCTAGGGGTGTACAAATACCTTATCACGAATGTTCAGTCTGAATATTCAGTTTGGGCACCAAATATTTGGGCATTGGTATTCATATTTGGGAATTCGGGGGGATGCAATAAAAAAAAAAGAAACAGTCCCCCACTCACCTCCCAAGCTCAAATCATTAAATCCAAGCCCCAAATCCCCCTACCTTCTGTTGGTAACCCAATATCACCCTCCTACCCCCCAAACACCCACAGTTTGATATTTTAGTTGCACAAACTCCCATGGCAGGGAACAGGAAAAGTTTCATGCCTCCACAGCTATTATACCATCTAGCGCTCGTTTGCGCACAAAAACACCCCCATTTGTAGCACCATTAACCACCTTCTCCCTCCAGCATCCAACATCCAGATCTTGCCATGCGTCAAGGTAACCAGCACAAGCCGGCTGTCCTCTACAGCTTGCCACCTGCTACAGAATTACAGCACTCACGTGCGTGCTTCCTCACTCTTTATAGTGAAACAAATAGTGCATTACTCATGGTATTCAGAAATACTATTCATTACTCGCACATCTCTGCTTTGACTAGAAGTTAGTTGACTTTACAGCTGACCTTTATGGTGTTGTTCTGTTTTCTCGAGTTTTATGATTACAGTCCTTGCTTGAGAATATCAGGTATAACTGGTGAAAACATGCATGAACCTTCCCTTTTTCTTAGAGGACTTTTTACAACAGTAGTGAGAGAGGAGGTGGCTGGATGGAAAGGTGGTACTCAAATGGGATTGTTCTGAATTGTTGTTATGTAATTAGGGTCAGAGAGTCTGATTAAGGGGTTACCCAGAGCTCTGAGAACTGCATAGAAGATAACCAGAGCTTATAAACTGCAACAAGTTTGCTTTCTGTTGCAGACGGCTGTGTTGAAACTTTTCTGACAATCTTACAAGCTGTGTGTGTGGGGGGGTCATGTGTAGTGTGATGAGAATCTGGAGACAAAGGCCCATATCTCTCAATGTCGCACATTAGGAGGAACATCCCTCATTTTACCCCTCAGAAATGCTCTGTCACACATTAAAAAGGTGTCTGGAGAAGCAGCTGTAAACTCGGACTTTAAAACAGATATTCCTATTATTCTATTATGCTAAAGCAAAATTAATTTTTGAGCAAGGGAGCGAGGATAAGGGCTTATACAGGGGAGATGGCCTGCATCAATCCAGGAGACTACACACCTCAGTCTACAGTTTAAGCATTACTTGATGAACATTAAAACTAGCCAAGAGGTGGCAGAAGATTGGGGATGCAAACTACTCCCTCCACAGGCTGAAGTTGACAGTAAGGAGAACCTGTGGGGAGAAGAACTCTAGGTGAAAATTAAGGAAACAGGGTGGTAGAGATACAGGGGGAAGGGGATGGGAACATTAAAAAGAGAGGGAGAAAGGAGGGGGGGGCAAAATAGAAAAATTGGGGGCAACAAGCAGAGTGGAAACAAAATCTGGAAAGCCATGTGTGCAAATGCTTGCAGTCTAGGAAATAAGATCTGGATGTTGTAGCCATTACCAATTCATGGTGCACTGAAAACCATGACTGGGACATGGCCATTCCAGGCTGTAATCTGTTCAGGTAGGACTGGATGGGAAGAAAAGGAGGGGATGTGGTGCTTTATGTGAGGGAAAGCATAACGGCCACAGAGATGCAGGGAATACAGGGGGAGGCAGAGGTACTGTGGGCCACCCTGGAGATGGGGAATGGAGCCACTATCCACACTGCAGTGATCTGCAGACCTCCAGAACAATGGAAGGAATTAGGTAAGATACTGGTGAAAGCCATTGGCAAGATGGCAGAAAAGGGGGAGTTGCTGCTGGTGGGGGACTTCAACCAGATGGATGTAGACTGGAGCCTCCCAACAGCGGCTTCGGCTAAAAGAAGTGACATCCTGGACTGTCTACAGGGCGTGTTCCTCAGGCAACTGGTCAGTGAACTCACTCATGATGGAGCAGTACTGGACCTGATACTCATTAATAGGGACAGTATTTCGAACATCAAGGTGAGATGCCACCTGGGGACCAGTGATCACCTACGGTGTGGTTCAGTATAAGGATGGCTGTGGAATCAAATCACACAAGGGCAAGGGTCCTGAACTTCAGCATGGCAAATTTTATAAAGATGGGCGAATGCCTCAGGGACGAGATAGCAGGGGGAATGGCCTGAGTTAGGTAGAGGAGCAGTGGACAAAGCTAAAAGGGAGCATAGTAAAGGCAACAAACCTCTGTGTCAAACAAGTGAGCAAAAGCAAGAGGAAAAAGAGACCACCATGGTTCTCAAAAGAGGTGACTGAAAAGGGAAAGGCTAAAGGGTAGCATTCAGAAGGTATAAGGAAATGCAGAGGGAGGAGGATAGGGAGGTGTGTCAGGGGAAATAGAAGGAAGCAGGGAAAGCAGTAAGGAGCACAAGGGCACAAACTGAAGGTAGAACAGCCCAGGAGGTAATGAAAGGAGACAAGACATTTTGTATGCATACAAGTGAAAAGAGGAAGACCAGGGGTGGGATTGTAAAGTTAAATGGGAAGACGGGACTGTGCAAATGGGGACCAGGAAAAGGCAGACATCCTGAACCAATACTTTTGTTTACTGTCCACAGAGGAAGGAGAACGGGAGGGGCCACAAAAAAGCAATATAAGCCTCGGAAGGAGGGAGGTGGACACTAGTCCTTTTTTGGAGGAGAGAGTCCTGAAGGAACTCACTAATCTGAAGGTGAACAAAGCAATTGGGCCAGATGGGGTGCATTCAAGGGTATTGAGGGACCTCAGGGAAATACTGGCTGCACCTCTGACAGTTCTATTTAATAGCTCATTGGAAACTGTAGAGGTTCCAGAGGACTGGAGGAGGGCAAATCTAGTCCCACCACACAAAAGTCATAGCAAGAAGGAGGCAGGCAATTATAGGCTAGTCAACTTGACATCTTTGGGAGGGAAGTTAATGGAATCACTGCTGAAGAAAAGGACTGTGGAATATCTCGAAAACTCCTACAGCGCCTTACCTCCCTTAGTAGCTGTGACTGCTAACCCCACCTTCACCTTACTTGGCATTCTCAGCTGCTGTGAATACCTCCCTACTGCCTTGCTTCCTCTCTACCCCTTACAGGCCTGCTCAACCCTTACTTCTTTCTTCCCTGCCCCTGCATCCCTTGCCTACCCTGTTCCCCCCTCTTATGTTGCACCTATTCTACCCTTACCCCTCTCTTCCCTACACCCCCACCCCCTCCTCCTGTGACTCCTGACAAAGCTCAATATTATGGCTGCTTCATTTTTTAATTTTTTCTATTTATTAAATATGTATTCACCTGTACTGTATGTGATTTATACCCTGTAACAATGCACTTTCACTGTACTCAGTGTTCATTTCTACTTGTAATATGTTTCTATGTTTTGACTTGACGTGGAACCTTTATAAATGAGATTCCAGCTCAAAGATGTTTATCCAAAATACTAATAAATAAATAAATAAATTGGATCCAGTGGGTTAAAGACTTGAGGCAGCATGGTTTCCCAGGGCGGAGGTCATGTCAAACAAATCTGACAGATTTCTCTGACTGGGTGACAAAGGAGTTAGATCAGGGTGGAGCGGTGGACATGGTCTGCCTAGATTTCAGTAAGGCTTATGAAAATGTTCCACACAGAAGACTAGCAAGCAAGCTGGGAAGCTTAGGAGTGGATCCAAAGGTGGTAAACTGAATGAGAAATTGGTTAAGGGATAACTGACAGAGTAGTGAAGGGAGGGTGACCAGTTGGGTGCCTCAGGGATAAGGGCTGGGACCAAACCTCTTTCATGTCTTTATAAGTGACATAGCGGAGGAACTGGAAGGGAAGATCTACCTATTTGCAGATGATAACAGAATCTGCAATAGGGTGGACACTCGGGGTGGGTGTGTGGAAAGGATGAACAGAGCTGAAAAAACTAAAAGAGTGGTCAAGGGTATGGCAGCTGAGTTTCAATTCAAAGATTTGCAAAATAATGTTCTTAGGGCCAGATATTCAAAGCTTTGCGCTGGGCAAAAAACGTTTGCGTGGGTTTAGCGTGGGATTAGCACGGGTTTACTATATTCAAAAGGCCAAATAACGTATGCAAACCACACTAGCGCTGGGCAAACCATAATGATATGCTAGGGGCAAAGTGAACATGAATACAGGCGCAATGAGATATTCAGCGACTAGCGCCATGCTAAGGTGTTTAGTGAGACTTAGCATGACCCATAGCATGGTACAAATTACCACCCAGGAAAAGCTGGTCTTAACCCTGGGCAAACGGCTTTTCATGTCATTGGTGCATTGTGTGGTGTTTGCGCAGGATTTGTGTAGCTTGAGCGACCCTAACATAGGAGTATGACACTTAGAAAATGCCAGACATGGAGGACACATGCAGCTCATTGATGGCACCACCATGACGCCAGCAGCTGCCACCAGTCCCAGCCAAGCACAGACAGTAAGGGGTGATCTGACCCACAGGAGACAGCATGGTAGTGTGGATATATAGCACACACCTGCAGACCATGTGTCTGTGGTGCGTAACAGATGCCAGCACACACATGCAGCACTGTGAGCATGGTGGCCATTGAGGCGAGGGTGTACGGGTGGCCAGACCTCACCACAGCCCAGGTGTGGCCACAAGGCTGGGAGACATCATGCAGTGCACATGGGCCAGGAGTGAAATACGCCACCAGCTGTGTGCCTGTCAGATCTTACATGCCCCCCCAGCCACCTACTTCACTACTGCACAGATGCCACAGCACACACAGCCGGCCATGTACATGACACTGTGTGCATCCCATGCCACAGGTGCAGCATCTGTGGATCACACAACAATGTGATAGTACTGTCCACTGTCAGTAATTACCTGCAAGCTGTGCCTGTCACTGTGTACAGTGCAGTGGTCATCACCACCCTACATACCATAGGCATTGCTGTGTCCCTCACACTATCAGCCCCCTTACTACTGTAGTGTCTGCTGTGCACTGTAGCATGACCTACAGTGTGACAGTTACATGCAGCACCACTACCACCTGTGCCTATGCTGTGTTGGCCCCTGGGGTACGATATACTATGGTATGCTGTACTGTTCACATATAGCCTGCAGCTATCATCATGCACTGCCTGACTGACCTACAGGTGGAGCTGCGGTCGGACCTGGCCAGTCCCTGTACCTCCAAACTGACCTACAGGTGGAGCTGTAGGACCCTGCAGTAATGCTGGGCAAACTGCATGCAAATCAGGGCATGATGAGATGCTAATGTGGCTGTTTGCACAGAGACCATCTAAGTAGGCTCATTTGCATGTCACTTTTGAATATGGCAAAGTTTAGTGCTGGGTTAACGCGTTTGCACCAGGCAAACTGCTTAGCTCCGCACTAAGCCGCGCTAACGTGTTAGCATGGCGCTAACAGTTCAGGGAATATTTTACAGTTTTGATCACTGTTCTTTCACATTAGCTGCTGCCTGCAGCTGTGCTGGATCCACGCATTTGCTGGCACACACATTGGCCACAAAGTTCCTCTCTACCTACCCTCATGTCGCTGTGCACTGTGTTGTTGTTGTGGTTTGTACTTCCTGGTTGCTATATTCAGTGCTGTCATATTCCAGACAGACATGGAGGACACATGTTGTTCACTGATTGCACCACCATGATGCCGACAGCTGCCACCAGTCCCAGCCAAGCACAGACAGTAAGGGGTAATCCGACCCACAGGGGACATCATGGTAGTGTGGCCTACACAGCACACACCTGCAGACCATACGTCTGTGGTGATCAACAGATGCCGGCACACACATGCAGCACTGTGCGCATGGTGGCTATTGAGGGGAGGGTGTATGGGTGCACAGGCCTCACCACAGCCCTGGTGTGGCCACAAGGCTGGGACACCTGATGCAGTGCACATGGGCCAGTAGTGGGAATACCCTCCACCTGTGTGCCTGTCGGATCTTACATGCCCCCCCCAGCCACATACCGCACAACAGTACAGATGCCACAGCACACACAGCCAGCCATGTATATGTCACTGTGAGCATCCCATGCCTCAGGTGCAGCATCTGTGAAGCACACAGCAGCGTAACAGTACTGTCCACTGTCAGAAATCACCTGCAAGCTGGGCCAGTCACTGTGTACAGTGCAGTGGTCATCACTGCCCTACATACCATAGGCATTCCCATGTCCCTCACACTACTGGCCCCCTTACTACTGTAGTGCCTGCTGTGCACTGTAGCATGACCTACAATGTGACAGTTGCATGCAGCACCACCACCACCTGTGCCTATACTGTGTTGTCCTCTGGGGTACGATATGCTATGGTATGCTGTACTGTTTACATGTAGCCTGCAGCTATCATCATGCACTGCCTGACTGACCGACAGGAGGAACTGCAGTCAGACCTGGCCAACCCCTGTACTTCCAGACTGACCTACAGATGGAGCTGTGGGACCCTGCAGTAATGCTGGGCAAACTGCATGCAAATCAGGGCATAATGAGATGCTAATGTGGCTGTTTGCCCAGAGACGACCTAAGTAGGTTTATTTGCATGTCACGTTTGAATATGGCTATTACAGAGTTGGTTCTATAGATGGACACAGGAGTCAACAGATAGGGTGCAACCCATGTTGGCTTGTGGGATGTTTATTAATCTTCATAAACAATTCCTTCTTGCACCCTCCAAATAACAGAAAAGTCAAATGAAAATAACATATAAAAAAAAAAAAAAAAAAGCTGTGTTCAAGAAAAGTAACACAAGTATAATCCTTACAGCAGGAACCTTCTCTCGCGCTTGGTCAGAAGATACTGCCCTTATCTGTCTCATGCCTGTTCAGGTAGGACTTGAGTACCTGCCTACCTGAATCAGGTGACACAGTATCCATATCTTTCAACTGTTCCTGATTTTGCCTGAAAATTTTACTCTGTTTCTCCTAAAAATTGTTTTTCTGTGACCAAACTGTGGGAGTTATAAGCACAAAATGTCTAACATTAAAGTTACAGACTTGTTCTTTCTTAGATAATGCATCTTACACCAAGCTCTTTATTCTACCAGCTTCCTGAATGGATAGCTCCAATTTTGAAGAAGTGTTCTTGATTTTGGTCCTTTGTCCCTGATTTTGTTAAGCCTTGTCCCTGATTTATAATGCAGGAGGTTGAGAGGTATGACAGCATCATCCAAATATAAAACTCTTTTATTAGCTGTCAAAACCGTTATAGGTATATCCTAAAAGACTCTGCTAGATATAAACAATCTGGGATCATATATAACTTGCAAAAATATGCCTTTCTAAAGTTTTTTACTTTCAAGAATGTTCTCCTGTGTTTGAGTGACAGGTATCCTCTTATAAAATTAGGCCACAAGGGGCCGCTGATTGCCTATAGTGACTCTCAGTTAACTGCAGAGACTGCTAACAAGCCAACCTTCCCTTTAATCTGCAGGAGCAGTTCAACACCTGAGTACAGGTAACCTCCTTATTTGGACACAATGTTAACATTTACAAATGTGAAGCTTTATACTAGAACTCTTTCTTTGTTTATATGTTAGGAGTACAGAAATAAGAAGTATTGAAAACTTCTAAATAATGAAGTTAGTTCTCTTTAACAAGAGCTCTCAAAACATGGACAGCTTTGTTTATTCCTAATATCCTGTAGTCTGTACTTTCAAGAAGGATAGAGCTTATTTGAACCTGCCCTGAATTATCCAAGACAGATGCACCTTGAAGATATTATAAAACTGTATAACCAGAGCTTTAAAGGACCAAAAACCCCTTATTTAGAGGTTTGGGGGCAGTACGCACTGGTTTTAGAACAGCAGAAATAGGCTTCAACACAATTCTAACTGCAGGGGAAAAGTTGTCTGATGAAATTTCAAGCCGTCAGCTTTTCTTTTTCCCCAGCAAACAGAGGACTTTAGAAAGGGCTGATTCTCACAAACTAAGCAGTTCTATACTGCGATTTTGAGGAGAACTCTATCCCAGATGAGCCTATATGTGGCTCAAGTCTTAGATTTTCAAGATTTTATGTGCTCTATGTGCTTCACGATAGTGCACATGATCACGCAACCCTCGCGATCATGCGAACGGTCTTGCGGCTGGAATCGCTAGCACTACAACAGGGAGAATGCTTGTATTGAAGCCCTGCACAGAAGACACACTGGGCCAGATATTCAAAACTTTGCCCAGGGTCTAAATTAGCACTGCCCGGCGGGCAAACTTATCCCGGAGCACAGAGCAAGCTATATTGAAATGGAAATAGCCCGGGTGCTAATCCTGCTGGATATTGCAGCCTAAGGAAGCCGGGCAAACTGGTCTGGGAGTACAGGGCAAAAATAACCCTGGAATAAGACAGCACTGAATAAAGCAACCAGGAAGTGCAACCCACAACAACAACACAGTGCACAGCAACGTGAGGGCAGGTACAGACGAACTACATGGCCAATGTGTGTGCCAGCAAATGCATGGACTCAGTACAGCTGCAGGAAGCGGCAGATGTGAAAGAACAGTAATCAAAACTGTATATCATTCCCCGTACCGTTAGCGCTGTGCTAACACATTAGCGCGGCATTAGCGCGGAGCTAAGCAGTTAGCCTGGTGGAAACACGTTTGCCCGAACTAAAATGTGAGATATTCAAAAGTGCCACGCAAATGAGCCTACTTAGGTAACCTCTGGGCAAACAACCGGATTAGTATCTCATTATACCCTGATTTGCATGCAGTTTGCCCAGCATTACTGCAGGGTCCCACAGAGCCACCTATAGGTCAGTCTGGAAGTACAGGAGCTGACCAGGTCCAACCGCAGCTCCACCTGTAGGTCAGTCTGGCAGTGCACGATGACAGCTGCAGGCTACATGTAAACAGTACAGCATAGCATAGCATATTGTACCCCAGGGGACAAGACAGCATAGGCACAGGTGGTGGTGGTGCTGCATGCAACTGTCACACTGTAGGGCATGCTACAATGCACAGCAGGCACTACAGTAGCAAGGGGGCCAGTAGTGTGAGGGACACAGCACTGCCTATGGTGTGTAGGGCAGTGATGATGACTGCACTGTACACAGTGACAGGCCCAACCTGCAGGTGTTTACTGACAGCGGACATTACTGTTACACTGTTGTGTGACCCACAGATGCTGTACCTGTGGCATGGAATGCTCACGGTGACATGTACATTTCTGGCTTTGTGTGCTGTGGCATTTGTACAGCTGTGCGGTATGTGGCCGGGGGACATATATTATCCGAAAGACACACTAGTGTTGGGGTATTCCCAATACTGGCCCATGTGCATTGCATGATGCGTCCCAGCCTTGTGGCCACACCTGGTCTGTGACACAGCCTCGCCACCCATACATGCTCCCCTCAACATCCTCCATGCCCACAGTGCTGCATGTGTGTGCTGGCATCTGTTCGTGTCCACAGATGTGTGGTCTGCAGGTGTGTGCTGTATGGCCACACTGCCATGCTGTCCACTGGAGGCAAGGTCACCACTTATTGCCTGGCATGGCTGGGACTGGTGGCAGATGATGGCATCATTGTGATGCCATCAGTTAGCAGCATGCTTCCTCTATGTTTGGCTTTATCTATGTGTCATATTTATTTGTTAGGGTCATGCAAAACCTGTGCTAAACCCGTGCAAACACCACGGAAAGCCAAAGTGTCATGCAAAGCTGATTGCCCAGGGTTAAGACAAGCTTTTCCTGGGCGGTAATTTGCACCGTGCTAAGTGTCGCGCTAAGTTGTGCAAAACCACTTAGCGCGGCGCTAGTCACTGATTATAGCATTGCACCTGTATTCATGTCAGTTTGACCCTTGCATACATTATAGTTTTGCCCGGTGCTACTGCAGTTTGCCCGTGCTATTTGGATTTTTGAATATAGCAGACCCGCGCTAATACCGTGCTAAACCTGCGCAAACGTTTTTTGCCCAGCGCAAAGTTTTGAATATCTGTCCCACTGTCTCTACACATGAACTAAACAT
Organism: Neoceratodus forsteri; assembly: GCA_016271365.2. NCBI lineage: Eukaryota > Metazoa > Chordata > Ceratodontiformes > Ceratodontidae > Neoceratodus > Neoceratodus forsteri. Next base: position 20,016,094 of record CM057458.1, on the reverse strand, counting down.
CATTTCAGTCCCATGCTACTTGTAGGACTTAACCCAAATATTGGTCAGAAAACAATATTTGAATATGACAATATTACGAAGCACTGGCGTCTGCATATATTCTTAATTACAGACAGAGTATTTGCCAACCCCATAATTTTATACAAATGCACCCAATGGAAAAACAGAGAAAAATAAAGCAAGAAGGGGTTTAAGAAGATGGTGGGGGGGCTGTGTAAAGAGGTGGCCTGCCTCCATACAGAAAAATACAGGGATAGCCTTATAAGAGGGGAGGATAGTGGTTGCAACCAGAGAAAAGATAAAGGATGGGCGCATCTATAAAGTGGCAGGGCTTCACACTGTCACAGTGGCAAAGTTTAGCACCGGGCAAACGTGTTTGCATTGGGCAAACAGCTTAGCTCCGCACTAATCCAGTGCAAATGGTTCGGGGAATATTATACTGTTTTACACACTGTACTGTCCCATAGGCTGCTCCCTGCAGTTATACTGGGCCCACGCATTTGCTGGAACACACGTTGGCCACATAGGTGTGTACTGCCTTCACATTTGCTGTGCCTGTGTTGTTGTTGTGGTCTGCACTTCCTGGTTGCTATATTCAGAGCTGTCATATTCCAGGGCTACGTTTGCCCTGCACTCCCAGCCCAGTTTGCCCAGCCTTATTCCCATGCTATATTCAGAGGCTGTTTGCCCTGGGCTATTCCTTTTGAATATAGCTTGCTTTGTGCTCCGGGCTAACTTTGCCCGCCAGGCAGTGCTAATTTAGCCCTGCAGCAAAGTTTTGAATATCTGGCCCTTTATGTTTTATGGTAACTGTATGTTAAAAGATCATTTTAAACAGCTTTTAATCAACATATCTGTAGAAAAAAGCAATGAAACCACTGTTTGGTAGTAATAAACAACATGATTAGTGAAATGAGATGAGAAGGACTGAATGATGCAACTGTGGATGTGCCTACTGGAACTGCCAGTGCTGTAATACGTACAGCTGAACTTCACAAGCAGCACCGGCCAACCTCTAAGATGATAATAGTGTCAGTGGCTCAGCAGGCAGCACACTCACTTCTGAGGCTGGGAGATCAGAAGGGCTGTTGGGTTCTATCCTCACACCAGGCAGTTGGGTTAATTTCCCAATACTGACACTGCAGTGCAGCATGGGATTGGGGGAGGGGGGTGCTGCTGCACTCCTAAGGTGCTGACTTTTGGATGAGATGTTAAACTGAGGTCCCATCTGCCTGTTCTGGTGGTAGTTCAGGTGGATGCTAAAGATCCCGTGGCACTTCTCAAAAAGAGTAGGGGAAGTTTCTCCGGTGTCCTGGCCAAGTTTCCCCCCATTCACTAAAAATGCCACCAACAGCTTAATCTGGTTCAAGGTCAGTTGGCATTCATCTGCATCCCCTTCCCCCAGGTCATGCCTGAAATTAGGTAGAATTTGTCTAGTGCACGTACCCGGTCAACAAAAACTAAATAAATAAATAAATTGATGATGATGATGATGATTTTTACAAAGGCAGGCAAGTACCAGAACTCTGACCAGCCCTTACAGCTTAGTAGTTACAGCACCAGTGTGAACCTGAATAATAGCAGTTAGAAGACTTGGGTGTGCATTAAATTCAGTTATGATTAATGAACAAGGAACACACTACCATAATGGAGAATCACAAACAGCATCAGCCAGTAAGACAGCTATCACTTCATGGCTGCTATGACCCCTGCCTACTAAGATCAAGGGAAAAACAGAACTTCTGTACCGGAACTGAGATCAATATGGTTAAGGCACATTTACCAAAGAGGACTGCTTAGAAAAGAATGAGAAAGTGACTGTGATGGCATGCAAGTCCCAGATCTCTAGTTTGTAACCGGTCTCCCGAGTCTGATTTTTGTAGAAGGGGATAGTGTGTGTGTTTATATAGTTAGTTTTATTTCTGTCATAGGCACCATTTTTATTGATCAACGGCTCTTGGTATGGAACACAATGTGACCACAACACTATTAGGAAGCAACATGAGAGAATTAAGAGCACCAGGCACCAGACAGTCTGAAAGTCACCATTTCACCACTGCTACTACCACTACTATCAGGGGAAAATAAACAGAGCTAGCAGCATTTAAATCAGTTTGGTTAAGAGGCATTTAGCTAAATGTTCTCCTTAGAATGAGAAAGTGACTGTGTGAGAACAGGGACTTGTCTGCCACAGTTGCTATGAGTATAATGTCATGTACTGGCTGCTCCTCCCACCCACACCAGGACGATGATGATTTTGTCAAAAGGCAGGCAAGTTCCAGATCTCTAGTTTTACCAGCCCAGTCTAAAAATTGAAAGCTGATGTGTCACTTAATCCACAGATGCAACACAGGTACTGCTGCCCATGTCATCTTCTTCAAAATTAGCATCACATATGTAGCCAAAGTTTGGCAAGTTAACCTTCAAGAACATTTCTCTACATTGTCTGGTGTTAATCTTGTTCATCAGTTACAACATCCCCAGCCGAGCTAAATAGACATTTGGAACGGACACTGGAGGGTGGACATTCAATATACTTACAAGCCAGGGTAGCCAGCTTTGGCCAGCATAATTTTGTCTTTTTCCAGTAAGCTAAATGGTCATCCTTAATACTAATGTTGGACTCAGACAGATCGGCATCTACCATGCTTACTACTGAGCATGCATCTTCTCCTTTTGGAATTTCAATGTCCTGCAGCTGGCAAGGAATGTCATCCTTTTTATTGTCTGCTTCTGTACTATTTTTGGAGCAGTCTTTTGAATTTGAGGTGGTGTCATTGTAGTACTGCTTGCAAAGCCGTCTAATGAAACCTCATCTACCGCATCAGTCAAAAGTTGCCTGTAATTCAGTTCTTCCATATCCTCAGAAACAACTTCAAGAAGGTGTCTGTTCCGGAAACGTGGATCTAGTAAAGTTGCTATGATATAGTCTTTGCTCCATGTCATGGCTGATAATTTGTCATCATTGCTAAGTCATATTCATAGCAGACATATCAAATGGGATAAGAAGCAAGATCAACCTCTTTGCAGATGACACTCAGATCTGTGCAGAGGCGGATAGTGAGGAATGGGGGTAAGACACTGCAAGAGTATTTGGCAACACTTGAGTGCTGGTCAGCCACATGACAGCTGAGGTTCAATGCCAAAAAATGCAACACCTTGCACTTGGGGCAAAAAACTCAAAGAACAGCTACTGGTTGGGGGGGGAGTGCGATTGGCCACTTCGGAGGAGGAGAAAGATCTGGGAGTGCTGGTGACAGGAGACATGAAACACTCGGCACAGTGCAGGAAGGCAGCTGCAAATGAAAACAGAATGCTGGGATGCATCGCCAGGGAAATCACCTCTAGGATGGAGGAAGTCATTTTGCCTCTGTACAGGACCCTTGTGAGGCAGCACCTGGAGTATTGTGTGCATTTTTGGTGCCCCTATTTGAAAAGGGACATCAAACTACTGGAGGGGATCCAGTGTAGAGTGACAAAGATGATCCTGGGGATGGGGGACAAGGCATATGTTCCTCATTTTCTCCAACCCTGTTTTGAAAAGTAGAATGAGTGGAATAACTTGGCTAAGCGATGCTTTTTCTGCACTGACCTCTTTTGCAGCACTCATAAATGGTTTCAGAGTGTGACACAACTGTTCCATCAGAGACCATTAAGTAGTATGGAGTACAATGCCCTCCCCAATATTATTGTATGTGATATACTCAGTGATGGCTACCTTTTGTTCAAAGATACATTCAATCATAAAGGAGGTTAAACTCCACCTTGGTACATCCTAAACAAGCTGGTGGTACTCCACCTCGGTACATCCTAAACAAGCTGGTGGTACTCCACCTCGGTACATCCTAAACAAGCTGGTGGTACTCCACCTCGGCACATCTTAAACAAGCTGGCGGTACTCCACCTCGGTACATCCTAAACAAGCTGGTGGTACTCCACCTTGGTACATCCTAAAGAAGCTGGCGGTACTCCACCTCAGTACATCCTAAACAAGCTGGTGGTACTCCACCAAGGTACATCCTAAAGAAGCTGGCGGTACTCCACCTCGGTACATCCTAAACAAGCCGGTGGTACTCCACCTCGGTACATCCTAAAGAAGCCGGTGGTACTCCACCTCGGTACATCCTAAACAAGCCGGTGGTGAGGATGATCTTTGTTCTTCTGGATATCGGCAAGGATGTCGTGGGCTTTTACTGAATGGTTGAAGTAGCCACACACTTTGCACACTGTTCCACAGTGGTTGATACTTGCCAGTCAATATCCAGGAAGCTTGGAACGATTAGGTTAAGACAATGTGCAAAACAGCATATTTGTACATAGCCGCCATCGTGAAGTGTTTTTTTAATATTTGAACCATTGTCAGCAACAAAAGAACACAGCTTTCAAACCCCTGTGTGGTGACCCAAACACTAACTAGTCTTTCCAGTTGTTGCTGAATGTGCTGTACTGTGTGTGTGTCTTGAAAGTGAGATACATGGAAAACTGCCATTTTCTGAAACATGAGGTTTTTTTTTAGCTGTGTGAGATAGCAGTAGTAGTAGTAGTACTAGTTGAAGTGGTAGGGGTAGCAGGCAGAGAGGTGTGTGAGGATGATGAGTTACCTACAAAACTGACCCAGTATGCAGTAAGAAAAAGAGAAAGATAGGCAATGGTTTGGGTGCTGGTCCACATGTTGGTGGTAAAGTGAACTACCTTTTCCTCAGCCTGTTGGAAAGCATGCTTTACTTGAAGTATTAAACTGTCATAAATCCTGGGCACAGCAGTTACTGCAAAGTATTTTCAACTTGGCATAAAATATCATGGGCCTAAATATTCTATAAGCCTCCAGAAACCCATGTCTTCCACATCAGAGTATGGCTGCAAATCACGTCCTGTCATTTCTGTATTTTACAATTTATTGCCACTAGTTATCAGTTGGTTTCATGAAGGTTTAGACTGTCTTTCAAAAACCTCTTGTAACTTCAATTGCCTCTTATCAGGGGTAAAGTTAGGTTTGGCTGGGGTGTTGTACTACATGCCCTGCCTGGTACAACAGAGGACCTTACAGAATCATCTTGAGGCAAAAGTAGACTTTTGGATCTTGGCTGGTGATTACCATCTCCTACTGTCACAGCAGAATGTTCCTGTTCACCAAGAGCCTTGCTACGTTTCCAGGCACCAAAGTTAGAATGTTTGTTTGAACCATACATAACGATAGGGTGAATTTGCATAAGATGTCACATCATTGCTGTGGTTCCAAGATTACACTTATTTTTCCTCCCTACTACCACAGGTATTGCAGTGCACACATACAGATTGGCAAGCATCCTTGGGGGTTTATGCAAAAATGATTCCAAACAGTAGAGGTGGATTGTCTATGTCTAGTGACAAGCTCAGTAGGAGTCAAGTGGCTGGCTTTAACTGAGAAAAGCATATCAGCAGAGGATGCAAGTTCATTAAGTGACACAATCATAGAATTCTCTGTACCAACACCATTGCCATCACTACTGCTCCCTTTTGACACTATTAGTACTCTCTTCATCCACACTATCATTCTCAGACTTAAAAATGGGTAATGTCAGACTGACACCCTCATCCATGTCGTCAGTATCACCATGACCATGGTCGTCGTCGTCGTCGTCATCTTTAGTAGAGATAGTACTGTTACTTGGAGATTGAGTTATTCGATATACATGTGTTGCAAATCAAGCATCTCCACTACGAGTTGTACCTGTAAATACTTTAAGTATAATAGGAATACTCTTGCACATACCCCAATAATGCAAAACATCATGGGAAAAATATGCAAATCACCGTGACAGAATTTGGGCTGGCTCAACTTCTGGGGTTCTTTATAGGAATACTCTTTGTTTTTGCAATTTTTTCAGACAACTTGCTAGTAGATGCCTCGGATTCTTTCAAAACTTGGTTTGCAATGGCACACTGAGCCTTTCTGACATAGACAGTCCAACCCCAATTGCCGAGATTTCAACATTTTGAGAGTTAGTCAGCACATCGATAGTAGTAGCATTATTTAGTTCAGCCCCTTCAATAGACTGCTGTGCTTGTACATTAGTTTTTGATGGGACACTCCTTTCTGGACTCCTGAATAAACTTCTACGTTTACTTCCTTGCTTGCCCCTGGCTTTTGTTTTACATCTATTTTGAGTACTCAAAATGCCAGTCTTTCTTGAATGACTAGTTCAGGGTCACAGTCACAAAGACAGTATGCAAGTGGTGGTGGTTTTCAGATTTTAACTGAATTTAAATTCAGACACAGGCCTGCTATATTATTCTGGTTCATAGTGGTGCACTGACCTCTACTATTAAGGACTGGTGCTACCCACTGACAATGCTAGAGTTCAAATTGAAGATTCACTGGTTGCAAACCTAGCCTAACCCTCTACAACACAATCCTTCCAAAGCAAAGATTATTCATTTTTTATTTATAGTCCACAGAAGGCCCCCTGGAGAGCTGACTGACTTGTTCAAGGTCACACAGACAGTATGCAAGGTGCACTGATATGTGTCAGATTTTAACTGAATTTCAGACACAGGTCTGCTATATTATTTTGGTTCACACTGGACCTCTAAACTATTAGGGCTGGTGTTACCCATACCCAATACCCTCATACAATGCTAGAGTTCAAATTGAAGATTCAGGGGTCACAAACCTGGTTTAACCCTCTACGACACAGTCCTTCCAAATCAAGGATTTTTTTTTTTGCCTTTTCTTTTTGCAAGACAGAACAAAACAAGAATTCAGCTTGCAGACTGCCTGCCTCCTGCCTCAGTCAGTAACGTTCACTTGCCTGTCTCTTCCCCTCCCCCACCCTCCGTTTATGCATCATAGATTTTCTTTTCTAGTTTTTAACATTATTTCTTAGATCAGTTTTATTTTTTATATTCTTGAGGAGTGGAGTCTTATTGAGATATCTTTTTTTAACAGTCGCTTTTCTGCTGCCAACGATGAACACTGAGCAGTGCAGAAGAGATGCTGCTCCTCTCTCTGTCTGCCATGCACTGAACAGACTACAGTACAACAGCAAACAGCCATCATGTAAAGTTCACCACGTTCCTCCTGGCCCAACCCAGTCAGGTACCACCAGAAGAAACATGGGGATGTTCCTTGTCCCCGTGTTCCAGTGAGGAGCCACAGCTCTCTGTCTTCTCCCTCGTACAGCTCTCTCTCACCTACGTACCACATGTCAATGCCACTCTGCCCCCTGACTCCTTGTGTTGCCACCAACTGAACTGGGTGGCAAACAAGGAGTTATCTGAACTGTTCCAAACAGTAAAAACTGTTCCAAAGCAGTTTGAGTCTCATTGCTGCTGCTGGTTCGGGGGGGAGGGGAGACTTTCTCCCACCACTATCAACAACAAGGGGACATACAGTATTATGAAGGTAGAGGGGTGCAGATTCAGGAAAGAAGTGAGGAAGTTCTTCACAGAAAGAGTAGTGGATTCTAGGAACAGCCTTCCAGTGGATGTTGAGAGGGTGAAAACAGTTGTGGGGTTCAAGAATGCATGTGTTAGGCACAAGGGAATCATAGTGGAATAGAGGGGTGAAGGAGAAAGAGCTGTAGATCAAGTACAGTCTGCGATAATAATGTAGCTAGGCAAAAAAGGGCAAACTTGATGGGCCAATCGGTCATTATCTGCCATCAGATTCTATGTTTCTATGAGCAAATAAAAGTACCAATTTGCACAGTGTTTGGAGCTTCCATCTTCATGTTTGAGGATGTGTCCCTCATTCTGAAGGCTGGTCTCCCACATTGCCCCTCTTCTTGAGTGTGTGTCACTCATTTCAGTGATATAGGTTTGACAGGTATGAGAAAGCCAAGTTCAGCATCACAGGCCAGATGGCATAGACTGCAAGAAGACCTCGTTTTCTGTTTCTGTATTGCTAAGTGCAGTGAACTAGCAAGAATAGAAGAGGAGGTGGCTGGAGGGAGAGGCAGTATTCAAAGGGATTGCTTTAAATTGTAATTTAATCTGATTGAGGGGTCACCCAGAGCTTTGAAAGCTGTAGATCATGTTACTGGTAGGAGCCAATAGTATGCTGGCAGTCCAGTATGGTATTTGAGTCCTGCTAAACCAGATTACTCCTCATGTGAGAGACCCTGAAGCATGAGGAACATGGAACAGGAGGATGGCATCTCAAGGCATCCACAGGTTGTCTTCTGGTCTGCAAGGATCTCTGTCCATTTGTCTCCAGGACTAAAATAATGTCCACCTGGTTTTCACCTACCAAGTGTTTCCTTTACTGATCATTTGTAAATTCTGCTGTGAAGGTGTTTAGTATTCTCTGTGCTGGGGTTTCTCATGGAATAAAGGTATTACAAAAGGGATGAGGTAGCTATGCTAAATCCCTGTCAAGGGTACCTTATAACATAGCCTTGTGTTGCTATCAAGAACCAACAGGTAACCCAAAGCCATAATGTCTACTGGGATAATTTTAAGTGCAATCAGTGTTTCAGTCCCTGACTATGGTATCCTGAGTCCCCTAACTTATCAGTGGCTGGGTAGATATTAAGATTACTACTGGGCTAGAGGAAGGGCTGCAGGACAGCAGTCATGTATAGAGGACCGGCACATAGATCCTGGGGGTGGAGGGATTTAGTAAGTTGCAGAGACTTCAGTGCTGTACTCTTTCACTATGGAGGTGTGGCACCTGCCCAGTCTGCAGGAGGCTAACTGTGCTCCAGTCTGATCAAATTGCAGCCTGGGCTGAAATGACTAGCTGGGATGTAGGTCAGAGTATGTGCTGGGGGGCCTACTGATGTTCCTCTTCCTCAAAGACCTCCTAAGGTCTGCAGTGGAGGTTACTATGTAATGGACAGGGAGGGGGGTCTTTGGGTGACAATAAATGGTGATGGGAGGGGCCTTGGAATAGTAAACATTAAATGCTTCTCCTCCCTGAGTGAGGGGGGTACTTGCTACTCCCCCTATCCAGGGAGAACACACAGCTGTCCCAGGTCCCCTGAGGCCACTAAAACAGTTACTCCTACTGGAGTGAAAAGAAACAGAAATAACGGGAGAGCTAAGTAGAGGGTCTTACTCAGGGGATTTGATAGTGAATGCTACTGAGAGTGTACCGTGCACCGCAGACCCAGAGGGAAGTACGCTGCCTTCTAGGGAAGACAGTCGATAGGGGTTTCTGCAGGGTGGAGGGCTTGGCTGGGGGAGAGGGTGGAAAGCCAGACGTAATTTATTTGTTTTTGTTCATCAGGTAAGCGCAGCAAACTTATTTTTTTATTTAATTAAGTTTTGGATTTACACCTTTGAGCCAGAGGCTCTTTTACGTAGGTTCCACGTCAAGACAAGAACAGGCAATATACAGTCCAGGTAAACAAATATGTTTGAGAAAACGTAAATACAGCATAAAGGCATAGGAGGACAAAATAAGTGACTCAGGCAACAATATTGCATTTACAAAATGCAGGAAGGCTAAGCAACAAGTGCAAGTTAGATGAGAGAAATTGAAAATTGCACAAGAATATACTCAGAGGTGCAGCCAGAGGGCCTTGTCAAACAGATGCTGGGGACAGGAACAAGTGGCAAGAAAGCCACAGCCCTGTTTCATGGCTGGGGCAGGTAGGAAGGCAGGAAAGAGAGCTCTGCCAAGTAGGTTGTTGTCAGGACAGCAGGGGGGGTAAGTTGAGTTAGCAGGTTAGTAGGGTAGTTGGGGCAAAGGGTGGAGAGGAAGCTTAAGCTGAGGGAGGATTAGCCTGGTTGGCAGGGGAAGTGGGGATATGCGGGTTTATCAGGGTGGCAGGGGTAGATTGGTTGGTAGGAGGATAGAAAAGGAGGGGGGAGGGGGAGTGGGCAGGGGAGGGAAAGAGGAAATTAATCAAATGGACAGTATGAAGGTTGGGGAGTGGACATAGAATTATGCAAAACAGTCATAGGAGGTACGAGCAACAAGGTAGCCACGGAACTTTTGTTTAAATGGGCCAAGGGTGGCTGCATCAGTAACCTCACTGGGCAGGGAATTAAACCATTTTATTGCTCTGAATATGAAAGACTGCTGTCCTTGAGACGTACGACAGTGAGGAGCTAGTAGGGTGGAGTTATCAGAACTTCTGGTGTGGTGGATATTACAAGATGGGCTGAGGAGATTCTGCATTCCAGGGGGCTGCAGACCAAGGGAGGTCTTCTTTACCACAAGACTGGTATGGTAGAAAATTTGCCCATGCAATTGTAACCAATCAGCCTGCTCATTGAGCTCACAAGTGTGTGTGTCCGTGGAGCAGCCCCTAAAAGAAGTCAGCAGGCCTTATTTAAGGCCACAGATAAGCACTTTAGTGTAGAATCCATTGCTGCCCCATAGATCGCCAGCCCATAATCTATTAAAGAGACAACAGAGCTTTGGATAGCTAGCTTAAGGGCTTGATTGGTTAGGCAGTGCGTATGCTTGTAGAGGAGACCTATGCATATATTCATGGTTTTGGCAACAAGTTCAATATGGTTAGAGAAGGACAGGGTAGAATCCAGAGTAACACCAAGGTACTTGAATGTTTGCATCTGTTCCAGAGCAATGCCAGAGTGGTTCCTATCAGTGATTTGGCTCTATGCTTGCTGTGGGAGCTTTGGAAAAACTTAGATTTAGTTTTTTTTTATAATTGAGCACAAGCTTCATCCCAATGAACCGTACAGATGCCAGTTTTCTGGCAGAACATGTATTCCCCATCTAGGGATAAACAACCGTCTGTTAGGTGAAGCAAAAACTAGTTTCAGGGAGTTGGGTACCAGGCTGAGGAGGATGGTGAGTAATCAGCCAGTCAGGTATTACTGCTAAGATACATGTCACTTGCCATTTATTCAGCTCATAGACTTCGAAAAGCGAGGCTTGGATACACTAGCTATGATGGGGGACGATTTTCTTTTTACAGGATTTACACTAGAAACTGGGATTTGGGGCTTTAGGGGGAGAAGGGAGGTTGCTTTGGCTAAAGACAAAAGAAAATATGAATACTCATTTAAAGAAGTACAGTAGTATTTATTAGTCAGCAAAATCATCACATAGGGTTTGAGTAATAATGTACTCCTGGGATTCTTGGACTCATCAGCAATGAACCTTGACTTTCCTCAGACTTTTTTTTATATACAGTACTTTCTTTTTATTCTGGCATCCCCAGGCCTTACTTAGGAACCTCCTGCCATCACCCTCTTTCACATTTCCCGAATCCCACCCCTGGAACCAATAAGGTCCAACACTCCTTTCTGCCTTTGCTTACTCCTAACTCTGGCCCCAGGAATCTTGCTTCACCAGTTGGTACCAGACATCTCAGGTTCGGGTTGAGAACCCGGATCTTCTGGATGGCAAGACGTAGTGCTATAGCTGTGCTAACTGGTAGGCTCCCTGAGAAGTTTTTAAAATAGTTTTTTTTTCTCAGTTTATAATAAACAATTAACGAATCTAGCCAATAAATACGGAAACCATTAGCAGTTTATATTAACTGGTGAGCAATTTTTTCAATGGGCTCAACCAGTTATTATTTGTCATAATAACTGGCCAGTTACGACAGCAAACACATGCCTGAACTGTCACTTTCAGCACGAGCCCCATAGCTGCTGTCAATCAAAGATCCGTGCTGTGGCTGTGTGGCTGTGAGAACACTCCACTAGCTAATCTGGTGAGAAAAAAATGGCCCACAAGAAATTGTAAAAAAATAAATATGGGATGGCGTACAACTCAAAATTAATACACCCCTCCATGTGTGGTGCTGATATAAACCCCTCAAGCTTCGCTCGTTAGGTTTATGTAGCATCATACACCTTGGGTGAGCATTACACTTTTGTAATACTCTCCACCCCATGCATTATTCTCTATTTAAAATCTCATCCCTTCAGGTTCTTTTTTGACTGTACACACTAGAGTCATGGTGTGGATGTTACAAGGACTGTGCCTGGGCACATTTCTTATGATAACAGCACAGCACCACACCATAGGCGTTTAGCTGTGTCATGGCGGGCATCCTAAGGAAACGGAACTTTTCAAAACTTCAAACTCCAATTTTTCAGTTGAGGAAAATAATCAGATTGAAAGGGAACTGGATATATTGATGTTTTTGTTAACTGCTGAGTATATTATTAAAAAAAATACTTTCACTGCAGTGCTGTGACTTCACATGACACATTTATAGTTACTTGTTCAAGGACCAGGTGGTTTGTGTTCAATACCTTCTGCAAAATAATGGGAAACCAGAACTGAGTGGAAATGTGTTCTGTGAATAAATTGGGCAACTAGGCTTGTTACTCTTTGTCTTTCCCTTGCTAATAATTGCAGACGACCTTGTTATGTTTTACAGTCAGGACAGAAGATGTGTGCACATGCTCTCAACTTTTTATTTCCACCAGTATAATGCACCGCCATTTGATTAAACATATCCCGAGATTCGGCCCATTATTACATGAGGGCCTTCACAAATGAATCTGAGGCTGTGGCAGATTTGATAGCAGAGGACAAATTGACAGTAATCTCAGAGCTGGCTTTCCATCACATGTCGAAGCAGACTTGCCAGAGCAAACTTTACAGTTCCTACTTAGCTATCAAGAAAGCAATTCTCTTCAATTTCACTTCTGTAGAGAAGCATGCAAGGGGAATGAACTTGAAGCATCTTGGCATAAAAAAAATCAATTCAACGGAGATTTAACCCTCAAGGAAAAATATATTTAAGACCAAAAGTAATTATTTCAGTGTGCTACATCAGGTATTGTAATAAGCACATATCAATTATTTGCTTTAGGGAGAAAAAGCTATTACCTGTATATAAATATTTCACCAGCTTATAAGTCGGAGCATATGTTCTCACCAGTTTGCTCCACAGTTCAGCTGACATGGTCTCATGGTTACATATTGGAACTGTACAAACTTTAAAAGATCCCAGGTACCGCATAAACTGGACATTCTGTAGACATCCTATGGTTTATTAAACTCTTGCAGAGTTGCCTAAGGTTCGATTGAGGCATAACAGGGTGGTGCCATTTTTAAATGCAACTTAAACCCATTTTTTTTTTTCCAATTGTTTAACCAGGAGTTAACTTGTAGTGGTAGTGTGATCCAGTGGTTAGAGCACTAGTTTTGGATCCAAGACACCTCGGGTTTCAATCTTGCTAGAACCAAATACTCATCTTACGACAGTAAGCAAGTCTGCAGTCTCTCAGAGTTGCAGTTCGCCCAACTACATAAATGGGTCAAAGCAGGACCCCCCCCTGAAAATGAGATGTTGCATCTCAGTTGGGTTATTCTGGGTAAGGAAACTGTAAAATGTAATTAGAGATACTGAATCAGTAAAACCCTTCAAAGACATGGACAGATGGCACACAAGGGCCATCAGAAGATACCAGATAGTGGCTTTGATTTATATCATTTGACAGCTGGCCTGCTGGCAACGTGTCAGCAGTTTGCACTGGTACCTGTGGAAGTACCGTATTTGACTTCCAGCAATAAGTTACAAACCTGCAAAATCAAGAGGCAAGAAGGGTCTGACGTCCCATTGTTAGACCCCCGGTACCTGTCCTCCCCTCTTCTCTCTCTCATCTGCCCCTTCTACTCCCCTTCCTGCTCTGTCAGAAACTCTGCATACTGCGACTTCTCAGTCCCTTTCTTCAAAACCACTGCTGGGCTGCAAGTCTCTGTTTTCTCTGGACTAATTTCCCACTTTTAATTGACACCTTTTCCTCCCCCCTTTAACCCACAAGGTTCCGCTCTGTGACTTCATGGCCAACTCCTATGTTTCTATTCCCCCTCTCAGGTTTCCTAGTTTAATGGAAGCTATTGTGGTTGTTTTTAACATTGTCTGTTTATGGTAACCCTAATCACTTGCTGTTTATTGTATATATTCCTAGATATTTTTTTACCTCAGTGTGTTCATACTAATAATTGCCTGCATGTAACCCCTCCAAAAGGTGGACTGCTCGGTTGAGCTCCCCAATAGTTCAAGGTGGGCCCACCTGTGACATCTATGCCCTCTGGCTGGAGCAGGTGCTGGAGACCAGGAAGGAGCTGCTGTTGTTGCCCATCTGCTGTGTGACTGTACACTGCCAATGAAAGGGGTGCCCCTGCACCTGAAGACGAACTGGAAGGACCACCAATGTCACCAGAGACAATCCAGATTAAAATCCCAGTTGGATTAACTGTGTGTAAAGTTCACAACAGCAGCAAACAATTAATAAATTTATGTAAAGCAGCTGCCAGTCTTTGAGCTGTATGTAACAAAGCGGATGTTGCCATCTTGTGACCACCCTTGAACCTCTGTGAATGGCCAACCAGAATGGAAGGGGTCCTAAAAGGAAAACAGGCACATGAAGGGAACAGTAGCCAAGTGTTTGGCACCCTTTGGTAGCCATTATGGAAGCCAGAATGTAAATGACAAGTTGGCCAGCCAATCAGGATCTAAAAATCATGGGAGCTGGACCGAGTTCTTCCTCAGCTGGTCCAAGGTGTTGGAAATTGAAGTGTGGGTACTAATATTAGTCTGGTTCAGGGTGGTGTCTGAAAATTGCTTGGGCAGTGGGTTGGCACTGCATCCCAGGGGGCTGTATTCTACTGGTCAGCAGGTCCCTTATTTCCTTCTATGGGTGGATGCCACTCCCTTTATTCCCCATCCAAACCAAATTCCCTATGTGAGGAGTTTAACAAGCCCAGTCCCCTCAACTTTGCTTGGTTCTCAAGGGTGCAAGGCAGGGGTAGTAACCGGGAAAGTAACACCTGTATTATCTGCACGGTGACCCAGTTACATATACTTTTTGTATACTTCCCCTCCCCTAGAGCCACACCTCCAACTGCAAGGCCCCCTATTTCTAGGCTTCTCCATTTTCTCTCCACATTACAACAACCCATGCCGTGTCCACCACCACTGTTTTACCAATTTTGCATTCTGCACCATTGCGTAGCTGTAACTCCGTGTACTCCATAATTTAAATGTTACACCTCCATGAATCTGTTCCAACCTTCTTGCCACCCGTTGGTTGCTTAGTCCCTTAGCTCTCATCCTAGCTACCCCATAACCGATTTACTCTGTACCCGTTTTTACCTTGTTTTTTTCTCCTTCTCTTAAATTCGTTGCTTGGATTGTGATTTTATTGTTACATACATATGAACATATCAAACAATCAGCAGAAGAGGGCCTTATGGCCCATTCAGGACCCCTTATCCAGCAATTACTGTGGGTCCCACTCCCTCTGTCCACCAACACTGACCCTCCCTTTCACCCTGTCCTGCCCCCTCTTGAACCTCACCTACTATCTTTTGAGTAATGGCCTCAGATGGGAGTTCATTCCACCCTATCACCACTTGCTCTGTAAAGTGTCTCCTGACTGCCTTCCTGAACCTTTTCCCTGCCAGCTTATAGCAGTGCCCCCTTGTAGTCTTGCTCCCACCGAGACAAAAGAGGTCCCCTATATCCACCTTGTTAATACCTTTCAGTATTTGAAGGTTTCAATCATGTCCTCTCTTTCCCTCCTCTCCTCGAGTGAGTACATGTCAAGTTCTCTCAGTCAGTCCTCATATACCTTGCTTTGCTGTCCCTGAAACATTTTTGTCCCCCTCCTCTGGACCGTCTTGAGCAGGTTGATTTCTTTCTCCAGGTAGGGGCTCCAGTACTGCATGCCATACTCCAGCTGCGACCGCGCAAAGGATCTGTACAGCAGCAACATGGCCTCCTCACAGTGACAGATCCTGCATGTTACGTGGGGGTGCTGGGGTGATGTGCATACCTGTTATGCAACTTTTTAAAACTCATATTAATCCTTTATATTGTCTGCTATTATTGTTTTCAGTACATTTTTGACAGAAAATATAAATGTAAGCTACAGTATAGTTTTGAATATAAACTTTTGTACAATCAATAAATCAGACTTTTTCAACCAAGTGAAATGCAGCAGCAGCACACAGGTAAGTTACATTGGGGGGTGCGGCTGCACCCTTTGCCACCCTTAGGTCAGCTGACCATCACTGCCTTCTCCCATCTGCTTGTGAACCCCCACGCAATACAGCCCGGCACTCTGTTTGATTGGCTGCTGCTTTTCTACACTGCATAGCCTGTTTTAGATTGCTGGTGATGGCTACCTCCAAGTCCTTTCCCTTCTATAATTCAGTGGCCTTAACCCCCTAAGCTATGGTCAGTCCCTGGGTTCTTTCCTCCTAGATGCATGACTTTACACTTCTTCACATTGAACCCAAGCTGCTGCATGCCAGACCACCTTTCCAGTTAAGTCTTCTTTGAGATCCTGTATCCCCTCATCCATGTTCACCCTCCCACAGAGCTTGGTGTCATCCACAAAGAGGCAGATTGTCCCTCTGATGCCATCTCCAACATCATTTATCAGCTTCCCTTTTCTCTCCAGCTTTCCCCCTCCCTCCCTGCTCTAAAGCGCCTACTAAAGCTCTTTGCTCAGCCCTCTTGCACCTGCAGCCCTCCTAGTGCAATCACATGATTACTTACTCCCTGTTTTGCTCAATTGTTGACTAGTACCACTTCCTGTACTGTCTCTCTTGCAATGATTTATCGTATGTAAAGATTGCTGTCTGCTGTGTTGTATTATCCCCTACTATATCCCCCCCCCCACCCGAGGGGCACCTGGCAATGTGCTTAACCTACTCCATCGAGAGTTGTTCACAATCTGACTTGCATCATTCGCTGTTTTGTCTCTATAAGTATTATTTATCATTTGTATTTGATGATATCTGCCATGGTTGTATTACACCCATTATTTATCATGTATAACTGATGTTATCTACCATGTTTATGTTATAACCATTATTATATAATGGTAGGAAAATTTTCTGGACTCTGACTGGTCAGCATACACTTGGTGCAGTGAGGTTATATGAGCACAGCCTCACAGCATCAAGGACAGACTACATTTGAATGAGGAGGGAAAGAAAGTGTTGAAACAGAGGATGGAGGATTACATAAAGGAAGTTGAGAATTTAAACTAGGAGTGGGGGGTGGCAAGTGGGCAAGAGACATGCAGAGACCACAGGCTGGGAAACCATATGAGCTTACCCCCCATAACAGTGACAAAGGACAAATGGCAAGTACTGTTGGTGATGCTAGGAAAGGGGGGGCAGGATGGGGGGGAGGGTGGAAGGTGGTTACCCTTAATGCTAGGAGCCTTGGAAGGAAAACTGCAGAGTTACAGGTGCCCATGGCAGAGGGAGAGGGGGACATTGCAGCCATCACAGAAACACGGGCCACCCAATGCAATGACTGGGACCTGTCTGTACCAGGATACAGGTTATTTCGTAGGGACAGGGGAATTGGGAAAGGAGGGGGAGGGTGGCACTATATGTGAAGGAAGGACTGAAGTGTGTAAGGGAGGAAGGGGAGCAGGGTAGTGCGGAGTCACTTTGGATGCAAATCCAGGATTCCAAGAATAGGATTCTCAGAATGGGAGTAGTGTACAGGCTGCCCCCTCAGACGGAGGAGTTAGACAGGGAACTAGCAGGACAGATCAGGAGGACCTGCAAGAAGGTCAGTGTGGTGATTGTGGGGGACTTCAACATGCCAGGAGTGGACTGGATTATCCCAACAACCAGAAATAGAAGGGAGCAGGTACTACTGGATGCCTTCCAGGACAGCTTCCTGCTGCAAATGGTCAGTGAACCAACCAGGTTAGGAAATACCCTTGACCTTGTGCTGGCAAATGGGGACTTTGTGAGAGAACGTACGGTGGAAGAACCACTGTCAGGAAGTGACCACCACTCAGTATGGCTCACATTGGATATGGGCAAGGAAGGAGTGGAATCTGGCACAAGAGTGCTGGACTTCAGGAGGGCCAACTTTGGAAGGATGGGGAAGTGGTAAAAGGATACCTGGCCAGAATTCAACCTAGTTTGGGCACTAACCAGAGGTGGGAGCTCTTAAAACTGGGGATAGTGGAGGCAACCAAAACCTGCTGCAAGACCCAGAGCAAGAAGGCTAGGGCTAAGAAACTGAGCTGGTTGAGCAAGGAGCTCATGGAAAAGATAAGGAGGAAAAGAGCTGCCTTTAGGAGGTACAAGAAAACAGGAAGGGGGGAGGACAGGGAGGAGTACTTGGCGGAATCGAAGGAGGAAGTGTACAGGCCGTGGGGGCCAAGGCATCCACGGAGCTCAGGCTGGCACAAGGCATTAAGAAGGGAAGAACTCTTGGCACATCAGGGAGTAAAGGAGCTGTAAGGACCACATAGTAAGGATTAGGAAGGAGGGGGTTGGGTGGAAGCAGGGTGCGATAAGGCAGAAGCGCTAAATGATTACTTCTGCTCGGTATTTACTAAGGAGAAGGGGGTGATACCTAAGGGAGAAACGTCAGAAGCAGGGGGAAGGGGTGACAGATGGGAAATCATGGAGGGCAGAGTTCGGGAGGGTTTGAAAGCACTGTGGGTGGACAAGGCGCCAGGCCCAGATGGCATCCACCCCAGGGTACTGAAGGAGCTGGCAGAGGTCCTTGCAGACCTATTTAATGCCTCACTACACTCAGGGTGTGTACCTCAGGACTGGAGGATGGCTCATGTGGTGCTCCTCCACAAGAGTGGCTCCAAGGATGAACCGGGGAACTTCAGACCGGTGAGCCTCACACCCATCGTGGGTAAGCTGATGGCGACTACCCTGAAGGAGAGGCTGGTGGCCCTCCTAGAGGCCAAAGGACTACAGGACAGCAGACAGCATGGCTTTGTACATGGCAGATCCTGCCAAACCAACCTGGTGGAGTTCTATGACTGGGTAACTAGGCAACTGGACAGGGGCCATGCAGTGGATGTCCTGTATTTGGACTTCAGTAAGGCATTCGACTTGGTGCCACATGGGAGGCTGGGAAGTATGTTAGAAGGCACAGGGGTGGGTGCAAAGTTAGTGAGATGGGTAAGGAACTGGCTTCAGGGAAGGCAACAGAGGGTGGTGGTGGGTGGGGAGCTCTCACACCCAAGGGTAGTGACAAGCGGTGTTCCACAGGGCTTGGTGTTGGGACCAGTGTTGTTTGGGATATGCATTGCAGACATATCATTGGACATCAAGAGCAAGACCAGTCTGTTTGCTGATGATACCAAGATGGGAGCGGTGGTGGATGACTTTGGGGGATGGCAGGGGTTGCAGGATGATCTGGCAAAGCCAGAAACTTGTCAGACACCTGGCAACTGGGCTTTAATGCCAAAAAGTGCAAGGTACTGCATTTTGGGGTGAAGAACCCAAGGAGGAGTTACCAGCTGGGGGAAGTGCAGCTAGCCCAGACAGAGGAGGAGGAGAAGGATCTAGGGGTGCTCATTACAGGGCCAATGAACAACTCGGCACAATGTAGGAAGGCAGCTGCAAAGGCCAACAAAATGCTGGGTTGCATTACAAGGGGTATATCCTCGAGGAAGGAGGAGGTGATTCTGCCACTGTATAGGTCATTAGTTACACCGCACCTGGAGTACTGGGTGCAGTACTGACACCCGTATCTGAAGAGGGACATTAAGTTACTGGAGGGGGTGCAGCGCAGGGCAACAAAGATGATCAAGGGGGTGGGGGACTTATCAGATGAGAGGAGGCTGATGGAATTGAACATGTACTCATTGGAGGAGAGGAAGGATGGGGGGATATGATTGAAACCTTTAAGTACATGAAAGGAATAAACAAGACAGGTACAGAGGAGCTGTTCAAAGTAAGGGAGGAGAGGAACACCAAGGGCCATGGTATGAGACTGGAGGGGGGAAGGGTCAGGAGGGAAATGAGACACTTTTTTATAGAGAGAGTGGTAGGCAGAATATGTCATCTGCAGAAGTGGTATCCAATAGAACAGTTGACTGCTTCAAAAGATGATAATACAAAATAAGTGGGAAAGATCAATGGAGAAGAAGAGAAAAGGAACTGCAAAATGAGAAATACTAACTGTACATTCAAGAAAATATAATACATTTCTAAACTTTCATCTACTAGCACATTTCACATATCAGCATATCCGACTGTACAAATAATCACACCACACAACCAACCACAACTTTTCTTTCCTAGATAGTTTGATACTTTGTAATTGAAAAGGAGAAGCAAAAGCTGTGTTTCATTTAAAAACCTTATTTATTTATATTGGGGGAAGGGGAAATGACAACATTTTTGTCATGACTAAAACATTTCATAGTTAGGCAGAGAACAAGTGTCAGAACATATCCTTTATAGTGTGGGACAATATGTTTTATAGTATCAGTTTTACAGTTTTATTTTTTATGAGGAAACACACCACATATGAATACATTGCATCATGGGTATGCTAATACCTAATTACCGGATATTGTATAACACACTACAGTGATGCCAGGCAATTGATTATTTGCATACCAATGATGTAGTACTTTCACATGGGGAGTGTTTCCTCAAAAAAATTAAAAAAATAAAACTATACAACTGATACTATAGAATAGATGTCCATACACATAAAAGGGATTTTCCAACACTTGTTCTCTGACTAATAGCCATCTACATGTGCTCATTTTGGTCCCCACAGTATTAAAAAATAAGAACCATTATATGATAGGCACAGACAACTAATGATACCAGTAAAACTAGGCTTTGTTTTTGATTGTGCTACTAGTTTGTTATTTTATTATAAATCATTTTATCTGTATTGTGTTTTATTTTTAAACTACCCATACAATAACAGACCACCCATTTTTTGGGCAGAATATTTTATTTATCTGCCACCTGTTCTTTAAAATGATGTATTCTGATTCCTCTCCTGAATCTCTCTTTTTTCAATCTTGGCTGGTACCCTTTTATATTCCTCCCCTTTCTGATCTGGAAAATTACTTCTGTGTTAACCTTGTTTATTCCCTTGAGATACTTAAAAGTTTCAATTATATCCCCCTCTGTCCCTCCTCTTCTCCAGGCAGTATATGTTCAACTCACCCAATCTCTCCTCGTAGGACTTCCCCTCCAGTCCCTGTATCATTTTTATTGCTCTCCATTACACCCCCTCCAACAATTTTGTATCCTTCTTCATGAACGGGCACCAGTACTGCATGCAGTATTTCAGGTGCGGCCTGACCAGAGACCCGTAAAGAGGAAGGATCACCTCCCTATTTCTGGAGGAGATTCCTCTTGCTATACACCCCAGCATCCTGTTAGCTTTCATAGAAACATAGAATTTGACGGCAGATAAGGACTGCTTGGCCCACCCAGTCTGCCCAATTCCCTGCCTACTGGATAAGCTGCAGATCCTAGTTAACCAGCAGCCTGCTTCTTTCTACCCCACCCCCTAGAATTGCCTTATGACTGTCCCATGCATGCTTGAATTCCACCACTGTTTTTGACTCCACGACCTCCTCAGGAGGCCGTTCCATGCATCCACACCCTCTCTGTGAAAAAATACTTCCTTAAGTCCTCTGAGCCCGCCCCCCTCTTATCTTCAAATTGTGCCCCTTGTTCTTGCACACCTCTTTTTGAAAGATGCTACCCTCTTGGACTTTGTTGATTCCCTTGAGGTACTTGAAAGTTTCGATCATGTCCCCTCTCCCTCCTTTCCTCGAGGCTATACATATTAAGCTCCTTAAGTCTCTCTTCATATGTCTTCCGGTGCAGACCCTGCACCATTTTAGTTGCCCTCCTCTGGACAGCTTCCATCCTGTCTATGTCTTTGCGAAGACTGGGTCTCCAGAACTGCACACAGTACTCCAGATGGAGTCTGACCAGCTGTCTGTACAGAGGGATAATAACTTCCTGTTTTCTACTGGTGATGCCTCTCCCTATGCATCCCAGTATCCCCCCAGCCCTCCATGCTGCCCTCTTACATTGCTTGCCCACTTTAGGTAATCTGATACGACTACCCCAGGTCCCTTTCCATGTTTGTTGTTGTTAGTATCTCACCCCCCATTGTGTACTCTTCCCCTGGGCTTTTGTTTCCCAGGTGCATTACCTTGCACTTCTTAGCATTGAATCTAAGCTGCCATACATTTGACCATTCCTCTAACCTTGCCAAGTCCCTTCTCATCCTTTCCACCCCACCTTGTGCATCAACTCTGTTGCAGGTCTTTGTGTCATCTGCAAAGAGACATACTTTTCCTCTGCAATGTTGCTTATAAAGACATTGAAGAGGACCGGTGCTAATACTGAACCCTGTGGTACCCCACTAGTAACCCCCCTTTCTTCAGAGTGGACTCCATTTACTATTACTCTCTGTGTCCTATTCTCCAGCCAATTTTTTACCCAGGCTGTCATCTTGGGACCCACTGCCAGGATAGCTAACTTGTATATTAATCTTTTGTGTGGGTCTGTGTCAAATGCCTTGCTAAAGTCTAGGTAGGCCATGTCCACAACCCCTCCCTGATCTACTACTTTGGTCGCCCAGTCAAAGAAATCTATCAGATTTGTCTGGCATGACCTTCCCGCTGTGAATCCATGCTGCCTTGGGTCCTGTGCCCTCTGACCTCTAGATACTCGACAATTCTTTCCTTCAAGTGATTCCATCATTTTCCCTACCACTGAGGTTAAACTAACAGGTCTGTAGTTTCTTGCTTCTGCCTTGCTCCCACTTTTGTGAAGGGGAATCACATCTGCCCTCCTCCAGTCCTCGGGTACCACCCCATCCTCCCATGATTTGTTAAATAGGGTAGTCTGTGGTGTCACTAATTCCACCCTTAGTTCTTTAAGAATTCTGGGATGAATCCCATCAGGCCCAATTGCTTTGTCCACTTTCAGTTTTAAGAGTTCTTTCAGAACCCTTTCTTCTGTAAATGGGCTGGTTTCAACTTCTGTATCCAGAGTGTTTCTACTGTTTGTTTTAGGTACTTCCCCCTCTTCCGTTGCAAATACAGAGCAAAAATATTTGTTTAGTAGCTCTGCCTTTTCACAGTCACCCTCTGCCCACCCTCCCTCCCTTTATTAAGCCTCACTATCCTCCCTTGGTCTTCCATACTCCTGATGTACCTATAAAGGTTGTATCCTCCTTCTTAACTGAGTTGGCTATCTTTTCCTCAGTTTGGGCCTCTGCTGTTCTGACTGCCTTCCCAGCTTCCTTTGCTTTAACTGATACAGTTCTCCGTCCTGCTCCTTCTGTGATTCCTTGTACTTCCTGAAAGCTTTCTTTTTCTCTTGAACCTTCACTGCCACTTCCTTTGAGAACCATAGTGGTTTCTTACATCGTTTAGTTTTGTTTATTTGCTTCACACAAAGGCTATTTACCTCTGTGATGGCAGTTTTTATTATTCCCCATTGTTCTTCCACCCCTCCTTCCTGCCCATTTGCTAGTGCATTCCTTAGGCACTCACCCATTTTGGCAAAGTTAGCCCTCCTAAAGTCGAGTACCTTTGCCTTTGTATGGCTTGACTCTATTGCTGTGTTTATTGTGAACCATACTGTTCGATGGTCGCTAGTTCCCAGATGGCTACCCACTTCTACATCTGTGCTCTCTTCATCTCCATTTGAGAACCAGGTCTAAGATTGTTCCTCTCTCGAGTAGGCTCAATACTAGTTGTCTAAGGCGTGCCCCTGTGGGGCATCTGGGAGTAACTCCACTCTTGAGAGTGGCTGCTGCAACTGCACTCCAGTTAACATCTGGTATATTCAGATCACCCATCAGCAATATCTCCCTTTTTCTGCCTTACTAAGTATACTTTCTATCATTTCCTTGTCCATTTCCTCCCCTGAGAAGTCTGTGTCTAACCCTGTGCGGATTGTGGTGCCATTGCGGTCTCCAAATTTACCCACAGTGCTTCTTCTCCTCCCTGTTTTCCCTTTTGTTCTGCTGCTTTGATTCCTTCCCTTATGTAAAGAGCTACTCCTCCTCCTCTATTACCCTCTCTGTCCCTCCTGTAGATAGTGTATCCTGGTATGTTTACGTCCCAGTCATGGTTTTGTGTGAACCATGTTTCTGTGACTGCCATGATATCCAGATGTTCCTCCTCCATCATGGCCACTAATTCAGGAAGCTTGTTACTCAGACTACGGGCATTGGTACTCATTGCTTTCCATTTTTTGATGGCTTTACCTTCAGTCGCAGCATCCTCCACTGACCTTTCTACCTTGGTCTTTTTCCTCATTTAGTACCCTGTTTTGTAGGGAGAGGCTGGAATTTTCCTGCTGCTTATCAGTGCCTCCCCCCTTGACTAGTTTAAAAGCTTGCCAATGAAGCATTTAAACCGTAATTTAAACTGTCGCCTTCCTGCACTGGGCTAAGTTGTTCATGCTGCCCGTTATGATCACCCCCAGATCCTTTTCCTCCTCGATGCTTTCGAGCTGCACCCCTCCCAGTTGATAGTGCCTTCCCTGGTTCCTAGCTCCAAAGTGCAGTACCTTGCATTTCTTGGCTTTGAACCCCAACTGCAATGTTTCCAACCATTCCTATAGTTTTGCCAGGTCCTCCTGTAATTCCTTCCACCCTTCAACATCATCCACCACAGCTCCCATCTTTGTATCATCATGAAAAGACTGCCTGTACTCCGTATCCCGTATGACATATCTGCTATAAATATCCCAAACAGCACTGGTCCCAGTACCGATCCCTGTGGCACCCCACTAGACATCTCCCTTAGTATTGACAGTTCCCCCATCAACACCACCCCCCTCTGCTGCCTACCCTCAAGCCAGTTGACAATCCATTTGATCATCTTTGTTCCCACCCTATGACTCCAGCTTCCCCCCCAGCCTCCCATGCAGCACGGAATCAAATGCTTTGCTGAAGTCTAAGTACAGGACATCCACCGTGTGCCCCCTGTCCAGCTCCCTGGTCACCTAGTTGTACTACTCAATTAGATTCGTCTGGCAGGATCTGCCCAAGACAAACCCATGTTGATGTCCATCCAGGAGACCATTATCCTCCAGAAAGGCTACTAGCCCCTCCTTTAGTATTGTCTCCATGAGCTTCCCCACAACTGAAGTGAGGCTTACCGGCCTGTAGTTACCTGGTTCATCCCTTGGTCCACTTTTGTGAATGGGCACCACATGGGCCATTCCCCAGTCTTGTGTTACATATACAGTGTCCAGGGAGGTGTTGAACAGGTCAGCCAGTGGTCCTGCCAGGATCTCTGCTAGCTCCCTGGGTACCCGAGGGTGAATGCCAATCGGTCCCGGTGCCTTGTCCGACCTTAGTGCCTTAAGTCCTTCCAGAACCCTGTCCTCTGTAATCCTTACATCAGTCACCCTCTCCCTCCATCCCACTTCCACCCCTCCCTTGAGGTATCTGCCCCCCCTTTCTTCCTTGTGAACACAGAGCAGAAGTACTCATTTAATGCCTCTGCCAGATCCACCCCCTTTTCCACCCACCCTTCTTCCTTCTTAATCCTTACAATCTGGTCTTTGTTTTTCCTACTTTCTCCAATGTATTTAATATCAATAATGCACTCCAGAGTGTGGATTGTGCTGGGATAACCTCACTTCTGGGGTTTTGGATGCACTCGGCCTCTGGCCTGATGCCCACCCCCAGGCGTGAGGTCATGCCTGCACAACCCACACCCTGTCATGCCTCGTTGCTTAATTTATCAGGTGTAGTTGATGTTATTTACCATGTTTGAATTATGACCATTATTTATCATGTGTAATTGATGTATTCTACTATTTTTGTACCAGCCATTCTGTACACCTCCCCCAGGTCACACCTGGAAACGAGCCCCGGCTCAGTGTACCTTTCCTGGTAATCAAAATTTTAAATAAATTCAATTCATGAACACATTAAACAACGTTTTCTTGTTATTGCTGTTTCACTACCTTCTCTGTCCCCTCCTCCAGGTCACACCTGGAAATGACTCCAGCTAGGTGTGCCTGTCCTGGTCACCAAATTTTAAATAATTAAATTCCTTGTCTGCTGCCACACCACTGTGCCACTCAAAGCCATTTTTTTTTTTTTGCTTCATTTTTAAATATTGGTCAGTATTTCTTGTGCTTTACTGGCCCAGTCAGAGTCTTGTCATGTTGGAACAGCGTACAGTGATTGAAAAATGTAAACTAGTTAGTGTCATTTATACTTTGAAGCCAGCTAATGTTTAGCATTTATTGAACAAAATGGGGAAATAAAAAAAGCCACTCTCAACTGGGGCGCCATGAGTGATGTATAAAGCATAACGTTTGTCTTATAAACAGTATTTCTCACTTGATAGTGTCTTTCTCCAACTTATTTTGAAGAGAAAGGAGACAAAATGGCATTTTTTTTCATTTCTGTGAAAGACTGCATGATAATATCATTTAGAACAGCTGGATAAGCTCTTTATCCATGGGATACCAGAGAGGATAATTAACACATGTCAGGGCATTAGAATACCATAATTCCACCGGTGGATTCTGTTTACAACAGTCATCGGAAAAGCAGGATGTAATTATTATATTCATTAATACAGCAAAATGTATGCAGGACCATTTATACTATCTGCTGGGACAATGGAGTGAGGATGTGAGCCTATGTTTGCTTGTTATAGATATTCTTCCAACTCCTTTGTGTTCCAGAACTCCTCAGCTTCGTGTCACGATTCACGAACACTAAAGCATTATATGAGGACACTCTTGATTAGCCAAGAGACATCTCCAACTCACCCTTTACTTATAAAGAGATTAGAACAGAGTTTCTTGGGGACTCAGCTGACATTTTCAGATGTACACAGATTTCATGATTTTTGCCTGGAGCAGGTTTTAATAAGAGCTCCAAACTGGAGTACGTCAGATTCGTATACCTGAAGCAGATGCTCTCTGTTATCCAGCCTTTCCTGTAGGAGTGCCCTGGATAATGAATCATGTTCATAGTGTAACCCCTATGTGGTGCTATCCGAAGGGCTACTACCCCTGCCTGCTTGGCTAGTAGCAGGTTAAGGGGCCTGAGTTCTGAAACGGGTGCCTCCACCCAGAGGTCAGGGTTGGTAGTGGTCAAACTAACCTGTGCACCGCCCTCCGGGACACTGTAACTCCCCTCTTTCCGCTCTAGTGGCCTGAACACTGTAGAATGATCACTTTCACAATACCCCTGGTATACCACACAAATACCCACACTGTTTGCACTTACCACCAGGGCTGGTTCCTCTGGCTTGACCCTGGGGACCCGCTGTAAAACAAGGTTATGCACAGCAAATAGCAACAGTACAGTACTTTGAGCACAAACTGGAACCACAGTCAGATTACATGCAGAAGAAGTTAGATCTGATTTATTCAGGGGACTTAAACAAGGAAAGGGCAACATCAGGTTAATTAGCTTAAAGGTTATATCAATCAAGCAGATATGCATGCACTTTGAGTCCCCCCACACAGTCACACCTCTGGGTACCCAGGTGGAGAACAGATGGGCTAGCCAGGACTGTTGCCCAGGGTTGCAGCTGGTTGGAGCCCTGTGATAGAAAACACAACATGCATAGTACACAATATTTGTAATCCGGAGCCCAAGAGCTCAGTTCATAAAGGAAACAAAACAACAAGACAATCAGATGACACACTCAGATTAAGCTGTTGTTGCAGGGAGCTACCCTGGTATTTACTCACGATACCCAAGACTGGACACAGGTCGGACAAAAACAGAGACTGCAGGTGGTTGATCTGGAATGCCAGGAGAAGCAGAGCCCACACGAGTCACAGAGGCATCGTTCCTGTTCAAGCATGGAGCAGGGGGCTGATCCCCAGGCAGGTCTCTTGTCGATGGTTTCTTTGTGCAGTGGGTAGTCTGGCAGGGCCAGTCTGGCAAGGCCCAGACTGCATAGAGACAAATTTGGATGCAGTTCGTTTTGGGCTGGATACAGCTTCCAGCAAGCAGAACACAGTTCACACAGTGGGGAACTAACTCACAACCCACTAGCAGCTCATAGCACATTTACATGTACCGGAATTCTACTGTACCAGGCAAAGCACTCCCCGGTCACAATCGCAAAGTCTCTGCACACACCAGGAGCTTAGGGGTAGCTGGAACTCCTGACAGGCCGATCGCATTCAGCAAAATCTTCGGTCTTCTTCAGGTTGAGCCTGGCCCACTTCAGTAGCTTGCTTTAGTCACATAAAATTGGATTTAGTCCAAAATAAATATCTTCTCTCCCTCTCAGGAGCAGCAGCAGACATGCAAGTCAAAAACTCAGCCCTTTCACAATTTTCCCATGCAAATCCACTCAGGATTGCTGCCCAAAATACACTTGAGCTCTTTTCATTTCACTTCCCAGCTCAGAACTACCTGAAAACTGCAAGCAGCTTGGGACTTCCCCAAGATCCCAAGATTTGGCTGTCAGTGAAAGCAAGAGCTCCCCCTTCAGTTGCAAAAAAGGCGCAAAAAGTTCAAAACTACAATTCCTACAGATTTTGACTCCAGACAGCTCCTGTAGTCTGGCTACATTTTAGGTCCCACCAGAACTGATTGGTCCAATTTGCAGTCTAGGACCAAGATACTGGAGACAAACAAAACAGTCCTTGCTGCAAAGAAAGCATGGTTAGACAAACTACATTATCATTATCACTCTAAATGATTTTCAGCAAATAGTTACATCTTTCAACAGCGATCCCTCTGAGATTACTTAGGCTGCAATCAGGCAGCTCTTAAAGAGACAGTACGCAGAGGCTATACAGGCTCGGGTAATCACATTTAAACTGCTAAAACGCAGGACATCAGCTTGGCAGTGAGCACTTAGGCAAGCTCAAGGAAGACTTTTTGGGAACTCCCATTTGTAGTGGGGTTACAATCGGATTCATAGGTCTTATACGAGTCTATAAGCATTAACCATAATGACTCGTCTTTATCAATGGATTTAAGAGGCCATTGCATTACCCAGAAACTCATCTAGTGCTGTTTTAAAGGGAACCATAGAAGTATTTTTCACTACAGCCTCCAGCAGGCTACTCCAAAGGATAACTAACTTTTGATTAATCCGAGCACCTGTCTTGTTAGTTTTGTACAAGACGCCTTTTAACTCATATTTATGAGTTCTTATTTCCCTTTCTGTTATCTTTCTTTCAAGCCCTATGCACTCCCATTGGTCATTCTCCCTGTTGACCAGATAGTCCTGGATAACTCACCAGGAAAACCACCAGGAAACCTCGTTATGCTTTCTGGACAAAAACATAAATAAATAAATCCATGCTTGGAACTGCAATTATCGGTGGTAGCTAAACATACTGTGATGGATGATAAGTGTCCCTGGATAAAGGTTATTCAGTACAGATACATTAACTGGTTAACGTCACTGCTCCATTCTGTTTTTTATATTCCTTTTACCGTATTTTTTTAACTGTTAAAACCATTTTATAAGAACAATGAAACACTTCAGGGTGTGGGGTAATACTATAAATTACCACACATCCCAGGTAGTTGAAGAAACTCAGCCATGTCTTGTGTCTCACAATCTGCTTTTGCCGTGTGGCAATTTAGCAATAGTGCACACCCTGTCCTGTGTCATTGCTTACTTATAAATAATGTTATCAATTTATGGGAGCATGGGAGACTGAGGGAAAGCTGGAGGATACTGGGGTGGGAACAAGAGGTCAAATAGATCGCCAGTTAGCTGAAAGAAAGGCAGCAGAGGGTGGTAGTGGGGGGGGAGCTCTCATCACCAAGAGATGTGACGAGTGGAGTGCCACAGGGATCGATACTGGGACTGGTGCTGTTTGGGATATTCATAGCATTTATCTCACACAGAATCCAGAGTAAGATCAGTCTGTTTGCAAATGATACTAAAATGGGAGCTGTAGTAGATGACGCAGATCGGTGGAAAGGGCTGTAGGACAACCTGACCAAACTACTGAAATGGTTGGAAACATGGCAGCTGGGGTTCAGCACCAAGAAGTGCAAAGTACTTGTACTTTGGAACTAGGATCCAGGGGAGAAGCTATCAGCTCGGAGGGGTTCAGTTGTAAAGCACCAGGGAGGAGAAAGATCTCTGGGTGATTATAACAGGGAAGATGAACAACACAGAACAGTGTAGGAAGGCAGCAGCAAAAGCCAACAAGATGCTGGGGTGTATAGCAAGAGGTATCTCTTCCAAGAATATGGAGGTGATCCTTCCCTTGTACAGGTTACTGGCCAGGCCACACCTGGAATACTGTGTGTAGTACTCGCACCCATTCCTGAAGAAAGACATCAGATTATTTGAAGGGGTGCAGCGCAGGGCGACAAAGATGATCCAGGGTCTGGAGTGTATGTTCTACGTGGATAGGCTGGGCGAGCTGAACATGTATTCACTGGAGGAGAGAAGGTGTGGGGGATATGACTGAAACTTTTAAATACTTAGGTTTAACAAAACTGACACAGAGATGATCCTCCAGATTAGAAGTGGGAGGGACATGAGAGGGCATAAATTGAGACTGGTGAGAGAAGAATCAGGAGGGAAATCAGGAGACACTTTTTCACTGAATGAGTGGTGGATAAGTGGAATGCCCTGCCTGAGGAGGTGGTAGCCTGTAGTACAGTAGAGGATTTTAAATGGGGATGGGACAGAGTGAGGGGAGGAGTAATTATAGGGAGAGGGAGGGAGGCGGGGCAGCTGCAAGTTGAGGGCTAGCTGCACAATCAGCAGACTCAGTAGACTGCTAGGCCTGTTTCTGCTGGCATTTTGTATGTTAGTATGTTTCCTAAATGGAGCTTGACTGAATAGTTAAATGTTTCCCATTGCTGGAAATGAGATGAACCCCATTTGGGACATACAAATATATGAATGTGCCAGCAGAAACAGACCACAACAGTCTATCTAAGTCTGCTTGAGTGTGCAGCCATCACTAGCAGCTGCCCTACCCTCCTTTGTCATCCCACTGCCACCCCCCACCTTTGCCACCCTCACTCTCCCTGTTCCTTGTCCCAAGCCCTTTTGAAGCTGTTCACAGATTTACATGATACCACCCATTCTGGTAGGGCATTCCATTTTGCTACCACCCTCTCTATGAAATAGTGTCTCCTCATTTCCTTCTTAAATCTTCCCCCCTCTATTCTTAGCCCATGCCCCCTGGAGACCCTCCCCCTCCTTAACTTAAAGACCCCGTCTGCCTCATCCTTATTGATTCCCCTTAGATACTTGAATGTCTCTATCATGTCTCTATCATGTCCCCCCTGTCCCTTCTGTCCTCCAGGGTGTACATATTCAGGTCTCCCAGCCTGCTGTCATAGTTTCTCCTCTCCATTCCACATATCATCTTTGTTTCCCTCCTCTGCACCCCCTCCAGTAGCCTGATATCATGCTTTTGGTATAGCCTACAAAACTGCACACAATACTCTAAATGTGGCCTTATCAGCGACCTGTAGAGGGGCAAGATCACCTCTCTTCGCCTGGACGAACCCTTCCCCCCGCTATGCACCCAAGCATTTTGTTCACTTTTGCAGCTGCTGTCCTGCACTGTGAAGTGTTGTTCATGATCCCTGTAATCATTACCCCTAGGTTCTTCTCCTCCTCAGTGATCCCCAGCTTAACGCCCCCCCACAGCCAGTGTTCTTTCCTTGGGCTCTTCACCCCAAAGTGCATAACCTTACACTTCTTTGCATTGAACCCCAGCTGCCACCTCTCTGACCACTCCTCTAGCTTGCATAGGTCCCCCTGCAGCTGCTTTCATCCCTCCCATCTACCACTGCTCCAATGTTGGTGTCGTCAGTGAACAGACTTACCTTGCTCACCACCTTGTGTGCAATGTCTGATATGAAGAGCCCAAGCAATACTGCCCCAACACAGAGCTCTGTGGCACTCCACTTGTCACCAGCATTGGAGTTGAGAGCTCTCCTCTCACTACCACCCATTGCAGTGGTGAGAGGGGAGCTATGCCAACTGAACTGAGAACTTATTTTGGAACTGTTAGCATGGGGCCTTCTCTTATGGTTGTAAGAATACCCGGAATGTTTGTAAATAAGCAATCCTAATTGGCTAAAAAAATTTCATGATTTATAATAGCTGTAAAAGACACAGTAAATAGATTTAAACTGATGTTCGTTAACTTGATTGCAGCAGAATTCTCATGAAAGGTTTAAAAAAATAAATATGGCTTTGCTGAGGCAGTTGGGTCTAGTATTTAGAGTGCTAATATGGGAACAAGGGATTGCTGGGTGGAAACTGTGAATTTCCGATTTTTGTAAACCTTTTGTGGAATTTTGCAAATCCCGAAATTTTCTGAAATTCCAACTTTGGCAAAATACAACTCCTCTGAACTTGTTCTGTGAATTTGCACACCATGCAGTGGTATTTTTATTGGCTAAATTTGGAAAAGATTCACATAAACCCGTCTCATGATTCACATGAATCCTCTTTTTTTGATAATGGGGAGGTGGATTTGGAAATGAGGGAAGTGGTGCAGTGCAGCGGCTGTGGAGTGGCAGACTTCAGGAAGACCTTCTGGAGACTGAGTTGCTTCCCCATTTGTGTGCACCTCTCTTGGCTTAGGAGAGGTTGGTAGACTCTTGGCAGAGTTGTTTAAGCTTTGGGAGACCTCTTTTCCCACCCAGGGGCCACCAAGCTCAATGCCATTGCTTTAAAGGGTGCCTGGAAGGAGGGCTGGTTGGACTATGGTGGGCTCCAGGATGGTGGAGGTGGGTGTAAGGAAACACATTCCACAACCTGTGCTACTAAATAACTCTTTCACTGCTCTAGCAAGATAGGACTGCCAAGACAAAGCACCCATGGTAGTGACAAAGAAGAATGTGGGGGTCCTTCAGAGCGGAGGCCCAAGGTGGGAGAAAGAGGACCCCAGCAGAACAGAAAGCAACTTCTGATAGGGGAGTCAGTCATCAGGGGGATAGTTTTGGGAACACCACAGGAGTGAAGGAGAGATGGAGGAGGGGTAGAAGGCTGCACAAAGATGGAAGTAACCAACTTCAGGGGGGCAGATTTTAAGGAAATGGGAAGGATCCTTAAGGAGCATTTGGATGGGATTGAGTCAGACATGGACGCTGATAGTAGGTGGGAAATCATCAGGAGAGGGGTGCAGGATGCTACCAACACCTGTGCAAGAGTAAGACGAAAATGCGGTAGGGCCCAAAAACCCTGCTGGTGGACCAGGGAGGTCCAGGAGGTGGTGCAGGGAAAGAAAGTAGCCTATAAGCAATTCAAGTGCTCAAGGAGTGAAAGGGATCAAGGGGAGTACGAGCTGATGGCTAGAAGGGCCACTAGAGTGGTGAGGGCAGCTAAGGCAAGGAAGGAGCAGAACCTGGCCAGGGAAATTGGGAGAGGGAACAAGGGTTCTTTAGATACATTGGGGAAAAACGAAGGGTGAAGGGGCAGATTAGCAGGATTAAATCAGGGGAGAGATGGGCACAAGACCCGGGGAGCAGGCTGAGGTACTAAATGAGTACTTCACCCCAGCTTTCACCAAAGAAAAATGTGGCGGCACTACATGGGAGGACAGAGATACTAGGAGGGGGGGA
This sequence comes from Neoceratodus forsteri, assembly GCA_016271365.2. Taxonomy (NCBI): domain Eukaryota; kingdom Metazoa; phylum Chordata; order Ceratodontiformes; family Ceratodontidae; genus Neoceratodus; species Neoceratodus forsteri. The sequence continues at coordinate 19,982,876 of CM057458.1, read as the reverse complement.
CCCCATCCATTGGCGGGTCTGGGGAGAGGGGAGGCATCACTGGCAGGTGGGGAGGGCTACAGGGAGAAGAGGTACCGAAGTGGAAATCACAGCAGAAAGAGTAAGGGAAGCCCTCAGCTCCCTTAAGACGGAGAAAGCACCGGGGCTGGATAAATTACATCCCAGAGTGCTGAAGGAACTTGCAGATGTCCTGGCGAAACCCCTGGTGGAGCTTTTCACCATCTCTCTGAGGACAGGGTGGGAGCCCCAAGACTGGAAGGTGGTGCATATAGTGCCTATCCACAAGGGGGGATCAAGGGAGGTGGCAGGGAACTACAGGCCTGTCAGCCTGACATCGGTGGTGGGCAAGGTGATGGAGGGCATTGTCAAGGAGAGGCTAGGGGGGGACCTGGATAAGTCAGGGTGCCTGGACGATAGACAGCATGGATTCATCCCGGGGAAATTGTGTCAGACAAACCTGGTGGAGTTCTATGACTGGGTGACAAGTGCCTTGGATCTGGGTAGACCAGTGGACGTCCTCTTTCTAGACTTCAGCAAGGCATTTGACTCTGTTCCTCACGTGGGCCTGTTGGATAAGCTGGGAGAAATGGGGGTGGGGAACCAGATGATCAGATGGATAGGCAATTGGCTCCTGGACCGGACCCAGAGGGTCGTGGTTGGTGGGATAGTCTCATCCCAGGAGGGTCATTAGTGGGGTCCCACAGGATCAGTCCTGGGCCCCTTCTGTTCAACACCCACGCTCTGACATAAGGACAGGAATCAGGAATGAGATGAGTCTCTTTGCAGACGATCCGAAACTGGGAGCGGTGGTGGATGGGGAGGAGGGAGGTGGCCCTACAGGGGGACCTGGAGGCTCTGGAAAGATGGTCTAGAAAGTGGAAGCTGAGGTTCAATGCAGGAAATGCAAGGTACTCCACCTGGGGCAGAAACCCAGGCCAAGTGTACACCCTGGGGAAATGCTACAAGTCTCGATGGCTGAGAGGGACCTGGGGGTGGTGGTGGATGCCAAGATGAACAACTCTGAGACTTGTAGGGAGGGCAGCAGCAAGGCCAACAGGATGCTGGGATGCATCGTTAGGGGATCACCTCCAGAAGGAGGGAAGTGATACTCCTCTGTATAACTGCCTGGTGAGGCCGCACCTTGAGTACTACGTGCAGTTTTGGAGGCCACACTTAAAGAGGGACATTAACCTCCTGGAGAGGGTCCAGAGGAGGGCAACCAAAATGATTTGGGGCTTGGGGGACAGGACCTATGAGGAGAGGCTCGAGGAGCTAAATATGTACACATTGGAAGAAAGAAGGGACCGGGGGGACTTGATAGAGGTCTTCAGGTACCTGAGGAGGGTAAATAGTGGAGGAACAGTCATGGTGCTTCGAAGGAAGGAGGAGGGGGCCACTAGAGGGCATGGGTGGAAGCTGGAGGGGGGAAGATTCAGGGGAAAAGGAGGAGGTGCTACTTTACTGAGATGGTGGTGGAGCCATGGAAATGCACTGCCTAGGGGCTGGTGGAGGCAGAGACAGTGGAGGGGTTCAGAGGGGTGGACAGGTACAGGGGAAGGGTTCTGGAAGCAAAATCCAATGCAGCAAGAATATCCGGAACTGGGAAGGGAGAAGCCAGAGAAGGCGAGGGGGACAGCAAGGTCAGCACCCAGGGTGGGGGCTGACCGAATGAGCAGACACAAAAGACTGTTAGGCCTATTCTGCTGGCATTTTAGTATGTTAGTATGTGAGATGTCTATTCGGTGACTCCGCATGGAGGGACGGGAAGCAGATCCTGAGGATCACTAGTGTGGTAGGGCTGGAGGGAGAGCTGGATGTCATTGTCCACCTGGAGACAATTGATCTGGCAGAGGAGGCAGCCAGGGTGGTGCATGGCAGGTTTAGGGATCTGGTGAAGGGCCTGAAGCAGGCAGTATGCATGGTGGCCTTCACTGATGTGTTACTTGTGCAAGGCTGGGGAGAGGAGAGGGCATACCATACCACACACTTCAACAACTAGTCGAAGGCACGGTGCAGGGAGGAGGAGCTTGGCTTCACTGGGGACTGGGGTCCTACCTGAAGGGAGGGAGGCCTGTGCAGGTGGGATGGCCTCCCTCCATGCTAGAGGGGAACAGCAGTCCTGGGTGGCAGGTTTAAATGCTACTTTTATGGGCATTTAAACTGGCCAAAGAGGGTGGCAGAAACAATGTGGGAGGCAGTGAATGCCCCCCAATGATAGAGCAGTAGTGATGGATAACCTGGGGAAATTAATTCCCCGGGGTAGTGGGGAGCAGGGGCAAGGGGGAGGAAGGGATGAGAAAGTCGAGAGGTGGAACTAGGGTAAAGAAAACTGCTAGGGAGCGTGGGCAGAGGAAGGATAAAAAAGGGGAAAGGCAGTATCAGTGAAAAAGGAAGGATGAAGGATGGGCTCAGAAAGGGTGGGAAACCAGGGGCAGGGAGGGGCAAAGGGAGTGGAGAGATATGTGCGCCAATGCCAGCCACCTAGGAAACTAGATTTACTTTTATTTTTATTTAGTTTTTGTTGACCGGGTAAGTGCACTAGACAAATCCTGCCTATTTTCAGGCACGACCCAGGGAAGGGGGATACAGATGAATGCCAACTGACCTTGAACCAGATTAAGCTGTTGGTGGTATTTTTAGTGAATGAGGTAAATCTGGCCAGGACACCTTGGAAATTCCCCCTACTCTTTTTTCGATAAGTGCCATGGGATCTTTAACATCCACCTGAACTACCACCAGTCCAGGCAGATGGGACCTTGGCTTAACGTCTCATCCAAAAGACGGCACCTCAGAAGTGCAGCACCCCTCTCATGCTGCACTACAGTGTCAGTACTAGGATATTAACCCAAGTGCCAGACGTGGGAACTGAACCCACAGCCCTCCAATCTCCCGACCTCAGAGGTGAGTGTGCTACCCACTGAGCCACTGACAACAAAAGATTCCTGACCTTGAGGCTACCATTACGGATGCAGACCTGGATCTGGAGGCGATAATAGAATCATGGTGCACTGACAACCACAGCTGGGAGGTGGCCATACAACAAGTTTAGAAAGGATAGGACAGGGAGAAAAAGGAGAGGTGGTTTTATATGTAAATGAAGGTATTAAGGCCACAAGCAAAATGACAAACAAAGGGAAGTAATAATTATGGGTGACTTTAATTTATTGGATGTGGACTGGAATATCCAGGCCACAGCTACAACAAGGATCAGGGTCATCCCAGACTCCCTGCAGGGGGGATTTCTCAGGCACCTGGTTACAGATTCCACTAGGGAGGGGGGCAGTGCTGGATCTGGTACTTATGAACAGGGATAGTTTTGCAGATGTCACAGTGGGTAGCCCCCGGGTTCAAGTGATCATTGTATGCAGTGTGGTTTGTTATACGTATTGGGCAGAAGAAAAACACATTAAGGTGAGGGTTCCAGAACTTCAGGAGGACAAATATTAAAGAAATGTGTAACCCCCCCCCCCGGGATTCCTTTAATTCATTGTCTCCTAGCAGACACCTGTAGTCATCAGTAAAATACACTGGTGTGTCCTGAGGACTTCTGCAGAAGTCAGCTATTGACTCCCAGTGTGCCCTTGCAACATCTGGAGAAGTCACTTATATATTTTATAATATAGTGTAACATAATATAATGTATATTTGACTGCATAGCACCGTTGGAAAGGTAATTTTATGCTGAACAACGTTGTCACTGATATTTTGTGTATATCATGTATACTTTAGGAGTTATTCACATTTGTTTATGGCATGGTGTGTATGGCTTATGTTGCCTGTTTTGGTGAAAAAATGTTTTTTTTTTGCTGTTTCAACCAGCATAGAAAAAAAACAAAATGACATATTATTATTTGCATACCACCATTGGAAAGGTAATTTTGTGCTGAATAACTTGGCCACTCATACTTCATGTCTAGCACTTACGGTTCTTGAGCTATTAGGATTTGTTTGTGGCATGCTGACTACGGCTTGATTTTGCTTAGAAAGGCCCAGTATTTACTGTTAACAGTATAAAGGAGACAAGTGGTGCAACTTCAGAGAGCTCCTGTAGAGGTAATGAGTTAATAGCCTGCAATATCTCCCATTTTTCTCCCACTGCTCCTGGTGTCCCACTTCTCCCTCTGCTATTGCCTGAGTTTCTTGGTGCTTCCCCCAAGTCCTGAAGCAACACTGTAAGCTATTTTAGCCCAGTTTGGACTTTTATTGCAAGCAGTGATCTGCTGCCACTCTCTGCTGTCCCCGAGTGGGTGGCCAATCACGCATGCGCATAGTAGCACATTGATGTACAGACCGCTCAGGTTGCAGTCAGCCAGGGAGTCTGTCAGTGGTTCTGGTGCCCTTCCTAAGCTAAATGGGGCCTGGTGACCTTGGTGAGGCAGAATAAAAGCCTCAATATTTGTTTTAAAAATAAGTTTGTGCAAGGGCATTTTCACGGGCTAATTAATATGTAACAGACCTCATTAATATTTACAAGGTGCTACCTGCCACCTGGGGAGGGGTACTATGTTTTGGTGACAGCAAGAGTGTTTAGAGTAAATACATAAAAGTGGGCTAGTCTGAAAGGGAATTGTTGGGGCTATATGTCTGTGGGTATTTAAAATAAATACAGTGTGTTCACTGGCTACACCAGAGTTTGAAAGATGGCAGGACACCATTGGACTGCAGAAAATATTTTAACTGCAGCCATCATCTTTGCAGCTAGGCAGCCAGTCGGAAGCTTGGATTTTAGCCAGAGACTCTTGGATATGTGCTAAGAACTTTGGGAGAAAAATCAGGGACAATGTTTGAGTGCCCAAAATCCAGCCAATTAAAGAACCAGAATGGTTTCAAACAGCTTGGGCATCCAATCAAATTGCTGGGACTTTGCCCTATATTTAAGAGAGACTGTTAAAACTTCAGTGAGTGGGTGGGAGTTGTTGGCAGATCTGCTGAGTCTCCAGCTTGAACCTCCGAGGAGAGAAGAGCCTGTGTGTTCTTACAGGAGGGGCCTGTTTGCCTCCTGTGAGCCGTCTTCAGTTCACAAGGGGTTTGATCTTCAGGGACTGCCTGCCTGCAGACTGAAAGGTTGCTCAGTAAGTCGGCTGAGATTGCAACTGGCAGCAAACCGAAGAGGAAAATAGAAAGTTTGATGCTTATTCAAGTGAATGTGCTGATACCTGCTGTGTGTGAGGAGGTGTTGTCCCGGGATGCCTGTTTTGTCCAAAGGGAGCCAGCCTTGCACAACCACTACATTGCTTACCAGCTGGAGGTTTTCACCAGCAACAAACTGAAGTGTTCCAGTAACCACTCTTTTGCATCAGGGCCTATGACAAACTCAGCCCCTGCTGCTGGTTACTGTGCCAGATACAGCTTTCCGGCGAGAGACCAGCATCGGGGATTCAGTCCCCGCGCAACAAGCCATTGCAGGTTGTGGCCACCAATAGGGCAAGGCCATGAAGTGGAGGTGAGTCATGATGGTCCCATTCCCTGAGTACAGAAACTGCAAGCAACAGGTCTCTATTTCACCAGGCCTTCATCCACCTACTGCTACAGTAAGTAACCCCAGGGTAGCTCCCTGCAACAGGTATTCTAATTATTTAATGATGCCATCTGATTGCATTCAGCATAGATCTAAAGGGTTTCAATAGACTAGGTCAGCTGGCCATGGATACAAGTGGTTTGCTTTACATTGTTCATGGTTAATTGCTTTTTCCATCAAGGGCCCCAACAACAGCTGCAATGCCGGCAACCCTGGGCACCGTTTCTAACCAGCCAACATTACAATCTGGGCACCCAGTGTTGTTAGACAGTTTAAAACAGGGACCTACTTGAACTGCTCACAAAGAAATCTGGACAAACCCTGTACCATAATCTTGCAGGATGGTCCAGCACTGGTAACAGTGGTGCTCAGCAACAATATTTAAATCACTGGTAATAGGCAGCCACACTCACCAAACCCCAGGGCTCTTAAAAAGAAAAAGACAAGGAAACTGTCCGATTCAGCTTGTCCATTTTGTTTTCAGCCATTACATGGAACCAACAAAAAGAATGATTGCAGTGTGTGCACCCTTCCTGCTTATGTATCGCCCCCTCTACAGGGCACAGCAACAAGCGGCAGGGACCGAGTCTGGCATAGGCCCTGATGCAAAACAGTGGGTTTTGCCTATTACCAGTACCATAATCATTTATCTAAATTTGGTCCCCCTCCTTGTTCATGCCCCCCTTACTAAACCAGATTTACTACGTGACTTGGAACCTGGTTTGTGAACATTTTATGACCTGGCTTAAAGTGATAGGCTTTGTACTGAATGTGTTGGAAGTGCATGCTGTATTGCAGAACTGTCTTTACAGGGATTTGCAGGGTGTATACCAGGACCAGAGACCCTGCTGATAAATGGGACCACGGTGAGCATATTATTAATGCTTATTGTAAATGGTCTATCGAATACTGCTAATGGTTATTGTCAGTTCGTAGGTACTTCGTCACTAGGTGGGATTGTGGGTCATTATAGCTTCAGAGGGCTATACCAGTCTAGACAGAAACCCATGTAAATATTACTCAGGGTGGAGGCACCAAAATATTGCGTACACCGAGGGCAGGGACGCCCTGGTACTTTCTGATTCCAAACCCAGACCCCTCAACCTGTACTTAGGCAAACAGGCAGGGGTGGTAGCCCTTGGTATAATGGCACCAGGGTTACAAACGGGTAACTGCCTCAGGAAATACCTTGCAGTGGGGATAGCAGGGGTGGAGGCACAGTGGATCAGAATAAAAGGGAATAACTAGGGCACAGCAAGCTGTTTAAAGTGACAAGCAAGGGCAAGAGGCGAAAGAGACCACTATTGTTTTCAAAGGAGGTGGCTAAGGCAGTAAAGGAGAAAAAGACAGCTTTCAGGACACACAAGGAGACCCACATACGCGGCAGACGGAGAGGTATATCTAGTGAAACAAAGGGAGGCAGGAAGAAAGGTAAGGGCAGCAAAGGCTCAAAATGAGGAAAGGATAGCACAGGAGGTCAAAAATAGGGATAAAACCTTCTTTAGCAGGCCCAGTGGCGCTGAGGGTTGAGGCGCTGGACGCCACACCTTCGCGCCACGCTGGCGACCCGGTCTGGAACGAACTCAGGTGGCCGGGGTCGGGTAGGGAGAGAGAGGGATCTGAGCATCCCAACGGATGCTCCTCCTCTCAGAGTGGGAATCAAGAATGCATCTGCATTCTGCATCCCCTCGCAGCCTGTGGGAGCATCGACAACTGAAGGGGATGGAGGCAGCTCTGTTCGTCGGAGCCGGGAAGGGGGGGATGTCGAGGCCCATGAGAATCTGGCGTGCATCAGCACGCCTCCTCTTGGGATGTACATCCTAGCACCGGACGTCCCAGAGGGCAGGGACCAGGGAAGAAAACGAGAAAATCCCCCCCGGCGGCCCTAGATGATAGCCTCTCAGGTACCATCCAGGCCACCAGAGAGGGACAGACCCCAATGTGCAGGAGGAGGAAGGAGGCACTCTAGGGGCAGATCCCACCGAAGGTGGTACGGGAGGGGGAGAGGAAGGAAGGAGAGGGCCCCAAGGGCAGGAGGGGAAAAAAGAAAGTAGAAAAAAAAAACCCAAAAACCTTCTTTAGGTACATGAGCGAAAAGAGGAAGGCGAGGGGTGGTATAGTGTATATCAGGAGATCAGGAGGGGGGAATGTGTAGAGGAAGAACAAGAAAAAGCAAAAATTGTAAACAAATAAATCTGCTTGGTCTTCACAGTGGAAGAGGGAAGGGCCCTCATGCATGAATAGACACTGTGGGGAGTGGACACAAGTCCATTTACAGAAGAGAAAGTCTACAGGGGTTGAAAGCCCTTAAGGAAAACAAGGTGATGGGGCCGGATGGAATTCACCCAAGGGTACTTAAGAAGCTGAGCATGATGGTAGCCTGCCCTCTGGCAGTGCTGTTTAGCACCTTGTTGCAGATGGGGGTGGTTCAGAGGAAGGAGGAGGGCCAATGGGGTCCCTCTGCACAAGAGCAGTACCAGGGAGGAGATCAGTAATTACAGACCTGTCAGTCTTACATCAGTAGTGGGGAGGTTAATGGAGTCCCTGCTGAAGGAAAGACTGATGGAGTACTAAGAGACAAAAGAGCTACAGGATCACTGGCAGCATGGCTTCTCATGGAGGCAGTCATGTCAGACAAATCTTACAGCTCTCTTTGACTGGGTAACTAGGGAAGTGAATCAGGAGAGGGCAGTGGATGTGGCCTATCTGGACTTCGGCAAGGCCCTTGACACTGTTTCACACAGGAGGCCGATAAAGGAACTTAGTAGCCTGGGAGTGGGGGAGAAGACGAACTGCCTGGTATCAAACTGATTGAAAGATAGGAGGCGGGGGGGGGTGTGGCCTGACACCGAGCAAGATGGATGTCTGACTCCTGAGCTCCTCATCAACAAAACTATCTAACATCATCTTCAGACATCTAAGCCAGACTAAATACTTTATCTATGAGAACAAGTAGATAAAAAAACACTACAGCTAATCTGCTAAATTATTTTAACATAAGATCTGCTTTATTGTCTTCAGTACTCCTGTAGAGCTTGGAAAGATGACTGCAAGATTTCATAATGGCCAACTCCGACAAACAGCTGAACTCTCTTGGTAAAATTGAAGAAATGTTTACTAAGTTATCTGCAGATATGAATGATCTAAAAATTGCTACCCAGCAACATACTCAGGCGATGAAAACTATTGACTCTCGGCTTGCTTTCATAGAAAATAAAGTTCGCCTTAATGAAGAATCAATACAGGAGTTAAAAACAATTATTAGACTTCAAGACCGAACAATTAAAGAATTACAATTTAAGGTTGAGGACATGGAGAACAGGAACTGAAGAAATAATCTCTGGATATTTGGATTCCCCGAAGAAGTGGAGGCCAAAAATACTACAGCATTTCTATTACATGCGCTACTGCAAATACTTAAACTCCAAACCGGCAACAACCTAATTGTAGAAAGCTCTCACCGATCACTAGGCCCTAAACCTTCTGCAGAACAAAGACCTAGGCCAATAATTGCTAGATTCCTCAACTACGCTGACATTGAACTTACTATGCAGAAATCTAGAGAAATTGGTCAACTCACCTGGCAGGGAAATAATATTTACATATACCGCGACTTTTCAAAGGAGTTATCTGCTAAACGGAAAGCCTTTACACCAGCTAGACGGATTATGCATCAGGTAGGGCTCCGTTTTTCGCTTAGATACCCTGCAATAATGAGGATCTTTATTGGAAATTCTTATAAGGACTTTCATACCCTGGAATCTCTAATGTCTTTTCTGAATAGCCACTCTGCAACTCACCATAAAGACTCAATGGCCCGACAGGCTCATTCTACAACTGATTCCCCGATTGCTACTAGCACTGACATGATTCCCGATGCTGAGTCCTCAGAGAAGGCAGTTATTATCTCTGACTCCCTCGATGTGCCATCAAGAAGGCAGTCTAATCGTGTGTAAGAAAAGTTATCATTTATCACAGGTCATTCAAAAGTACGATGTTGCAGTCCTGAAGTAACATATCATAATGTGCCTAAATCTATCGATACTGACTTAATTATTCCTAATGTTCCTGTGCACAATAAATATGCATTGTTGCAGGACTTACCTACTCCTAATGAAAACCCTGCTGTAGAGGTGGGCATCTCGTCGGGAACCGATATGGACTGCAATCCGATGGAGGCTTCTTGGGCCAGTAACGGAGACAGTTCACTCTTAAAGTGAATGAACCCCCGAAAAAGAAGCATCGCGGAAAGGGCAAAAACAAAGGTGACACTACACCTTTGAAACACTTGAAATTACTGTCCATAACCTTAATAACTTTAGTATTTACTGCCTAACTCTAATCTGAAAGCCGAATCGACAGAGTCTATATGCGAAGGATGCCGACAATCAGCCGATTACTGTGTTTTAATTGGTAGTTCAATCTACCCTCAACACTATCACCTCCTCATGTTTATATATAAAATATATGTTTCTAGTAAACAAGCGCATATGTCGGTCATCATCATATAAGTTGAGTGAATATCTCTCGGCATATGGTTACAGGGTCTGACTATATATGGCTAGGTATGCTTATGACGTTATGACAGCCTGTGATTAATCTTTTAAGAATGGCACCGAAGTACACTTGAAAATGTCATTGTGCCCTGGTTTTATATTAGAAATTAATCATATAAGCGTGCCTAAAATGGCAGAACCTATGAGAATCCTGAGGAGGGCTTTGGAATGCTCGCTATGTCTGATGTCGGTTGCTGTGGTGGACCAGCTATATGGATACAGAGAACAGTTTCTTTTGGGACATCTAGCCAGTTAGCAGACATATGTTTTCTGAGACGCTGTTAATGCCTGATCTCTGTATCTTTGCATTTTGTATTTTTACTGTTTAACTAATGAAGGCAATCCCCCTGCTGGTCAATGACAATATTTAATCTAAATACAACAGAAGCATTTCTAGTATCCATCAGGCCAATTATATCTTAATAATTACGCACTTTTGGTTAGTTCTGACCTCAATATATAACTTAACCAATGATTGATATGCAGTATATTATACATTATGGCCCAGATATTCAAAAGGATTGCTCCGTGCGCAACAGGGTTGCACATGTGCAAGTCCTACATTGCGCCATTCTGCGATATTCAGCAGGAGGCAGTTGCTCCACTGGCAACAGATTGCGCAAAAGAGCAATGCAAATGAATGCATGCTCAACAGGAGGGGGAGGAACCATGCATAACCTGTGCAACCCGATATTCAGTCGGGTTGTGCAGAGTTGTGCATGCGCAACCTCCAACCTGCACCTGCACAACCTTGAGCCAAAAAAAAAAGGATCAAGTTGAGGGCCACCCACAGGTGAGCTGCTGTATTGCAGGGCACAACACAGCAGCTGCACCCCTGGCTGGCCCCAACTCGATCTCTGTGCCCCCACCAGCCCGGTCGGGGCATGAAGTAACATAAGCTCCCCGCCCACATCTCCCACAGCCCGGTCAGCGGGCATTACAGTTACATGAAACCCCCACACTATCCCACAGCCCGATCGCGGGCATTACAGATACATGAAACCCCCCACATATCGAAGCCCGGTCGCGGGCAGTACGATTACATGAACCCCCTCCAGCCACATCTCCCACAGCCCGATCGCGGGCAGGCGTATGAACCCCCAGTGCGATCACGGGCAGAATGTAACCCTCCCCAACCCGAATATCTCCCTGGTGGTCCAGTGGACCGTAAAGCCCGATCGCGGGCAGAATGTCACATCACAACCCCCAAACATCTCCCTGGTGTCTAGTAGTCCCCACCCACCCACCCACCACGAAACCCTCCACCCGCTCCCCGCGGCGGCAGTAGACAACCGACGACTGTCGGTAGGCTACCGCCCATTGGTGCAGAGCTACAGCCAATGGGCGTAGCCCATACCGTACATGACAGTCAGATTTGAAATGAACATCATTCACAAATCTGGAACACATACATACAGGCATACATACGGCACACATACATAGGCACTATGAACAGACGAACACACACATACAAACATTCAGACACACACACATACCCAAAAAGACTGACAGCCATACAGACAGACAGACATGAGAGAGACATACATACATAAATACAGACAGACACACACAGCACAACATACATAAATACATACATACATACATACACACACATACACACCATACATACATAATTAAATACATACATACATATACATACATACATACACATACTAAATACATGCCCACATACAGACATACACACATACATACATACATTCACACATACATACATGAATACATACATACACACAGCATTACATACACATACATACATACACACCTACATACACACAGACATACATACATACATAAATGCATACATACATAAAGACATACATAAATACATACATACATACACACTTACATACACACATACATACATAAATACATACATACACACATACACACATGTACATAAATACATACAGACATACAGACATACATGCATACATACATACACACATACATACATAAAGACATACACACATACATACATACACACATAAATACATACATACATACACACAGACACACACATATATACATACATAAATACATACTGTACATGCATACATACACACATACATGCATACATACATACACATACATACAGACATACATATACATACATACAGGAATACACACATACATACATATACACATACATACATACAGACATACACACATGCATACACACATACACATATACATAAACACATACATAAATACATACATACACACATACATACATGAATTCATACATACAGACAGACATACACACATACATACATACACACATACACACATACATAACTACATAAATACATACATACAGACAGACATACACACATACATACATACAGACACATACATACAGACTTACATTCATACAGACAGACAGACATAGATACATATGTAAATAAATACATACATACAGACAGACATACACATTCCTACATACATACAGACATACACATATACATGCATACATACAGATATACACACATACAGACATGCACACATAAATACAGACATACACACATACATACTGACAGACATACACCCACACATACATACAGACATACACACATACATACATGCATGCATACATACAGACATACATACAGACATAAATGCATACATACATACATACACACACACACACACATGCATACATTCAGACATACAGACATATACACATATATAAATACATACATACATACAGACATATACACATACACATACATACATAAATGAGACTCAGTTATTGAAAGTTGAGTGATTGAAAATGTCACCACTAGGGCAGACAAGAATTGCTACAGAAAGAGATATTTCTGCTCTCATTTTAAACTAGAAACACTGGGAGCATACCATCATTCTGTCTGGTCTGCTAATGTGACTGAGCATTGGGAGCAGGAGTGAACACGCCCAGCTCAGCAAAGGAATGGGCACTCACTTCTATAACACAGAGCCTGCCTCGGGGTGACACACAATAAAATACATTTCATTTTAAAAACAAACATCTGGTAGTTGAAACAAAAGACAGAGATGTCAAAAAAAAGACAACATTAATGAATTGCGGCCAAATGTTTAAAAAGAAATGAAACAAAAAAATGGCTTTAATTCTGACAGTTTCATTTGAAGCACATATCCTATTTTTCATTTAAGATATGGTTAACTATCAACGACCAGTGGCTCTCTAATTTCATACAGTTAGGTAGTCATGATGCCTTATTTGATTGAGGTGATCAAGAAACATAGAAATATCTATGATGTGAAAGTTGTTCTATTAATCTAAGAATGGGTGGATGGTGGGATTTTATCTGAACACATGACTGCAGGATTTCATTTATTTCTGTTTAAATGCTTACAAATTAGATGTGTTCGGCGGCAGTCACTCCATGTATGGAATACATTTTTGTGCGGTTTGACATATGTGATCTGTACGAGGAACAGCCATTTTTTTTTTAAATTCATATTTATGGTAGGCTTACTAGGACTTCATTCACTAGTAAGCCTAAAAATCATACACCATGAATAGGTTCTACATGGTAGGTTAACATGGGTTAATGTAACACTGCTAGAACTCTGGCAACCAATCAGAGTTGTTAAATATATATTGCCTTACAATAAATTAAATTAACTGGTTTTACTAAAACCCAGGTTATATATAGGAGATACGTTATGATTGACAGTGTCATGGTTCTTATCTTCATGAAATGTCTGTGACCTCTTCACCCTCATGAGTGGTGGAGCAACGAGTGTGGGAGTAAGAGGCTGCAGACATCAAGTGAAGATAAAAAACATATGACACAGTCAATAATAATGTACCTAGTTTATACAATAAGTGTGTCTGCCAATACAAGCAAAAACAGCAATCCTTAGTTTTACAGCATTCAGTTTTTTTAAATTGGTATAACCTACTTGTTATGTTGGCTCATGCATGTGCAGCCAACGTATTGCGGTAGTAGCAGATTTGGAGACACGGTCACTGTTGGGCAAATGCAGGGCATGCATCAGTAGGTGCGACCCACATTCCCCAATAAGCCTGCATGCTGGCGCTACACCATGCATACATAATATGACTAGCACATCTAAGGAAAGGTCCACTGCAATGCAAGCAGAGCTCATCATATGCAGCAGACCTCCCATCATGCTTTCCTTGGTGAGGAAAAAAATGTTACATGACAGCACACTGCTTGCCTTAATGCCAACTTTGGATGTGCCCAATCCTCCTGTTGGCATGCTCTGCCCCAATGTATGTGCTGATGGGGGAGCCCACTCCCTGTCAGCATAATGCACCCCCCCATTTGTTATGTGCCAAGGGGGGTGCACAATACCCCTCGGCTCTTGACTCCCGCTTTCATTGTGTGCTGACAGGGGTGCCCAGTCCCCCATCGGCTACAGCATCCCCCAAAACACTTAGGTGGAACACTGGGAGCCCACTCCATCGTGCCAAAGCCCCTGAAAAATAAAAACTGTCCCGCGATGGGTTTTATTTGTAACCTGTACTAAAAGAAAATGGTCCCTCACAGTCTCCCTGCCCCCTCCTACAATCCGCACCCACCCTCTGCACACCCTGCCTCCCCACATACACCCCTCACCCCATATTTACCTCCGGAGTCCGGCGCGACAATCTTTGGAGGACTGGGAACACGTCTGCACTCTTCAAAGCTGACCACGAACTGAAGAAATGCCAGTAAGTTGCATAATGGCATAAATAAGGTGTTTTCAACTTTGGTTCATATCTCAGTCATTCTTTGGAATTTTTGCACCACATTTTCAACATCGTGTTATTGGGATGCCACCAGCTGAATTCAATCACTGCCATGGCGTTATTCGGTCCCAGAAGGTGATTTTGTGGTCACTACGTGGAATCACCTTTTGGGACCAAGTAATGAAACAACAGTGTCACTGTTCATGAGGGGGCTCTCAAAAAGCCTATGTTGCAAATTTTGTGAAAAAAAATCCCCAAAATGGCTGTTTTACAAGCGTGCGTTGTGCTATTTTTCATGCAGGCTTGTCACTTTGTGAATTTATAATATTTTCACTCCAGATTTTCAAAATTGGCATTTTTCTACACCTCCTGATGAACAGTACAGCTGTCATTTTACAAATCCTGGCTGAACTGTGTTTTCGCATGTCCGGCACAGAATAGCATGGTCACTGTGCAAAATCAGTTTTTGGGACAGTTTGAGGAAATGACAGTGACACTGTTCATGAGCAGAGGTCCTAAAATGCCTATGTTGAAAATTTGGTGCCGAAAGTCCATAAAATGACTGGGTTACAAGCATACATTGCGCAGTTTCCATGCACCCTTGTAACTTCGCAAATTTGTAATATTTCCATGCCAGTTTTTCAACACTGGCATTTTTTCACACCTCCTTATGAACAGTATAGATGTCATTTTTCACATCCTGCCCAAAATGTGTTTTCGCACCTGTGGCGTACAATGGCGTGGTCACTGTGGGAAATCAAAGTTTGGGGCAGATTAACAAAATCACAGTGCCTCTGTTCATGAGGGGAGGTACCAAAATGCCTATGTTAAAAATGTGGCTAACAAACTCCCAAAAATAATTGGGTTATGGACGTGTGTTGCTCAGTTTCTATGCATGCTCATGACTTCACCAATTTTTCATATTTTCACTCCAAATTTTAAACGTTGCCATTTTTTTATGCCTTCTCATGAACAATACAGTTGTCATTTTCCACATCTTGCCCAAAATATGTTTTCATCCCTGTGTCACCAAATGGCATAGCTGCTGTGCAAAACCACCTTTCAGCTAACAAACTGATTGTGCGGCTTTTCATTAAGTGGGCTCAGAAAAAGCCCATGTTGAAAATTTGGAGTAAAAAATACCAACACATGCCTATGGTGTTAGAGTTTTCAACTGTAGCACCCCACCCTGTAGAGACTGGCAGGCATCAGAGGTGTGACTTGGGATCATGGGCTGTAATACTCATGCCATTCCACCCCCACCCTTACCCTGCAGCCAATGACAGGCATCGTGGTGTGCCTTGCACTGTTCGGCCACAAAGTTCACCCCATTCTCCTATACTGCACCTACCTCAGCATATTTCCTTATGGAATGGGGTAAGTATAATTCCCAAAGACTCCAAAGCACACCACAACACTTGTTAGTGTCTACAGGGTAGGGTGAGATACAATGGCATGAGCATTACAGCTGATGACCCAAAGGCACACCCCAATGCCTGTTGGTATATACAGGGTGGGGGTGGGGTTGGCGTCACTTCAGTACTTCACTGCCATTCCTATTATACATCTCTAACTCTGGCACTACCAATGCCAATGCCAGCAAGACAACATTCGGCATTGACAAATGCTTGTTTTATATGTGCGGGTCTCCCTTTCCAAAGTTGTTCCTTTGCATTCTCAAGCCTATTCAGACTCCATTTCTATGGTTCTCAGTCACCTAACAATGTTGTTGCTAGGCGAGTTGACAGGCAACTTTCATCAAATCATTCCCAAGTAGCAATGTTACCTAGCAACCTGGTTGCTATTGGGTTGAGAAGCACTATACGAATCCCTATTGGTCGATCTGAAGTGGGAAATACTTCACATTTGCCAGTTTCGCTATGTCTATGCATGTCTATCTGTTCACAGCATGACACTGATACTATCACTGCTCAATATTGAAAACAAGGTCCAGCGCATCGCACTGTTGAACCGCGATTGTGACGGACCTGAATGTGGAGATATCAGCTGTGACGAACCCTGTTCATAAGATAAAAAGGCCATGTTATGAATCGGGTTCATCATCAGGCAGGATAACACTTTTATCTGCAGCCTTTTCAAGACGTGCTTATTGTATAAATAGTGGATATGCCATGTGCTGGCTAAAAATATCGCATTTAATTTTATTGGCAGGTTTTGACCTCTATGAACTCATGAGTGGCAGATCCATGAGTGATGTCTATAGAGGTTAAACTCTGCAGATATTAACCAGCTCATGACATATGTAATTTAAGTAATGACTTTGCCTTTCTGGCAAGATTAGTTATTTTAGCGAAGATTTATCTGTTTCTGTTTGATTTCACTGCTCTGTTTTCAGCTGCAACGGAGGACATTGTGATGTCATCAGGTATTATGCAGGCTGTTCTCCCATTGGTTAAGCGTTCATTTGTGACCAACCTAAAGTAAAAATAAATGCTGATTACCCACCTAACATTTAAATAAATAATTTATTTACACTTTAGACTTGTCATACATGAAAATAAATGCATTTCTTGCAAAAGGTGATTCTCACAGTCATTGTATAAATCTATATTTGTTTTCAAATTGATACAAAGAATTCTTTTGGTAGTGAAAGCCGCTTCAGAATGAAACCCATGGATTTGCCACTAATGACTCATCAAGTTGTACAACAATAATTTTTATCATACTGGCGCCCCAAGATGTATCTGCCTTGCTTTTCACTCTCCTCGAATAGAAAATGTAGATGCAAGCTAAAGGAATAATTGATTGTGAATCCTTAAAAAAGTGCTTGTAGAAGCAGACAGCACAAATATAATACAATGAGGAGGGCTGAGAGGTTCTGGACGTTTTTCATTAACAATATTGTCTGGAAAAAATGCCTACTTTGCCATATTCAGTAGAAATCTCAGACAGCAGTACAAGGGCTATAATTGTTCTGGGCGCTGAGCCAAGTAACTCGGCAACAGTGCTACCATGCAAAGTGCATTAAAGATTTGATATAAATTAAAGAATATCAGTGCACATCCCATTTCAAATGTCATGCACTTGACTTAAAATGAGCCATGATGATCAGAGGTGGACATTTTAATTTAAGAGCCCTAATCTTTCAAAGGAGAAGGTATATA
This sequence comes from Neoceratodus forsteri, assembly GCA_016271365.2. Taxonomy (NCBI): domain Eukaryota; kingdom Metazoa; phylum Chordata; order Ceratodontiformes; family Ceratodontidae; genus Neoceratodus; species Neoceratodus forsteri. The sequence continues at coordinate 19,964,957 of CM057458.1, read as the reverse complement.
AAGTGCAAGGAACTGCCATGCTGAAATGAGGAATGCTGTCATAAACTGATCATATTAAACATGTACCTGGAAACAAAATTGTTTTCTTGCTGATTAATTATCACATTTTTAGAATGAAGAACAGTTCCCCCCATCCCTAAACACATGTACGCATACACACACACACACACACACACACACACACACAACACACACACACACATTGATTAACAGGTTCATGCCTTTATATTTTAGAACCCACTAGACATAGTCAAGCAGACACTAGTTGCTGAAATGCTGGAGGAATACATCCTTCAGGAGAGCTGCTAAAATTCATATAGTTAGCAGCAGTGCCCAGATGGTCTTAAGACCAATGGTCCTTCTAGTCTGCCTGATTTCCCTATTTAACCCTCAGACTCACTGTCCATCCAGGGTCCCAGCCCTCCTATCCTTCCCCCCATTCTCTTCCCAGTTTCTTCTGCGTCCCCACTATACCCTTCATTCTGTCCCAGCTGTGCCTGAAATCACCAATGATTTTAACACCCACTACTTCAGCTGGAAGATGGTTAGATGGCTCTACCACCCTTTCTGTAAAATAATATTTACCCATGTCTCTCCTGAACCTCCCTCCTGTCAGTTTCCACTCATGTCCACATGACCGTGAATTAGTAGTAAAGCTAAATAGTTTACCACAGTTCATCTTTATTCCCTTTAGGAGCTTGAAGGTCTCTATCATATCTCTGCTCTCCCTTCTTGGCTCCAGTGAGCACATGTTCAGTGTCTTGAGATGCTTTTTATAGGACCTGCCATGTTGACCCTGAATCATTTCTGTTACTCTGCACTGCACTGTCTCCAGCTCATCCCCATCCTTCCTGAGGTGAGGGCTCTGGAACTGGGTAGAGTACTCCAGGTGTGGCCTCAGCAAGGTTCTATATCTTGGAGAATTGAATCTATATATATATTGGAGGCAGTATCGTGTAGTGGTTAAGAACACTGAGCTGCAAACCTGGAGACCTGGGTCTGAATCCTGTCGGCCCCCACTTGCATACTGTGTGACCCTGAGCAAGTCACTTAACTTCCTTGTTCTCCCAGGTCGCGCCTAAAACAAGCTTTGGCTTAGTGTGCTACTCCTGTTTAAACAATTTCCCCTTCCTTTCCCTTCCTATACAGTATAGGAGAAGTATTACCTCTTCCCTGGTGCTCTCAATACCCCTTCCAGTACATCCCTACTCACTTTGCTATATGCCTTATTGCACTGACTCAGTCGTTTAAGGGAGTCACTGATGATAGCTCCAAGGTCCCGTTCCTCAGCCATAATGCTAAGTCACACTCCACCTATCCAGTACTCCGTCCTGGGGTTCTTGTTCCATAGGTGCATTACCTTGCACTTTCTGGCATTGAATATCAACTGCCAAACCTTAGACCACCCCTCTAACATTTGTAAATCACTTTGAATTTTTGTGATTCCCTCATCACAGTCCATTCAGTGTCATCTGCGAAGAGACACAGCCTGCCCCAGATACACTCACCAATGTTGCTGATGAACATAATGAAAAGGACAAGAGGCAGGACAGATCCTTGTAGTACCCTGCTTGTGACCTCCCTCTCTTCTGATTTGACCCACTGACCACAACTTTCTTCTGCCTCCCCTTTAGCCTTTCACCTACTCACTTTACTATGACCTTAGCTGAACCCAGATCCTCCATCTTCTTCAGCAATCATCTCTGAGGCATCAAGTTGAAAGCCTTGCTGACGTCAAAGTAGAGCAAATCCACAGAATGGTCTCTATCCAGTTCCCTCATCACCCAGTCAAAATATCAGGTTAGTCTGACAGGACCTCCCTGCCATGAATCCATACTGTTTACTAACCTTGAGACCATTGCTTTCCAGGTAGTTCACAAGGTCCTCTTTGAAAAGTGACTCTATCAGTTTAACTACAATAGAGGTAAGACTGACAGGTCTGCAATGCCTCATTTGTTTCTTGCCCCCCCCCCCCACTGAGTAGAACTACATCTGCCACCCTCCAATCTTTCTGAACTACCCCTGGCCTTAGCGAGCTGTTGAATAGACCTATGAGAAGTTCAGCCAGTACTGTTGTCAGTTCTCTGAGTTACCTTTAATGCAACCCATCTGGTCCCAAGGTCCTAGTTATCTTAAGCACTGCCAGTCCCTTCTGGACCTTTTCACTTGCAAATATTAGCTGCCTTCTCACTGGGACCCCCTTAGCAGCTGCTTGGATGCCATTCTTTAGCAAGAGTTCACTGACCTCCCTAGCAAAAAGTAAGCAAGAGTAATCACTAAGGATGCCGGCCTTTTGCCCATCCTCCTCTGTCACCCTATCCCCCTCAGACAGCCTTATGATTCCCCCTGCTTTCTTACTTTTTCCCCTAATATATTGGAAGAAGTGTTTTTCTCCATTCTTAACCCCCTCTGCAATGTGCAGCTGTGTCTGCTTTTGCCTCCCTAACTGTTCTCTTTGCCTTCTGATTTTTCAGTATGTTTCTCCCAACTGTCCTCCTCCTGCTTTTCTTTATACTTCTACAAGGTCTTTTTCTTTCCCCTTACCACTTCCTTGATTATTGTTGAGAACCATCACGGACACTTGAACCTGTTCTTTTTGGTTACCATTCTCATACATAACTTAGATGCCTCAAGAATGGCTCCTTGAATTGTTTCGAGTCCATTAGATGAATAAGGAATAAACAGGGCTCAACAGAGTTTTTTAATCAGCGTTTACAAATCTTTTTTTTTTTCACTGAACATTTTTGAGTGGGCTATCTGTGGTTGTACTCATCCTCGCCCATGATACACACTTGAGATCCTTCAAAGAATGGTTGCTCTGGAAGAAGTGCTCAGCTACTGATGCCTGCTTTTCTGAGTCTTTAGCCATGTTTACATGGCAGCAGCACTGAGTCATGTGCGCCGCTCCCTTCCCGATGCACCAGCTGCATTCCTGTTCAGACAGCCTGCCCTCACAGTGCTGCAGGTTGCTCCGAGGAGGGGCTCTGGATTCACCAGAGGCTGATGAAAAAACAGCCTTTGTAGTGAAGTGAGCACAGCAAAGCGTTCACACTACCATTTAATGCATTCACTCCGCTACTGATCCCACAACTGAGTCAGATCATACAACATTATTCATGAATAGCATATATAAGGAGTTTTGATATTGAAACATTTTTAGCAGATCAATCTATGGAACATGAGTCGATGCACTGCAAAGTCAACAGTGTAAACAGGGTGTTTGATTGTGGCTCTGTGTCCATTCATGCATTTATAGAGTAGTGCTCCATTTCATCCACAAACCACCCATGTGGATATTTTGGGCATATTATTAGATAAGTCAAATTGCTGTTGTAGCATGTGAAAAAGTCTTTTATTTTGTATTCCTCTTTGGTAAATGGAGAGTAGGCAGAGTCATATGTGTAAGTCATATTGCATGTTTTGTATCTGGGATAGGTGCATGGTCTTGTTCCTTGTATGTCTGTTTGAATTATGGGGGTGTAATTCCTCACCAGTGTTCTTCTCAGATTTTGTGATTGTCCATATGATATTATAGGTGGTTCACTTAATATAGTGGACAGTCTGCCACTACTGTGCAGGACTGGCTGCAGTTCTCTGATGATCATCTGTAGTGGTCTGATTGATGGGTTGTATGTCACAAACACCAGTGCGTGCTTTGATTCTTTTTTCTCTCTGTGCGCCAGTGGTTGTTCTCATGGTATTTGTCTAGCTTGTGCAATCTGTTTGTCAATGTGGCAAACGTATCTCTCCCAGACTCAGCCTGCACCATGTTATCAGCTTTTTTGAACCCTTCAGACACCTGCAAGGATACTCAGTAGCTTGCACCACTCAGCATAGACACTCTATTGGCATATTCCTAGATCTGAATACCTTCAGAGCCACTGCTCACACAGTACATTGTTCCTTGCTCAAGGATAAATGACCCACCTCTCCCTGTCACAGCTGAGAACACCTTACTTTAGAAACAAGATATGGTAACAGTACTCTTCTCTTCAGCAGCAGACATACAGTTTTTGTCAGTTATAAATTAGTTATCGGTACCTCAAAGGACTCTGTCACAAAAGCATAAAGAATGTAGAAAAATAATATTCTGATTACTTCAAGATATTTAAACATATAATACATGATACTACAGATCGATTATGCGGAACAGTAACTCTACAGAAATGAAAAGAAAATATTTGAACAGTAGTTAAAGCACAGAAAAAATCTAGCTCACTCTTCTCTATTTAGCAATAGTAGAATAGCTTACTACTTAAAGAACCTTGGATAATCAGGGCAGACTAAAACCTTACATGTTAAATGTTCAAAAGTCCCAGCCTGACTGATTTGCTCTACCAAAACTCAAGTTAACAAGGTTTTCCAAAAAACAGTCTCCCTACACCCTCGGCACACATGTCCTATGACATCACTCCCAAGTCCATTCTTTGTGTCTTGAGAGCTGGGTCCTCATGGGGAACTGGTCTGATCTGGACCTGGGACTTTGTATATATAAATGTATCTGATTCTGGAGAAGTGCTGTCTGGCCCAGCAGGAGTGACTCCTTCACTCACTAGTCAAGGTCCTTCACGACACATAAAAGGGTTGTTTTTACAATCAGTTTTCCCATTAACTGGCCAAAGAGATTGTTGTCACTCTCCAGAGTCATCTGGTATGCCTCTGATAGCTAACTTTATCAGACATGTTGTATTTAAGCAAATATACTGACAAGAGATCTAGCTGATAATATAAATTAAACACAGAGCAATGAAAAATACACTAGAATTGTTGAACTCAATTACACATGAGGGTAGTTTTTGCTGGTGAAGGCTCCTTGTATTATTTTCAAACTGTTGTGCCTGTCTGTCATGTCCATGCATATCTATTGATATTTTAGGGCTTTGTGGCAGCCAGTGGTGCTTTTTGTATTGTTTGGGTGTGCACTAGACCGGTGTAGGTAGTTGAAATGATCCATTGGTTTTCTGTATATTGATGTTTTTATTTTTCCCTACTGCACTTCAGTTGTGGTAACCAGAAAGCTGATTTCTGTAATATATGTAAAACTATTTCATCGCTAAGTTTTATACAAATTTTCCATATTTTTTGTATAGATTTTGTTATTGCTATGTGCTGTACTTGTTGTTTCTCAAACTATATACTCTGTATAGTGCTATTCAAAAATGCTACTATGTGTATTTCAACCTGCCTGTCCTAACCAGGTCCTCCTTTTAAAGAAGCTTTGCTCAATGGAGCTTTTTTCCTGTTAAAGCAAATAAATACTAATACAATACAACAAGGGGCACAATATCTTGGAAAAACAAACAAACAAACAAACAAAAACATGTATAGCCTCTGTGGGTGCCATCAGCCACAATGCCACAATGCACACAAATAAATGAAACAGGGGTATGAGGCACACTGGTGTACTGCTCCAAATAAAACCATTTATATTGAGGCATCTACAAATGTAGAAAGATACCAGACAAGCATTCTTATCTTTTGCCTCCATGCAGGCTTCCACGGGGGTCTTGATATGTTGCAACACACAAACCAAATGCAATAGTCCAGGACAACAAATAGACACAACACAGTTACAATGGAGGCAGTAAATACAGTGCAAATGATACATAATAGTAAAGGGCTTTATTCAGGGGGATATGAACTCAGGAGCAGGGTTCTAGAAGGGAAAATGGCTAAGGCTGCAATGTAAATAAACAACAAATACACAGTTGTTCACAGGGATTTAATCCCGCCCCCCGCAAGTATATACAATCCCCACACAGTCCCAGCAACCACCTCCCACTGTTGCCCCACCAGTACCTTAGGAGATCTCCCACGGTGTATATGTGCACACAGTACAGGAGAGAGGTTGCTGGCCTGTTGGAGAAATGGTGTTGTATGGCTACAAGATTTATTGGGTGAGACAGATCTCAAATACGATTGACATATGTAGGCAGTATAGTATCTTGCAAACAGTCTCTAATGAAGATGCAAATGTAGTTTAACCAGGCACTAGTATTTATTCACTCCTGGTTCCGAATATTCCGCACCTATCAAAACCCTGTCTAACCTAAACAGGTTTCAGATCCCTGATCTGTTCTCATGGACTCAGCAGCACAGCTGGCCCTGCGATTACTGGGCGTGTCTTCCATGCAGGTTCTGCAAATACACCGGATTAAAGGTGTGACAGACCTAACACACTTCCAGATGATGAAAGGTGCAAACCATGATGAAACCTCTGGTGATCCTAATTGGTCCCCTAAACCCTTTAAATGAGGATTTCTTCTTTGACTCCACACACAAGGCATTCAGACACACAGAATCTTGGTTTGCTGGACCCTATACAAGGCTAAATTCCTGCAGTAGAATCTGAAAAACTCTGGTTGGCTTTTCCAAAGAAATCAAACTAAGGCACCCCTGCTCTGAAGCCTGAAATCCAAGGCAGGCACATTAGACAGCAAGCTCTGAAATGTTACCTACAGGGCATTTCAGGCAGTGAGTGGAGGGGCAATGTGATTGTCTCCAGTGATACAGTATAAAAAGAGTAAGAAAGGAGGTATCTGTGAAGGGGAGACAATGTGTAGATATGGTACAAGGGAAAACCAAGTACTAGAATCATAAAAATGATGAGAGAAACTAAAAGAATAGAGTTAGGTTTGGTGGTACTCTGTCTGCCAATCACTGCATCTCTTCACTTTAATTGCTTGCCATAAATTTAAATCTTGCAGCATATAAAATTACTCTAATCTGTATAGTAAATAGGAAATCATTGCCATTTCATAAAAGCACGCTGCCTTAATTGTCTGTAACTAATTTTATGAAATGTCAGAAAGGCAGTTTGAGTTCTAAGAATAATTATGCCAGTTTGGCATTCAGCAGATAAAAATATACAGTTTGTTGTCTAACAGTAGGCTAAAGGCAGGAATGCATCATGTTTAATACTGCTGACCATTCTTTACAAGTGGGTATGTCATATAAAAGTCAGAAAACTACTCATGTAGGATAATTTGGTTCTGACATTAAAACCTTTTACGGTTCATTTACAAGTCAAAGTGGAATGAGCATCACTGTACCCTACTGCCGCCATTAAATTGGCTGTCTCCTTCTAGATGCACTTTTCATTGGTTATCCCTTATTTACAAAACTGTGAATAAGCAGACCCCTACTTATCTATTCAAAAGGCTCATACTTCCCACCTGCAAAATAAATATAGCCTCAGGGATGTGTCTCAACAATGTCTTTTTATAGGAAGGCTTTTAAGCCTTGAGATTCGATTAGGTGGGCGACCACGTCCTCCCCCCACCAGGTTATATTAGGTAGCTCACCCGGGCCTTCTCAGGATTCATTTTGTTTTGCAGCGGGCGCTGCTCCTTTCCCTCTCCCGTGGGTATTTCATCTCTCCGTGTCCCCGCCTTTTGCAGCACCTCCAGCCACCAGCTCGCTTTGTTCTCTCATTACTCACCTCGGCAGTTCACTTTTGGCTCTCCCCCTCGGCTTGCGTCTGCCAGCTCTCTTTTCCACCATTCCTTCCCTAGTCGGCTGGCTGTTCCGTGGCCATCTCATGCTGGCTCCATTGCATTTCCCTTCCTTCCTGTGCATCGCTGTGGCATGGCCGTCTTCTCCTCCCCCCCTGTTTCTTTCTCCCTTGCCGGGCTGCTCCTTGCTCATCACCTGTGCCATGCTGTTGGCATGTGCACTCCCTAACTCTGCTCACTTCAGCTCCCGCCCTGCTTTCTTGCCGCAACTGCCCAGAATTCCTCACGGTTCTCACCTACCACAGGTTCTCCATCGCTGCACTGGGGTGCTGGCTCGGTTTTGGTGAGTCATCTCTGGCTGGTGCAGTCTCTCTCCTTCCCTCTGACAGCTTCTGATGCCATTGGAAGATAGTTGTTCCTTCGGTCTCATTCTGGCCTCTCATGCCCAGCTGATTCAGCAGCTGATCTTCTGTTGCTGCACGGGTTGCTGAGCTTGTGAATCCCTCTTGGTTTTATGGCCTCGCAGTCTCTATGGATGTTATACCTCACTTCATGCCTCTCAACCTCTCGCATTGTCATCATACCTCGTCTGTTCCTCTTTTGCCTTATCTCCTATTAGCCATCGAGGATTCCATCCACTCTTGGCTTCACTCCAACCATCTGGTTCAAAGTCTGTCTTATTGGCCTCTGTGTCTGCTTCCTCACTTCTATCCACTTTTTCATATCGACTGATTGAGTTCCTGACTACTGTCTTTTTGCCAGTTCTCATGGATTCCCTCTGAGGCCTGCTATCAATATTTCTTTTGGGCATACATATCATAGCTCATATGCCACCTAATCCAGCTCACCCTACTGCAGTTTTCATCCCGTTCTGGCTAGGTCCTATGCTACCCTATTGACCTCCCTACTGTCCTTCGTCCTTTCATACCTTGCTTTCCAGTATCTGCCTTCATGAAGTCAATACATCATCATACCTCATCCATTCCTGTGTTACCTTCCTCAGCCTAGTGCCTATTCTCCTCCTGGCTGTCATGGTTTCTTTCCACTCATGGCTTCTCTCCTCATCGTACATCATCTGATTTGGCTCCTGTTCATTTCCTGTCCTGAGCATACACTCTGGTTCGCATACCCACTGGTTCCTGACATGCTTTCTTGGCCTCTGTGTCTGCCTCCTTTCGAGGAGCCTCATTGCTCGCATCACTCTATAAGGCATGATACCTTAGTTCAAGTTCATTTTCAAGTTCCTTCCAGTCTCCTCTTATTCACATTCTGTATCGGTCATTAAGGAATCCCCCAATTGAGGCATGCAATCGATATTTCTTTTTGGCATAACCATCCTGACTCATCGACCCATGACCATACTGCCACATGTATCAGGTTCATAACTCCAGTCATCATTCACTCAGCCTTACCTCAAGGTTTATCTATTTACATTGTTTACTCGAGCATTCTATTTCTACTCGTGTTGGCCTGCTGTGCTCCTGCAGCGATCTCCATCATCAGTCTGCCTCATCCTCAGTCTTCTTGTGAGTGCATCTGGAATACCCCTTGCTCCTCTGACTTCTACATAGATCTCCTCATTCCCATCGCCTACTCGAGCATACCCCTCTTGAGTCCCTGCTACCTCATGTTCCTTCTTCGATCTGTGCTTTCCTTTTGGGGTTTTCCTCTATCCCGTCATCATCCTCCTCCCCACTCATCTTTCTCTTTAATGAATCCTTTTCTTTAATGACGTACGCCCTTAAATCAAATGTTGTCAGCCTGGAGGAAGGTGACCTAGGCCTTGGATCCCCAGAGGTTTCCTCCTTAATAAAAGGTGTTTTCCTCTCCTCCATGCCAATGGTCATAATATTAGCTAGTTAGTGCTTTCTTAGGTTAAAGTGCTGTCTTAGGCTAATTAGTTAGATTCCGCTGTTGGATTGAGGTGGATGGTGGCCCCGGCTTTCCCCTCTCTCCGTGAGAAGTCTGCCTAAATCATCTTGTCAGTTTTTTCATTCATCATCCTCACCTCTTTGATGCTTGACACCTGATAGGGTATTCTTTTTAGGCTTCTTCCTAAGCTACCTTTAGCCAATGGAATCATCACCATGGCACCTATTGAGGGGGAACCCTCTTCTAGGGTTCCTCGCATCATACCCTAATAGGGTGGTATATCACATGGATAGAGAGGTGGAAAGCCACAACATAAATCATATTCATAATGTAAGTAAAGTCACACAAGCATCTCATCCAGTTGTATGAGTACAATCGAATGGGAAGGCTTTAAGCCTGAGGTTCGATTGGGTGGAGCAACCGCATCACTCCCCCACCAGGCTTTATTAGGTAGCTCACCCCAGGCCTTCCCAGGATTCATTTCTTTTGCCCACCATCCACCCTCCTCCTCCAGTGGCACATCTCTCTTACCCATGGGCTTCTTCCTAAGCTACCTTTAGCCAATGGAATCATCATCACGCGGCATCCTATGGGGTGACCTCTTCTAGGGTTCCTCAAGCTGCACTTTAATAGGGTGGTATATCCTATGGATAGAGAGGCGAAAGCCACAACATAAATCATATTCATAAAGTAAGTAAAGTCACACAAGCATCTCATCCAGTTGTGAAAGTACAATCAAACCAAAGTTTCAAACTCACTTTGGGAAAGAATGTTTCTCCTATGCTACCCCACTTTCATGGAATAACCTTCCTCCTCAGGTAAGATTTTCATCAACCCCTGGCACTTTTACACATGGTCTAAAGAAACTTTTGTTACAGTACAGGAACAATTGACTTGTACTTGTTTTAACTGATTTTGCCTACAGTATGTCAGCTTTCAGTATGTATTTACTGTTCTTAACTGACTTGGGATGTTCTGTAAAGGAGATCTGTTTCTCATAGAACCTATCCTGTAACTTATGCAACTTATAAATAAATAAATAAAAAACATTCAGATGTCTGACTTCTGAATGGGTTTTCAATTCACTGCATGTTTTTATGGTTAGTACCTGCATATCTTGTGGCGGGAGGCACATATTTCTATAGAGGGGTTACTGGGAGATAACACAATACTTATGTTAAGACATGCCACTGTATACAAAACAGCAGTAGTTTTAGAAAATGTGCAGATTAGTACAGTATATTTGAAATATTTTGGTTGATTGATTGTTAAGGAGATGGCCTTCAGTCTTGACAAATGCAGAGTTATGCATTTAGGACAGTGTAATAACATGCAATCATAGACACTTTCTAGCACCACACTGACTCCAACAGCACATGAAAAAGACTTCGGGATAACAGTCCCACAGGATTTGGAAAACAATAATCAGTGCAATGAAGTGATTTCAAAAGCTAACAAGGTACTTTGGGCAATAAACATACAGCTAAAGGACAAAAGTATCATACTCCCATTGCAGAGAGCATGTGTCCACCCGTTATTGGACTATGCTACTCAGTTTTGGTGTCCACACAAAAGATGAAACACTAACTAGTTGGAAAAAGAACAAAATAAAAAGCCACTAAACCAAGATCAGCTCTCAGAAATGATACATAGCAAAGTAGGTTGTCAAAATGTGCACTCATGCCCCTGAAATGAGACTTTAAGGGGTTATTTAAGGTGTGACACCATTATTAATGTATGATATAGTCAATGACCCATATTTCATCTGTGAAATTAAGTGTAATTTTAAACAAACCCTAGCAAACACAAGGGGCCACCACTGCAAATCACATGCTAAAGATTTAACAGTTTTAAGAGAAAATGTTTCTTCACAAGGAGGGTTGTTAATTCTTGGAACACATTCCCAACCAAAACTGTAATCCACAAAAATAAAATTGAATTTAAGAAAAACATTGACCTTTACATTATGAATGGAGGTTGTCTAAAGTACTGTTAATGGGGCATTAATAGGATTCTGCCTTACAGGTCCTACCTCACCTTCATATGACCTTTGTATTCTGACTTAGGGCTATGGATGAACGGAGTGTCAGTGATTCTGTAGGTTGCATGAGTGCGAGATCACGTGATGGTCTGGGCTTGCTAGCTGCTGCTTCCCTCGGCTCCCGCTTCCCCAGCTGATAATCTAACTTCATCTAGTGCTTTGTAGCTGGAAAATAGGGGTATCCTCTACATCTTTATATTCCTGGTCACTTAACGGAGCTTGTTGGCTGTTTCTCCAGTAGTTTCTGCTGTTTTAATGCGTTCAGATGGAGGCCGAGATGAAAACGGCCTTACCCAGACACACACCCCCGGTCTCGCTTGACAAACAAGCAAAGAAGGTAAAACCTCTCCAGCAGCTATCAGCTAAACAACTGACTACTTTGGCGGCATCAACTCCGCTTTCAGAAGAGCGTTTTTTGCAAGAGCTGCAACCATTTAAGGAGGCGCTACTGGATATCACTGCTGAATTAAAAATATTCAGACTGAAATGGCCGAACTCAGAACTCGCATCGGCAGATAACGGAGGCTCGCACTCTACTCTCTAGAGGCCTGGAGAGACAGGACGGATCCAGAAATCACTAAGTTAAGGCAACAAATCTCTAAACTACAACTCAAAACCGAGGATCTAGAAGAGGAACAATATTTTGATCTTTGGCTTACCAGACGGAGCAGAAGGTCCCTCTGCAATTTTATTTACCTAGAAACTTTTTACCAAGATTGTGGGCCCTTCCCCACACAATCCTACCTACTTAATAGAAAGGGCGCACAGGTCTCTATGTCCAAAACTGGAGGATAATGCTTCCCCTCGCCCGATGATCATTCGCTTTCTCAACTATCTTGAAAAACAGTACATTTTGGCCAAAGTCAGAGATCCATAATCTATACAATGGGAGGGCAAGCGCCTAAGAATTACTCAGGATTTGTCATTAGAAACCCGAAGGAAAAGAGCCTCCTTTCATCCCATAGTCAGCAAGTTGATAGCTGCCAGTATTAAGTTTCGCATGGCATACCCAGCACATCTACAAGTTTTGGTGGATGGAGCATGGCTATTATACGACTCGGCCGAACAGGCCCAAGTCGATCTCTGCAAGAAGATGCTGGCATTATTTCAATCTTAGGACGGTTTTCTCGCTTTCTCACTATCAAAGATCTATTTTCTGTGACTGTACCTTCTGTTGTTTGGCTGGCTTACCAATGAGGAACTCTTTCTGAGGGACGTCCTTGGGAGGGGAGTTCTTCTCCAGTGTGGTGAGGACGATGGCGATCGAGGAGAGAGGCAGAGGATGGCCTGTGGACCCGGAGGACTTTGCGTGGCAAGAGGCACTATTTTCCCCTTGTATCCCCTTTTCCTGGTGCCATTTGTTTCCAGTGGGGACTCTTTCTGACAGGACAGCTTGACCCGTTCTAATATGGTTCCCCAGGGGAACACCCACACATTCGAGAAGCTGCCTCTTATGCTTTACTTTCTGGCGATGATTTTATTATTATGATGTGTATATAATTCTGGAAAGACTCATGTCACCTATTTTCTTATTTACTACCAAAACTATTCTCATGGGTTTCTCTCTCTTCTATATCTCGACAGCTGGTATTTAGGAAGACAATTAAGTTACGATTAATATATTGGGGTTTGTCTCTTCTCAAACTCTCTCTCTATAGGACTTCAGTTCTCATATCCTCCTTTACTGCTCTGGTCTCTCTCATTGTCTCAATACTCCTCTTGGTACATCTATCTCTGGAACTTTTCTCTGCACTCTCGATAACCTTATTTACCATACGCTCATATCGCTTCCTTATTAATTTTGGTCGGAGAATGTAAGCTGAATTTGCTTCATTTCTGGTTCTCATGGAAATAAGAGTACTATATGGAGCTTATAAATAGCTTACATATTGTTAGGGTATTCCAGGTCAATTCATAGATTAAACCCAATACACCCCTTTTTTTTCCTTCAGAGGCGGGGGCGGAGGAGGAGGATCTTGGCTGGAAAGTAACCCACCACATGTTCTGAAGTATGGGGGTTAGTACCCTAATTACTCTCACTTGTTGCTTTATTTGGTTTGATATTCTGGGGACTCCTTTTGGCATATCAGGCTGGTTTGCATTAATACCTAAGCTGGGGTTCAGAGGGTACCCAGTACGGGCAGTTGTTATATTTATTATTTTCTATCAGGTTAGTAATATCGGGGGTAGTTATAACGGGGTACTTGGGGGCTCTCTACCATTGAACAAAAAGTTAGCTTCCTTAATGGTGTCCAAACTAGGTGGAGAGATATTTGTAAATAGTTACTGGGGGGGGATTGGTAGCTATGGTATTCCATGGTTCTCTATTGTCGTTGATGGGGTTTCCCTGCATCCTGTAGATGTCATCATGGTCAATAGTATGCTCGGGGTTTTCTCTTGGGTTTTGTGGGAATGCCTATTTAATAAAATGTATGTAAGTTTGATGGGGGAGGGTTTAGCCGTGCACTCTCATAGTATATCATTTTGGTTATGTACTGTTCTGTATAATATCCAATGGCTACAGGTTTGAAAAAATTCATATCTTGGAATGTAAGAGGGGTTCGTGATCTCAACAAGAGAATTCAGATCTTAAAACACATATCATTGCTGAAGGCCCATATCTCTTTATTCAGGAAACTCACCTCCTCCCTGGGAAATGGGGGTTTAGCAGACTTAGGATTGGGCAAGTTTTTCTGCTGGTAACTCATCCATCAGTGGTGGCACTGCTATCTTAATTCATAAGGCAATAGTCTTTCAACTCAAAATAACAATCGCTGATTCACAAGGGAGATAGGTTTTAGTCCAAGAGTATTGGACTGCACTGAATTGGTCCTGGGGGTGTATACGGGCGGTGGGGAAAACCCTATATTTTTCAGAATTAGCGACAGAATTACAGAAGTTCTCAATGTTCCCTTAATCCTGGGAGAGTTGGAACCTGCCACCCACTCAAGATTTGGATAAATCAAATTCATTGCCTAAGCCTTACTCAAACCCAAAGGGCTCTTGCCAAATTTTGGATACCAACAGATTATGCAATCCTGGTGTCTCTTAAACCCTGAGACCGCTTTCTCATTTCACTCTATGGTGCACTCCACTTGGTCTCAGCTAGATTATATCCTACTTAGTTATTCTCCATTCACGGTCTTAATGACTCCACCCTAGAGCCGATTGTTATATCGCATCATGCTGTAACTGGGTCACAGTTATGTTAAATCAAAACCTCAAAGGGATTCAACATGGCGGTTAAATGCACCTTTTAAAGGAAGTCTACGTCATTACCAGGATCTCAGACGTGATTCAACATTTTATTGCTAATAACCAGGGTTCAGTCACCAGGATGGATTATGAATGGTGTGCCTTAAAATGTTTTTTGTGAGGTGAGTTTATTAGGCTCTCCTCCACTCATAAACGAAAGAGAGAGGTGGCTGCTATATCCCTTCTGGGTCAGATTCGCACACTTGAGCATTCTCTTACTTCATCCTCTTCTCCTGATGTGCTAAAATCTCTGTTAAATTTAATGAATCAGAATTCTCTCCTGGTACAGGAAAAAGCAGAGTTTCTTATTTTAAGAACTAAGGCAAAATACATGGAACAGGGGGAAAAGGCAAGTCATCTTTTGGCGTTGTGGCTGAGGAAACTAGAGGCATCCAGATTTATTCAGTGGATCAACGATCTGGACGGCACCATTAAAACACACTCGAGAGACATAACTGCCGTTTTCAGGCAGTTTTATCTTTCCCTTTATAGTCAGCGTCTTGTATCCCTGTCTCAGGTTGAATTATTTGAGTATCTATCTGCCTTACCATTACCTACTCTCTCTCCATCACAACAAGCTTGTTCATCAGCTCCTATATCTCTTCAGGAAATTTTGTCTGCTATCCATAAACTTGCCTCGGATAGGGCCCCCGGTCCGGATGGTTTCCCTTCGAACTTTTATAAAGTTTTCGCTATGATCTTGCTCCTATTTATTACGTTTATATCAATATATGCTTTCAGGTCAGGTTATAGATCTATCCTTATTAGAAACCTCTATTATCCTTCTTCTCAAGCCAGATAAACACCCCAATCTCTCCTATGTGTTATCGTCCCATATCTTTGTTAAACTGTGACATTAAAATCTTGGCTAAGATACTTGCTAGCAGAATTGAAAGGATTGGACTCCCTCTTAGCCCAGAGCAAATTGGGTTTGTGTCAGGTAGAACACTTGCTGACCATCTTCGTAAATTAGCATATCTGGTCCAGGTGGCTAAGACCCCCTCCCAATGGCTCTTATATCCCTTGATGCTGAAAAGCATTTGATAGAGTGGATTGAAATTTCCTTGGCTACGCTGCAGACAATGGGCTTTTCTGAAACCTTTATCAAATGGATTCAGACTCTATACTCCTCTCCTCAGGCTAAAATAAACTGTAATGAGTCCTGTCTGAGGCTTTTCCTCTTTCTCGGGCACAAGACAGGGCTGCCCGCTTATCTCCTTTCTTTTAACATATACCTTGAACCCTGATTAGGAGACTAAACTGTTCCCTTAATTACTGGTATTCCAATAGGTGATAGGACTCTCACTCTTTCGGTTTATGCGGATGACATCTTGCTTCACCTTTTGGATCCGGTCTCCTCTTTAACAGAAGCATTGCGTATTATTGATACTTTTGGTAAATTTCAAATTACAAACTCAACATTACTAAGACTGAAATTTTCCCCCTTAATTCATTAACATATAGCTCAGCTTTCAGTGATTTTGGCATGAAATGGACTCCCAAGTCCATTAGATACTTGGGCATTTATATTACCTCAGATTTATCATTACTCTGCAAACTTAATTTAGAAGATTTATGGTACAACATTCGACAGGACTTATCAAAATGGAATAAGCTCCCTCTCTTGCTTTGAGGTGGAATCAATACCACCAAGATGAATGTTCTCCCTAGACTGTTTTACCCATTAAATCTGTTGGATGTCTGGTTACCCCTATCCTTCTTTCAACGTATTCACTCTGAAGTTAGTTCCTTTATTTGGCAGGACAAGGCGATTAGAAGATCCTACAGTAAGCTCTCTTTACCCAGGGAGATGGGGGGCTTACGACTTCCTAACTTCTTGTTTTACTACTGGGCTTGTCACCTTAATAAATGTGGGAAATGGCTTTCTTTAACTGATCTCTGTGCTCACCATGACTATGTTCCTATTTGGTTACTTATAGAGGCTGACTTTCTCGCTGCCCATAATGTAGCCCCCTCGTTGCTTTTTTATACGCCCCTTAAAATGCCAAAATCCCTGCAGCCCTTCCCGCTAGGTACCTCACTAAGAGTTCTCTCTCAAATGTTCAAATTCTATAAGGTGCGTTCGAGTTTGGACCCTTCTCAGCCTCTCTATGCCAATTTGAATCTTAAAATAGGGGGAACCTCCATAACCAGACGTTGGCTACCTTTTCCCCCTGAGCTCACAGTGGCAGATTTCTACTCAAATGGTGTTATACTATCTACTGAGGAGATCCTCATTAAGCTGGACCTTAAATCACGGGCGGCCTTTCAAATTTTACAGCTTAAACACTTACTAGTTAAGGTAATAGGGAAAGAGTGTAACCCTTCTCGTATTGAAGTTTTTCTCAACCAAATAAAGACTTCGGTTTGTAAATCCCATGGCATTTCCACGGTATATAAGCTGATTCTCACTTTCTTTCAGTCTCACTTGAGTGCTGGTTCTCCGGTCTGGCAGGTTTCATTCCCAGATGAAGTTATTAACTGGCATACATTATGGACAGGCCTACACACATACCTCACCCAGGACCGATACAGACTTACACAATACTGTATTCTAAATAATCTGTATTATACTCCGGTAAAATTGGCCCAAATGAAGAGGCTTACCTCCAACATGTGTACTAGGTGCAATAAAGAGGAACGGCTCGTTTATATATTATGGTCCTGTGAAAGGATATCCCATTGTGGAACCAAATAGAATCCGCTCTGGATCCTTTGTTGGGCCTTCAGGGCCTTTTCTCCCCTGTCATATGCATTCTGGGGGATTACTCCGGAATTCCGGTGAAAGAGAGACAGTTTCATATGGCTTTAATCTCTATGGTGGTCAAAAAATTAGTGCTTAAACACTGGACTGATCAAGTTACCATTTCCTATGCTGAATGGTTGCATGAAATATCATTTGCACTCCACCTAGAATACTTAATTGCAAGTGTGTGCCATCGCCTCTCATCTTTCAACAAAAAATTGGGGAAGTTATATACTCTGTATTTATCTTGATATGACCTCTCCGGTTGTCTTCACAAACCTCTCCTCCCTCTCTAACTATATCTCAATGATTTCTCTTGTTGTCCCTTGGCTAATTTTAGGATAATAAAGGAAGGAGAGTGCACCATGGGGGAGGAAGGTGAGAGGGGATTTTTGGGAGGGGAGATATTTTAGGGCTTTCTGGACAGTGTACATGGATGGTACAACTTTCAATCCTTAAACTTTGTTTGCACTGTGATATGCCTAATAAAACTTGTTGAATTTAAAAAAAAAAGGTTGCATGAGTGCCTGTAGGACCAGGTAACTGGAAAGTCATAGGTTCTAGTCTCAGTGTCCACATCAGCAACTTTGTCTAATGCCCAATTCTGACACTGTACTGACACTATATTGCGGCAATGGTCCAAAGTTAATAGCGCAGCACCAGCCTTACAGAGAAATCACTCGACCACTGTGACTTCAAAAAATAAAGTTATTTATTGTACATGCATCCATGGAAGAGTTAAACATTCAAGCAATGTATTACAAACCCCAGCACTAGACCCCCTACAAATGGCAAAAGCAGAAGCACTGGGGTTTTTAGTACATTGGGTGAATGTTTAAACTCTTCCATGGATACATGTGTAACTAATTTGAAAAGCAGTGGTCGAGTGATTCTAAAGTGCTATTGTAATAACTTTGGACCATTGATTCAGTTCAGGTTTAGAAAGCCTTTAATTTAAGTGCATCCTGGATTCCTGAGTGCAAGTAATTGGATCTTTGGAACTATATTGCAGCACTTGGTGAGAGTTCTCCATTGTTGAAGTACCATCCGTCAGATGAGACATTATACCAAGGCCCCTCCTGTCCCCTTCTGGTGGCTGCCCAGTTGGAAGTTAAGGATCCATGGCACTTATTGTAACAGTTGGGGAATATTTATTGGGATTAAAGGAACTACATTACTGCATTTCACAATGGCATAAGGAAATAAAGCAACATACAACAAACCAGAGTAACTCCCTCCCAAAAAAAACTTAGATAAGAAAGCAAAAATATTGTTGTAATGCATAGATAAAGACCGAGAGAGAGAGAAAAAAGGTGGATAATCCCTTACCCTAAAACACAGTCCCTATTTGTGTTATAATCATCTGATGATTATTTTTCATCTATCATTTATACAAAAAGATATTGTTTTTCCATAAAGCTCTAACTTGACACTTGGGAATAGTTGACTCATTACGTACCCTAACCTGCTGAAAAGAGATAATTATATTCCTGATCATCTTCTGATATGTGATTGGCTTCTGTTGTAATGCCCACGTATATTTTGCTTGCGATTTGTAATATTTTATTATGGAAAAGATGACCTATAGAGTTTCTGGTGTAAATTTATTCCAAGTGCTTAGGAAAAGTACCAAGAACCAGTTCCTTGCACATGAATTAACAAATAAAGGCCCTTGCCATTACTTAGCTATCATTTTCCAGAAATCTATAATGAATGTATGTCAAAACCCACTCAGCAGGTCAGGCCTCTGCTCCCACAGTGCCAACCTCCGAATGCAGTCTTGTGAACAGTTAACAGAGCAGGGGTAACCCTCTTGTCTGTTTTGTGGGTTTTATTCAAACTTTAGTCTCAAGTTCTGGAGGGTTTCAAACTGTGAAACTCTTGCTAGCATACCCAATATACAAGTTCAGATAATTCTGCTCTTCGGGGGGGGGGGCAGATATCTTTTGCCTATGGGCACCTAACCAGGTGTACAAAATGAACCCTTAAAACTCTATTAAAGACTTCAGAATAAACTCTTACCTTTTCCCAGTTTGGTAAAACCAGTAAGCTTTGTACAGTGTCAGCTTTAACCATGTATGCTTCATTGTCAAGAAAAATAATTTCAAAGGCATACCAAGTAGTTTCTAAAGTAGAGGTTTACTTAAATATAGATAAAAAAATGTAAATTGTAAATACAGAACCATATATCACAAAAACATGCAATCATTTAAAAGAACAAGGGTTAAAAAAAGTGCAAAATTCCTACCACTAGACAATTAGACATATATCTAATGTATCTCTTCTGATAGTGCAGATAGACAGATGTTGTTGTCAAGAGAGTCCAAACATGTGTGCCTTTACAGGTCACTCACAGCATAATTAAAAACACTGTCTTGAGCCTGCCTTCTCCATGATGTCACCCAGCTCCTCCTCTGTTTATTAAAATTATACAATCAGGATGTCTATCCAACAGGAGGTAAATTAATAAAGGTGATCTCATCAAAACTCATGTCCCCACATGACTTTCTTTAAATTACATCCCCTCTTTGATCTCAAGTTGCTCTTCTTCCCAGGACACATCAAAGAATCTTTTACAACTTCACACTAAAGCGTCATAACCTGCTCTCTTCCTCTCAACGTTATAGCAGTTTATGATTTCTCATCCTAGTGGCTGGCAGGCTACAAATAAGCTAGATAAACAGGAGATGCTTAATTTAGGCCTCTTCTAGCCTGTAATTATCTCCTGGCCTTACAGGTAATACCTAGTAGCTAGAACCTGGGGGGGGTGTCATCCCATAGGCTGTTTCAGCATGTCTTATGAGAGACACTCAATAACACATTTTTATATTACAAAAATCATAGATTAAACAGAACCAGCTGTCTGAGTGTCACAATTCCTCCCCACCTAGACTGAATTTGGGGGCTCTATCCCCTTCATGGGATGAGCTTCCCAAATCAGTTCCCTCCTTGTAGATATGAGACAGCCCATCGGAGTTCTGATTTTTATCTCCAGCCCTATGTAATATTGTCATATCATACCCTTGAAAAGCAAGACTCCATCTTAGCAATCTACCATTGTTTTTTCCCATCTGTGACACCCAAACCAGGGGGTTGTGGTCAGTCTGTACCACAAAATTCTGCCCATACAGGTATGGCTCTATTTTCTTTATGGCCCACACTATGGCAAGACACTCCTTTTCCACCGTGGAGAATTTCTGTTCCCTGGGAAGTAACCTTTTGCTCAGGTATGCTATTGGGTGATCCCTCCCTTGGCTGGATGTCTGACTAAGTACTGCCCCAATACCCACATCTGAGGTGTCAGTCTGAACTATAAAGGGTCTGATATAGTCAGGACTTGTCAAAACAGGAGCACTGCACAGTGCCTCCTTCAATGTGTAAAGGCTTTCTCACAGGCTGGGTCCCAAGTAATTTTCTTTGGCATTCTTTTCTTTACCAGGTCAGATAGGGAGCAGCCAGGGCACTGTAATGGGGTACACATTTTCTATAATACCCTGCTGTCCCAAGAAAACTCCTGACCTGCTTCTACATTACCTCTATTTTTATTTGGTTAGGAAGGAGCTGTCCTTAGCCTACCACATGCTATAGGTATGCCACTTCTCCCATGGCCACCTGGCACTTCCCAGCTTTGAGAGTGAGCCCAGCCCTCTGTATCCTGCCCAGCACTTCCCTAAGGTGGGACAGGTGTTCCTTCCAGCTGGCACTAAAGACGGCAATGTCATCCAGGTACACCATGGCATACTCCTCAGCACCATTTAACACCTGGTTCACCAACCTTTGGAAAGTGACGGGCATTCTTCATTCAAAAGGCATTACTTTGAATTCAAATAAGCCTATTGGAGTGATGAAACCAACCTCTCCCCTAGCTCTGTCCGTTAACTCTACCTTCCAATACCCTTGGTCAGGTCAATGGTTGTAAGGTAGGTCACCCCTCCCAACTTATCCAAGAGTTTGTCCGTCTGGGGCATCGGGTGGGCATCTGACTTTGTGACTGCATTCAGTCCATGATAGTCCACACAGAGATGAGTAGAGCCATCTGGCTTAGGCACAAGGACTACGGGTGAGGCCCGAGGCTGTGGGATCTCTGGATTACCCCTAAATCCAGCATCTCCTCCACTTTCCTCCTAATGTCCTTTTGGACATCCTCTGACACCCGATATGCTGTACGCCATATGGGTGTCTGTGTCCCTGTCTCCACCTCGTGAGTCACTAAGGGGGTTAGTCCAGGCTTGGCACTAATCAATGGGGCAAAGTCTGCTAAAACCTCCCTTACTTCCTGGATCTTGTCCGGTGTCAGCTGGGGAGACAATTTAACTACCTTCACAGAGGACTCCCGCTTACTTTTTTCTAGCAAGTCCAGAAGGGGGTCTCCTTCATCCATCCCCTCCCCAGGACTACACGCTGCAAACATCACATCAGCCCTATTTGCAAATGGCTTCATCAAGTTGAAATGGTACATGCTTTCTCTCTGTCATCGGTCAGGTAACTCTACAATATAGTTCATGTCATTTACCTTCCTAACCACTTTGTACAGTCCTGCCCACTCAGCCTGCAGCTTGTCTTTCCGGACCAGAATAAGGACCATGATTTCCTGACCCACCATGTACAAACAAGCTCTGGCTGTGCGGTCATACAACACTTTTTGTTTCTGTTGGGCAGCTGCCAGGTTGCTCTGGGCTGTCCCCATAAGCTCCTTCAGACTTCCTCTAAACTTAAGGACGTAATCCACTATAGGAGTTCCCTGGGTGGTGTGCTTGCCTTCCCAGTCCTCCCAGATCAAGTCTAGGGGTCCACGTACCCAGCGTCCATATAACAGTTCAAAGGGGGAAAATCCTGTTGACTCTTGGGGCACCTCCCTGTATGCAAACGACAGGTGAAGAAGGTATTTCTCCCAGTCCCTTTCATGCTGTTCAGCAAACACCTGGACCATTGTCTTCAAGGTACCATTGAATTGTTCCACAAGTCCATTGGCTTGTGGGTGATACAGTGTCGTGCATCTCTGCACCACCCCACACTTCTCCCACAGACATTTCATCAGGTCCGACATAAAGGAATCCCTTGATGGGTGATAACCTCCTGCAGAAACCCAACATGGGAAATCCCAAGTAAAGCATCTGCCACTTTGTGTGTCCTCAGTGAGGATAGGGTGACTGCCTCTGGGTACTGGGTGTCATAATCCACCACAGTCAGGATAAATCTCTTCCCTGAGGAGCTGGGGTATTTAAAGGCGCACATAATATCCATTCCCACCCTCTGTAATGACCTCCACTATGGACAATGGAATTAGGGTGGCTTGGGTTTTCTTGCCTGTCTTTCCTATTTCTTGGCACCGGTGACAAGACCTGCAATACTCCTTCACTTGCTGGGTGAAGTTAGGCCAATAGAAATTCTGGGCCAACCGCTGCATAGTGTGCACGATTCCTAGATGACCAGACAAGGGAATATCATGTGCAATCTTGAGCAACTGCTCACAATACCCCTGAGGAATGACAAGCTGCCTGCCTAGCACCTCTCCCTCTGTCTGCACAGCCTGAGTATACATAAGTCCATTTTCCCAATAAACCTTATGTCTGCCGTCACCTCCCTTTGCCCCATCAGAGTCTGCCCAAGCCCTCAACTTCTCTGAGTGGCTGCAAACCCCTCACACATTCCCAAGGCATGGGACAGGTCCCCTTCAGTCGCTAAAGTAAGGTCCCTAGCACTAGCATCAAGGCATTCAGGATCACTGTCAATCCCAACCCTCTGACAATGAGTCATCTCTCCCTCTTCAGAGTAACCCTCCATAGCAGTGTGATTAACTGCTACTGGGGAAATTTCTACCCCCTTTTCATTAATCTTCCCCTCTGGAGACACAGGCTGGGGAACCAGCCTCTCAGTGGTTTCCACATTGGCTTCTGTGGGGTTCAGGGAACTACAATTTTCCCTTGCTGCTTGGCTATGGGTAACTGCACACACCATCTCCTGTTTGAGATTGTTGCCCAGGATCACATACACTGCTAAGGTTTGGGCTACAGCTGCCTGTTGCACAGTTCCCCCTGTTTCACCCCAGTCTAGGAGAACACTAGTGAGGGGCAATGTTTTCTTTTCACCAGTAAAGTCCTGTACAGTGACATATTTATTGGGTATAAGCTGACCCGGCTCTACTAGATCCCCTTTTACCAATGTCAGGGATGCCCCTGTATCCCTTAACCCTTGCGTCTGTACACCATTCACCATGACTGGGTGCATGTGTTCCCCAATATTCACAGGCATGCTTCCAGGGAGACACAAACATCCACTTCCTTCCTAGCCCCTGTTGTATATTGCTCACTTTTTGGGACACTGTCTGGCAATATGCCCAGTTTCTTTACACAACCAACATTCATTTATTTTCTCAGAAATCTTTTCTCTGAAACCTGGAACTAACTGGTTTTGGTGGAGGCAGTGAGGGTTTTTGCTGCCCTGAAGGTGCTCTTTTCCCTTTCTGCACTGCCACGCCTGCCCCATTCACTCTCAGAGCAGGTCTGCTCTTGGCATAGCAGTCCGAGAGTTCAGCAGCCTCTTGCACTGTTTTGGGATCTCGATCCTCCAGACAGGTTTTCAGCTCTGCTGGGCATGCCCAGAAAAATGGTTCTAACAAAATCACATTTTCAATTTTAGCAACTGAGTTTGCTTCAATTCCTTCCCACCAATGTTTTAAAAACTGATGTTGTTTCGTGGCTAGCTCCTTGTAGCTCATGTCAGGGCTTCTCCTGAGCTTATGGAATTTAGCTGTGTATGATTCAGCAGTTAATTCAAATTTCTTTAACAGTGCAGCTTTAAGTTTGCTGTAATCATCACTGTCCTCATTGTCCATTTGACCCAATGCATCCCAAGCTTTCCGGTAGAAGCAGCAGGGATAGCTGGAAGCTCAGGACTCCTATGAATTTTAGCCTGAATACAAACTTTTTCAAACAATTTAAAAGGCATCCATATCCTCCCCTCTTTAAATTCAGCTATCAATTTGGAATTCAATCAGTAACCCAGTCCTGTAGTCCCAGTTAAACCCAAGCCACTTACCTGTTCTGGTGCCACTGGTTGGAGTCGTAGCTTCTCCAGTTCATGTTGCCTCTGGTGCTCATGCTCCTTAAGGTCTGCCTCTCAGCATTCTCGCTTTGCCTCATGGTCCACTTCCTGCTGTTCACGGTCCCGCTCCCTCTGGAACTCCAGCTTCATTCTATGCAATTCAATTTGCAGCCTGAGTACTATAGATCCAGGATACTGGTGACCTTCCCCTACTGCTGTGGCCCTTCATTGACAGTGGTCCTGTTGCCCTCCTCATCAGATCTGGACACTGCATTGGCCGCTAGCCCTTCCACATTCAAGGTTCAGTCCTTTTCAGTCACTGTCTGTGACTTGATGCTCTGGGTATCTGCTACCATCAGGGCATCCATGAGGTTCTGCTTGGAGGTTTTCACCTCGAGCGGGACTCCTCCTCCCCCAGCACAACTGCTTTAAGTAGTCTGCAGTGTGCCTGCTGTAGTTGGAAGCCATCTTCTTCCCTAACTACGGCTACTCTGACTTACACTTTAGAAAAAAGATAAAATGGGTAGGAACTTGACTGTACGCCAAGTGATAGTTCTGTCTCCTTTTTAAAAATAAATCACTGCCTTTTTCTTTCTTTGCAAGTGAGCTGGCGGTCTCAAGCTGACACACTGAACAATTAAAGCTTGTAATACCAAACTTATACACACTGCCAACTAATCTGTCACAAACCCACTCAGCAGGTCAGGCCTCTGTTCCCACAATTACTTAACCTCTGAGTGCAGTCTTTATGAACAGTTAACCGAACAAGGTAACCCTCTTGTCTGTTTTGTGGGTTCGAATCAAACTTTGGTCTCAAGTTCTGGAGGAATTAAAACTGTGAACCTCTTGCTAGCATACCCAATATACAGGCTAGGATAATTCTGCTCTTCAGGGGGCAGATATCTTTTGCCTATGGGCACCTAACCAGGCATACAAAATGACCCTTAAAACTCTATTAAAGACCTCAGAATAAACTCTTACCTTTTCCAGTTTGGTAAAACCAGTAAGCTTTGTACAGTGTCAGCTTCAACCATGTATGCGTCACTTGCAAGAAAAAGAATTTCAAAGGCACACCAAGTAGTCTCTAAGGTAGAGGTTTACTTAAAATAGATAAAAAAATGTAAAATGTAAATATTGAACCATATATCACAAAAACATGCAATCATTTAAAAGAACAAGGGTTAAAAAAAGCGCAACATTCCTAGCACTAGACAATTAGACTTGTATATCTCGTGTATCTCTTCTAATAGTGCTGATAGACAGATGTTGTTGTCAAGAGAGTCCAAACATGTGTGTCTTTACAGGTCACTCACAGCGTAATTAAAAACACTATCTTGAGCTTGCCTTCTCCATGATGTCACCCAGCTCCTCCTCTGTTTATTACAAATTATACAATCAGGATGTCTATCCAGCAGGAGGTAAATTAATAAAAGTGACCTCAGCAAAACTCATGTCCCCACATGACTTTCTTTAAATTACATCCCCTCTTTGATCTCAAGTAGCTCTTCTTCCCAGGATACATTAAAGAATATTTTATGACTTCACACTAAAGCGTCATAACCTGCTCTCTTCCTCTCAGCGTTATAAAAGTTTATGATTTCCCATCCTAGCAGCTGGCAATCTACAAATAAGCTAGATAAACAGGAGATGCTTAATTTAGGTCTCTTCTAACCTGTAATTATCTCCTGACCTTCCAGGTAACACCTAGTAGCTAGAACCTGGGGGTGTGTGTGTGTGTGCGTGTGTGTGTGTGTGTGTGTGTGTGTGTCATCACACAGGCTGTTTCAGCATGTCTCATGGAGACACTCAATAACACATTTTATATTACAAAAATCATAGATTAATCAGAACCAGCTGTTTGAGTGTCACAATGTACACTAAAACAAGATGTTCTTAGCTTTCTAGCATGTTTATGCAACTGGTTCTGGAACTGGTTCTCTTCCATTTGTTTATGTTTTTGGTTATTTTTAATGATCACTCTCCAGTGACAACTTAGCCAGGGCACATCCCACACAAAACCTGGAATCCTCTTGTTAGTGAGCTGAGACAAAGCAGTGTCCATATTTTCTGCTGGACATTTCAAGAAGCTAACCTCTCCTGTATAGGCTTTCTCCATAATTAATCTATAAAGACCTTTTCTGGATGTTGTCTACACCTAATCATGTGGTATACCCCATTTCATTATTTTCAGAATAGTTACTTTAGCATTACTTGGTAGATTTTGGATTTTGTTCAGTTCTCAGCTTTTAGCATTGGCTCACACCCCTATTGCTTGAGTCATCTATTCAAGTATGAGAACTTTCCACATTTGGTTTCCTAGCCTCAACGCCAGATTGAAGTTATTATAGATAAACATGCTATAATAAAACACTAAGGGATTGATCATATTACATAGACAATGACAGCAGTAAAAGACTAAAGAGCCATCCAGTCTGTCCAAGTTCCCTAAATCCCTGGAATCTTCTTTGGAACTTAATGTTCCTTCAGGATACTAACCTTTCTGGTCCTCTCCCTTCTCTTCCCTGGATCTGTTGCCCAGGGTAACCACTATTCCTTCATTCTATCCAAGGCCTGCTTAAGTCCCTGACTGGGTTTGCTCCCATCTCCTAGACTGGCAGACTGTTCCAAGTTTCCACCACCCTTTCCATAAAAGCACTTCCTCACATTCCTCCTGAACCTTCCACCTGCTAATATCTACTCATTTCCATGTGACCAAGAGCTGGTATTCAAGCTAAATGATTCCTTGCAGTTAACTTTATTGATTCCTTTAAGGAATTGGAGGTCTCAGTAATATCTCCTCTCCTTTCTGGCTTCTAATGAGTACATATTTAATGCCTTGAGGCACTCCTCTTAGGATCATTTTTTTAGTTTTGTTGACCAGGAAAGGCCTTAGTCAAGGTCCACAAATACTGTACCAGTGGCCTTCCATGTCCATCCTCAGAAACATGGATAAGGGAAGGCCACAGGTCTGTGTTGTGGATCTGACTAAAGCCTGTTCTGTTGACCTACTCCCTCTCCATGCTAATCTTATCCACCTTGGCAGCTCAACTGAGACCTCTTTTGGTTCCAGAGCAATCATACAGGAGGTCCCAATCAGTAAACATTGGGACATCCTCCTCCTCCCCTGCCTGTCTCCACTGGGGTCTCTCAAGGCTCCATCCTGGGCCTTTGCTGTTTTCTATCTTTATCAGCTCCCTTCAGGCCAAAAGCATATCCTGTGAGGCACTGTTGTATGCAGATGATCTTGTCCTCTTCAATGCTACAAGACCCTAACTAAAATATCCTCCATATGCACCCATAACTACAGCACTGCTTACAAGTGGCTTCTATCCAAAGGCTATTGGTAAATGAAAAGAAAACTAAATCAATGCTTCTAGGATTCAAACCATACATTTCTAACCTCACCAAATCTAATTCATCCCCCTTAGTGCTCTCATCTGAAGGTCCTCCTCTGGAAAACGTTCCCAGCTTCAAATACTTGAGAGTAACCATAGACCCCTCTCTTTTGTTCACAGAACACATCAAAAATATAGTACGTAGGGTTCACCAGAAACTTGGGCTGCCTACCAGCAAAACCTCTACCTGACTTCAGAAGTGTACCTAGCCATTGTCCAAGGCAACCTCCTTCCCTTATAGATTACTGCTCACTCATTTATTCCTAAGTGTCCTCTGCCCTGTGCTCCAGACTTAACTTAGTCTATCATAGCATCTTTCAGTACATTCTCCAGTCTTCTTACTCTATGCGCCACTGTGATTTGTATCAGTTGCTATGGTGGCTCCCACTCCAAGGCTAATATGGCTATGCCCTTGGCTGCATAATTGAGAGACGGCCAATTGTTCCCATATGCTTCCCTCCTCCAGGGCAGAGTAGTGCATAGATGTCTCCATGAATCATCAGTCCCCCCTCTGGAAGTCCCTAGACTTGCAGACACTGTGCAGTGCCATGTCCACCCCTATTCCTGGCATTGTGCGACACCTCCCATGTCGACACCATGTTCACCTGTGGGCATACCGAGCACACCAGGCACATGCATGTTCGGTGAGCTGCAGACCCCTGCGAGAACACGATTGTGTTCCCGCAGCGTCACCCCTGGTGGTACATCAGTGCCACCTCATGAGGCCAATGGTCAGCCTGGCATGGCTGGCAGGTCTCAGCGGGGCTGCCCACGCATCCATGGCAGCCGTGGCACTGTGCCGTGTGACTGACCTGTCCCCCACCATGGCCACTGTCTGCCACTGCCCTGTGTGCAGTGTGTTGTGCACCGTGAGATGCACAGGTGGGGTACCCAGCCCTGCACACACACAATCCATGTGCACCCTTCCGACTGCTGGCCACTGTGTCATGTGCATGATGATGCCTGCGTTGCGCTGTCGGCAGTGTGCAATGGTGCCCAACATCTGACACATGCACAGTGATGGCCACTGGACGTTGCCGTGTGTGGGCCTGTGTGTGGCTAGGTGTTGCAGTCATGGTCAGCGTGCCTTCTACCCCTTGTGCATGTCTTGTGGTGTGGGGGTGGGGGGGTGTGCGTGTGTGTATGTGTGTGTGTGCGTGTGTGTGCATGTGTCATGTTTGGTCATGCCCATCCCTGATGACGTGTGTGGATCCACGCTTAGTCCCATTCACTTGCCACCATCCACCCTTGGGGTTTATCCATGTATGTGTGTGGGTTGTGCCCTTGCCAGTGGTGGTTGCACATGGCCCCGTGACCTACCTGTGTTGGCCGAAATGCTCCTCTGTGATGGTGTCCCGGTGCATCTGAACCATCCTGACTAGGCAGGGGTCCCTTCACCCAGGGGGTGGCTGCTCATCACCATCTGGACAGGCATCCTCATCATCCCCATCGCTGTCCCCCTCTTCGACCTCTACAGCTATCCCACAGTCATTGGCCATGCTGTGCAGGATGCAACAGGCCAGGAATAGCCCACAGGCCTTTGAGGGGCTGTATTGTAGGGCACTGCCAGACGTGTCCAGGCACCGGAACTGTGACTTCAGCATCCCAAACACATGTTCAATGATATTACTTCTGGTGGCATGTGCCTCATTGTATCATTGCTGCGATGGGGTCGCTGGGCGCCGGTACGGTGTGAGCAGCCAGGGACGGAGTGGGTATCCACTGTCACCTGTGTATAGAGGTTGTACATTAGTATGGTGGTCTGCATCGCTCTGCCATGGGCCATCAAGGCTGGTGCCCATGGCAACTCTGACTATGCCTCCCCCCCACAGCTGCCCATGTCATCCTACGTGTTGTGCATACTCACCCACTAGGTGACCAGTGGGGATATCTCCACTCTCGAACCTGTGGCACAGTGCTGACTGGTGCCAGATGAAGGCATCATGTGCTCCCCCGGGGTGGGTGGCACAGACATTGGTTATCGCCCCCTGGCACCGAACACCACCTGGCAGTTGATGCTGGAGTATCCTCAATGTTACGATAGGTAAATGTAGTCCAGGCCAGGTGGTGGCGGTGACAACACATGGTGCAGTCTATGGCCCCAGCACACCAGGCATACGTGCAAGGCCCTTGTGGAACTGTTGTATGTGCTGTGTGCTCCGCCTGTGTGCTGGGAAATGGATGTACTCCACAGCATGTGGCAGCTGTGCACTGAGGAATTGTGTGAGTAGGCGTGATGCGGCCGAGTAGGTTATGCCTGTCATGTCCTTTGTTGGTCTTTGAAGGTGCCTTGGTGAGCAGGCACTGACAGCTGTCACCTTCGTCTCCACTGACAGAGCATGGTTCCGTCATGTGGGTGCCTGCATCTCATCACTGCACCACTCACAGAGTCACCTCAGGATTGCCCGGTTCAGGCGGTACCAGCCGACAATCTCTGTATCACTATACTGCTCGAAGGTGATGCGGGCTCGGTACCACCTGTTGGGGCGTACGCGCGATGGGCCCTTCACGGCTGTGCCCCCTGCTGCCTGCCTTCTCACACCCTCATTACTGCCTCCATCTGTATGGTGGTACTGGCCATTCTCTGACTCTTGTTCACCCCTGGCAGATGTTGTCCCAGTCCCCCACTGTCCTCTATGCTGCTCCCCCTGCACGGGTACACCTCCGGCCTTCTGCTGTCCTGCCTCCTGCCACTGTCCTGACTGCTCTGCAGCACTGCCCTGTTGTCCCTGCTCTGTGTCTTTGGCTTCCCAGACCTGTCCTGCATGGCACAGGTGTTCCCTGTCCTGCTCATCCACTGTCCCCTCTCTCTGGTCCTCTCTCTGCTATAGCTGCCAGCTCACCCCAACTGCAGGCCTTCCTGTAGCGTTCTTGCACCTCTCCCTTGCTCCTTTTTATTTTGTCTCACTTCCGCTATGGCACAACTTCCGCTACCTCCCCTATTGCCCATGGTGCACGTCGTTGAATATCGCACTGCACCATTTATTCATGGTTCCTCCCCCTACGGTTGTGCATGCATTCATTACCATTACGCTCTTGAGCATTGCAACTTGAGCGGCGCAGCTGCTTCCTGCTGAATATCACACAACGGTGCATTTTCGGACTTGCACTGGTGCATCTCTGTTGTGCATGGTGCAACCCTTTTGAATATCTGGGCCCAGGTACCTAGCAGAGTTTTAACATGTTTTTTTTTACAAATGGTTTAAATCATGCTGTTATGTGGCTGCAAACCATGTTAGTGCTTGTTAAACCATTTTGGCTTACTTAAAATGGTTTAAAAAAAGTCTAGTGTGTACAAGGCCTTAAAGTTAGTGTTTAGTAGACTTAATGGTCTCCAGCTGCCTAAATCCTGTTTCTCTTCTTTATTATAAATCATAACTAATATAGCGTTTGTCATAGATTCTGGAAGGGCATTAGTTTCTAAAATGAAATCTAGAATAAAATTAACTAATGCAGTTAAGGGTGGAAGCAATTCACTACTAAAAGCTTCATAGAATTCAATTCCCAAGCCATCTATCCCAGAAGTGGGTACATTTGGCATCCATTTAACTACCTTTTCAGCTTCAACTTGAGTAATCCTACCAGTCAAATACATTAATTTCTGCCATGCTGGCTGAGGTAAAGACAGATTTGAAAAAAAATCTCTGGATCAGGGAATGATACTGCTGCTGTTTCACAGGATTTTCTGCAAAAAAGATTCAACAGTGTGCAGTAGACCTTTGAGCAAGGTTTCTGTGATTCCATATTCAGACCTAATACTATGAAAAACTCAATGTTCTACTCTCTTTCTGCAATCCTTATAGGGATCAAAAGTTGGTTTTCTATTCTGCAACCAAATTTAATTTCTTTCACTAAAAAGTTTGCCCCATTATATTGTATTTTGCACATTTCTTTTTTAAGAGCCCCAATCTGAGCACTATAGTCCTGATGTTCACTTTCAGATTTTGAAATTAATTTTTCTAATTGCAGCCTTAAACCCAAATACCTGAGATATTCCTTAGTGGCCATTTTTCCTGACTAGTTTTGAAAAACATTAGAGAACATCTGTTTAATATCTTATAACCATTCTATAGTAGTATTGTAGAGACATACTACAGAAATTCTTGCTGCCCAAGACTGTTTCCATTTAAAATTATAGCTTCATTCTGCAATAAGCCACTATTAAGATGCCATATTCTTTTATGGCTGCAATGGTGTATCCCTGCAGACCTCTTTGTGATGAGAAAAGGACTCAGTGCCTTCCTTCTGACTGAACAGCATGTTGGAGTTGCACCACAGTCACCTCCTTGTCCTTGGCATCTCTGGAGCACGCCACTCATTGTCTCCAGTCTGCACTACTTTTACTGGTGTCCTGATCATGATACTGGGGATTGGGCACTCCCAATGTCACTCTTATGATTCTGGGGGGTGGGAGCTGTGTGATGGTGGGTGCTGAGATGGAGGGTTGGGTGGGGGGATATCTGTAATTTAAAAGAAAAAAACATCAGTAATCATAGTGTAACATGGCACACTCAGCCATGCCCAAGATCTCCTCCACACTCTATTCTACATGCACTAGTAGTCTCACATGTGTAGTAGAGTGCAGTGGCCATC
This sequence comes from Neoceratodus forsteri, assembly GCA_016271365.2. Taxonomy (NCBI): domain Eukaryota; kingdom Metazoa; phylum Chordata; order Ceratodontiformes; family Ceratodontidae; genus Neoceratodus; species Neoceratodus forsteri. The sequence goes on along the minus strand of CM057458.1, from coordinate 19,932,557 downwards.
TTGGACATGGTAGAGTATGCCATATTCCACCATGACCACCAATGTTTTTTCTTTTAAATTACAGATATCCCCCCAACTGACCATCCTTCTCAGTAACCAAACCACCCCAAAAAAACATAAGAATAACACTGGGGTGCCCAATTCAGTGCCACAATCAGAACACAACCAATTTTTTAAATTGAATTATCCATATCCCCACCTGACCCTCTCTCACAGCATCCACCCCCTCAAAACCATAAGAGTGACACTGGGGTGCCAAACCCAGTGTGATGGTTAGGACTCCTCTGTTTGTTTGTTTATTTACATATTCCCCACCAAGCCTCCTCTCTTAGCACACTCCCCCAGAACCATAAGAGTGGCACTGGGGGTGCCCAATCCCCCAGTGTTGTGATCTGCAATCCTTGTTGTTTTTTTTAACCCTGCAAAAACAAAACTGTCCATCAATGTCTTTTGCAGCTGTTTCTGTCCCCCACCTGATCCTCCCACTTAGCACCCACCACCCTGCAGCTCCCCAAGCCCTTATTACCCATCGTGGGTCCAACGCCATAATCATCTCTGGAACACAGATGCATCTTCACTCTTCAAAGCCAGACTGTAAACCAAAGGGACAGGTATGTGGTCCAATGTATTTCAATGGAGTTTTGAACTTAGTGGCACAACTTGGGCGTTTTTGCATATTTTTGGCCTAAATTTTCAACATGCCTTTTTTGAGACCCGCCTCATGAACAATTGCACTGACAATAGGAAATCTGTCCCAAACGGTAATTTCATTGTCACTGTACAAAATCACCTTTTGGGAAGAGTTGAAAATTTCTCTGCCCTTGTTCATGAGGTGGTGTCATAAGAAGGCTATGTTGAAATTTGGTGCAAAATATTAAACAATAAAGTTATGAGTGTATGTTGTTTTACATCCCAGAAGGTCCCTGCACAAAATCACCTTTCAGGCAGGAGTTGAACATTTTCTCTGCCTTTTTCATGAGGTGGGGTCATAAGAATGCTATGTTGAAAATTTGGTGTAAAATATTAAAAAATAAAACAAAGTTATGAGCCTATGCTGAATTTTGCAAACACAGGCTTGTAACATTGGTCATTTCAATATTTTTACCCCAAATTTACAACATACCATATCTTAACATCACATCTTGAATGTGACAGCTGTTATTTTCAAATCCCAGCCAAAATGCTTTTACATCCTGGAAGGTGATTTTGTGGTCCCTGCAGCAAAGTCACCTTTCAGGCAGGAGCTGAAAATTTCCTCTGCCATTGTTCATGAGGTGGGGTCATAAGAAGATTATGTTCTCAATTTGGTGTACAAATATTTAAAAACAAAAAAGTTGAGGCTATGTTGAATTTTACAAATGCAGTCTCATAAGTTTGGTAATATTCAATATTTTTACCCGAAAGTTTCAATATTGATATTTCTTTACAGCACTCAATATTCTTCCCCCATATTTACAACATAGCCATATCTTTACAGCATCTCATGAATGTGACAGCTGTCATTTTTCAAATAGAAACATAGAAACATAGACTTTGACGGCAGATAAGGACCGCTAGGCCCATCTAGTCTGCCCATTTCCTCTACAGGATAGGCTGCAGATCCTATTTAACCAACAGCCTATATCTTCCTGCCCCCACAGAATTGCCTTATGTCTGTCCCATGCATTCTTGAATTCTCCCACAGTTTTAGACTCCACAACTTCCTCAGGAAGGCTGTTCCATGCATCCACTACCTCTCTGTGAAATAATACTTCCTCACATTGCCCTGAGACACGCCCTCCTTCTATCTTTAAATTGTGTCCCCTTGTTCTTGCAAGTCTCTTTTTCTGAAAGATGCTACCCTCTTGGACTTTGTTGATTCCCTTGAGGTACTTGAAAGTTTCTATCATGTCCCCCCTCTCCCTTCTTTCCTCAAGGGTATAAATATTAAACTCCTTTAGTCTCTCCTCATACGGCTTCTCTTGCACACCTGCCATTTTAGTTGCCCTCCTCTGGACTGCCTCTATCCTATGTCCTTGCGGAGATGGGGTCTCCAGAACTGGTAACAGTATTCCAGATGGGGTCTCACCAACTGTCTGTACAGAGGGATAACAACTTCCTGTTTTCTGCTGCTGATGCCTCTCCCTATACATCCCAGTATACCCCGGCCTTCCTACTGCCTTCTCATTGCTTGCTAACCTTAAGGTCATCTGATGCTGATTACCCCAGGTCCCTTTCCTGTTTTGTTGTTGTTACTACCTCCCACCCATTGTGTATTCTTCCCTGGGTTTTGTTTCCCAGGTGCATTATTTGCACTTTTTGCATTGAATCCTAGCTGCCATCGTCAGACCATTCCTCCAACCTTGCCAAGTCCCTTTTCATCCTTTCCACGCCTCCTTGTGTATCAACCCTGTTGCAGATCTTTGTGTCATCTGCAAAAGGCATACTTTCCTTCCAGTCCCTCTGCAATGCCACTGATGAAGACATTAAAAGGACTGAACCCAATACTGAACCCACGGTACCCCACTAGTAACCGCCTTTCTTCAGAGTGGACTCCATTTACAATTACCTTCTGTGTCCTGTTGTCCAGCCAATGTTTTACCAGGCTACCACCCTGGGACCCACTCCCAGGCTGGTTAATTTGACTAATAATCTTTGTGTGGGACTGTGTCAAATGCCTTGCTAAAGTCTAGGTAGGCCATGTCACAGCCCTCCCTGGTCTGCTACTTTGGTCACCCAGTCAAAGAAATCCACCAGATTCATCTGACATGACCTTCCGTTGTGAACCCATGCTGCCTTGGATCCTTGCTCCACTGACCTCTAGGTACTCAACTATTCCTTCCTTCAGAAGTGACTCATCACTTTCCCTACCACAGAGGTCAGACTGACAGGTCTGTAGTTTCCTGCCTCTGTCTTGGTCCCACTTTTGTGAAGGGAATCACATCCACCTTCCTCCAGTCCTCGGTACCACACCATCCTCCCATGATTTATTAAAAGAGTAGCCAGTGGTTTCACTAGTTCCTTCCTTAATTCTTTAGAATTCTGGGGTGAATTCCATCAGGACCCATTGCTTTGTCCACCTTCAGTTTTAGGAGTTCTTGCAGAACCCTTTCTTCTGTGAAAGGACTGGGATGCCCCCTATCAAGAGTGTTTCTGTTAATTGGATTAGGCACTTCCCCCTCCTCTTTTGTGAATACTGAGCAGAAATATTCGTTCAGTATTCCTGCTTTTTCACTGTCCCCCTCTGCCCACCCACCGTTTATTCTATTCAGCCTCACTATCCCTCCCTTTGTCTTTCTATGCTCGCTGATGTACCTATAAAAGGTTTTATCCCCCTTCTTAACTGAGTTGGCTATCTTTTCCTCAGTTTGGGCCTTTGCTATTCTGACTTCCCTCCCTGCTTCTTTCTGCCTTAACTGGTACAGCTCTCTGTCCTGCTCCTTCTGTGTTTCCTTATACTTCCGGAATGCTATCTTTTTCTTCCTGACTTTCACAGCCACCTCTCTTGAGAACCATAGTGGTTTTTTCTTTTGTTTTGATTTGTTTATTTGCTTCACACAAAGGCTTGTTGCCTCTGTGATGGCAGTTTTGATAATTCCCCATTGTTGCTCCACACCTCCTTCTAGCCTGTTTGCTAGCGCTTTCTGGGCACTCTCCCATCTTGCCAAAGTCAGCCCTCCTAAAGTCCATTACTCTCACTTTTGTATGGCTTGACTCTGTAGCTGAGTTTAACGTGAACCACACTGTTTGATGGTCACTTGTCCCCAGATGGCAACCCACTTCTAGATCTGAGATCCTCTCACTGCCCCCGTTTGAGGTACGAGGTCTAAGATTGCTCCCTCACGAGTGGGTTCGAGAACTAGCTGTCTAATGCCTGCCACCTGTAGGGCGTCAAGAATGGCCCTGCTCTTGGATGTCGCTGCAGCAAATGTGCTCAGTTAACATCTGGCATATTCAGGTCTCCCATCAACAGTATCTCCCTTTCTCTGTCATTCTAAGAATGCCTTCCATCATATCCTTGTCCATTCGTTCCCCTGACATGGGGGTCTGTACACAACCCTGTGCGGATTGTGGTGCCCTTTCCAGTCTCCAAGGTGACCCACAGTGCCTCCTCTCCTCCCTGTTTACTCTTTTGTTCAGTTGCTTTTATCCTTCCTTTACATAGAGAGCTACTCCTCCCCTCTTCTCCCCTGCCTGTCTCTCCTGTAGGTTATGTACCCTGGTATGTTAACATCCAGTCATGGTTCTCTGTGTACCATGTTTCTGTGACTGCTACGATTTCCAGGCATCCCTCTTCCATTAAGGCCACCAGCTCAGGGAGCTTGTTGCCCAGACTACGGGCAAATCCTGGACAAAATGTGTTTTTACATCCAGGAAGGTGATTTTGCGGACCCTGAGTGAAATCACCTTTCGGGCAGGAGTTCAAAATTTTCTCTGGCATTGTTCATGAGGTGCAGTCATGACAAGGCTATGATCTCAATTTGGTGTAAATATTTAAAAACCAAAAAAGTTTTGAGGCTATGTTGAATTTTGCAAAACCAGGCTCATAAGTTTGGTAATATTCAATATTCTTACCCTCAATTTTCAACATAACAATTTCTTTACAGCACCTCATGAATGTGACAGCTGTCATTTTTCAACTCCTGCCCAAAATGTGTTTTGCATCCCAAAAATTAATTTCCACAGTCCTTTGTGGAAATCACCTTTCTGGCAGGAGTTGAAATTTGCTCTACCCTTCTTAATGAGACAGGGTCATAACAAGGCTATGTTGAAAATTTGGTGTACAAATATTACAAAACAACAAATTCTGGAGCCTATTTTATATTTTGCTAATGAAGGCTCGTAACATTGGTAATTTTCAATATTTGTAAGCCAAGTTCCTCGTCTGCAGCCCTATCAGCTCTGGCTAGAGTTTGTTTACATGTAGGAGCTGCTCTCCAGTTCAAGTCTCACTGTAACTGCTTTATGACTGGAAAACTTGAAAACCTTAGTCTCAGCTGCCTGAATTAGAACTACCCTGGAGATAAAAATATAATCTATTGGTGCAGAGTAGATACTTAAGCAATAAACCACAACAGGGTGTGGGTTATGCTGGGCTTTATCCATGCCTGGTGTGGTTTGGTCAAAGGCGCAGTTGAGTGACCAAATCCACACTAGATGTGGGTAAATCACAGCATAACCCATACTCTGGAGGGTTTATTGTGATTATCAATGTTCCTTTTCACTTTTATAATGAAAAATAAAAAAATAACGTTTTACTATTTTAAATTTTTTATTGAAATTATTGTTCCGCCTGAAAAAAAGTTCCAGGTTGCTAGGTAGAATAATTCCCCCTCACATGATTACTGGAAGAGAGTCTGTAAATTTTCTCTTGTTTGCCCCCCCCCATCACCACCACCAGCACCATCCTGCAGCTGAATTACTATTATGTGTATGGGAAGAAACAGCATTGTTTCAGTTGTTTTTTTTATTTTTTTTTTCAACAGAGAGCCTGACAGTTCTTAGTTGGTGCCAGTGACAAGCTTGCTCTTTCATATACTTCCAGGTTTGCATTGGGTTTAGCGTTTCATTTTTACTTTGGCTCTTGTGTTTGGGAAGGATGTTTTTTTTTTGTAGTCGACTGGTTTCCTTTTAATTGTGTACTGAATGGGATCAGATTCATGACATTACTTTAGCAGCTGCCAGCTACTGATGTTATGGGGAACGAGAAAAGGAAGCCCGGTACCTGTACACGTGTGGAGAGAGGTGAGGCAGGTGCTACATACGACTTCTTACAGAAGATGCATTTAACAAAAGCTTTTCATGGTACAAGAGTATATTTCTTAGTGTTGGGGTCTTCCAGGTTTTCCGCTTGCATTTTTGAGTCCCCGCTTATCGGGGAGCGAGTGTGTGGCATTCAGAAGGAGTCGGCAAGTCGACAATTGATGTGAAGTTGATTTTTTTTTCAAAGGCGTTTCTGTACATTTTATTTATTTAGTTTGTATGTTTTGGAGGAGGCACTGGAGCAGCAGCCAAAATCAGACTAATCAGGAACGCTCTGCATTGGAGAGAAGCAGCAAGCAGAAGACTGAAGGGGGAACACAGCATTTACAAGGTACTGCTCGGGGTTTAGCAGCAATTATACAATGGAGCTGCAAGCGTGTTTTTAGTTAGTGATTGTGAGTGAGTTTCCGGGAGGGTCAGCCTCACTAAAACTAGAAAGGGTGACGATATTCAGGAAAGAGTGGTGAGACCATGGTGGAGAACACCAGGTATTGTGGCACAGAAATGGATTAGTCCCCCCCCCCCTCGGTTTCTACTTGTGAGTGAGTGGTGGGACGATCAGCAGAGAAGCATGTGACTGATGTATTCTACCTTGTGTTGGAAAGCTGTAGTGTGGAAAAAGTGAGGAGTGGCTGACTGCATTGATTTTACTCTGTCTGTTTATCAGTTTACTAATATTTTTTTTAAATGGAGTTCTCACTGGGACTGATTGGGGGTGGCAATCCAGGGTGGTACGTGGTGGGAGATGGTCATCAACAGGGATTCAAGATGGCGGTTTTTCACTGCTGACTTTGGGGCTCAGATGGGTTTTAGAGATGCGGCTGACTGGCACCTTTTCCCATTGGTATATTGGAGGATTTACCACGGGTAAAAGGTGCCAGTCAGCCAATCAGATACAAGAATTCTCAGACCCATTGTATAATCCTAGTATAAGTATTCCTGACCTATATGAGTCTATTAAATTTGCTGTGGTTAATATTTATTTTAAAGCATTTGTGCCACAGAATAATTTATTTGTTTTTAAACCCCTATCACTGTGTGCCACATCATAATTAAAATCTCCTGCCCATGTAATAATCCTAGCTGTTTGGAAGAAAGGTTGGACTTCTTTCAATAACTGCATTCTCTGAGGTTTCATTTATGGGGCACATATGTTAATCTTATTCTCTGGGAATTACATTTTTTATGTAATAATAAAGCCCTGCCAGGGTGAATATCTATCAATTTAGTAACTTTGCAATCAGAACTGGTAAAACCTATGCACACACCATCACATGTCGGTCACCAACTGATCAAAAGGTGCCCTTTATCCACAAACTAGAAGCCCAAGGTAGTTCATACGTTGGTTTTTATTTATTTAGTTTTTGCAGTTAATCTTTTATTGAGTATACATGGAGCACCAACATACATAAACATTATGGTTATACTGGTTTTTGAAAGAATTACAGAACCATAACACTAGCTACATTAGCATCTTAATTTCACACTTCTCTATTGCATTTGGTTTTCATTCATCACAAGAAGAAAGGAACTGTTCTTTCAGCAATCTAAATATCTATCCTCCATGCCTAAATTGGGTAGTTCTGTACTTTCATAACCTTTCCCACTAACATGGGCCCATCTGATGCCAGACTTGGGGGTAACAGCCCAGTTGTAGTACTTACATAACCAAGTGACCATCTTAACAGGAGCCCCGCATCGAGGGGGAGGGGCCTTAGAAGGTCCTTACTGTGTAGGGTTTGGGTTGGGGACGCCTTATTCTGGATGTATGTTAAATAAGAGCCCATATAGTTTGAAACTTCAGACTTATATTCTGAGCTATGAGGAGCATTCTAGAATTCAAGGCTAGGGTCTCAGGGCTTTATACCATTCCCTAAATTTTGGAGGATCTGGAGGTCTTCATTTCCTCAAATTAATCTCTTTGCTTCCACAGTCACCTGCAGGAGACACATTAGTTGAGACGTTTTTAGTAGTGCGTTCACCTGTGGGACACCTAGTATCAGCAAGGCTGGGGACATGGAAAGCTTGTTTTGCAAAACAGTTGAGCAACATCCCAAAACTTTTATCCAGAAGGGTTGTATCTCTGTACATTGCCTCAAAATGTGTAACAGATCTGATGTTGGAGCATCACATCTCCAGCACTTATCGTGGCTTAACAGTCCCGTAGCTTTAAGCACCATAGGGGTGCGATACCGCAGGTGCAAAATTTTGGTTTGGATTAAAAGACTCCATTGGTCCCCACATGCCCTGTGTGCTACAGCCCAGCATCAATGCCACTCCTACGAACATATGAAATTGCCAACAGAAAAAGGGCCACAGGTCTATCATAACTGCCCGATTATGCAGCTCTTAGTTTCATATCACTACAGCTGCCCCATCCCCACCCAAACCCCTTCCTTTCTCCTCTTTCCCAGTCCTTACCCCCTTTGTGTTCTTGCCTGTACTAACCCTGTCCTTGACTTGATCCAAACCTCACTTAAAGCAATCCGCTGTCCTTTGAACGATTAACTCCTCCAGCAGTGCTTTCCAACCCATCACCACTCTCTCTGTGAAGTAGTACCTCCTCATCTCCCTCCTATACCTTCCCCCTTCCAACTTCATACTGTGCCCCCTAGTGACCCTTCCCCCTTTAAGTGGAGCAATCCTCCCTCCCTGACTTTGTTTATGCTTTTCAAGTACTTAAAGGTCTCTATCATGTCCCCTCTTTCCCTTCTCTCTTCAGTGAGTACATGGTGAGCTCCTTCAACCTTTCCTCATACGGCAACTCCCTAGTCCCATGATCATTTTGTAGCCCTAGGCTGCAACCCTCCAGTAATCTCCATCCTTTTTGAGGTACGGGCACCGGTACTGTACACGGTACTCCAAGTGTGGCTTGACAAGTGATCCTCCACAGATATAGTAATATTTAACATCTTCTGCCATTTTGCTTGTCTGGGGTAGAGAGGTCTGGGGCTGCATTTCTCATCAACTTCTATATACGGCCAGCTAGCCTCTTAAATGTTTTTACCCAGGCCTGAATGGGAAACCTATTGTGGTGCTCCCTCAGTGAGCAGATGGTAGCCAGAATTATTGGGCCTTTTGGTGTGGACATCTTAGCTAAAACCCACCTTCCCTTATCATCTGACTTTATTTCAATACAATTCCACTTTAAGTTCTTATGACACAAAATGGAAACCCCACCCTTAGCTTTCCCTGAGACACTATGTGTTTCCCATCTCATCAATTCTCTAGTTAATTTTTGGGCCTCTTGTTTATTTTGCTTTGTCTCCTGCAGGAAGGCTATCTGTGTCTTCAACTGCTTCAACCTGAATAACACCTTTTTACTCTTAAATGACAAGTGTAGGCCTCTCACATTCCAGGAGGTAGCAACCAAAGATGTCATACTAGCCATAATCTACTATTTGCAAACTAACATACACATGAAAAATTGTTATCCTTTGTTGAAACCTTATGTAGACATAATGGTACCCTGCTATTAACAGACACACACCCCAAGTCTCCTAGAAAGTTCCCACTCAAATTGTTTACTACTGCACATGGCACAAACTTGCTATCTCCATCCTAGTGTCTATATTACACTCTTTTTACATACCACCATCAAATGAGCCATGTGTGCTAAGTGTTCCCTTTGTACATAGCCCCAAAAATGGAATACAGTACCTTGATCCATGGGGGGATGACCAGAACCTTCATGTTATTACACTCAATATCAAAATCATTACTACCAACATGTAACTATAGAACTGAGTAATTAGAACTCTCAAACACCTTCCATTTGTCGGAGAAACTTCCATATTAGATTGTCATTGAGGCACAGGTCAGGAAGCATAGGAAAACCAGCAGCAGTTTCAACATTTGCAAATAGCAGTTTGTTATTAATAACAGCAAAATAAAAAAATAATCATTGTTCAGTATAACTATTTACAATGGTAGTACAATTATAGAAAACAGAGTCCTTTGTCTGAGTTTTTTTTCTTCTCAATTTTAAATCTTAGTCTGTCACGCTCCCCCTGCAAAAACAGTGCTGCTCTTTTTACAAATCTGAGCCTGGGAAACTAGTTAAGAAAACAGCTTGCTTCTCACACAGTGTTCTTGTAAGTTTCCAATGTTCTTGCAGGTGCAGCAAAAAGAACATAATGACCAAGAACTGGCCTCTTGTTTACAGCATCTCAGAGAGTTTGCAAACTAGCTTCTCATGTTAACCCCTTGAGTTCCAAATAGCTTTTTGCAATCATTTGAACATAATAACTATAAACAGTTTTAAACAAAGGGATCCCAGTATCAGTGACATTTCCAGATAAAAAATTCACATATATTTTTACACCTGTAGATATGTAAGGGGAGAAAAGACAGAAATAGCAAGGGAAGGCAGAGAGATAGCAAGAGGCTGACAATTGCAAAACCATCAGAGTGATCAGTTCCCAGGTCTCACAAGAAAATTTGGTTGCACAACCAGACAGAGAAGAGACAGAAAAGGAGAGGATAGAACAAATCCTTACATTTAAACTCTTTCTGCATAACAAATGGGACAGGGCCTTATTCAACCCTGTCATATAGTTCAAGTAACCAGAACCCCCCTGGGCTACCAATAATCCTGGGAGTCCCTTGTGGGGGTATAATCCTACCACTGTGTCCACCCTGCAGTGTCTTTTGGGGAAGATCTAGGTTAGAAACAATCGCAGGGAGGAATATGGGGCCCGCAGGGACCCACTACAGCTCTCATTTTGGAGAAAGGGAGGTGAGACCACACAGGATCCCCATTTCACTTTCTAGTATACTTGCATTTGTTAAAGGGGAATCAGGGTTATGATCACAATACCCTTTTGTATATAAAGGTGTCACTGACTCTCCCCTCTTCCTCCTCCCTACATTTTTGTTCTAAATAGTAATTTTTTATTGAGGATTTTAAACTGCATACATTTCATTATAACCATATAAGCACATGGGCAGGAGACAATCTCATAAAAATACATTAAATTTAACATTTGTGGGTGAAAGAGAAATGAAAAGACATTGGTATATTTCAAATATTCACCACCTAAAAATACCACATTAGTAAGAAGAATGGACACAATAAATAGAAAAAGATTCCATGTACATAATTTAGCATAACAAAACTTCTTTAAACCTTTATTCTATAGATGTGTTGAATAGTTTCCACACTGGTTCAAAATCATAAAAGTAGTCTGTGTTATAGAGCACTGCCATAAATAAATATCTCCATTCATATCTTGGGAAAGGGGTAGCAGGGTCCTAATTTTTCCAATTCTTTAATAACAATCTCTTAACTGCCATCAAATTAGCTTTTAAGATTAGTCTTTCCTCCTTTTTCAACTCCTTAATGTTAAATATTTCTAAAATAGTAAATTCTTGATCCTTCCAGTTTGGAAACCGAAAACCTATCTGATCAAGGACTGCAAAAGCATCAGACCACCAAGCCATTATTAATTTACAATCCCAAAAATAGTGCAAAATGTTAGCATTGGGTTCCCCACAGTGCCACTATATGCTATTAGGAGCCGTCTTCATCCTTAATAACCTGTGTGGAGAAAAATAGGCCCTATTAAGTATTTCCTCCTTCCTATATAACTCCACCCTGTTTATCTCAGTTTCCTAAAAGCAGCCTCTAGAGGACAGCCTTTCCTCAAGGCATGAATCACCCTGAGGCACATGGGGATGATAGATGACCCTACTTAAGCTATCTGGCTCCAGAGAGGTAACCATTGGGGTCCCAACGGCTCTGTGCTGGGGCTGGTGTTGTTCAATGTCATCATCAATGACATTGGGGATGACATTAAAGGCAAAATGTGCCTATTCACAGATGGCACCAAGCTCTGTGGGAGAGTGGACACAGCTGAAGGAATACAGGACCTACAGGAAGATTTGTAAAAGCGGGGGAGGTAGTCCAGGATCTTGCAGCCTGGCTTCAATGCCAAGAAATGCAAAGTTATGTATATTGGAGTCAAGAATCATGGGACAGAGTATTACCTGGGTGCAGTCTGAGTATCTGCATTTGAGGAGGAGAAAGGACCGAGTGATGATCACTAGTGACCTGAAGCACTCCATGCAGTGCAAGAAAGCAGTAGCAAAGCCAAACAAGATGCTGGGATGCATAGCTAGGGGGATCAGTAGTAGGAGAAAGGAGGTTATACTGTCCTTGTACAGGTCACTGGTAATGCCGCATCTAGAGTATGGAGTTCGGTGCTGGTGCCCACACCTCAAAAGGACATTAACCTGCTGGAGAAGGTACAGAGAAGGGCTACAAAGATGATAGCTGGTCAGCAGGGCAAGGCATATGAGGAGAGGTTGAGGGCACTGAACATGCACCTCCTGAAAGACAGAAGAGAGAGAGAGGGGACATGTTTGGGACATTCAAGTACTTAAAAGGGATAAATACGGTTGATAAGGGGAGTCTCTATAAGGTGAGTGGCAACCATATCACAAGGGGGCACAGTCTTAAGCTGGAGGGTGGGAGGTTTTGGGAGGGAGGTCAGGAAGCACTTCTTCACAGAGAGGGTGGTGAACACTTGGAATGCACTGCCAGAAGAGGTCATCTCAATGAAGACAGTGGGAATCTTTAAGAGAGGCTGGGATAGGCATAGTGGGAAGGTAAGAATCAGGGATAGGGAGGATGGGAGGAGTGGGTAGGGAGGGCAGGGACATTAGCTCAAGCTGTGAACCTGCAATATGAGCAGACTTGATAGACCAAATTGCCTTCTTCTGCTGGCTTCTTTGCATGTTTGTATGTTCATATTCAATCTGTTTAAGCCCTTCCTTCTGGGCAGTAAGGAGATCGCATACAGCATTCTCCCTCAGTGTAAGATGGGCATCTAATCCATAATGATCCCTATTGTTATACCATCTCAGTCTATGCCATATTATTTTGTGCTCCCTCAGTTCTTTTACACTGTTAAGTTCACCACCCCCCAGATGGGGTCCAGTCACAAAACTGGCCCTAGCAGTTGATTGGCACCCTCTTTACCTTCTGATCCCCATTCACATCCAGGGACATCAGGGCCAGGTCCCAGTGGGCTTCAAACCTGTTGGTTACTTTGACTGTTTTCCCCAGGGGTTGCTAATTGTCTCCAACACACAATGTTGGCATTGAGTGCTTCTTGACCTAGCCCTTTGGGAGATGCTTTTTGAGAAGAAGCCTTGTTTTTCTCCTTTGCCTTCCCCTTCTGTGGGAGTGGGTTCCTCATTTGATGGTGCAATATGGACTCTCAAGTTGGCTTGCAAGACCTCCATTTCTTGATAGCAGCACCATGTGCCATCAATGAGGGCTGACATGTTGGCTTTTGCCACTGCAGATTTCTAACAAAAACTTTTCCACCACTGCTGAGCTGTTAAACAACAGTAATTCACCCTTGTACTGCACCCGGAGCATAGCTGGGTATTTGAGTGATGCAGAAATGTTTAGCCTGTACAGTTTATGCTTTACCCTGGCATATGCCCTCCTCTTCTTTGACAACTCCTGAGAGTAATCCTGGAATAGCTAGATTCTGTTGCCCTCCCAGCTTAGTTCTTCTCTCTCTCTCTCTCCAGCTGTTCTTAAATGCAGTTCCTTGACTGGATGCCGGAGAAATTTGCACAAAATCATCCAGGGCCATTTACCCTGTTTCGGTTTTGGTGCCAAAGATCTGGGGGCCCATTCAAGCTCAGGAGGCATCCCATTGTTGAGCTTCAGGAGGGTCAGCAACATAATTTGTAGAAAGGCCATTAAGTCTCTATTCTTCACACACTCTGGCAAGCCCACTATTCAGAGTTTTTTTTACAGCGGGCTCTGTTCTCCATATCCTCTATCTTATGTAGCAGGTATTGAATTTGCCCATGATGTTCCTGAAGTTGTCCATGGTAAGAATGTAGTATTTACTCATGGCTCTTAACTGTTCTTTCATTGCCTGTAACCCTCACTGTCAAAACTTGAACCTCTTGGCTGGTATGGGTAGTCATAACGTTAAGCTCTGTAGTGTCACTTAAAATTTGGTTCAGCAGCCGTGTAACGTTTGCAAGTTTGTTTGCTGCTGGAGGCAATGTGGTTTGGTCCATTTTCAAGTAGGGGTTGGTTCATTTCCATGGAGCTCTCTGCCAGCTGCACTCAGCACTGGAATGTTGGGGACTCAGGCCTTGTCAGTGTCTGTCCCATGAGGTAGGTGCCAGCTGTTTTCTTATCTTATTCTCTGCCATCCCCCAGGTCCATTTTCACCCCAGATTGGTACCATTAGCTCCAGAACCATGGATACAGGCTCTGACCTCGATTTTTATTTTTATGATAATCGTATCATCAGATGAGCTAGATTAGGTCCCTGGGGGTCCCTTCTGCTTAAACTATGCTGTCACTATCTTAGTTGGCAAGCTCCACCCCCTCATATGTTGTTTTAATCTAGTATTTTGAACATAAATAATATTGCTTGTGCTGAAAGCTAATTTTGATAAAACCACCAGTCTTTTCTTATGGCTTTTAATGCTGTTAGCATTGGTGCCTATGCACAAACAGGTGGAAATAATGCGGAAAACTATCGGATCTGTGGTGCGCAGCTACACAACATCATAGCACATCCAATATGCGGCATTCAGGAATTCCAACCTGGACATGCATACCTAGGGGTGGGACAACAAGGTATGCATAGAGAATCGATCACAAAGAGGTGTGGGCAGGATACATGGACCCTTCCTCTGAAACTGCAGTATATGGATATGGCCACTGCGCTGCTCAATGCCGCAGAAGTGAATACTGAGTAATGGATGAAAGCACACAGATGGTGGTGAGTTAGAGAGATGCAGGTCAAACAGGCTGCCCACAGTGCCACAGACGTGCACAGGCATGGGGTGGTCCATGTCCCCGCATGCCAAACTTCACTGGCGGCCAGGTTGCATCCATGGTGAGTGACATCCATGAGCACTACAGCCGGTTGTACAGAGCCCAGTCCCTGACCACCACCCCGAGGTAAAGGCACTGCTGAGGCTTGACATCCAGTCTGGCAATAAAGCCACCAGTCCGGATGCCAGGGCACTGACTATCATAAAGCAAAAATGGCAAGACCTGATCATTGCGGTCAAGAAGAATGTCACCATGGGTGCACAGGCATGCCAGGGTACTGGAGGCAGCACACCAGCTGACAACATTAGAGAGGATGGTGATGGATACCCTCCCTGACATCGGTGTCCATGGTGAGGTGGAAGGAGTAGACACCATGAAAGGTACACATGCAATTGCAGGGATAGGGTACCCTAGGGATGGCACAACATGCACATAGTAACAGATGTGTGTTGCACCCACAGACACAGCCACCAATGTCCACCCGCCAACGTGGCCAACCTTGCCCAGCCTGGACATGCTGGCAGTGCTGGAGGCACATGATGACAACAGGCAGAAGGAGGAAGGCACAGGTGGGTAACAGTGTCACATGCACCATTGAAACAGTCCACGACAAGTGACAGCAACCGGCATAGTAACATAAACAAATCCATCACAAGTACTGAGCTGGAGACGGAGACCCAGTTAGAGTCAGAGACAGATCCTGAAAGCACAGTGGTGGCACAGGAAGAGGGGACACAGGAGTCCGGCAAGGTGCATATAGATGCCGCACCAGTTTGGTGGGCAGGTCATCCCCAGGGAACACAGGCCCAGACCGGAGCTGGGGTTTCATGCACCAGCAATGCATCCAATGAAGCTGCAAGGACAAGCCTGGGTGGAAGGGCCAGGAGCGGAAAGGCACCGCCATGCCCTGCAGACAGTGAGAACACAGGCCCCTCGACACAGCCACCAGGATACATGCAGTCGGTGAGCAGCCAAGCCTATATGGAGGCTCAGTACAGGGACCTGCAGCAGCTGGAGCTGGAGATGCTTGAGGAACAGCATAGAAACACAGAAACATTCAAGACTCTGAATGGCAATGTGCAGGAAATGAGGCATGGTATCGACCGGCTGGCAGACACATATGTGATGCTTGTGGAGCACCTAGTCAGTCACCATGTGCCACATGGACATGGTGGCCACACACTGTCATGTGTGGCACACTTTCACACACAGGTGTTCCCTGGCATGCCATTCCCAGAGCAGGATGTGGACACTTAGCTGTGCAACCCAACCAGCACACAGGAGGACACACCACAACACATAGGCACAGCAGACATGCATGACACTGAGACACACAGTGCTTATGCGGCCAGCACTGACACAGACAGTATGCAGGAGAAATACACAGTAGTGTTGCCAACCAACAGCTGCCAGATGAAAGATGCATCGCAGGGCCTGGTATTGGACCAATCACAGGGCACCAGGTAAAATCGTGGCGTGAACCGCCCACATGCACCTGTCCAGAGACTCAGTACATGGTCCTCTGCAAGCCTTCCATTGAAACCATATGAACCACAAGGCCAGTGACACAGCAAACCACCATATAGCACACATGTTAAGCATATCCAGGGTGTGTCCACATGTAAGACTCTGTACAAGGCCCCCCCCAAAACACACACAGACTGACAGCACAGATCTGATCCTGCCCCATATCATGGTCGACATATGTTGGCACACAGTCACAGCCAGCACACGCCGCTGGGCAGCACAGGGTCACAGAACCATGCAGCACCAATAAAATGGCCAACATGGCTTGGCACATGACATGAAACCCCCCCTCCACATCTGTGCAGCCAACTGCATGAGCCACACGGCACACCATGCTGGACAAGCATCCCCACGTGAGGCCCCCCCGTGGATGGGTGCACTCAGTGAGTGGTAACATCATCACGCACCCACTAACCATGGCAGATGTGGCACACTGGTGATGACGCATACATGTCCACAACAGTCCCAGACATGGATGCCCACATGATGTGTACCATGCAATATGGTGGCACCTGCCATGGCACACATCTGGCTCTCCAGCTGGTGGTGCCCAGTAACACATTACCATTGGACTGTGCCCTGAACCAGTGCATTCCATGCCGAACAGCCACCCACTGTCTCCAGCCCATGGCACGCCTCCCCCACTGCCATATCATTCGGTGGGTCCTGCTGGAGGTGCTCCAGCATGGGCACATTGTGATGCTTAGCCATATTATGGAGCATGGCACATGCAGTGAACATCCTGCAGGTCCTTCCCGTGGACAACATGATTGTCCCCCTGGTATGGTCCAGGCAACAGAACCACATCTTTAGTAGGCTGATGGTCCTGTCTAAGGCATTCCTGGTCTTCTGGTGGGCATGGTTGTAGGCATCCTCTGATGCATTGTTCGACGGCAGTATTGGTGTCATCAGCTATGGGCACAATGGGCATCTGCTGTCACCTGTTCAGGGGACATAGAAATTGTCATGTGACATACATGCAGATGTATGTCTCGTAGTTACACACACTGTGGCAGCACCATACTCAACCAACAGCCAGTCGTCCATGCATCTGTTACACAGCATGGCACCAAGTCGTGAGTATGTATGCATCATGGCATGATCCCGGGAACTTAGCACACACATTAGTGAAAATTTAATCCGCATCACGCACCACCTGACAGTTGTCGCTGTGGAAGCACTTTTGGTTCCTGTATGCCTCTTCATGCATGGAGGGTGTAAGTATAGCAATATGTGTGCTGTCTATTGCACCATAGACATTCGGCATACCTTGCATGGCATAGAATGCCTGCATTATGGCATGCATATCGTCCTCCACTGTGGGAGACATGATGTGGTCCTGTACATGTGTGATCAGGGCATCTGTCACCTGCACCACTGCAGGGGACACGGATGACTGACATGTGTCCATGGCATCACCGGTCACACACTGGAAGGAGCCAGATACATTATATGACAAGGCACATAGCACCGTGGTCTCCACTGACATCGCCCTGGACCACCATGTCCATGGGGCAATATCGTCGAGGACCATGTCACACATTGGTGCGACCATGGCCCATGAAAATCTGAATTTCTGGATGCAGTGTGTGTCCTGCATGGTGTCTGCATCTAGCTGTGTCTGAAGACTCATGGCTATGGGCCTGCATGCCTCCACCACTGTATCTCTGTGTTTAGCAGGTGCACATTCATCAGTAGTCTGGGACACATCCTTCACCTACATTTCCGTTCCAGTCTCCCCATACACATACTGCTGCCTCACCTTTATCCTGCCCTGCTCACCTGTGTGTACCTTTAAGTGGGTGTGGTGTGTCTCATGTACACAATGCCCTTACCTGTGCAGGTGATGCATGCACACACACACACTGCCCCGTGCTGATTTGGAGCTTGATGATGAGAACGGTGTTACAGCAATGGCAGCTACAGCTAATTTAAGAATGGGACAGTACCCAAGATGACTTTGGAGGGTGTCTGAGGACACCTATACAGACCGCCATGGCAGCAGTAGCCTTTGGCAGATGTAGGGCCATGACAGGGTAAGTAACATACCTGCAGGATGTGTTGAGGGGCAATGGAGTGTGTGGCTGGTGTCCATGGTGTTAACCGTTCATTTCCTTTCTCGTCCCACACAGGATCACCTAGGACTGCCACACTGGATTGAGCTGACATGGGTGAAGCAGCCAGATGGAGCACCTTGTATTGTTTGGACCCCCCACTGTTCCAGACGATGGATCCTCAGGAACCCAGGGTACCTGTCCTTTTGGCTGAAGGGTGACAGGGTGCAATATATGACTGATGGCACTGTGGTATGGTGTGTGGCTGTGCCCTTGATGGTGAGTACTGGGTATTGTATGATGTCCCTCTTGTGCCCATGGCCAGGCATGACACTGTTCTATACATGTGTCATGGGATTTTACAATGTATGTTGTTTCAATTACAGTGCTACGGGGACCCATGCACCTCCTCATGCTGCTGCCACTTGGCACTGTCTATGACACCATCGGCACAGATGACAGCCAGAATGGGGAGGACTAGGAGGACGTGACCCACAGGTGGTGCTAAGTGACGATGGGCCCGCATAACATGTTACCCCTACTTTGTGGTGTTTGAATGTGGACTGGCATGTGCCTCATTTATTATGTTGCGACTCCTGGGATTATGTTGTTTTTCTCATTATGTTTATGCCTGTTTTATACTTCGCTGCTGCAATGTATACTGTTTGTCAGTTTCACGTTAGACATTTGACCATCACACCTGTGTGGTTACTGTCTCATGGGCCACTGGTGGCTGGCAGAGTGGGGTGATGGGTGTTGGGGGTGGGGCAGGGGGTGCACTCATGGGGGTGGGCATCAGGGGTGCTGGTGCATGTGCCTTGCATGTGTGTCATCTGTGCCACACCCATTGCTCACATGCAGGTTCACCTGTTGGCAGCTGTTGTGCATTTTGGGGGGGCAGTGATGGTAATGGCGTGCATGCATCTGGTTCACTGTGCACCATTCCCATATGGGGCATTGTGCAGTGTACCATCTGTGTGCCACTGCTGCAGGACCGAATGGCTGTGCCATGGCTGAGCATTCCTAACACATGTCGCTGCATCCTTGGGCATTCCGAGACTGTGCCTCCACCAGTTTCCGCCATGTCAAAGTCCCTCCACAGGGTGAGCATCAGCCACCATGGTGTTTGTTATGGTGGTGCCATGCCAGGTACATTGCCATGGGTGGCTTCATCACTGTCCTTTGGTGTTTCCCCTTTCATTTATGTGCAATGGCTCGCACTGCCATCTGCTGGTGGCTAGCAATGCACATACACTTTACACATCATGTATGGTCTGTGTGCCTGCCACGCTGCATGGCTGCTTTGTATGCCCAGGGGTCACTGTTACAGGGTCATGGGCATCCTGTTGAGATGCATCCACTCCTGACCCTCACCGTGCACTCCCCTTGCCATGTTTCCCCCCCTGTGCGATATGGCACATATGCTCCAGTGCTTGTCCCAGTGTGTGGGACTGACTGGTGTGCAGTGTTATTCACATGGGCACGAGGTTACAGTCATGCAGACCAGTGGACCTTCCATCCAACTCCGCTGTGTGGACATCTACAGCAGCCCTCCCCCCGCCATATGTGCCAGTGCCTGCCACCATGTACCTGGCTGTTGCACATGGTTTCATGCTTGCACACTAGATCTGCCTGCTTGCAGCACTACGTGGCCACACCCTCACATATATGCCATGCATTGTGAGTGTGCAGCTGTGCACAGATGAGCTACACAGGATCCAGCGTGCCCTTCATGCATGTCTCACCTTCAGGACATGCACATGGTTTATTCATAGCTGCTTATGTGTGTTCCCTACGCACGCCACGTTGGCTTCATGCATAGGGACCATTAATTATGGTGATATCGAAGTGGTCATTTATTTAAAATGTGCAGGATACTAAATTGTATTAACTCTTGGTGAAATAACCTGGAATCTGGTCCTCCATATAACTCTTTTAGCTACCAGTGTCTCCATTGCTGCCTTATCCTGATCAAAGGAAAGATCTTTTGAGGAAGGAGCCGAAGAGGAACCCTGTGAGTCTCCTTCCTCCTTGTCTGTATCTCCCCCCTGCCTTCCAGAAGCAAGAGCAGACTATTTATTTGTAGTAGTAACTGGGGTAGTAGTCATTTTTTCCCTTTACTTTCTCCTTTCTCTGAGTGGTAGTAACCTTCTCTTGTTTGTTTCTGGTCCTTTTCATCTTGCCAATAACCTGAAATGGAATCTCCTCTGGAACTGGGGTGGGGGAGCATATCCTGTGTCCCTGAAATGTCTTCTGCAACTGTATTTATCCTACCTTGTTGTTCACGTTCATCTGTCCTTTCAGAAGCATTCACATTTGTAGGTTCCAAACTAGAATCAGTCTCTTTACCTTAGTAAAAGAGCCTTGGCTCAAAGGTATTTGTAATCCTAAACCTAAATAAATAAAAAAATAAAATAAAATAAATACATCTGTGGGTCAAGGATCTGCCATATAGTGCAGAGGTTAGAGCACTAAGCTACGAACCAAAGGACCCCCCCATACTCATGGATTTGAAGCCCACAACCACCAGAAGTACATTGCCCCTGAACCAGTCATTGCACATGTCAGATCACTTGATTAGAGACATGCAAGTACCTTACAGGGAGGAACAGGGTGTAGGAATACACTATTTTCCAATGAAAAAGATGTTTCAGGACTAGAGTGCACGGGATGAAGTTGAAGGGAGGGCAATTCAGAGGAAACATGAGGAAGAATTTCTTCACAGAAAAGGTGGTGGACAAGTAGAAAACCCTGTCAGAGGAAGTGGTGGGGGCTGAAACAATCACGGGATTTAAGAATGCATGGGATAGACATAAGGGAATTCTGGAGGTCAGGGGTAAGGGGCAACAGACTTCTAGAAAAACATAAAGGGAACTTACAAGCTGAAATGGGCAGACTGGGTGGGCCATAGGCCCTTATCTGCCGATAGTGTTTATATATCTATGCATCTGTGACCTGGTTTTCAGTGGGCAATCCTGTCTCCTCCTGGGGTCGATCAGGTACAGGGTAGCCCTTTTCAAACTGAACTGATTTTTCTTTTCTCAAGGACTCCAACTGGAGTTCAGAAACCTATGATGCCCCTTGTTGCTGTGAGCTGTCAATTAACAACTCCTGCAAAAGGCCCTCATCCCTATTATGATATGCCCAGGGTCATCACACACAAGAATGCCCTTTATCCTCACATAAATTACACCTGAATAGGTTTGTGCATGCAGGTGCCAAGTGACCATACTCTAAACAAAGATTACGTCTAGTGGTGTCACAGGCATTGCTAAGATGTAGTCGAGAGTCACACTTCTGACAGGACTTGGGCTGCCCAGGGTAAAATAACAAATGCCTGCCCCTGCCCCCATGAAAAACTACTCGGGTGGTGGATTACTCCGACACTGGATTGGCAGAGTTTTACCTTAATCCTCAGCCCCTAGTCCAAATGTGCCCGCTATCTATGATAGGTATGGAATTTTCCAGAACTTCACATCTCTGTTTCAACTAAAATAAAATCTCAAAAATATTGACCCCTTCATTTTTAAACAACTCATGAAAAGTTCTAATAGCTGGTTTTGTCAGTGAGATTGCCATAAATGGGTAACCATAGTGCAATGTCTTTCAGTTTATTATATTTCTCTAAGAAGCGGTCCAAACCAGCTATAGTGTTTAAGCTGATATCACAGTTTGAGTCATTAGTGTGAGTCAATGCAAAAATCTCTGATGTAAAACATTTCACTGAGTTTTTTAACAAGGTTCTTGCAATATACACCCTATCAGCTGCAGTCTCTAAGTCACCCTTGAACAGAAACTGGACTGTGTTCTTTCTGGGGCTGGTGCTCCCATTCTGAAATAGATCAGACTGTTTAAAAGTGGCTTCAAAATTCTCTGCACAGGATCTTCCATAGCAATAGTATTGGTTTCAGTTCTTATGGGACTACATGGAGTATTGTCTGCTAAAACATTAGAGGGCCCTCAACTGCAGAATCTGGAGATAGCTGAGAAACAGTAGAAATATCAGAAGCATTTTCAGAGGTCACATTTACACTGCTGTTAATATTCGTTGTTACAGTGCTCTCCCCCAGTTACTCCAGTCCTCCTGTTTGAGCCCATAATGTTATTAGCCACAGTCATTAATTTCTGCCCCAACTCAGGCTGTGCAGTTTATCCCTGCATATCATCCAGAAAAGCAAGAATCTGTATTATGCCCCCACAGTGCTTTCTGGTAGTTCATTACTTTGGGATCTGTATGGTTAGGAATCCATTCATTTTTATCATTTTTCACCCATTGCATAAACTGCATAGCTCTTTCTGGTGACCAAGAGTCTCATCCCATTGTACCTGTTTCAATAAAATAGTCTCTTGAATGCTGTGAAGCATCAATAGATCCAGAGCTTACCAATTCAATATTTTCCAGATTCTTAGGTTTGTGACTGGCACTCTGCTGTTGTCTCCATATCTCCAGTATTTTCCTAGATTCTGAGATGCAGTCAGCCCTCTCAGCTGACTCTGACACAGTCGTGTTTGTGAGTTTCACATCTGATACACTGGTGGCTCTTGCAGACTGCTTTTTGCAGAAGAGGGTGCTTCCGTGCAGCCTGGAAATGACCACCCTCCTCAGCAACCATGTCCAAAAGTTTCTTTTTTCTTTCCTCTCTTCTAAGGCTTTCTTCAGCTGCTGTTCCTCCAGACTTGTCTCTTCAATATCTGCTGTATCCGAGTTGGCGCTATCAGCCTGGTAGGAATTGAGAATTTCTGCATTATCATCCACTTGCATGGTAATCTCCATTTCAGTACCAATGTTTAGAAGGACAGAATCAGAAACATTCATAGCAAGTGGGGTTGAAGACAGATCCCCCTTCATCTCTCTTCCTCCTCCTCCTCCTCTTCCTTCTCCTTGGGTAACCATCTTGACAGTTTGCCAAGAAGAACAGCAGTTTCTCCTACCCTTCTGAAAGAGTAGGAATTGTTTATTAAAGAGAAGCAATGATTAACGTTACAGAAACAGGTAAAGCAACAACATTCAATCTTAATGGCATAAAAGAAACATCAGGTGAATAAAAAACAAAAGAAACAAAAATAAAACCAAGCAAACCATTTCCACAAAGCCCAGGAACAAATTCACTCAAGGGGTAAGGGCCTCAAAAGAAAATCAAAATGGAAAAGAAATAAGGCATGCAAAGCAAAATTCAAGTCATACCAACTTGGAATGCTATGATTATCTCAGGGCTTTGCAATGGTCCTTCAAAAAAGAGCTCACGGGCAGTGTTTCCAATGGCGAATCCACACCATTGGTGAAAGAAGAGTTCTTTCTGCTGTGCACTGTCGGCGAAGGACAGATACCACCATCTGTTAAAAGGGTGGGGTGATCCAACACCTGTTGTTACAACACATATTTACAGTGAATCCTCCAAATCAAGACGTTTAGACAAGAGAAAATCAGAGCAACACGGAAGGAACATGCAACGAGGTGTGGCCTGACAATTGAGCCATAAATCAAAGAATCATAAGAAGAACTCCAAAAAGGATCCACCCAAGATTTATCTAAAAATGTCTCAAAGTGTAGTATATACGGTCAGTCAAAAAACAGGTGATGGATGGATTCTACTGCTGTCTGGCAGCTATCCCTTGGGCATATTTTTCCCATGATGCTCTTAGGCTTGTTTGCCTTTGACATTTAATCAGCTGTGGCAACGTAGCCAGAGCTACATTCCAATATTGGGGAGGAAACAATGTATCATTCAAGCAAGATAAGGCTGTAGTCTTTAGGGGCTGAGGTATTTATGGTGTAACAGGAACATCCTCCAGAATCAACCCTTTATAGAAAGCATTCCTATGTTGGGTGTATATAACGTCCCATGATAACCAGTGCCATTTAATAAACGTCAATAAAGGTGCAGAAAACTCCTGGAAACCAGTGTCCTTGTCTGTAAAATGGCCTAGGTCTACTCCATTCCAAAATTAGAGGTGGCATACACTGTAGTGCCCATCCTTTCCACGGGGGACGAAGGACCCATCATCCATGGAAATCAGTTATACTGGAAAAAAATACTATAAAAGGAGACCACTGGATTCACCATGTGTAGCCCACCCTTTTCATAAGAGAGGTAGAGTACCTCCCATTTAATCGGGTTAAGCTGACTCCCCCAAACCATTGCAAAAAACAAATTCTATAATTGGTTTCCAGCTACATGGGGAGCGGAAATATGATGCTGACATATAAGAAAATGGGTATCAAAAATGTCTTGATTACCTCAACCCTCTTCTTCTTTAACAGCTGCCAGGATTTCCAAAAAGCGACCTAGGCAGCTCTGGTCTCCAAAGCACGTGTCCAGTTGAGGGCTGGCAAATTTGAACTACTAAAATAAATGCCAAGAATCCTCATCAGTTCCAAACTAGAAGGAATGGCCTTAATGGTTAATGGCAGAGTCCCATGCTTCCCTACTGGAAGCACCTGACATTTGGAGTAATTAATGGCTGCACCTATAATCAAAACAATGTCATTAATTAAATAAAGACCATGTTCGTCAGAAATTACATAATTTAAAAATAAACAGATGTCATCAGCATAAACTGACACCTTCACCGAGGCTTTGGAGAGAGGTCAGGGCATGCCGACAATCTTTGGCGTGGCAGTCACAGCTCTCAACAAGGGATCCAATGTCAGTATATACAATAAAGAGCTTACAGGCAGCCTTGTCAGACTCCCCATTGGACTGGAATGCTGGGGCCCTGCCATCCATTAATAACTGATAGGATGGAGGAATGGGAATACAGAAGCTGGATCCAACAGATGAAAACCTCAGAGAATTCGTATCAGCGTAGCACCAGGAACAGGTACTCATGGGAAACCTTATCAAAGGCTTTTGCTTGGTCCAACACAAGGAGAAAGTGTCTGATCTGTCTGGACTGACAAGAGGCAATCGAATTCCAGATTAATAATAGAGAGTCTTGTGTCTTCCATTTGGGAATGGAGTACGACTGGAAGGGATGTATGATGACAAGGAAAATCTGGGCCAAACGTTTACCAAAAATATGAGTTAATAATTTTGTGTCAGTGTTTAGGAGACTGATAGGTCTCCAGATCGACAAAAGTCTACAGTCACCTGACTTAAAAAAAAAAGATCTGAATGGCCACTGTCATGGTTCCCTCAAAAGTCAAGTGAGCCAATATATAATTAAATACAAAAGCAAGGCCCAGTGGTGCTGAGGGTTGAGGCATTGGATACCACATCTTGTGCCACATCAGTGACCAGGGTTTGGGAATGGACTTGGGCCTCTGGGGGTCAGCAGGGAAGGGACTGAGTGTCCAGAGGACTGCTCTCCCTTCCCTGGGGAAGGATGTGGGTCTCATTCCACTCCTTAGTGGCCCCTGATGGAAATCAGGGCAGAACAAGGATGTGGTGCTGAAAAAAGGGGGAGGAGCATCAGCAGATGTCAACACGCAGGTGCCATGATGTCATTGCATGTCCGCGCTCCTGTGGGGAAACTAATGGAAAAATCCCTGGAGGACAGGGGAGGAGGCAATTTGGGCCCCAGGGAACTGGCCTCACATCCCCATTGCTGGACCATTTCTCCGACGGTCCCAGGCTCCACCCACACAGGATGGACCTTCTAATTTCAGAAACAGCAGCCAGGTAGGTAAGCGGGTGCTCCCCTTGGGGGTGATCTAGGGGACTGGGAAGTCCTGGTGAAAGAGACCAAAGGAGGAGGGTCTCAGTGGGGAGTAGGGGGTCCAGATTGAGTGGGTACGTCCGAGAGAAGACCTGGGCCGATGGAACAAAAATAGAGTTAACAAAAAAAATAAAATACAAAAGCGAGTAGGGACCAAAAATGGAGGGACACAATATATTATTCATATAATTCAAAAGTAAGTCCTTCTGCTCCCGGAGAGGTTAATTTCTGAAGGACTAAATAGCTGAAAGGACTTCAGATACCAATACTGGCTGAATGAGTAGGGCATTTTCTGACTGGGGAACCTGTGGCAGGGGAAGGGAGTCCAAACAATTTGGCACTTGACCCCTGATTACAAACTCCATACCAACCAACTGAAGTAAGTAGTCTTGAACCATCTGTTGCATTCCCACTTGGGTGGAAAATTCCCTCCCCATCTGGTAACACAAAGACGTCATCTGTCAGTGCTGCACCCTGTGAAAGCAACTAGTGAACAAGTCACCCATCAGGAGTTTTCTTTTAGTACCATATTGCATTTCAAATGTCAGAGACTTCACCCTGTCGTATTGAACAGTTTTCATACATTCTGTCAAAGAGTGAATCTGGGCAGTAAGGGCCACTCCCCTCTCTGCTTCCATAGAAAGCATTTTCTGGAGCATGTAGCACAATTCTAAATAAGTCAAGTAAGAGGATCTGCCCAATCTCTTTGCACGGCTCTGTGCCAAGTGTCCAATGGACTGTTTGGTCCAATCCCACCACTGCAATATGTCTGAGTACAATCTCAATATTGACAAATGAGCCCATAACAGTGATCTCAAACTATCAGAAAAAGAGGAGTCTGTCAAGATGGTATTGTTCAACCTGCAGCAGGGTTCCCTGGTAGAAGTGGTGAATCAACTGTCAAAACACAAATTAAGAAGGAATGATCCTCACCAGCCTAATTGTCCTCTCTCTTATCCCCTGTCTTATCAACACTAGGCCCATCCATCCCTTATTCTTCCTTTCCAACCTCGGATAGGAGCTCACTACCCTGGGTTGTGACATCCTACCATGCCCCGTACTTTATAGTATTCAATCCCGGGGCTCACACATACTCCTTTTCTCCATCCACCTTCTCTACATCCAGCTTTACCAACTCCTTTCTGGGAACCGTGCCCTCCTAGCCTTTCTCCCCCTACTTCCCTTCCTCTCTTCCCCCCTACCTTCACCTCTACCTGGTGTATATTTTTATTTTTATTTTTTTCTTCCGTTACTTCCTCCTGCAACCTTAGATAACCTGCTTTATCTTCCTATAGACACTTCTATGTATGTAAATACCGTGTAATCTGTACAATATCTGTATAATTCTATGTACATAGGAACTTCTTTTTCTTCCTCTCTGTAAAGAGTATTATCTGTATTGCCTTGTAAATACCTGTAGGTATTATCTGTATTGCCTTGTAAAATACCTGTGTAGACCTGTATATACAATTGTTCATGCTCCACCCAGGTCCATCTTGCAAATGAGCTTCTGCTCAATGATGAACGCCTGGTTAAATAAAGACTTGATTGATTGATTGATTGATCAGTTAGTCCTACAGGATGAAGTTACTGATAAGACAGGGCACCTTAGGGAACAAAAATATAGTCAATATGTGTGGCCAATGTCACCCTGTGGTAGGTAAAACCCCTAGAGGGGTGGAGTACTTGAAAAGAATCCACCAAGTGGGATTCTCTACAAATGGCCTGCAAATATAAAAAAATCGCAAAACAATTTAGACGTCCGAGCACCCCTATCACAAAGGTGAAGAGGGTAATTAAAATTACATCAAAAGATAATTACCCTGGAGGTGCATAAATAAGGTTGCAAGGATTTAAACAACGTTACCCTATCAAATTTAGACTTAGGTGCATATATGACCATCAGCCAGTATGCCACTTGATCAAAGAGTACAATCCAGGAAGACAGCCCGACCTGGTTGCACTTCCACCACTCTTGTCACTATAGGAAAAAGATGATTAAACAAAATGGCTATACCCAAACATTTTTCAATGTTGAGGGAAAAATAAGAATGACCAGGTGTCCAAAGTCGTTGAGTGGTGGCAATGTCGGTCAAGGATCGTAATCTCGTGTCTTGCAGGAAAAGCAACTCCACTCCAGTATTTGCAAAAAGACCTTCCTTCGCATGAGATTATGCTGGCTGTGGACATTCAGGCGTAGTAGCAACTTTCATGCAAAAAGAAAAACCTTCATAATGTCAGACACCCACTACTAAAGGCGGCTGTGTATGTTTTGTTAAATCTGACTTTCGAGCCAGGTGGTGAGCCAACTTTTCATTTGCATGTTGCTTGCCACTTAGGGATGTTTTTGTTGGGGTCCTGGAATCTGTCTAAACCATAAGACATTGTGGATGAGGCGTCTGATTTAATTTCAACATCGGTATCTCCCCACACCATGGGTGAGGTTATAGGACAGTATTTATTCTGAAGTGGAGTGAAGAATGCTTTGTCGAGGAGATTACCTGGAAGGGTTTGTTCCTGAGACTGCTATCTGGATACTTCCATGAAAGGAGTAGGAGGAGACATAGCTAATGCATCTGGGATGTCCAGTGGGGCAATGGTTGTCCTACCTCAGGTGAGGCCAGGAGGAAAGACTGAAGACTCAGGAGGCAGTGGGTAGGGCTCCATTGAAGATTTAGAAGTGTCCTCTAGAGGGTTCAGCAAAGGATGGCCCTCAGTGGAGGTCGATGGAGAGACGTTGATTGTAGGTGGACATAATGAAGGTTCCGGACTGGGAGCCTCCAAAGGCTGAGTTTGGATAGGCAGAGGTGCAGTGTGTTGGCTGCCTGAAATCTTGTTGTGGGCTACCCATGGGCAATCATGGAAAGAATGCCCTTCCACTTGACAAAGATTGCATTTCATGTGATTCTGGCAGTGGTCTGCGATATGTCCGTGTTCTAAACAAAGGCTACAAAAGCGCTGATCGCAAACATTGCCAAGATGATTAAGAGAGACACATTTAAAGCAAGCTTTCAGTTGTCCTGACTAGAAACACACTCCAGAATCAAGGCCAATAAAGAAACTGTTCAGAAGATGAGTGAGTCCTGTATGAGAGGCATGGAGTTGGACCTTATATTTCCACCATACTGTCAAAATCCCATATTGCTCCAAGATTTTTCCCAGGAGGTTGAGCACTTCACAACGTTGTTGAAGCCAATATGTGACATTCTGAACATCTATCCCTTCATTGTGAAACATCACTGTCACCATACAGGTGGTGGGTCTGGTAAGTGAAATCACCTTGAAAGGCAACCAAAGTTCCGAATACTGCAATAAGTTGTATTTTGTCCAAAATCTATCCAAAGAAGAGTGAAGCTGGAAACTGACATCATTAAACACAGATCCAAAAACATAGATGATTGCAAACATGTTGTCTGGTAGAAAGCCAAGGGATTCCATTAAAAGTCTTTCGACCAAAAAGGCACCATCTGGAGGCAGGTCATCAGCTCTGACATATTTCATGTGTACTGCATTGTGTTGGGGAAAAGGCACTGACTGCACCGCAAAAAGGTCTGAAAGTTTAAATGGAACCACACAAGAGGTGTTCAATGGAGCTGTCAAAGCAGGGGCAGGAGGTAGGCTAGCTGGAGCCCAAACCTCTGATACAACCTGATCTGCCAGCACTGTGGCAAGTTGCGGAAGAGACAACAATGATACAGAGTCTGAGACAAGGTGAGAAGGCCGTGATTGGGGAACTGGTGCTAGAGGTGTCGGATTTTGTAGGAGGGTCTGATGTGGTGACTCACATCTATCCACAGGATAAGCTTGCATTAGGGCTGGGTCTGGAATCCAAGAATCACCATCGGGTCCAGCTATCCAGCGTGCTATTCGCAGAGCCTTCTCCGGGCTCCAACCAGAATTGGCGGACATGGGTTGTTCAGCTGAAGAATGAGGAGGGGGTACCCTCTTTACATAGATACATAGATGTTGTCAGCAGATAAGGGCCTTGTGGCCCATCCAGTCTGACCTATCTTTCATTCTAATGCTTAAGGTACCCTAGATGTTATGACAAGTTCCCCCTTTGCCCTAGATTGATAATTCCCATGTGCCTATCCATGCATTCCTGAATCCTTGAACCATGGCTGCCCACCACTTCCTGGGAGAGATTGTTCCATCCTCTCCACCCACTTTCAGTGAAGTACAACTCTTCAAATTCCCCTAAGTTTCCCCCTTTTAGTCTCATTTTGTGCCCCCTTGTTTTGCTATTTCCTTCATGTGAAAGATGCTCCTTTTGGTACCCTGTTGATCTCCTTCAGATACTTGGAAGGTCTCTATCATACCCCCACCCTTTCCTCCAGGAGTACATATTGAGAGCTCTGAGTCTATCCTCATATGACCCGTGCTGCATTCCAAACACCATTTTGGTCACCCTCCTCTGTACCGTCTCTATCCTGTCTATGTCTTTCTGGAGATGGGGCATCCAGAACTGAACACAGTACTCCAGATGAGGCATTACTAGGGAGTTGTACAATAGTATCACCACTTCCCTCCTTCTACTTGTTATTCCCCTCCCTTTGCAACCCTAGTATTCTGGTAGCCTTTCTGACTGCTTTGTCACACTGTTTAGCCACTTAGAGGTTGTCTTCTATGACTACTCTTAGATCCCTTTCCTCTTTAGTGGCCTCTAGTATTACACCATCTAGCTCATACTCAACCCTAGGATTCCCTCTCCCCAGGTGCATAATCCTGCACTTTTTTGCATTGAAACCCAACTGTCATTCTTTGGACCTGTTTTCTAGCCTCTTCAGATCTCTCGTCATTTTCCTCTACCTTCCTGTTTATCTACCCTGTTACATAGCTTTGTATTATCCACAAACAGGCTAACCTTTCCTTCTAGACCCTCTGCAATATCGATTATGAAGACATTGAAGAGCACTGGTCCCAGAACTGATCCCTGTGGTATGCCACTTGTTACCCATCCCTCCAGTGAGCTAACCCATTTACCACCACTCTTTGTGTTCTGTTATTCAATCAGTTTCAAACCCATGTGACTACCTCTGTCCCCACCCCCAGATTTGCCAGCTTGTGGATTAGTCTCCAACATGGAACTGTGTTGAAGGCCTTCCTGAAGTCCAGACAAGCCACATCTACTGCTCTGCCCTGGTCTATTTCCTTTGTCACTCACTTGAAGAAATCAATCAAGTTGGTCTGGCATGACTTTCCTGGTGTGAATCCATGTTGCCTTGGGTCCAGCAGCCCCCTTGTCTCTAGGTAGTCCACCAGCCTTTCGTTAAGCAGGGTTTATATGATTTTACCTACTATCAAGGTCAAACTGACACTGTTGCTGTCCTGGTATAAGAGGTGGAGACACCCTGTCACCTGAAGGTGCCAGTTCAGATCCAGGAACTGTAGCAGCAGGCACTGTAATGCTCAATGTGGTGTCAGTGGTGGCCAATGAAGAAGAAGAAGAAGCCATCACAGGAAGACTCTGAATGGAGGTAGCCCTAAAATCAGGTTGCACTGGAATCTGGGTCATTGTAGTCCCTGGTAATTCATTTGTCAAAAAAGTTAGGAGAAGATGAAGCCAGAGGGTGGTCCGTGGTGGCTGCAACCACCTGAGTTACCCTGTGCTGATACTGAATACCTGCAGAGCCAAGTCTATGGCAGGCATACGGTCTGCTATCCGAGGGATCTGCTGGGACCCTAACTGGGTGCTGGAGAAACTCAGAATACTCTTTACCAATTTCAGTGTCCGGCACAACAGCTGCGGTAACACTGCCGAGGGACAATCAATAGCGGCAGTGCCGTGTATGTTGATCTTGTCATGATGGAACCCGGCAACTCAGGGGCTGACAAACAGGTGAAAACAAAGGAACTGAGCTTACTGGGATGTCAGTGTCCATGATCTCAGGAAGTATGTGGATACAGAGGCTGGTCCCATAGTTCGGCTTCGATCAATGATGGCCTGTCAAGTTCTGGGAGTGAACAATCTCCATGACCAGGAATTCCCAAGTTGACTGTCAAACAGGAGTATTTGCAGGCATTAGCAAACTAAGAGTCGATGTCTGTTCAGGCAGTATCCATAGGCGATGACTCATCTGTGGCGTCCAACATTTTAATCAAATGGTCACTTTGGCCTGAATACTGGGGAGCAGTATCGGGTCTTCAGGACTGGTAGCAAGTTTCACCGGTGTCTCAGTCAGCTGTTGCATATTCCAAGGTGGAAACTGAGGTCGAATGAACTTTCCAGTACTAATCCAGATGACATCAGAAAAGTTTCAGGCTGATTCGGAGCGAGGTGTTCTGTAACTATACATGGAAAGCATTCTCCAGCAAAAGAGGAAGGCAGTTGAGACATCCATCATCTTCTCCAATGCAGGGTCAGCCATCTTGGCTGATGGTCGAAAAGGTCCCCTACTGGCAAGAGTAGGGAATTTTTGGTTTAACATAACTACACAAATTCATTCATAATTTATACAATGTTACAGATTCTGAGAAAATTCAGATACAGAACCTGAAACAGACCATGTTTTACATCTATGGCGGATATTCAGACTGCACCAGGCTGTAGGCGCAAGCCTGGGAGCACCGCAACTGGATGCGCAGGGGCGTTGACAGGGTGATATTCAATGGAGCTGCGCCATGGCACAGCAACATTGAATATCGCACCTTGGCCACCTGCAGTGCGCATGGTGCAGTGGCACTGTGCCAGCGCAAGTGGCCAGAGTGGAGCAGGGGGATGCGCCAGCGCAAGTTCCGTTGTGCTAGGTGCAACAACCGCGACATTCAAAAGTGCACATGCAAATGGGGCCATAATGTATGCAAGGTGCAAATGGGGCCATTTGCATGTCATTATGGCCCCATTTGCATGCACGTGGGCTGATCCCCGGCGTCTTGCGCCTGGCGCCCTGCCAGGCAGCAGCTGTTGGAGACCGATGTCCCCTGCACATCACGGCAAAGTGCCCCAATGCCCGATCGCGGGCATGTGTATAGTGCAGAACACATCCAATATCCCTGGTGGTCCAGTGGACTGTTTGCAGCCCAAAAAAGTACAGGATTGAGCATGTTCAAACCCCCCTGCTTGACAGGCCGATAGGTGACAACTCTACTTCCCCACAGTAAATGGAATGCAATATTATACATTTTAACTTCCAGCTTCACAGGGAGAGGGAAAATATAACTAAGTAATAAAAATAATGGCAGGATACATGTTTTAAACATGTACACCCCTTTTTGTCATAGGAAAAGATTTCCACTGATCAACTTTTTCTTCCACTTTAGCAGAGCTTCTTCCCAGTTCAGTGTAGCATGGCTCTTTACACCAAACTTAACTCCTAGGATTCTAACTGGTTGTCCGGTGGCTGAGATGTCAGAGATGTCTGCCCTGGGGATGTCTGCCTTGTGTATGATTAAACCACCACTTTTTTGTTTATTCAATTTTGACCCAGATATTTCTGAAAACCCTAGTATAAGTTCTAGGGCTCTCTCACCTGAAGGTGCCTCCACTGCCATCATAGTGACATCATCAGCATAAGCTAATGCTACTGAAAATTCTGTTTTGGACCCATAATGTGGGAATACCAGCTACAGTGTTTAGTCTTTGTAGTTAAGGATCAATAGCAAAAACATAAAGGATAGGGCTCAGGAGATATCCCTGTCTTACCCTTTGCTGAAACTGTATGTGCTTCCCTACCCTCCCATTTACCACCAGACTGGTGAAAGCATTTTTATACAGAGTTCAAATCCAATAAATAAAGGTTTCTGGAATTCCATACTTTTTCAAAACCTCAAGAAGATATTCATGCGGAACTGCATCGAATGCTTTAAACTGGTCTATTGCTATTAAATAACATGAGGTGTCTGGGCATTCAAAAACTTCTCTTACACATTTGAGATTATCTATCATCGATCTCTGCAGGACGGCACATGCCTGAGCTGGAGATATAATGTACTGAGCAATCCTTGCCAGTCTAATGCATAATATTTTGCATAACAATTTTCGGTCTACATTAATAAAACTAATGGTCCTCCAGTTATCTAAAACCATCCCATCTCCCTTTTTATACAAAAACACCAAATGGCTATCAACCAGTGAAGCTGAGAAAGGTACCACCCATGCCAGGGTATCATTGAAGACACATACTAAGCTGTTGAGAAGCTTGTCTATCACCTTCTTATAGAATTCCCCCAATAGCCCATCTGGACCAGGGGAAATTCCATATTTTAGAGAATCAACAGCTCTCTATAGCTCTGATCTAGTAATAGGAGATATCAATTGAGACTTTTCTTCCTCCAGAATCCCTGGAATATTCAAATGTTGCAAAAAACATTCTAGAGTATCTGGGACATGTACTGTCTGACCAAACAAGCCCTGTACCTGATTAGCCACGACCTGATCAATCCCCTGTGCATCTTTAACCAGATCCCCAGCTTCTGATCTTATTTCCGACATATATTTAGATTCAGTTCTCTGATTGTAACAATTGTAGGGATTTGTATGCTGCGCCCTACCTTGAGTTCTAAATTTTTGTTCAATAAACAGAGATTGAGCCCTATCATACTGAATTGATAATTGTACATCTCAGTTTTAACCTCTTGAATCTGAGAGAAAAGGTCCATTCCTGTTTCAATAACTGCTGACAATAACCTCTGGAGTCTACTTCTAAGCTTTAGATAATTCAGGTATTTTTTATTAGAGGCAATTTTCACCCTCTGATTACAAACTGTTCTGATGTTATTTTTGGTATCTTGCCACCAAAACAGAGAGTTGTCATACAATTCAAAAACTGACAATCTTGCCTCTAGTTCTGCCTGTATTTCCCCAAATACATCCTGGTCTTCTAAGGAAGAGACATTAAGCTTCCAGACTGAACTGGACCGTGGCTTATTAGTGGGTGTTCCAAAACTCACTACAATTAATTTATGGTCCAAAGTCTCAATTGGTATCACCCTGAAACTAGTTATAGGCAACCAATGTGATGCAAAGAAAAAATCTATATGTGTAGACAGCCTCCCCTTTACAAAAGTATGTTCTGTGCAAGGTTTATTCACGGCTGCACAATCTTTAAGGGGATAATTTTTATACAGCCTGTTTAAAACATTTGTATCTGTATACAATTTCTGTGTAATTCCAGTTTTATCCATTAAAGACAAAATGCAATTACCCCCCTCTCCCATAATAACTGACTTTGTGGTGTATAAAAAAAGCTGCACTTATTTAATTAATTCTATTCTTTGGTATTTAGTTTGAAAATTATAAATATTAATCATGATATTATAGTATCCAGTATAAGAGTCTTTCTGGAGACCAGATCAACAAGCAAAAGACTGTAAGTCCATGAGTATTAAACAGAATGCCTAGTCCAGAGCAAGCTTCTTCTCCCAGGGACCAGAATGAAGGACCTCCAATCCATTCTTTAATTTCCCTCTGTTGCTCACTGAGGGTATGCAGTCTCGTGTCTTGAAGAAAATAGACCCCCAGATTTAAATCCCGTAGGATAGAGAACGTGGTGCACCTTCATTTTATATTCTTGACACTATTTGTGTTAAAGACCCAAATGTCAAATTCAAGTCCATGAATTAAGTAGTGGAGCTCCCCTGAACTCCCACCATATCTTCGGGGCCAGGCTTCACCTGTGTCTTTTTTGTTTTTTTTTTTTCTTTTTTTCTTAGACCTTCAGTCAGATGATATAAACTCTGTATCAGTCATAGTGTCTGGTTGAGATGAAGCAATGGATGACACATCTGAGTCCTCTTCTTCCTCATCTCACTGCTTTCTCTTGGATAAGGGGGCAAACCTATTTTGGCATGGACCTCAGGTTCTTTTGGCAATTTTAATAATACACCCTCTTTCTGTGAGCAACTGCGGGTCCATCTCCTTGATTTCTGGTGCTCCCATTTGTCTGTAAGTGGGGGAGACATACTTGTGGGTCCAATTGCAGAAGCTGAAGGAGCTTCTTGATTCACTGATCTAATTTGAACTGGAACACTCTGTTCCATCTAAAGCACAGTTTCAGCCTGTAGATCCTCACTTCCACTAATGTATCACCCTCAGAGTAGTCAGATAATCAGAAACTGAAGGCAATTGGGGGAGGTGTTTTAGTTGTTGGTACTTCTGAAGTTTAATGCTTTGATTCTCTCCTCTGCTCAAGCGATTGTTGTCTTACACGTCCTGGTCTGGTGTTTGTAGCTGCAGCTGCCCATTTGTCTCTGGTAAAAGCTGCCTCCTGGTTATCTGCTGACTCATTCTCTGCATTGCTATGGGATGCCAAGGGACAGTTTACAAAAGTCGTGAGGTGTCCTAACACAGGATACAAGTTGTTGGAGTGGAATAATTTATTGAAGCATGTCCAATTCCCCACAAAGGGAGCATTTCATCGGATCACACACACACTGCTTAGATATGTGTATGCTCCACACCTCAAGCAAGATTTAGGCCAGAATAGAAAAGGAAGATGATCTTTCTAAGATAGAAACAACTTGGTAAATGCTGAATGTTACCATTTGCCTGTGGTAGTCATGCTCTGATCGTCATACCCAGATCCACAATGGGTGTTCAACAAAATATTTGTCGAATGCCCTGACAGCGAAAATGGCAGTCGACCACAGTTTTCAGTTGGCTGCTGGTTCCAGTGGCTGCATGTGTTTTCTTCAGGGGTTTCACCCCCAAACCCCCACGTGGGGTCTGTGCCCCACTCACCCCACTTTAGGATTATCAACTCCAAGTCGAAGCTGATTTGGGGAGTGCAGGACCCCGACAGTCAGCACCAGGTCCCAACAGGTTCCCTACAGTGGCATGGTGCTGTAGTGGCTATGGGGACCTTGCTGTTGAACCGTCGCTGTCAGGTGGGTAACAGCATCATACCCCAGTACATATATCCTCTGAATCCTTAATTGGATCCAGAAATTCCATAATTGAACATCTTGATCTTAGCCAAAAAAGAATATCTGAAATGCTGGTTTGATAAGTGGAATTTATCAAACCAAACTCGCATCAAAAATGGGGTCCCCAGAGATGTGGATGAGTGCATAAATCTCATGAGCTGAGAACCCCATATTCTCTTTCAGAAGATTTTTTCCAACATAAATTCTATAAGGGAATGAATCCAAACCACATCTATATTTTATGCGCACAGCATTATGCCTTTTTGCTAGTTCCTGGAGGGTATGAAACAAACCCACAAAAGTGCTGTTATTTGTAGGTATTTCCCTTGGTTCTGGTCCAGCTGAATAAAAATGACCAGATCTATAACTCTGTGACCTCACACCACCCTGATGAGAAGGGCCGGGGGGGAGGCAGAGCTGGAGCTCAGAAACAGTCATTAGTATTATCTCTGGACAGGCGTTAGATTCTTGTTGAGGCAACACCCTTTCTTTTTTTTTATATTTTCTTTATTGTGCCTATAGGTTTTATTACAATTATGCATGTCATTTAGAGTGTTACATACATTTCATGCACTTTAGTTTTTATTATACATTTGTAGTGCTCATATCTTGTGTTCTCAGCAATCAATTTTAACAACAAAAACAAGAACCCAAACACATTTGCCTGTCCTTATTACTCTTCTCTGGATGCTGTAGGTCAGTCATTCTGAGTTGCTTGTTACGTCTCTAAATTACTATTAGTTCATTTGTTTTGTCATTCAGTGCTGTCCTTTTAGGCCTTTTGTTTGGGAAGGATTCCTCTCTTAAAGATATTCTCCAGTTTGTATCTTATTATGTTTAGATTGTTAATGGCTGAGCTCTGTTTAGTCCTGCTGTATCTTCTAAATGAAGCTAAATTTGTACTATCCATGTAGTCCATCTCTCTAAGAATTTTTCTGTTCTGTCCCCTATACAGTATGTCAATCTTTCCATCTCCTGTATGTTGTCCACTATCTTTTTCCAGTCTTATATTTCTGGAGGGATAGGGTTTAGCTATTTCTTTGTTATGGCTTTGCTGACTGCAGCAACACAAATTGGCCATAAATATTTGGCGTTGTTACCTCTGATCTCTCTTGGTGGAAAGCCCAGGATGGTGTGTTGTATTTTTAATGGTGTCTGCAGTTGGAACAGCTGTCGGATTGTAGTCTCTATCACTCTCAGAAATGTTTGTAACTTCGGGCATGTATAAAATATGTGTGTGTGTGTGTGAGTTCTCCTTACATCTCCACAGTGTCTCCAGCATCGACCGTCTCCTATCTCTTCATTGGGCTTTAATATGTGGGATAATAAAGGATCTTGTCCTGACCCTCCACACATATTCTCTCCAGCCTGGTGATGTGGTGGTGTGGCAGGCTACTTGCCATAATTTCTCCCACTCATGTGTGGTGAGGTGAAACCCAGTCTCTGCCTCCCATTTATTTGCTATGTGATTGCGTGGCATCCTCCTTGTTTAATGTTAGGTAACTATATATTCTTGAGATTGCCCCCTTTGATGTGATGTTCCCCAGTAGTTGTGCAATGGTTGTTTCCTTCTCCTGTCACCACCTGAGTTTGTGCTTTTCTCATTTTTTTTTTCCTAACTCTTTTTCCCTCCTGACACAGCTCGGGAGAACTCTCTCAGGCATCATACATAGATACATAGATACATAGACAGTGTCGGCAGATAAGGGCCTATGGCCCACCCAGTCTGCCCATTTGAGCTTGTAAGTTCAGTTTATGTTTTCCAGAAGTCTGTTGCACCTACCCCTGACCTCCAGAATTCCTTTATGTCTATCCCATGCATTCTTAAATCCGTGATTGTTTCAGCCCCACCACTTCCTCTGGCAGGGTGTTCCACTTGTCCACCACCTGTTCTGTGAAGAAATTCTTTCTCATGTTTCCTCTGAATCATCCTCCCTCCAACTTCATCCACACCCTCTAGTCCTGGAACATCTTTTTCGCTTAAAATAGTGTTTTCCTGCACCCTGTTCCTCCTAAGATACTTGTATGTCTCTATCATATCCCCTCTCCCTCCTCTCCTCCAGGAAGTACATGTTCAGTTCCTTCAACCTGTCTTCATAGGACTTGTGATGCAATCCATGCACCATCTTTGTTGCCCTCCTCTGAACCTTCTCTACCCTGTCTATGTCCTTACGTATCCTCCCTTTCTGCCTGCCCGCCTGAGATCTGCTGTGGTATGGTGCCCTTCTCTCCCCCCCCCGCTGCCAGTACCCCCAGTTTAACCCACCCGGGGAGAGTAGCCCAATCACTTACTTGGGCTCCTTATGAATACAGACCCTGGCAGATGGGCGGGGCCCGAGTGGAGGAGTGATGAGGCTTGGCACAGTCAGATCCGGCACTGGGCATGGTGGAGATGTGCCGTCGCCTATCCCCATGAGCCAGGTTTTTTCCATTTTCTGTCCTGTTTCCCCTTCCTCCCTTGCGTGCGCACTCCCTGACGCTTAGCTCATGGCAACCCTGCCAGTGTCGGGCATGCTGTAACTTGCTGTCCCAAGCTACTGCGGCATCCCCCTGGTCTCCACCAGGGGTTGCTGGAGCTCCGGATGTCCAAATGCCCTCCCCCCAGAATAGGAGAGCAGCCCAGCAGGCGCTCAAGCCAATCCCTGACCTGCTGACCCCAGGAGCCCGAGCTCACTCCCGAACTCAGGTCACCGGTGTGGCGCGAGGTGTAGCGTCCAGCACCTCAACCCTCAGAGCCACCAGGCAGGCTGCTTTTCTCATTTTAGCTACTGCATAGGTTTGAATCTGACGGTATCTAAACCTGTTTCTTTCCAATTGTATCTTGTTTTACATTCCTTGAATGATAGCAGGGGAATTGCCTTGCATAATCTGGTTAACAGAGTGAAAACACCTTTGTGTGTGTGTTGCTTGTACCAGGCGTCCATTCTCC
This sequence comes from Neoceratodus forsteri, assembly GCA_016271365.2. Lineage (NCBI taxonomy): Eukaryota > Metazoa > Chordata > Ceratodontiformes > Ceratodontidae > Neoceratodus > Neoceratodus forsteri. The sequence continues at coordinate 19,892,962 of CM057458.1, read as the reverse complement.
CTGGTGGGAAGTAAGGGCTCTGTGTTAACCAGGCATATTTCCACTTGTCTCTTTTAATCCTGGGATGTTCTTAGAATCTCTGTATAGCTTTCAGTGTCACTTTCATTGTCATGTACCATTTTTCCTGCTCTTGTATTGGTATTTTAGGCCTTAATATGATTGACTCTGGTTGTCTCTCCCTCATTTGAAATTCCTCCATGTCTTTCCAGTGGGCTATCAGCTGTTCCCGTCCCCACTGTAAAGTCCATCTTATTTCTGTAGCTATCAGTATTTTCCAGGTCTGGTAGTACCCAGCCTCCTCATCTCTTCCCTGTTTGTAGGATTTCATCTCTTATTCTAGGTCTTTTATTTGTCCATACGAATTTATATATGATTTTATGCATTTCTCTAAACCATTGCTTAGATAGGGTGACGGGGGCACACTGAAAAATGTACAGTAGATGGGGAAGTATATTCATTTTGATAGTTTGTATTCTGGCATGTTGTGGTATGGGTAAGGTATTCAATCTCTTAATATCCTCTTTTATCTGTTTGAGGAGTGGGTCATAAATATTCTGATATATTGAGCAGCTGGAGTTTTGAAGGGTTACTCTAAATATTTTAAACTGGGCAGGGTCCATCTCATTGGGAATTGTGTATTGGTCTGTGGGAGGGGATGTAATTAAAGGTAAGTGGTTCTGTTTTTACTTGATTATGTGTATATCCTGATAGTTCATGGAATTCTGTTACTAGGGACATTAATTTGGGTATTGAGTCACTCGGGTTGGTCAAAAATTGTAGGATGTTGTCCGCGTACAGGGCTATTTTTTGTTCTCCTGTTCCCATTCCTATTCCCTTCACTTCCCCTTCCTGTCTGATCCTTTGTGCAAACAGCTCAATATATAGTGCAAGTAATAGTGGGGATAGTGTGCATCCCTGTCTCGTCTACCTTTTTCTGTCTTTTCCCTTATATGTTCCTCTCCCACCCTCTTAACGTTCCCCCCTTCTCTTATCTCCCAGTCCCCTCTTCCCTAAAGTGCCCCCCACCGGAGTTCATGCCCCATAAGTTCTTTTCTATAGGTATCTTATGCAATCCCCCCCTTTCTATCCCCACAGTTTATTCATTTAAATCCCCGAATGTTTGTTGGTTAAAAGATGTTCCAGCCTGATTGTTTGTAGTTATAGATCATCTGTTCACCCCCTGATGATATCCCTTCCCTTACTTGTTTTGATCGATATTTGTCAGTCCAAATCCTAGAGGTAATTTTCTCATAATCATTACAGTAGTCTTACAGCCCCTTAGAAATTCACCCCCAACCCCAGTGTTGAAATTAGCTTAAGGATCCATTCCCCGTAATGTTCATTGGTTCATCTGGTATTCCTTGAGTCTTTAGTAAGCTGTATGGCATAGAAGAGTTTTTTTTTCCCCCTTTTCATTGTTGCATCAGTTGAGGCTAGAATCCATCTCTCTATTCGGTCATCTCAGAGTTGACTGCATCACTGTGTTCTGCAGCCATCAGGGTGTGTAGTATTTTCTTGATGTCCTGCATCGTTTGTTCTGCTGTCCTTCTTCCACCGCACCTGTTGTTTCACTCTCTAGACACGCTCTGCCATTCGCTGATTCCTCTGTGGTTTTGCCGCGTCATTAATCCTTGGGCTTTCTCCATGGGTGAACCACTGTGCTGTGTTGTGCCAATGCTGCTCGGCCTCCTCTGGGTCACTGTATGTTGTTGCATCTTTCTCCCAGAAAATTCACATCAACGCAAGATATGGAGTTTGAAATTCAATTTTTTTCTGCTTTAAGGCCCTAATATGTGGCAGATATTTTAGCTGTTGTTGATGTATTTCTGTTGGATAGTCCCACTTAAAATAAAGGCACAAGCCTTTGTACATCACCACACCTTTTTACCAGGCAGTTTGTAGGATTGTTTCTTTCATCTGGTAGCTTGCAAATTTAATAAAGATTTGCCTGGGTCTTTGTGCGGAGTCCTTTGGTTTGGCCGAAAGCGCCCCGTGTGGTCTTTCAATTTGTATTTTGGTCTCTTGGGGTAGCTGGAGGACCTCGATCAATAGTTCTTGTAGGAAGTCTGCTATGTATGTCGACTGTGTTCTCCGGGAGTCCTGATAACCACAGATTGTCTCTCCAAGACAAGATCCAAGATCTGTATATTTATTGTGCATCATTTCTGATTTTTTCATTAGGAGCTCAAAAGCGGTGGTCAGTTCTGTATTATGCTGCTCCACAGCCTCAATCCTTCCCTCTGCCTGCTGCACTCTGTGATCTAAGCCTACTATTTGTCATGTTAGTTTTTTAAACTCTGCTTTAGTTTCCCTTCTGGATGTCTTAATTTCTTCAATTATTTGTTTAAACCTGTTGCATGACAGTTTTTCTTGTTCCCAGTCTGTATCTGACTCGTGGCACTGTATACTCACTGGCGGCATGCTGCGGCTCTGGACAGGGACTAGGGAGCGAAATCTTGAGCCATCTTCTGTCTGTTTTAGTCATTCTGGTGTAAGAGGTCTAAACCTCACTTTCAGGTTCTTGGCAATATTGGGAATGCAAATGATCACAAACAAGTTGCATTTGAGTAATAAACAAGTTTATTACTACAGAAGGGATAAATCACAGTTGCCCTAAGCAGTTCTTACCAGTATAAACCGGGAGCCAGTGCTAAGCATTCCCTACACCTCAAGGTTTCTCTGTAGTCTCTTGGGATCTCTCGGGTCTCCGAGGTGTAAAGCCTGTGCATAACTTATATACCTGTGATAATTACTATGGTTACTAAAAGATAGAAACATTTCTAGTTACAGAGATGAGCCCTATTGGCTAAATTAGAAGTGGCTCCACGGTCCAAGATAACATTATATAATTCTGTAAAGTCATCAGTTTTAGAACAAAAGTTCTTATACAGAGTCTTACATAACAAGGTGTAGTGGTGCACATCACCAAAGGATGGCAATATTGCCTTACATATTATAATTACTTCAAGAACAGGTGTCTTGGCATCTGACAAGTAAGAAACAAACAGAAAATACATGGTATAATATGTGTGCATTAGCAAGCAAAGTGGATTACAACAATATGCATTTATCCTGACATCTACTCTTATACGGTAGACACCCTTAGCCCTAAATATTAATATAGCCTTATGCCTAAACATTAGCTGTCTATGGTGTACCCCTGAGGGTATCAATTAGGGTGCAGGGACCTCGTGTAACAATTCCCCCCTTGTTGCCTCCAAGGGCAACACAGGCAAATCCAGGGAATGGACAGGAGCAGTGGTTGTTTACAAGCCCGCGAGAGCCTTGTAAAAGGAACTCAAGCTGCTCACGATGTTGGCAAAAGTACTTAGTAGGCAGCAGAGCATAATAATCAAGGTGAATATTAAAATGCTTGTATTATAACAAAACCTTTAAAGTAATTTCTAACCAGGTGTTAGTCAATGCATTATTCATATCTCCATCATTGATCAGGTCAAGAACAGCTTCATTGGCTTTGGTTATATTATTGCTGATGTGGATGAGGTGTGTGTCCTTTCTATCTAAAAGGGATTTCAGTGTAAGTGTAAGTGGATCTATGTGTACGTTAAAGTATGGTAGGTATTCTGAAAGTGTGAGTAAGTAGTCTGGGTTACCATCAATAATGTCTGCATCCATAAGGGGGATGGGGGTTATAACGTAATTCCAATAACAGTTTTCTGATGGGGAACAAAACAGAAGTTGGGGTAATCAATTGGACAAGTAACAGAACCATATGTATAAGACTTATAATTAGATACAATGCAGTGCTCTCCATCAGAGTTATACTGTGAGCACACAGTAGGTAGTCTCCATTTTTGCAACTGGACAGGGCATGTGAGGTGCGTCTTCAAAATCCGTGTTGACAGGCGTGAGCTTCCTCACGATAGGACTGGTAGTGCTGATCCGGTGACAGAGTCGATTCAAAGAGTTGGTGCCATTCTCAGTGATGTCATCATCCATAGTAAAAGTCCAATCAATGCTGTCTGGAGAGTAGCCACAAACAGGTATGACATCAAACACATCACATCGCACCAGTAGATGTATTGCTTTTTCGCACAGCAGTCCATGTGCGGTGCCACCCAGGCATCCAAGAAGGAGTAGCAGACCAGTAGAGGTGGTAGGTCCAGGCATTCTCTGTAGATGTCATCATCCAAATGCCCAATGGAGTGTGCCAGTGCAAGCTTGTCGAACAAAGCTGTAGTAGGATCAAAGCGTGGCAAGGAGACAGTAAAAGAGACAAACATGGTATCTGTTATGGAACATTTCTTAGTAGAAAAACAAGGACCAGTATTAGGGTGTCTGGTCACAAACCCCAAATTTCTCACTGTGGAGAGAGGAATAGACAAGGTCTGTTGCATACACAAGGAAACACAAGTTGAAAGTTTACATTTAGGACAATACCATTTGGAAATCGTCTATCTTGTATTATGTCAGGATTTTCCAGTTTCTAAATCACGGAAGAGGTTGTTGATGGTAGTGAGGATGTATGAACCATATGCAGAACAAAGTATTTCCCTACCAATGTATTGTCTTTCAGCTTCTCTCGTGTTTTGTTGTATGAGTGCGTTAATCTTATCTTTTGAATCAGTAAATGCTTTTGCGATGTCATGCATGTTGTATACAGTGTATCTTTCTTCCTGACTGAGGCCATCCACACCATGCAATAATGGTGGTAAAACATTATTAACCAAACCAGTGGAGAATTTCGCAGAATGACTTTTTATAGCAGCAATGTCTGCTTTGTTCCAAATGGACATAGCAGTACCAAAAAGACCTGTGACAGTACCTGTAGCACCTGTGACATCAGAACTGTCAACTTCACGTTTACTATGTTTATGGTTAAGAGTACCAGGAGGGGCTTTCCTCCTAAAATTACCTCTATGTTCAGTAGAATAAACCCCAGAAAAGGGATCCTTAGTACGAATTTGAAATGCAGCTAAACTATCAAGCAATAATGTACTATAAAATGAAGATGTATTAGTATTGTGGCACATACCACATTCTTTCATATTCCAGTAAGTAAGATTAAACAAAACAGGTATATGCATAAATTGTAAGTTATTAATCAAAGAACGTGGGAGGGCAGTGGCTGTGAGACCACTACGGGGACCAGGGTTATGTTTTGGACATTCCAAAAGCTGTTTTTCAGTGGGAGGTAAAACAGAGAGATACATGGCTGCAGAGGCCATATGCTGTACAGCACAGAATCTGCAGGCAGAATCTTTGGAAAGAGGGTTACAGTAGGAAGGATCAATCGAGAGTGTAATGTTGTACAAACCAAGTGTCTTAATGCAGTTTGTAACAAGGATAGTGAACCATTTGGGGATAATTTAGCGTTGGGCCAACCCTGAAAAGTTCCCTTGGAGAGTTTGGCCACAGGGAGAATTTGTACTTGTGATGTGGTTTGCCACTCAATTTGAAGGGTAGATTTGTCAGGAGCAATGACCGAGGCAGTGAGGTAAGCATCAGAACCTTCCTAGACAGTAATCATAGTATCTGGTATTTTGATGGAAACTCCCTCTGTAGGGGGTGCTGGAGGATCCAGTTGTCGAAGGAGGTCTGGTACCGTGCCTTGGGCGCAAGGGATCACTCCTGCAAGGAGGAGAGATAGGAACAAGATAGCCATCTTGTCAGTATATCTGAAAGGAAGATCAAAGATTAGTACATTAGTACAATTCTGCCCAGTGGGTTAGGAAAAGTAAGTTTAAGTTCCTTTGTACAATTTCAATTGGTTTGCATGTAACCATTTGTCAGTCAAATTATCGTTGTGGAGAGTCTAACTTGATAGACTGCGGACTGAAGCTTGTTGACAATGGGGTAGGGCCTTCCACTTATTGGAGAAGAGTGGGTGGGATGTGCAAATCAAAGTACTATTACCTGATCTCCAACCTGCCAATCCACTTCTTGTGCGTGTTTGTCAAATTGCATTTTGGACTGTTGCTGGGCTTTGCCCATGCAGTTTGCAGCATACAAGTGTGTGTGTGTATGAGGTCTTTCCTGAGTTTTTCCACATACTGATCCACAGACACTCGGTCTGCAGTGGGGGTGTGCAGGTCAAACAGCAAGTGTTCGGGTAATCTCATCTGTCTTCCAGTCATCACCTCAAAGGGTGTAAGCTGGGTGGAGGCCGAGGGTGTACCTCTGACTGCCATAAGGAGTAAAGGCAATAGGGAATCCCAGGTCTTGGGATTGTCCTCTATGAATTTGGAAAGCATTTGCTTAATCCGTCTGTTGGCTCTTTCTACTTGACCTGAGGATTGAGGATGATAAGGTATGTGGAACTTTTGCTGAACCCCAAGGAGTTCAAGGGACTCTTTCATCAACTCACCTGTAAAACTGGTTCCTTTGTCGGAGTCTACCTTGAGAGGCAGGCCCCACCTGGAGAAAGTCTGTTCTACCAGGATTTTGGCAGTTGTCTTTGCGGTGCATGTCTTAGTGGGGAAAGCCTCAACCCACTTAGAGAATAAATCAGTTACCACAAGAGCATACTTGTTGTTTCTACTGGTATTGGTCAAAGGACCAATGAAATCAATTTGGATGGCATGCCAAGGGCCAGTGTGTCTTTGTGGTAAAAGTTTGGCATTTCATTTTGTAGGTATGGGATTGTTTTGTGCACAAATGAGGCAATTGTCAATGTATTGTTTAACATCTTTGGTAATACCAGGCCACCAAGCGGTGGTCTTGAGACGTTGGAGGGTGTTTTCTGCTCCTTGGTATCTGCCAGTAGGAGTATTATGTACTTAGTGCAAAATTCAGATCTCAAATGTCTGGATACTACCCACAATTTGGTGGTAGTATCCTCTGGTTGGAACCAAATGAGTTTGTCATCAGGGGATAAGTGTAACTTACCTTCATGTCTGCAATATGGGTTATGTGTAGGGAGTTTTTGTTCAGTACCTTTGTCAAGGAATCTGAACACTTCTTTGAGTTCAGTGTCCAAATGCTGGGCTGCTGAGAGGTCCAGGGAGAAAAGACTCAGTTTTCTTTTTAAGGGCGGCAACATGTACTGCTGCATTGGCTTCTGGATGATCCATCATCCAGATGTCCCCCGAGCCCCTTCCTTAACAAGGGTATCTGCTGTGTCATTGAATGCATGATAGGGATCATGTAGGGAGTGAGCTTTAACCTTATGCACATAAAGTTTGTGTGTGTATTTTTGTGCCAGTGCATGTATATAGATTACCAATTCTTTGTATTTCACTGGACTGCTGTCAGAGGAGAGGAAGGAGTTCTTCTGCCAGAAAGGGATAAATTCTGTAAGGGAGCAACAAACCCAATTAGAGTCTGTAAAAATGATGGTATCCTGAGTTCCATATTGGATAAACTCAAGTGCACAGGCCACCGCTGCCATCTCTGCTTATTGCGATGAAGTCACACTGCAATATTTAGATCTCTTGACAGTGTTCCCATAGGGATAAACCACCAAAATACCTATCCCTGCAATCTGTTCTCCCTGATAGTATGATGCTGAACCATCAGTGAAAATACGGCACAAAGGGGTACTCTCCAGTATCTCCAGCATGGCAGGGAGGAATGGACCCGGATCTGGGAGGTCAGGTGACTGCAGTGTACAGTCATGGGGTTCTCCCTGAAAAAGGAGACCATGAGCTAGCAGAGATGGAACTTTGGTCTGGTGGACCTGGATATCTCTGTCCTGGAGGAGAAGTGACCAATGTGTCAGCCTAGTGTTGGAGACTGACCCATCCTTCACTCTATCTGACAGCAGAAAGGTAGTTGGCGTGTGATTAGTGTTGAGAATCAGTGGTGAGTACCCAATGATATACAGGAAGTTCTTGACAGCCCAGTAGGTGGCCAGAAGGTTCCTTTCACAAAGGCCGTACTTCTGTTCCACTGGGCTCAAGAGCTGCGATGCATATGCAATAGGTCTCAAGGTGCCATGCACCTTCTGGGCCAACACTGCTGACATGGCAATGTCAGAGGTGGCACACTCCAGATGGAATGGTAGTGCTGGATTGGGGTTTACCAGTGCTGGGGCAGAGGCCAGAGCCTGCTTCAGTGACATCACAGCCTGGGTATGAGCAGGGCCCCAATTCCATGGAACATCCTTTTTGAGTAGGTCATACAGAGGAGCAGCTTTTGAGCAAAATCACAAATAAAATCTCTGGAATAATTTACCATACCTAGAAACCTTCGAAGAGTTGCCACACTGGTGGGTAATGGCAAGTCTTGTAATCCCTGTATCTTTTCCAAGTAGGGCTCCGGCCTTGGTCAGTTATTTTCAAACCCAGAAAGAGTACTTCTTTCTGACATAATTATACTTTTGCTGGTTGCATTTCAGACCTGCTCTCTGAATGAGAGTCAGTAGTTCATCCAAGAGATCCAGATGTTGTTCCCGTGTGGCCGTGGCCAACAACAGGTCATCTACGTACTATAAGAGACATTGGGGGGCTGAGAAACTCTGTAGGGCGTCCATCATGTGGAGATGGAAGAGGGATGGACTGTTATGGAATCCCTGTGGCAAGCAAGTCCACGTGTACTGTTGTCCTTCAAATGTAAATGCAAACTTATATTGACTCTTGAGGGCCAATGGTAATGACCAAAAACCATTGGAGATGTCCAGGGCACTGAACCATTTCTGATCCGGTGTTAAAAGTCGAAGCACATCTGGTGCCGCGCCACAGTTGAGGGAACAACTGGGAGTGACCTGATTCAGTTTCCTGTAGTCAATAGTAAGTCTCCAGGCGCCTGTGGGTTTTTTCACGGGCCAAATGGGAGAGTTGGCAGTGGAGACACAAGTTCTAATTACTCCTTGCTTAAGGAGTGACTTGATTGTTTCTCAGAGAGAGGGTAAGGCTTCAGTGGGAAATGGGTATTGCCTTTGTCTTTCATGTGCCGGGCCTGGCACCTCGATAACAGTATGCATTCTGCCACAATCACGCTTATTAACTGCAAACGCTTCTAAATGTCGTTGCAGAATAGGTAGGAGTTTTGGAAAAAGTTCATGGTTCTTGAACAAATCTATGACATCATACTCTTTGTTATTGATAGATATTGTCGCCATAGCATGTGAGTCAGGAATTAAGACAGTGTGGTATTGACCTTCGATCTGTATCAGCAGCAAGTTAGCTAGATCCACCACACAGCCGTGTGGTGCAAGGAAGTCAGTCCCGATGATACTAGGATGATCATGCAGCACCATTAGTTGGAAAGCGTGTGAGGCCTTCAAATGGCCTAGCTCTACCGGTAAGGGTAGAGAACGGTATGCAGGTAGCCTAGTACCATCAACTCCTGACATATTGGTCTTCCGTACGGTAGACCAAGGGAATGTGTCCGGGTGTTCATCGTGTAACACAGATACAGCTGCACCTGTATCCAGTAAGACAATTAGTTGGTGGCCCCTGACCTTGGCCTCGGTGCAGGGCCTTTCATTTGTATCCAAGACCAGCTTGTTTACAATGCAGACTGGGGCCTGTAATTGTCAATCCATATTGCTGGGGGCATGCAGAGGTTGGGCTTGACTTGCATGAATGACTTCACAGTGTTGCACTGATGCAATATAGGGAGGAGCTTCTGGGTTCAGGCTTGTGTGGGCCTGAGAGCTCGTACTTCTGCTATCTCCATGACCAGTAGTGGCATGTGTCGACGGTTGTACTGCTGCAAGGGTCTGTGCGGGAACAGCATCCACTACAGAGCGCACTTGTCCCAGAAGCTCTCAAAATTTCCGGTTTCTTCAGCTATCTCCTTGTATGAGAGGACCCGATCTTTGTAATGGTTTCCCTCTGCCCTTGTGCCTTTTGTTTTAGGCCAATTCGGTTCCCACCCACTGTTGTTGTTGTTGTTGGCCCTGTTGAGGTTTTGTTGGTTGCTAACTGGAGGGGCTGATGTATGTTTGGGCTGCTGTCGCTGGGCTTGCCCTTCCACAGTATAGTGTGTCGCGGTCCTGGAGGCGGTTCCCACGGCAGCAACTTTTTGGGAACTGGAACCCAAATCACGGATGTACAGTTGATACACCCTCTCGGTTTTCCAAAGAATATTGGCAAACCTATCCGTATTTGAGTACGTGGTTGGCTCTACCTTTTCTCTCACGGCTGGGATCATGTTCCTAAGGAACAAGGTCTTATATTCAATAAGATCTACATCTGCAGCTTCTTGCGCCAAATGCTTCCCCACTCGGTAGGCCATCCAGAGTCTCTGGTGGTAGGTCGCTGGGCCTTCTTTCGCATTTTGCTTCATGGGGTATGCCAGTATTACTCCTACCATGCCTGGGCTATGAGTGGAGATAAGCTCAGCTGCAACTTCATCAAAGGTAGCACTCCCATCCTGGCGAACTACTTAGGGGAGTTTGGCCCATAAATCAGGATCGATGGTCTGGCGTAGTATTTGGACCTGATATTCTCTTGTCGAGCTGAGCATCTCGCATTTAAGCTGCTTTTCAAATGGCAACTAAGTTGTCGGATGGGCTCATCCGACTAATACTATCGACATTTGCTGAACACAGTAGGCCATTTGTAGGGGATTAGTCGGTGGTCTATCAGGCAAAGGTAACACGTCTCATGCACCGTCCAATGCTGCGTGAGCTGCAGCTTCAGCTGCAGTATGAACAACACCTTCCTGAGTGCCAGCCTCTTGGAAAATTTGTCGGATCTGACTTTTAATGGCTTTCATACTTCTTTCAGAAAGAGGAACGTTACCTAATGCTCTATCAATCATGGTTTCAATCTCTTGCCTGTCTTCCACACTAATAACGGCTACCGGGGGCGCCGTCAGGACCAGGCTTGGGCCTGCTCCCCCCCCATCATGGGTGCCGCCATTATGGCATTTCCCATGACGAGCGTCACGACGTCGCCGACGTGTGACCTGGGGAGTAGTGGTGGGGACCCGCCATACTGTGGATGGCTGGGTGGGGAATCTGGGCCATAGTAGGGGCGTGACTGGGCATTGTACTGTGAGATGTCATCATCAGATAACTCCCCTTCTGATGACGCGTGAAAGGTAGGGGCTACACCTCCCATTGCCTTAACGTGGCCAGCCAAAACCTCTCGCTGATGGTGCAGCTTATCCATCTTAGCTTTACATTCATCATGATTCACACTTGCAACATCCATATCAACCTGATCCTTCTTCTGCTTTTGCAAAACATGGTACGCAGCGCTCAATTTGCGATTGTCCCTATAGGCTATTTCTAAATCATTACGTACCTGATTGATCTCGTCCTGAAGCTCACCCATTTCATCACTCAACTGTGCATTTGCAGCACTCAACAAATCATTCATCTGCACGACTTGACTCTTATCCTGCCTCAAACTTTCACACTCCTGTTTCAGAGTACTCATTTCTTGTTCACCAGCCTGTGCTGAATGATGCAATAGTGAATCCTTTTCATTTCACAGAGATTGGAGTTCTGACTCCAAGTTCTGCTGTATTCGAACACATTCAGTTTCCTGTAAACCCATCTCTTGCTTAAGAGATGCGATCTGCAGATCAAGAGTACGAAACCTCGCTTCAGAGGCTTCCAAAGCAGCGTAGAAAGCAGCAACCATCAACCCTTTAGCACATCGCTTATTGGTGGATTGTCGCGTCTCTGCATACTGGGTTGAAATCCCCAGTACAGGGTTTTCAGATTGACTTGTGTCCCGTACGAAGTCAGCCCATCCTCCATGGGAAGTAAGGAAGTTAGAGACATCGAGTCTCAGTTCTGCACAGATATCTGATACTGTGGCCATTGTGTGGGAGGGAACGAAAATTCAAACTGTAAAAAAGACAGCATGTTGCATATCGATCCACAACACGAGTACCTTAGACACAGCCGGGCTACTGTATAAGTTGTAGGCTTGCAATTCAGAGCCGCTATGGAGTGGGTCAAGACAGCATCGACCACACCCAATAAGTCAGCAAGACTTTGCAAGTATCTACAAACTGGTAGAAAAATGGGAGAGGTGATACGGGTGTGTACACCTACAATCCCTGTGGGGAAGGGAAAATTAGAGCAACAAGTGAAAACTTGCTAACACCAAATATTGCCTGCACATGGTCGCCAATTTGTAAGAGGTCTAAACCTCACTTTCAGGTTCTTGGCAATATTGGGAATGCAAATAATCACAAACAAGTTGCATTTGAGTAATAAACAAGTTTATTACTACAGAAGGGATAAATCACAGTTGCCCTAAGCAGTTCTTACCAATACGAACCGGGAGCCAGTGCTAAGTGTTCCCTACACCTCAAGGTTTCTCTGTAGTCTCTTGGGATCTCTCAGGTCTCCGAGGTGTAAAGCCTGTGCATAACATTATATACCTGTGATAATTACTATGGTTACTAAAAGATAGAAACATTTCTAGTTACAGAGATGAGCCCTATTGGCTAAATTAGAAGTGGCTCCACGGTCCAAGATAACATTATATAATTCTGTAAAGTCATCAGTTTTAGAACAAAGAAGTTCTTATACAGAGTCTTACATAACAAGGTGTAGTGGTGCACATCACCAAAGGATGGCAATATTGCCTTACATATTATAATTACTTCAAGGACAGGTGTCTTGGCATCTGACAAGTAAGAAACCAACAGAAAATACATGGTATAATATGTGTGCATTAGCAAGCAAAGTGGATTACAACAATATGCATTTATCCTGACATCTACTCTTATATGGTAGGCGCCCTTATCCTAAATATTAATATAGCCTTATGCCTAAACATTAGCTGTCTCGGTGTACTCCTGAGGGTATCAATTAGGGTGCAGGGACCTCGTTAACAGTGGTCTCATTCTGTTTGCTCTAGCTTTCTTTACTTCTACCGGCCATTTTGCTGTCTTTTAGTTTAATTTTAGTAAGTTAACCGATGATTATCTCCCCCCAGGAGGTGAGAGCTCTCTCCTTATGGTGCCGCACGGGCCATGATGTCACTGGAAGTTGAGGCATCACCCTTTCAATATTTATGGGCCCTTTCTGTTGCTTGCTTCCCACCATCATGGCATTACCCTGCAAGGGAATGTTCAACCGTGGTGAGTTTGAAAGTTCAAGTGAAGATGGAAGGGCTAAGGGGTCTTCTTTTCTGATAGCACTTCTTTGAGGGGAAATCCAGGGTTGAGAATTGGAATAGCAAACCACCCTGCATTCGGTAAGATTTCTTCTACAGTAAGGCCTGTTATCAAAACATTCTTATCATAGTTTGGTTTCACTTGAGATAGCTCTGAGGAACCATTAAATTTGTTGATTTCTGTGCCCCCGTTTGTCCAGCATATGCTTCCCCCCTTGCTCAGTACTGTTTACCCCATTTATTTTGACTTCCATATCCTCTTCATTCAGTTCTATTGTTGCAGCTCCACTTTCTGCCCCCATCGTCACATTCTTCAGCTGCCTCTGACTCAATAACAGTCCTGGGTGAAACAATTTTTTCAGTTAAAACCAGTATAATTTCCTTATTTAGCATGCCTCCCTTATCTCCTTCAGCTGCTAAAGCACAGTCCATGGCACCCAATGTAACATTTGTCGCTTCCTTCATAGACCCCACTCTGTCATCTCCTTCCACCCTTTTACTGACATTTGGTAATTTCTCCACCACTGCTCCAGTCGCACCACTCCTCGGCAAATCTTTGACTTCAGCATTCTGTAAGCTAGGGATGACTGCACCTGTTTCCGACTCTGGGCCACCCATGAAAACTGTAGACATTCAGTGTTCTTCCTCCTCAAGCAATGCCTGGAGGTATGCTCCTCAATCTACATATCTCATAGCATTAGGGTCCGCACCCTCCAACAAAATACTGAAGCTGTTTTCCAGACCGCTCACCCTGGCTGGAGGTGAATCATTTACTTCTACATTCAGACAAGCTTCTCCCTCAAACCGGGTAGGGAGGAAGCAATCTCTTCCACCTGGGACACCATCCTAGCACCCAGACTGACCAACCGAACCCGTATTGCCCTGCCACAAGAGTAGGGGATTTCCCCTAGTGTTCTGGTCAACATTCCCCTTCAATAAAGCAGGTCCATTGAATCTACCCCAGGACACACCTGGAATGTGTGCCTCTTGGACAAAAATCTAAAATGAAAAATAAAGATGCATTGGTCAATGCCTTAATGTTTTGTTGTAAGGTTACTGGTAACATTGTTATTTTTAGTTAGTAATGGAGTGTATTTAAAAAAGAATTTACCTGTTGATGTCTCATGTGGCAGGTTAACTTGTATAATAACAATTTAAGTGGAATTTGATATTGTAAAATGGGAGAGGAGTTGGGCAAAGAAACATAAACAATATGCAAGCAATAGTATCTAATAGGGTGTGCGATATTGGGCTATACCAAACCACCCAGGGGCATGATGAGGCCCAACACCAATATAGCCCATACCATCCACCAGAAAGGGTATTATTGCTCTTAGACAATGGGGTTTGGTTTACAGCAGGTGATGCCCTGGCAGCAAGATCAGTGTGGACCCAGCCAAGCGTATTTGATTCAGATTGGTAAAAGCAACTGTGGTGAAATAGTAGTAGCACAGTGGCATTGATTTCTAATGTTATAGGGCCCGATTCTAAAAGCCTCCAGCATGGTGCAAGGGGTTTGCTCCAAAACGAATGGTGTAAAGTTCCCCTTGTGCTGAAAGATATGCCAGGAGCAATTCTTAGAGGCAACCTACATCAAATGCAGGCTGCCTGCCCCAAACAGGGCTTGCGCCACCTCTGTGCCCAGAAATGGGCTGCGACAAGGGGCTAAGGACCATGTGGCAAATGCAAACTGCACAGCCCCATACTTGCAATTCACAGATATTTCCTGGAGGGAGAAATTCTAAGTTCCCCTAGACCAGCCAGGGCTGGTTTAAGGAGTCTTAGAAAAATCTCACCTGGGAGGGCTGCTGGTCCCAATAGTACCATGGGACCCCACTCCCCAATCCCCAGTGTGCCCCACAAGTGGATAAATATAAGAATCCCCCAATTCCTGACATGCCCCACAATCATATCTATATTTGAATCCCCCGTCCAGATCCCCAATGTGCCACACAATTAGAATGCATATAGAAGACTCCCCCGATCTCTGCTGTGTCCTGTAATCTTAACATATATAAGATTCCCCTCACCCAACATGGGAGGGGTTGCCGAAAGTGTGGGGACATAGGGACCCCTCCTGTAACTGAATTGAGTGCAGGATCCCTGCACACGGGGCTTTGGCGCGAGCTGCTGTTTGCCACAGCTCTCACAGAATGCATCCCCCATTGAGAATTGGGCCTATGGTGTTTTCTTGTACTGTAGTTTTCACACAGTCAAACTACTTCATTCACAGAACCAAGTGGGGGTGGGGAATACAACCACTCACTAAGTGAGCGAAAACAATTGCTGCAATTTGAAAAGTGAGCATTCCATTTATGTTCAATGTTTTTTTTTCTGTTAAAAGGTGGGCATAACACACAAAAAATCCTTGCCCACACATGATGCCCCTTCCTCTGTCACTGGAGGGGGTCTGCTGCAGTAGCCCTTCCCATGGGGGCAAAGCCATGGCTCAGAGACCGTATACCTTTGAAGAGGGGCACACACCCGGAGGCCTCACCTGGGGAGGGAAGCCTGGGCATGGGGGGGGCAGCAAGCAGGGCATGGGGCTGACACCTTCAGTACGGAGGTGAGGAGGACCGCAAAAAGAGGGCTCAGAGATTAATTATTTATTGGTTTCTCTGTTGCTGCCTGATACTCTACTGGGTGGTGGGGCTCTCCACCAATCAGAGAACAGGTTTTTTCCCATCCATTTTCAAAGGACAAAGATAATAGGACCATCCAGTTTGCCTTGGGCAAGAAGTAACTTGGCCCGGGGGCCTGGAGAGAGAACATATTGCCCTGATGTTTCAGTACCCAGGCAAGACACTGATTGTAATGTGGTGCAGCTATACCATGGAGGTGGGGGCTGGGTATGGCAACTATCACATTATCCAGAAGGGCCATTAAGATGTAGGCACTCTGTATAGATCCAAATTATTTTTTCTTTTATAATGGGTGGGAGCAAAAGATCAATAGCGAATCAAAGATTTAATAGTGTAAGTGGTGGTAGTGGGGGGAGGTTAAATCACTGTTATGGTTTTTATCTGACTTTGATAAGAAACTATATCATTGCTGTCTGGCTGATGGCTGACATATTAAACTGCAGAAAAAACACTCTCGCTGAGCAAAGACACTGCATGGGGGTGATCGGGGCCAGTAGCAAAACCAGTTTGCCTACCATGTGTATAGCCTTCTTTTCAGGCAGGCATTAGTGGGCTTGTGAAGCAAGTAATGGGTCTGCCAGGTGACCCTTCAGGCTTGGTACTAATCACAAACGGCCTCCCCTACACCACCTTCTGTCCCAGATTCAATATCCCTCCCATGCAGCTGTATTAAAAGGTCAAGCAGCAGGTGAAAAGAGAACTGACATTAGACAGGACCTCTCACCCCCAAAGCACAAGCCCAGAATATTTGACTTTTTGACAGAAAACAAAAATAACTTTGAAATAATTCAAGGTTTAAAAACTTGCAGTTTGAATAAACCCCAATATACAAACATGGTCGGTGCGAAGCCATCTCACACTGTAGTGCAACTTGGTCTTGCTTACTTGTATGTATTGCTTTATGTTCAGAATCTACAAAAACTAGAAATTGTTCAACTTGGAGGTACTCAGAAAGTATTTGTTTCAGTCTAAAATCCTAATTAGGTGGGTAGGACTTCAGGGTGGGGCAAGTTCTTGATGACAGCGTCCCTGAAATAAACTGTTCATACCATATGGCTGATGCCAAAGCACAGCAACAAGGAGGGGAAAAGACAAATGGAGCCATGTACTCCCAGATGGAGTCGGACCAGCTCCAGTATAAGACTCCAGCCAACTTTTGCTCCTAGGAAATGCTGTCAGGTACAGCTTTAGTGCCCCAGGTGACTGCATCATGGGGCTCTAGAAAAATAGGCTAGTTGGGGAACTCAGGGACACAGGGCAGACCATGTTAGTGTGCTTGGGGACTACCTTAGGGCCTGTTTAGTTATAACAAAACAAAGGTACCTCACACTCATTGAAACTGTGAGCTGAGTCACCACAAAACATGCTGTATTGCTTGATTTATTAATTCCATTCAAATGCCAGAGCATTGGCCACAACAGTAGTTAGTGAACAGCAACAAAACAGCTCAATAATCCAGCTACAGAGTGGAAATACGGATACTCAGCCTGACACATAGCTGTCTGATCCAAACCCAAATGCCCTGGCGCTTCATTCTGCTGAGCTTCATTAGGGGCAGAGTTTGGGGAGATGAGCCACTGATTAAATAGCCAGTGGTGTTATGTCATAGGTCAGTCATTAATTGATAATACAAAATTGAGGGTTTATATACACCAGTGCAGTTCATAACTGTTATTTCAAAACATTGCAAGTCACAAAGCAAAAGAAACATTAACAAGCATTTGTCAATGCAAAATGTTGTCTTGCTGGTGCTGGCAGTAGTGCAGGAGTTAGAGAGACACATAATAGGAAAAGCAGTAAAGTGTAGAACCAACGTCAACCCAATCCACCCTGCAGAGAGTGACAGGCATTGGGGTGTGCGCCTGGGTTGCTGGCCATAACGCTCATGTTATTTCACCTCATCCTACCTTGCAAAGTCTGACAAGTGTTGCATTGTGCCTTGGGGCATCTGGCCTTCTGCTCACCTCATTTCATTAGGAAGTATGTTGAGATGGGTGCAGCATAGGAGAATGGGCTGAACTTTGGGGCTGAAGAGTCCAGGGCACACCTTGATGCCTGTCAGTGGCTGCAGGTGCGGTAGAGGACCAATGACATAAGCAGTATAGCAGACAATCCAAAGATACACCCCTGATGCCTGTTAGTCTGTACAGGGTGGCACATAATGGTTAGAAACCCTAACGCCCTGAGCGCGTGTTGGTAATTGTACTCCAAATTATAAAACATGGCCTTTTTGTGATCCCACCTCATGAAAGCATTTGGGACCTCTGCTTATGAAGAGTGTCCCTGTGATTTTGTTAATCTGTCTCAAACGCTGATTTCCCACAGTGACCGTGCCATTCTGCACTACATTAAAATGTCAGCTGCACCATTGATAAAGAGGTATGAAGAGATGGCAATGTTGAAAATCTGGAGTGAAAATAATAAACATTCTCAAAGATATGAGCATGTGTGAAAACTGTGCATCGCATGTTTGTACCACAGTCATTTAGTGGAATTATTTCACCAAATTTTTAACATAGCAATTTTGGGACCTCTGCTCATGAACAGTGGCACTATGAAATCTTAATCTGCCCAAACATTGATTTCCCACAGTGACCACGCAATTGTGTGCCAGATATGTGAAACTACATTTTAGGCAGGATGCACAAATGACAGCTGTACTGTTCATAAGAAGGTGTGCAAAATGACAATGTTGAAAATCTGGAGTGAAAATACAAATTCTCAAAGTTATGATTATGTATAGACACTGCTCAACGCATGCTTGTAACAGTCATTTTGTAATTTTTCACCAAATTTTCCAACATAGGCATTTTGGACCTCTGCTCACGAACAGTGTTACTGTGATTTTCTTACTCTGTTCTGAACATTGTTTACTACAGTGATTACGCCATCAGACTGGATGTGCAAAAGCACAGGTCAGGTAGGATGTGGAAAATGAAAGCTATATTGTTCATAAGGAGGTGTGAAAAAATAGCAATGGCAAAAATCTGGAGTAAAAATATCAAAAATTATCAAAGTTCCGAGCATGCATGGAAACTGTATAACGCATGCTTATAACACAGTAATTTTATGGACGTTTATCACCTACTGTAGAACTTGAAATTTAAACTGCCACAAAATGTTCATTATTTTCACTGAAACACCAATTTGCGTAAAAATAAATTTGCGCTAATTAGCACTTTTTCCATTATAGTGAATGTGGTGATTGTGGCATTGTGCTAAAATAAATGTATGCAATTCTGATTGTCTTTGTGTTTGCGCTAAATTTATTTTGCATGAAAATAAACTGTTTTACAGTAATTTTCAACATAGGTATTTTAGGACCTCTGCTCATGAACAGAGTCACTGTGATTTTCTTAATCTGTCCCAAATACTGATTTCCCATTGCGACCGCACTATTCTGCACAGGAAGTGCGAAATACACAATTCGGCCAGGATGTGAAAAATGACAGCTGTACTGTTCATAATAATGTGTGAAAAAATGCCAATGTTGAGAATCTAGAGTGAAAATATGACAAATTTGCAAAGTTACGAGGGTACGTGGAAACTACGCAACGCACGCTCATAGCACAGTCATTTAATGGACTTTCATCACCAAATTTTCAACATACACATTTTAGGACCTCTGCTCATGAACAGTGTCACTGTGATTTTCTTAATCTGTTTCCAACACTGATTTCCCACAGCGACCATGCTATTCTGTGCTGGAAGTGCGAAAACACATTTTGGACAGGACATGAAAAATGCCAGCTGTACTGTTCATAAGGAGGTGTGGAAAAATGCCAATGTTGAAAATCTGGAGTGAAAATATTACAGATTCAGAAAGTTACGAGTGTGCGTGGAAACTGCGCAATACAAGCTCGTAAACAGTCTTTTTTCACCAATTTGCAACATAGGCTTTTTGAGAGTGCTCTACACCATGAATAGTGGCACTGTCATTTCATTAATCGGTCCTAAAGGTGATTTTGGCGTGCAGTGACCTTGAAATCACCTTCCTGGACTGAATAACGGCATGACAGTAACTGAGTTCATGAGGAGGGTCCCAATAACTTATGCTGAAAATTTGTTAAAATTCCTAAAATGCAAGAGATATGCACCAAAGTTGAAAAACCCTATTTATGCCATTATACAACATACCAGCATTTCTTCAATTCGCGGTTGGCTTTGAAGAGTGCAGATGTGTTCGGTCCACTGAAGATCGTCCATGGAGCTCTGGAGGTAGCATGGGGTGAGGGGGGGGGGGAGGGGCATGAGGGTGGGCACGGGTTAATGTAGACAGCGAGGGACCATTTTCTACTTTACAGGGTTAAAACAAAATTAAACATCGTGGAACGCTTTCTTTTTTACAGGTACATTTGACAGGCTGTGGTGGGCTCCCAGTGTGTCACCTGCATGTTTTGGGATGGGGAGACTAGAGCTGATGGGGATTGGGCACCCCATTGGCAAATAAAAGGAGGTGTTTGGTGGGGGAGAATGATTCCGAGGGGGATTGGGCACCTCCCCTCAGTTAACAACTGGCATGGGACATGATGCTGAAAGGGGGATTGGGTACCCCGTTGACATCTTTTCTTGGGACTATGCGAGGAGGATGGCACAGCCACCATGTTTGATTGAAATGTTACACCAGGAAAGGCACGGCCCTGCAGTTAGGTGGAGCTCCCTCATTGCAGTGGCTAAAATGTTTCAAGTTGGTGGCACGCTTGTACTGCTGTCAAGACAGCATGCACCATCTGGCGCCACGGAGCCCAGCCCCAAAAGCAGTGGTGCCACTGGCCACAACACAACCGCACTCTCCAAAACCTGCTATTCAAAGTTACTGCAACATGTTTCTTGCACACGCCAAGAAAATATAAAAAACATATGCATCTTAGGGCACTAGGTCCAGTGATGCTACTGTGATTCAAATAATTAATAAAATGAGTTATACATCAATGCACAGATGTCTAGAATCCCATACTAGCTGCTCTGCAAAGACACCATGTAACAAAAGATAGAACAAGCCTGGTAATGCCACACAATAACCCTTTTTTATATCCAGAAATTCCAGTTCCTCATTGGAGCACACAGGGGATTTACATTATCATTGAAGCCAGGTTGCTGGCAGACATAGAGAAAGACAGAATCCTGTCACCTGAGGATAAAACAAATAAAACAAATAAAACAGAGGATATTAGCCAACATAAGCCAAAAGTCAGTATTAACAGATTACAATGGCATAATTCATTAACAAAAAAAAATCATAAAAAGTCAAGTCCTACTTTTCATTAAAGCCCTCTGGTTTCATACAATTACGTCTAAAAACTCAAGTGCTTTCTTTTCTTAGGAGTAGGGTAATCTCTTAATTTGGGTTGTGTAAGCCACTTATGTCCCATGAACCTCAGATTAGCTGAGTGTGAGTTGTGAAACTAAAAAAAAAAATGATTCCCTGCAGGAAGATTCATTTTCTCATTGATGATAGACCTCACATGCTCATGTACAGTAGTAGCCACATGTATTGCCAGTGGCTACTACTGTATGTGTGGTTTTAGACTGTATTTTGTTCTCCCTAGGTAGATATGATTGCACATACACCACAGAACATGATTGTGGTATCACAAAATATTTTCTGATGTCTGCCTTCCTGTTCATTAGAGGGTGCTTAAATTCCATACCAGGGTGTGCAAGTCTACATCTACGGGGTAACCTGTGACAATGGCAAATGCAGAATGGCATCTGGAAAAAGGGAAATGGCTTTTCACCACAGAAAGACGGCTTTTCACCACAGAAAGACAGCAACACTTGCATTCCCCCCTCGCTGAGGTGTTACTGCCTCGGAGTTAGTATATTTAGTTTATTTAGAAAGGGGGATGTGGGTACCTAATTGCCCACCCCCCACAGCTAGCAGTGGAACCAGTGAACCAGAGGAGTGGCTATCTCTACAAAGCAGTGTGCAAAAGATAGAGATAAGTGCCCAAGAGGTGGATAGGCAGAAAAGGGGCAACATTCAACAGAAGGGCAGACAGCAAGGAGAATCAGAGGTAAAGGACAACCAGGGAAGGGGCTAGAGTAGAACAGCTAAGCAGTCTAGGGAGGTCAAATCATGGAAAGCCATGTGTGCCAATGCCAGGAGCCTTAGCAATAAGATGGAGGATCTGGAGGCTGTCATGGTGCAGTCAGACCTGGACATTGTGGCCATCACAGAAACCTGGTGTAATGATAACCATGACTGGGAGATGGTCATATCTGGCTACAACATATTCAGAAGAGACAGGGCAGGTAGGAAGGGAGGAGGAGTGGCAATGTATGTGAAAAATGACATAAGGACCACAGAAATCCAGGGGGAACAAAATGGGGGAGAAATACTGTGGGTTAAGCTGGAAAGGAAAATGGGGCCGGCCATCCACACAGGTGTGGTCTATAGACCACCAGACCAGGAGGAAAAAACAGATAGAGAGCTGATGCTAGCCATCCAAAGGATGGCAGGCAAGGGTGAGGTAGTGCTGGTTGGAGACCTCAATATTCCAGACATGGACTGGAGCATCCCAGCAGCAGCATCAACTAGGAGCAGGTTTATCCTGGACTCCCTTCAGGGTGCCTTCCTCAAGCAACTGGTCATGGAACCAACTCGGCAGAAGGCAATACTGGACCTTGTGCTCACAAACAGAGACAGTGTGATGGGGGTAACAGTGGGGAGCACCTCTGGGAACAGTGACCACCAGTCACTGTGGTTTGAAATCACAGAAGGAACAGAACCAAACCACACAAAAACATGTATCCTGGATTTTAGGAGGACAGACTTTGGGAAAATGGGGAGATGCTTGAAAGAGGCATTAAGGGGAATGGGGAAGGAATCAGGGGTTGAGGAACAGTGGGCAGTATTTAAAATAGGGATTACAAGAACAACAGAATTATGCATTAAACAGGTTAGCAAGGGGAAAAGGAAGAGGCCGCCATTATGGTTTTCCAAGGAGGTAGGGAGAAAGTGAAAGCAAAAAGATTGCATTCAGGCAATACAAAGAGACACAGGCAGAAGGATAGGAAAAGTACCAGGAGAAGCAAAGGGAGGCAGGGAGGTCAGTAAGGGAAGCCAAAGCTCAGACAGAAGAACACATTGCAAAATCAATGGATAGAGGGGACAAAACCTTTTACAGGTACATAAGTGAAAAAAGAAAGGCAAAGGGAGGGATAGTGAGACTGAAGGGGGAGGATGGGGGCTGCGTGGAGGATGACAACAGTAAACTGACATATTGAACAGGTATTTCTACTCAGTCTTTACTGAGGAAGAGGAGGGTAATGGGTTTGAAAGGAGTACAAGGGGTGGGAATGGTGCAGAAATGGACACAAGTCCCTTTACATGAGAAAGGGTCCTGAAGGAACTGGAAGTAACAAGCGTTGATAAAGCAATGGGGCCAGATGGCGTGCACCCCATGGTCCTTAAAGAACTAAGAGAGGTGGTGGCTGAACCTCTGGAAATCCTGTTTAGCTGATCACTGGAAACAGGGGAGGTACCCAAAGACTGGAGGACATCAGATGTAGTCCCCTTATACAAAAACGGGAACAAAGAGGAAGCGGGGAACTACAGACCAGTCAGTCTCACCTTGGTAGTGGGGAAGATCATGGAAGCACTACTGAAGGAGAGATTGGTGGGACATCTGGTTGTCAATGAACTACAGGACCCAAGGCAGCGTGGTTTTACCAGGGGAGGTCATGTCAGACCAGCCTTGTTGAATTTTTCAACTGGGTGACTAGGAGGTGGATCAGGGCAGGGCAGTGGACATGGCCTATCTGGACTTCAGCAAGGCCTTTGATACTGTGCCACATAGAAGATTATTACACAAACGGGGGAATATGGGTGTGGGCAGGACAGTAGTGCAGTGGGTAGGTAACTGGCTGGGCAGCAGGACACAGAGGGTGGTGATAAATGGCTGTCACTCCACAGAGGGAAGAGTGACCAGTGGGGTACCACAGGGATCAGTGCTGGGACCAGTCCTATTCAACATCTTCATCAGTGACATTGTGCAGGACCTAGAAGGCAGAATTTCCCTGTTTGCTGATGACACTAAGCTCTGTAACAGAGTAGACACTCCAGAGGGTGTAGACAGAATGAGAAGGGACCTGCAGAAACTTGAAGAATGGTCAGGGGTTTAGCAGTTGAAATTCAATGCAAAGAAGGGCAAGATAATGCATATGGGGCACAAAAACCCTGGCACAATATATCAGTTGGGGGGTGAGGATATAGCATGCACCAAGCAGGAAAGGGATCTTGGGGTTATCATCTCTGATGACCTCAAGGTAGGGAAACAGTGTGACAAGGCAGCAGGTAAAGCAAATAGGATGCTGGGATGCATAGGCAGGGGCATCACCAGCAGGAAAAGGGAGGTCATAATTCCACTATACAAGACACTAGTGAGGTCCCACCTGGAGTACAGTATACAGTTCTGGAGACTTTACTTATGTAAGGACATAGACAAGGTAGAGAAGGTTCAGAGGAGGGCAACAAAGATGGTACATGGATTGCATCACAAGTCCTATGAGGACAGGTTGAAGGAATTGAATATGTACTCCCTGGAGGAGAGGAGGGAGAGAGGGGATATGATAGAGACATACAAGTAACTTACATGGAGGAACAGGGTGCATGAAGACACTATTTTTAAGCGAAAAAGATGTTCCTGGACTAGAGGGCATGGGATGAAGTTGCAGGAGGACAATTTAGAGAAACGTGAGGAAGAATTTCTTCACAGAATGGGTGGTGGTCAAGTGGAACACCCTGCCAGAGAAGTGGTGGGGGCTGAAACAATCACGGATTTAAGAATGCATGGGATACTACATAAAGGAATTCTGGAGGTCAGGTTAAGAGCAACAGACTTTAGGAAAACATAAAGTAAACTTACAAGCTCAAATGGGCAGACTGGGTGGGCTGTAGGCCCTTATTTGCCGACACAGTCTATGGGGGATAAGCCATTCCACAATGAGGGGTGCAGGGGAACGCCCCCCTTAAAAACAACGGTCACCATCTTTCCAGTTTGGTGAAAAGCCATTGTTCTTTTTCTAGTTGCTGGTCCAGATTCAAGATTGTGGCATGAAATCACAGCCTGGAAAAAAGTGTATTTTCTGGGGCCCTGGAGTATGAGTAAGGACATTTTGGAAAACCTTTTTCTGTTGCAGGAAAAATCTTCACACAGGTGCTGCTGTACCCCAGGTCATCTGGATGTGTTTGGGGGTTAATATGAAGAGTGCAAGTGCTCCCTGACTTTTTATTGCCTATTTTTTCAGCTCATGAAAAGTGACCCAGTTTGCAGGACCTACCATTCCCAACTGCCATTATTTGTATAATGCTTGCTATTATTTTTTGTTGTTTCTACCCATTGTATTTTTGTAGCACTGCTGTACTGTTCCTCTATTTGTATTATTGCACTCATTTTGCTGTTGTTCAACTGTTCTCTTTTTGTTGTACTCTCCTGTGTCGTGCCTGAAAATAAGTCATTTTATGGCTAGTGCACCTACCCAGTTAACAAAAACTAAATAAACAAATAAAATAAATGCAGCACTCCAGTGCGAAGCATTTGCAAATGAGTCAGGCAGCCCTGGGCACTGTCATGGCTGCTACCACAGCTGACATGGTGGCAGGAAGCATCAGCCCATGACCTAAGCTAGGGCCCTTGTCGTGCACTAGACAGGGTTTGGTCATCACTGGAGAGATGTATATCACTGGAAACACTCATAGTGTCCATTCCTGAATACAGCCCAATGTGTCTTGCTAGGTGCTCCCTGTGAGCAGAGGAAATAGTGGCTCCCCATTCTGGACTGGAATCATCTTATGGCAGTAAGAGGGCTGTCAGTTATCTGTCCTTAACAAAAGTCAGATCCTGAAATCTTAGGTGTTGGCAGTAATGAGGGGTTGTTTTTACCACCTGATGCTGTACTCCTTTGTTGAACATTATAACCTGAAAATACTGGTGCAGCCCTTCACTGTCCCACACCTCGAGTACTGTAGTGCATTCTGCAGTGGCCTACTTTGTGACCTGGTCTGATGCCTACAGCTGGTGCAGAATGCTGCAGCTCGCCTCTTGACCTCCTTGCACTCTGCACCTATGGCTGGCCCTCTGCACATGCAGAGAGCTTTGTGGATTAACCTTTGTAGCATCAAACAGAACTGAGTTTTTACAGAACATGATAATTTAAAAATGTGGACAGAATCATGATGAGAGGTGCAAGGGAACAGAATGGGCATAAATTTCATATAGATTCTAGGGCTTGGCGGTAGGATAAGGTATTAAGAGCAGACTGGATGGACCCATAGTCCTGTTCTGCTATCAACTTCAGTGTTTCAAAGTAACACTGAGATCAAGCCCCAAGGCACATCAGTAATGTGCAGCCCTAGTTGGCAACAGCCATCACTTGTTTCCGTTGTGATAACTCATTCTACTGCAGAAAAAAAGTTACCTCTAGCAGTGGTCTGCTAAATAGACTTCAAAAGTGTCTACACTTGCACCATTTAGCAAGCACATTTCTTTTTATGTATATGCTTCTGGAAGAACAAGACAACAAATTGCTCCTCTTTTTTACTAGGTTCAGTTTTTACAAATCGTAGCATGATACAAGATTATGAATTACACAGTACAAGAAATTGGAACATATAGGCAATTCAGCATCATGTTTAGCTCTAAGATTAAGTTATGAAGTACTGATTGCTCCCCAGAGTAATTTGTAGCTATGGATTAAGTGTCAGGGTTGAAATGTTGCCCTTTAAATCATGTCAGAGTCATGGGGAGAAGGTTTAAGACCTCTGTCAGCTTGTGTCTCTTAACCTCTTATTCATGTTCAGTTGCTGTAGACCGATGTTCTGAGATTTTGTTGCAGAATCTTTAATTATAATCTTTCTAGGGCAAACACTGTGGGAGCAGAAGAAAATGTTACTCACCTTCTATCTGTATTTCTTGCAACGGATGTGCTGCTGATCACTTTTGTACACTTATGTCATAGAGCAAAAGGGCACCAGAACTTAAAGGTGCTGAAAAATTAAAGAATGCCTCCCCAACTTGCCCCTGAATTGAATAGATGTAATGGGATGACAAAAGAGGAGGCTATGTCATGGCTAGTACTAGAACTAACTATATCCAAGAGCTCTGGTGTGGTCACTTATGGTGGTAGGTTGGACCTCCCTAGAGCTCCTCAGGGTCAGTGAGCACAAGCAGAAGAAACCTGCTCCCACCACCACCTACTCTAAATCAGATGTAGCAGGCATATTGATAATAATGAAAGAACCATACCTACACTAGACTAGTGTAACAAATTCTGGTCAAGCCAACACGACTGCTTCAGAGCGATAACCTGACTGAAACAGTACTCCGAGCTCCTGCTGTGGTTGACACCTTCCTTGCACAGTACTCGCACATGCACAGTGACCAATAATTGCGCATATATGAGAAAGAACCCGCCAGTCCCAAAATGGCCACCGTGACAACAGTGCACATGCATGATTCCTGCTGACTGTATATGCCACAAAAACACACACATGCACAAAGAGCTCATGGCAGCCATCTTGGGCGTGGTGGGTCTTTTTTTTTCACCTGCAACTGCGGAAGTGACAGGCAGAAAGAAAAGAGTGCACCCACGGAGGGCAGGGTGTCATAATGCCTAAAAGAAAAACATCTCCAACAACAACAACTAAGAAACTAGAGCTACAGTGTGGCAAAAACAGCTACTTGATAAAATGCCAAGCAGTCAAAATCTTACAAAGCAGGCCAAGAAACTATGCCAAAGAAAACAACTGTAACCAAGGCCAAAGCAATTTCTTTACAATGTTATGCAGGAGATCTCATCCTGCACTTTCTGATATATATATATATATATATATATATATATATATATATATATATATATATACCGAGGTTCAATGTGGGGAATATGTTCCTCCTACTTCTTTAAAATACACCTCCACAGCACTTTATGCTGGAATCTGAAACTTGACTTTCGACTAGTTTTCCTGAGCTCTTGCCTCACCATCTGGATTCTAGTTCTCTGCTTGTGTTTCGTTTTGTTTGCTTTCCTCTATCATAATCTCTGCTCCGGAGGACTCGTGGCTGCTGCTCTCTCATGGTGCGCTCAGATTTTCCAGGTACTTGCAGGAGACGGCCTCCATCCAGGTTCGGCTAGTTGGATCCATCCGCCTGCTTCTCTGGGTTCCAGCTTCCCATTCCTCTAGTAAGCCCTCTTTTGATTTTGCCCTGCTTGCCTTTTCTATTTCATTTCATGTGTCCCTTCCTGGCCCTGGCCTCACCCGCTCCCTGCTCCCATCTGGTTCTCACCACCGGCTTGCTCCGTCACTCCAGTCATTACAACTCCTGCCGCCAACATTGAACTATGTTCTCAATTCTGGACAATTCATCAAGGGTTGTCTATTTGCCGTAACTTAGAGTTCATATTCTTGGGTGCTTGTTACCTTTAAAACTACCTACCTGCATATGTCCAACCTTTTTTGTACCTCGTTATTGCTGCATTGCGAGTGCTTGGACAAACTGGATTTTTCTCACAAATAAAAAATAAAAAAGGAGGGTTTCCCTAAAGGTTTGCGTTTCATTTCCTGACACTCCTTTCCTTGTCCAGTTTGGTTTCTACTGCAGTTCATTATCTACATTGCTCTGTTCAGTTTTTCTCCTGCTCTTCAGTTCAATTCATCTCGCTCATTTGCTCCAGAAGCCTTGCGGGTGTCAGCCTGCTGTTTTGTTTATTACCAGCGGCAGTCCCTCACCTTCTGCAGCCATCCTTATGCCCACCAGCTCCTCCATATTCCTGTCCGGTCCTCTAGGTACCCTTCCTCCATTCTCCTAATCCCCGGTGCCTTCCTCATGATCCCTCCTCCTTCCCTGCACTCATCTTCTCTTTTCTCCTCACTCAGCGCTTTGCGCCATAATTTCTAGCTGCTGCCCAAGCAGTGTTGCCGCTGCTTTTTATCGTCTCATTCTTCTGCGTCAGCGTTTTTTTGTGCTCCTGCCCTGGGAGCTTGCACACTCCTCCTTCATGCCTCTGCTTTGCCCTGGTATTGCTCCATTGCTCGTTCTCAACTGCCATGGAGGTCTGCTTTGGATCAGTAATTATGCGGTGGTTCTGTGATCTGCCTTCACTGTGGAGCACACGGCGATGGAATTTTCATTTATTTATTGTGAGCCTTGTCAGACGATTTCTTGGGTGATACCGTTAGGACCATCTGACAGAATGCCCACAATGCTTGCTTTCATCGTCCTGACTGCTTTACTCTGCCATTGTTGAACTGTTTGGCGGGCACCATGGAATAGGTTAGATCAGTTCTGTCAGCATTCTGTATCTGCGGCTCCCAAGTTCTATTGGACTGATGTTTCTCTTGCAGTGTCTTTGCTGCAGCTGCCAGTGTCCTGTATTAATGTACACTCTTGCAATACTAATAAAAAATAAATTAAAAAAATGTTACTTCTTTTTCATCTACTTGCTCAGTATTTTCCCACTGTCCCAGCCTTGCTGCTGCTGTTGTTGGATCTCAAACTGCAAAAACAAACAAAAAAACCTCCCTTTTCATTTTCTTGCTCCTTCACACCTTGCTTTTCCATTCAGGTCCATGGTGCCTTTCCTCTGGATCGTCTGCCACACTCGGCCGGTGTCCCTTACCTGGAGCCCTATTTGTCCTGCATTATCCGTGCCAGGATTCTGCACTCAGTGGTAAGTTCCAGTCCCTCCCATCTGGTTTTGTTTCCCCAATCCTTCCCTGCATTTCCATATTTCCCTGTTCTCATCCTTCTTTACCTCCCCGCATCCTCGTCTTTCCCAGGTTGCTTTCCAATAATTTCACTCTTTTCTTTCTCATCCATAGGCCTCCTTCCTGACCATGTCATCCATCAACAACCCCTCAATAGAGGATCCTTTGATGTCTCCACCACCCTCTTCAGCTTCTGTCAGTCAAAAACACACCTCCAAGTCCCGTCATTCCATCAAAGACTGGACAGTGCCTCGGCTCATGTTGGA
Organism: Neoceratodus forsteri; assembly: GCA_016271365.2. Lineage (NCBI taxonomy): Eukaryota > Metazoa > Chordata > Ceratodontiformes > Ceratodontidae > Neoceratodus > Neoceratodus forsteri. Next base: position 19,863,354 of record CM057458.1, on the reverse strand, counting down.
GTTGACCAGAAGGGGCATATCCTACTCTACTCTACTCTACTTCTACTCAGAAGCAGGTGCTCTACGACCTCCTCATGGAATCCTTGTCACGGCGTGGACATGCACCTGGCCCCAGCCAGCCTCCTCTTCAGCCTTACTCTACTCCCTTTTCTGACATTCAGGATTTCATGGCTCAAACGACCACTTCTATTTCGGATATCCAGACTCGGCTTTCCTCGCTTGAAGCCTGCCACGATGTTCCTCAGCCTTCCCCTCTGGCTCACACCCTGCCAGCTAGTGTGCCTTCCACAAGCTTTGTCTCGCCTCCAGACTCCAGTCTCCCTCTGGTCATGGTGCCTTCTCCATCCCTGCCTCCTACAGTTCCTTCAGGTTCATTACTCTCTCATCAGCCTCCATTCATCTCTCTTATTCACCTGGTGCCAGTTCACTTCCGCAAAGACATCCTGGATGGTAAGGATGTCAACTTGGTCTCGTTGTTCATCTCTTCCCATGACATCTTGAATAATCATATCATGTCCTGCGGAGATGTCTCTGTCATCCTGAAGTCAAGAGTTCTCGTCTCCTTCAAAAAATGACCATGGCCAATTTGTGCTCACTTTAGCCTCTATCGAGACATCATTTGTTCATCTTTCCCAGATCATCGTGAAGAACTGGACACTATATTTATCTCCTTGACCTTAGCATCCAGTATGGAGGACGCATTTCATATTATCATCCTTCTTTTCCACTAAGGCTACCTCTGCATTGAACCACTACAGCGTCAAGCTGAATTGGGCAGTTTGGACAACAAACTCTTTTGTCATCCTTCACCGGCCAATGTGCCTACTCTTGTTCTCTGTGTGGTTCCTTCACGCATTCCACTCCCCTTTGCCCACTGATGGTGTCTCCTCCTCGACCCTCCTCATCCATCTCCAAACCCTCTTGCTCTTTCGAGTCCTCTTACCTTTCTAGCCTGGCTTGCCCTGTCTCCAATCAGCCTGCTCATATCGACCACCACTGTCGTCCCATTCATAACACTGGAAGCAAGTCTATCTGCAATAACTTTAGCAACCATGGTTGTTCAACCCCAAGATGCCAATTCCTGCACCTGTGCTGCATTTGTGGTGATGCGCATGCTCGCTATATTTGCCCTAAGGCTCCCAAACCATCCAGATGATGCCAGGTTCATCCTTCTACCCCCCGTGGACCTCAGTGCCCTCACTCACCTGCTGACCACCCACCCTGACTAGAACACTGTGCACTCTCTCCTCTCAGATTTCGCTCATGGTTTTCACACTGGCGTCTTCGTTCTCCCACTTCCTCCTTTGTCTGCCCTAACCTGCGGTCTGCCATCCAGGAACCCACTGTGGTCCGCTCCCTCCTTCAATCAGAAGCAGACAAAGGCTTTGCTTTAGGCCCTTTCCTGCACCCTCCTTTCCCTATCTATAGGATCAATCCCATCGGCATTGCCACTCGGAAGTTGTCTGGTAAGAAGCGCCTCATTATCGACATTTCTGCTCCTCGCCATTCTTCCACACCGAGTGTCAATTCCCTCATTCTAGCTGCTGACTTTTCTTTGGCATATGCCCACATCGACGATGCCATCACCATCATTAAGTGGTCCGGCTGTGGCTTCTGGCTGTCCAAAGCTGACATATCCGATGCCTTCAAGCTGCATCCCATCCACCCTTCTCTCTGGCACCTATATGGCATTTCTTGGGATTCTATTTTCTATTTTGCTGTCTGCCTTGCATTTGGCTGCTGTAGCAGCCCAAAGCTATTTGACATCTTTGCTGAATTTCTGTGCTGGGCCCTGCTTAATGTCTGCCGTCTGCCTGCTGTGCTTCATCTGCTGGACAATTTCCTCCTCATTGATCTGCCTCACTCCACCCCTGAGGTTAGCATTTCCGTGCTTATCCACCTATTCAATGACCTGTTGGTTCCCATTGTGGCCAAAAGACATCTGGACCTTTTACATCTCTTGAATTTCTGGGCATCATCTTGGATTCGACCATATGGAAGCTTGCATCTCACAGGATAAGCTTTCTTGGATTCAGGCGCTGGTCTCTTCATTTTCTACCGGGTGGATTGCACCAAACATGAACTCTCTCTCTTTTGGGGAACCTACATTTTGCAAAGAGAATCATTCCACAAGGCCCTCCTTTATATCTGACCTACTTATTCAAGCATCATCCATTCTAGAGCTACATCACCACGTCAGAATCACAGCATCTGTCAAATCCGACCTAGCCATGTGGTCCCTCTTTCTTGCAAGATGAAATGGATGCTCTATGTTTTGAAATGATCCATCACCTCAAACTCATCCTCGCATATTCACAGATGCCTCTTCTACTAATGGATATGCAGCTATATTCTCTCGGGCATGGGTTGCAGCCCCTTGGCCTCCAGTCGCCTCATCACTGACAGATTTTGCTTCCACTTCTCCACCATTTGAAATATATCCCATCGTAGAAGTCGCAGCTCTATGGGGTATCTATGGTCCTACCAGTCAGTCTCTGTATACTCTGATAATCAGTCTACAGTAGCTATCGTTAACAAAGGTCACTCATCCTCCCCTTCCATCATGTTGTTCATGCGGAGGTTAACCTGGCTGTCTCTCATTCATGATTTCACCATCACTTGCTATTACATTTCTGGTGCTCAAAACCGAGTGGCTGATGCTCTTTCTCGATTTCAATTTCAGAAATTCTTCCAGCTCCATCCTTCAGCAGATCCTATCATGACTCCGCCGCCATCGTACTACGACCTAATAATGACATAAGCTATTATCGACATCAGGTATCTCTCATTATGTGGTCATCATTAGTTTCATCTACCAGAGCCATATATTCAACAGCCTGGAACAAATCGTATCATTTTGTGCTTCATCATCATCACAACCAACCATCATTTCTGTTGATCAAGTTCTGGCCTTTCCTGACATTTTGCCATCAAGCTCAATATCTTGTACATGGCACAATCAAATTGTATCTAGCTGGCATCCAGTTCTTTCTCTCTTAGTATTCTCGATCTTCACCATCCTTATCCTCCAATCAGTCAATCAAACTGCTATTATAGGATTCTAATGATTATCCACTCCAAGTTCCCTTGTCGACTTCCAGTTGAAGGACTGCTATTTGAAATCTATTAGACTTACTGATTCAAATCCAATTGAACATCATTCAGATGTCATGATATCCTCGGCAATCACGCTTGCATTCTATGCATTCCTTCATCCTGGAGAATTCACTATATCATCAGCTCACTCAGCTGCCTTTCTCAGAGTATCTAACCTCAAAAGGCATAACGACACCTTCATTCTTAAACTACCTTCATCAAAAACTGACAGACTGCAATCCAGGAATTCCATAACTTATTACTCTCCATCAAAGAAATGGTGTCCAGTCATAATAATCAAAACTCATGAAGTTTCACTCCAATTCCAATCCATCTTCTCCTCTTTTAACTTCCGATGCTAATATACCCATGGCAATGAAATGGTTCATTGACCATACAAGAATCCTCCTTCAGAGACTCAGACTAGATTCATTTCCTATTCAGGTCATTCATTCAGAATAGGAGCAGCCACTTCAGCATCTCATTATAATATCCCCATTCACATCATCAAAAGACTCGGAAGATGGAAATCATCTGCCTTCGAAGTATATATCCCTAATCCAACTTTCAAACTCATAAATGCTTTTTCTATTATCTTCTCTTAGTTTGCTCAGAGAACAAACAGATCAGTAGCCATGGGTCCTCAGAGGTTTTCCCCAAAGGGTTTTTTTCCTCTCCTGAGTGCTCCTGATCATACTCTCCAGAGTTGGAGGAGGTAATTGTTTTGGCTTCTATTCTACAGCTACCCAGCTCATCTACCAAGGGTGGAATAGAGAAAGCCACATTATATTCAATATTAAAATACTTACAAATCATCACAGTATCACCAAGCACTACATATTTCATCAACATTGAATGGGAGGGCTTTAAGCTCGAGGTTCAATGTGGGGGAATAGGCTCCTCCTACTTCCCCTTTAAAAATACACCTCTCGCAGCACTTCATGCTTGGAATCTGAAACTCACCCTTCATCCTCCCCATCATTCTCCTTCTTCTCTGGCACTCTGTCCACCCTTGGGAGGGCTTCTATCCCTACAGCTACCCAGCTCATCTACCAAGGGTGGGGAATAGAGAAAAGCCACATTATATTCAATATTAAAATATTTACAAATCATCACAGTATCACCAAGCACTACACATTTCACCAACATTGACATATATATAAAAAATAATAATAATAAAATGCATTTGTTAAGCACTTTTCGACATTCCAAAGTGCTGTACAGTACAAATAAGGCAAAACACAGTATGTACAGACTAAAATCAAGCAAATACTGGGAATGCTTTCCCCCTTAAAAAAGTCTTAAGTGTCTGCTTGAAACTCCCCACCATCCTGCACTCATGAAGCTGACGGGGCAGAGAGTTCCAGAGGGTCGGTGCCACAAATCCAAAGGCCCATGCACCAGATGACTTTAAATTGACCCTCGGAATCTCCAGCAACCCCTTGTCAGCTGAGCAGAGCTGTTGCAGAGGGCTATAAGGAACCAGGAGCTCTTTCAAGTAGTCAGGACCCGAACTGTGTAGGGCTTTGTAAGTCAAAAGACCTACCTTTAAGGTGATCTGCCACTGAATAGGCAGCCAGTGCAGATCGCGCAGCACAGGGGTGATATGAGATCTTCTAGAAGACCCTGACAACAAACGTGCTGCTGAATTCTGCACTAGCTGCAAATGGCAGATATCAACCCCAGGAATCCCTAGGTAGAGAGAGCTGCAGTAATCAAGGTGCAATGTCACAAAGGCATGGACCAAGATAGGTAGGTCATTGGGTGGAACAAGGTGCCTAATCCTAGTGATGTTCCTAAGATGGTAAAAGGCCAGCTTAACAATAGCGAAACCTGGTGATGAAGGGACAGGCCATCGTCAAGCACCACCCTAGGTTATGCACCCATTCAGAGGTGAGGATCTGGGCCTCCCCCAGGACTAAACTGGAAGGGAGCCCTGTCCTCAACCCCTCTACCCTATGACCCAAGTCCACCATAACCTCAGTCTTTCCTGGTTCAACTTTAGACCACTGGTATTCATCCAATCTTGGATTTCTATGAGGCAGCTGTTCAGTACTGAGATAGCACTAACCTGGACAGGAGAAAAAGACAGGTAGAGCTGGGTATCATCAGCATAGGAATGAAATCTCAGCCCATACCATCTTACAATGTCTCCGAGGGGCAGCATATATACTGCAAATAACATGGGAGACAGCACCGAGCCCTGAGGTACCCCGCAAGGAAGAGAGAAAGCCACAGAAGAAAATAAGCTCGAGACAACTCTCTGCATTCTACCAGCGAAGAAAGATGAAAACCATCTGAGGACTGTACCAGACAGCCCACAGACAAACCTCAGGCATTCGAGCAGACTCCCATGATCCACAGTATCAAAAGCTGATGATAAATCGAGGAGAACCAAGATGGAACGGTGTCTCCAATCTCTCGCCATCAGGAGATCACTGAACACCCAAACCAGAGCAGTCTCAGTACTATGCCTCTTACAAAAACCAAACTGGAGAGGTTCCTATAAATTATGGATGGTTAAATGGTTATCCAGTTGAACAGCCATGACTTTCTCAATAATCTTCTCCACAAAAGGGAGGTTAGTGATGGGCCTGTAGTTTGCAAGGTTTTCTGTGTCTAAAGAAGCTTTCTTCAGAAGGGGGTCACCACCCCCCTCCTTCAGGGAGCTAGGGAACTCACCCAAATACAAAGAGCACCAGAAAATCTGAGCTCAGACTGGGCTGATAATATCGCTACAACCCAAAATCAGGGAAGTAGGGCCTGGGTCTAGACTACAGCATGTGGGATGCATCTCCCGGACAAACTGCAAAATATCTACCAAATCCGCAGGTCAAAGGTACCCCAGGAAATTCCAGGCACTGCGGCAAAGCACCGATCAACAGCAAACCCCTTAGAGTGAAGTTGGTGGCACTCAAGCCTGATGTCAGCCACCCTATTCGCAAAGAAGCAAGCGATCTAATCACAATCATTCTGTGAAAAGACTTGACTGAACTGCTGACAGGCTGGGTTGCACAGTCTGTCAACAGTTCTGAACAGTTGAGCTGGTCGGTTCAGTGCGACAGCTATTTCCCTGTACAGGAATTTTGCCTTCTTATGGGAAATTTCTGCTTGGTAGAATTTGTAATGTTCTAACAAAATAAGGTGGTCGGCATCAGAGGCAGTCTTCCTCCAATGACGCTTCTAACCTATGCTCCCAATCTCCGAACTCCCTGAGAGCCCCGCAAAACCAAGGGGCCCCAGAGCTGATGCGGAGGGGAAAACATGGATAGAAGCAATCAGATCGAGGCTGAAGATGCGCCCCATTATAGGCCACAACCAACTGTTCAGGATCTGTGCTAATCTCATCCAATGACGGAGAGGTCAGTTACTGCCATCAGGTCTTCTGGAACCACATCCCATAAAGGCGGTACCTGACCAACTCAGGGGCAGACCTACCCGGGGCTGGAAAATTGAACCCAAGGCAATTCAAGTGCTCAAGGAGGAAAGGAACCCATGGAGTATGAACTGATGGCCAGAAGGGCCACTAGGGTGGTGAGGGTGGCTAAGGCAAGGAAGAAGCAGAACCTGGCCAGGGAAATTAGGAGAGGGAACAAGGGGTTCTTTAGATACATTGGGGAAAAATGAAGGGTGAATGGGCAGATTAGCAGGATTAAAACAGGGGAGGGATGGGCACAAGACCCGGGGGAGCAGGCTGAGGTACTAAATGAGTACTTTGCCTCAGTTTTCACCAAGGAAAATGGGAGGGCTGCATCATACATGGGAGAAGAAGGTGAAACTGAGGAGGGGGGGACCCTTACTGATCGGCGGGTCTGGGGGGCATCACTGGCAGGTGGGGGGAAGGCAAAGCAGAGGGACAAGGTAGCGGAGGTGGAAATCATGGTAGAGAGAGTGAAGGAAGCCCTCAGGTCCCTTAAGATGGAGAAAGCACCAGGGCCTGATAAATTACATGCCAGAGTGCTGAAGGAATTGGTGGATGTCCTGGCGAAAGCCCTGGGGGAGCTCTTCAGCTTCTCTCTGAGGACAGGGTGGGTGCCCCAGGACTGGAAGGTGGTGCATATAGTGCCTATCCACAAGGGGGGGATCAAGGGAGGTGGCAGAGAACTACAGGCCCATCAGCCTGACATCAGTGGTGAGCAAGGTGATGGAGGTCATTGTCCAGGAGAGACTGGGGGGGACCTGGAAAAGTTGGAGTACCTGGATGATAGACAGCATGGATTTGTCCCTGGGAAATCATGTCAGACAAACCTTGTGGAGTTCTATATGACTGGGTGACGGGTGCCTTGGACCTGGGTAGACCAGTGGACGCTCCTCTTTCTTGGACTTCAGCAAGTGCTTGACTCTGTTCCCTCATAGGGGCCTGTGGATAAGCTGGAGAAATGGGGTGGGCAACCAGATGATCAGATGGATAGGCAATTGGCTCCAGAACCGGACCCAGAGGGTCATGGTTGGCAGTATAGTCTCATCCCCAAGGAGGGTCAGTAGTGGAGTCCCTCAGTGTTTGGTCCTTGGGCCCCTCCTGTTCAACGTCTGTGTCTCTGACATAAGGAAGGGTATCAGGAGTGAGATGAGTCTCTTTACGGATGACTTAAAACTGGAGGTGGTGGTGGATGGGAAGGAGGGGAGGGTGGCCCCACAGGGGAACCTGGAGGCTCTGGACAGGTGCTCTAGAAAGCAGAAGCTGAGGTTCAATGCAGGGAAATGCAAGGTACTGCATCTGGGAGCCGGAAACCCGGGCCAAGTGTACACCCTTGGGGGGGGAATGCTGCAAGTCTCGATGGCTGAGAGGGACCTGGGGGTTGTGGTGGATGTCAAGATGAACAACTCGGAGACTTGTAGGAGGGCAGTGGCAAAGGCCCAAAGGAAGCTTGGATGCATCGCTAGGGGGCTCACCTCCAGAAGGAGGGAAGTGATACTCCCACTGTATAACTGCTTGGTGAGGCCGCACCTCGAGTACTGCATGCAGTTTTGGAGGCCACATATAAAGAGGGACATTGAACTCTGGGAGAGGGTCCAGAGGAGGGAAACCAAAATGATTTGGGGCTTGGGGGATAGGACCTATGGGGAGAGGCTCAAATAGCTAAATATGTACACATTGGAAGAGAGAAGGACCGGGGGTACATGATAGGGTCTTCGGTACATGAAGGGAGTAAATAGGGAGGAGCAGTTGGGTGCTCCAAAGGAAGGAGTGGGCCAACTAGAGGGCATGGGTGTAAGCTGGAGGGGGGGAGATTCAGGGGAGAAAGAAGGAGGTGCTACTTCACTGAGAGGGTGGTGGAGCCATGGAATGTGCTGCCCAGGGGGCTGGTGGAGGCAGAAATGGTGGAGGAGTTCAAGAGGGGGTGGGACAGGTACAGGGGAAGGGTTCTGGAAGCAAAAACCCAGTGCAGTGAGAATAGCAGGGACTGGGAAGGGAGAAGCCAGAGAGGGAGAGGGGGGCAGCAAGGTCAGCTCCCAGGGTGGGGACTGGACCAAACGAGCAGACACAAAAGACTGTTAGGCCTATTCTGCTGGCATCTTAGTATGTTAGTAACTGTGTAGTGGTTGGACCAACCGACTGCTCCACCACTAAGTCGGTGGCCTCAAGCCCCAGGAGGAAAACCAAATCAAGAGAGTGACCACCCTTATGGGTAGCTGAGGCAACAACCTGTGTGAAGCCCAGAGATGTCATCACCTGGAGGAAATGTTGACTAAAAGTGAGGATTCATCAATGACCCAGGCATTAAAGTCTCCCAGAACCATTAGTCTGGGGCGACTCTAAAGCCATGTCGACTGCTAAGTCTGCTGTTTCCTGCAGGAACAGCTTCTCATCCTGGTAGATGATTAATGAGAGCTATCCTGCACCCCACAACAGCTACCATGGTACACTCAAATGACCTGGCCTCCTCAACTGGTACACAGTTAGGCCCAATTGGATCTTGAAACAGACATGACACCCCCGGGTCCAATCTTGAACGATGTACAACCGAGTACCCGGTGGGAACAGTCACCTCTAAAAGGGGCAGCATTCCCATTCAGCAGGCTCTGTAATGCAAGCCAGATCTGCCTTAGCAACAAAGTCTGCAATAAGACCAGTCTTGTTGCAGATAGATCTGGCATTGCATAACAGCGTCCCGAGTTGGACGAGAAGAGCGAAGCTGTCCCGCCACTTGCCCTCCTAAGACAGAGGTGCCTCAGGTATGGGAACTAGAACGAGTTACCACATTCCAGATACCATTTCGCCCAGGGTGTCTTCTGGTCTTAACCACCCCTATGGAAGAACTCCACTCATTCGAATACGCTGTCCCCAACCCTCACCCATCCATAAGCTCCCCCATGAGCAATCCCCAGAACTTGACAGTGCTGGTAGAAAAAACGGCAGGGAGAGGAGAAAGGGCGAAGAGCACAGAGAGCAGAGGCTGAGTAGCACAGGACAGAAGAGGCAAGCAGGCACATTCCACTAATAATATTAAAACAATGGGGAAAGCACATAAAACCCCAAATGACCAAAATCACAAGGTAATATTGCAGAACAAACAAATGCCCCCAAAACAAAATCATTTAAACAACAATACTAACCCGATAAAACATACAAACTACCCCCTCCTACTATAAGATGACTTTAACCCCCCCACAAAAAAAAAATTAATAAATTAATAAAATAGTACAGTCGAATGATCCCCTCTCACGGGAAGAAAAGAACACACAAAGAAAATTCTCCCTCTCCCACAGCCCTCTCACACCCCAGGAGGGGAAAATAGCAAACAAATAATGAAACAATCCCCTCTCATAAGATGAACAAAAATGAAAAATAAAATAAAATAAAATAAAATATAGGCACCCTGGTTCTCTCACAACCAGGAAACCAAAATAAATAAAATCAGGGAAAAAAGTTATCAAATGGTAGGAGGAGCCAAGATAATCCAACATAATCCATCGTAGGTAAAACCAAATATTTAGTCAACGACTCTGGGCAGCAATAATTCTGTCAACTTCAAATAGGTGCTTTTCCAGTAACAGGATCCACAGTCACAATAAGTCTCCAAAGTGAGCCAAAAGTCTTCGGGAAAGCCAAAATAGGTGCAAGCTAAGCCAGTAGAGAGGGGGACTCCTCCTCACCCCGATCCACCTTATCAGGTCCAATTATGCCCCCAAGACCTGCAGCTACAAATACCCCTAGGCCACACTGAGAGAACTGACCCGGGGATAAATTAGAAACCCCCCACTAAACCCCAGCTCCCTGGGAAGAAGTAAGACAGTTCCCGCTCGGTCCCAGTTGGCACCCAAGATTACCCAGACAGAACTAAGGGGGGGGGGGGACTGAGCCACCACACAAACAAACCACTATTTCAGCCCTGCTTCTGGACAAGAAAATATAAAATTGCAAAGAAAAGAGGGGCTCTGATCTGTGAACCAGGTCCCCACTCACAATACTCCAAGTCACCACAGGCAATCTCTTCGACCAAATTCGGCATTAATTCAGCATACAACAATCACAGACCAATCCTTCTTTATCCATCATGGGAAGATATATCCATTAGATCAAAGTAGAGACTAATAAATCCAAAAGTCACAGCCATAAGCACTAAAGATAGCGCCTTAAATTCAGTAGCTCAGAAGTTGGAGTGTCTTTGAGTAAAGGCCAAGTTCACCAAAAAAGAAAGGCAGTCACCATAAAAAATTGATCCCTCAGAATGGGGGATCAATAGCCTCGAGGAGACAAGTCCACCCTCCGCTTCCCAAGCTGTAGGTTGCCTGCCGAACTAGTGAGAGGAGCACCATCTCGTTGGTACCACCACCATTCCAAAGAAACAGGTGATCCCTGGTCGAACGCCGATGGAAGGGGGCCAGAACTCGAGCAAACAAATGACTCAAGCAAGCAAATAACTACGTTCTAGTAAACAATAATAGGCTCTAATAAACAAATAAGACAAAGAGAGCTCCTCTTCTTCGCTTCTCGGCTATAGTGAGCCCATATCCTCAACCGGCAAAAAACACAGAGGAGACGCAGAGAAAACGCCGCTAGGGATCGGAGACCAGGACGCCACAAAAAAAAAGCCAAATGTTAGAACAACTATACGATTTAAAAAATTATATAAGGTACATGCATTAGAGCAAATATAAACTAAATAAAACCAAGCAACAAAACACAGAACCGGGGGCTAGTCCAGTGCGACCTCCATCTTCATCTATATATATATATAGATAGATACACACACATATATATATATATATATATATATATATTTATACAATGTATGTTGTCAGATAAATGAGAGTATAAATCATCATATCTGACATGGTGTGACGAATAACATTGTTATCTTCTGTTTCTATCGTCATATGTTATCTCCAGTTCCTACTCATTCATATGAAAACTTATCTGGTTGATCCTGCCACTCAGAGCACTTTCACTTTCACTAGAAGTGTAGCGTGACGGCGCTATGAAGACTGGCGATTTGTAGTTTAGTAAATATTTTTAGAATGTGCCCAGACTTCCAGTGAATTAGCCTTTGTTTGTATTTTCTTTTTTCATAGTTAACTGTGTTACTGAGCTGGGTTGCTTTTTCAAGAGTAGTGGTGCCGCCTGTTGCCAGGCAAACAGACGTCAGCGGTCTGCTTATTTGAAAGCCTGCTCGGTCAATGCTGCACTCTGTGTGCAGTTTGAAGCTTTTTAACAAGGAACTACAAAAAATACAGACAAATTCTAATTTACTGAAGTCTGGGCACATTCTAAAAAATATTTACTAAACTACAAATTGCCAGTCTTCATAGCGCTCGGTCACGCTACACTTCTAGTGAAAGTGAAAGTGCTCTGAGTGGCAGGATCAACCAGATAACCATATAAACGTCACTTTTTCCCCCAAATAAAAGCAGGATCAACCAGATATTTTTACTAACTTTAAACTGACAGGATCAACCAGATATTTAAAAACCCTATATAATCTATTATGTTGGGGAAGCATGTGGAGCCCTGTGTGTGTGTGGGGGGCATGGCATGATAAACCAGATAATGCTTTAAAACTAACCATAAATAGCATAATCCACTAAATATTTCTTAAGCAATAAATGACATCTGCTGTTTTGGCAGCGTTTCTGTAAAGGGGTTGTATTGTAGGGCCATCACCTTTATGTCACCCATTGCATTGAGAGGCATGGTGAGTTGTGTTGGGGCAGGGCAAAGCATACATTGTATAAACGAATATGACATGGCCTGACTGAAGATATTTATCTTCACTCGAGGCCAGTGACATCAAGATGTCTCACTACCGTGACCGCCACTGTGAGATATCATGATATCACTGGCCTCTGTGAAGATAAATATGATATCTTCAGTCGCCATGACATATCTACATATATATATATATATATATATATATATATATATATATATATATATATATATACATAGCACACACACACATCATAGTTAGGGTTGAGTAGCCCTTTTAGGTTAAAGGGTGAAATTTTGCACCTTAATAACTTTGCCACTGTTCAACAGATTTGACTTGAAATTTGGACATAGCACGATCAGAACCATACATCTTGGGATCTGCCAACTTTGTACTGGTCAGATATACGGCTGCAGAGTTATTAAGACATCTGTGTGTGCAATTACACTTTTTGTGCATTCTTTGCTCATGCTCCAGGTCGCATGGTTTGTGCGACTGGTCCAAAACTTCAGGAACATGCGGCCAGGTTCCTCAATGTGCCTTTTGAAGATTTCATGAAAAAATATTAAATGGTTCAAAAGTTATTCAAAAACAAGTTCCCATTATAAGTCAATGGGAAAAGTTAATAAAAAGTTCAACACTTTCGCAAATGCACTTTTTAGTGTCGCAAATGGCCCTAGTAGTGTAGCAAATCCACCATTTTGTTTTCACTTACTGATCAGAAAAATGCTTGGCATTTAAAATTGGGACCGTCTAGGAACACAGTTCTTTCTGTGTTCACCTAGTCAGACCCTCAGGATGCTAGCCATGTCTTTATTTTGGGGTTAAACACCCCAGAAATATGTTTTTCAAATTTCTGGAAAAAGTAGTGTCACAAAGTAGTGTCGCACCTGTGACACTTTCGCAAGATTTTGCGAAAGCTTTGCCAAATTACACACTACTTTTCCAGACTATGGCCAAATGACAGGAGTTTTTGCCACCCTGCTGCAAAAGAACGGTTTGGTCTTCTGAGCTGTAATTTGAGGGAAGGCAGCCACATCTCTCAGATGTGCCTTTTGTGGTTTGGTGCCAAAATATTGCATGGCTGCCAAGTTATGGTACTCCAAATTGACATTTTTTCCCATAGACTAACATGGTGGCATTCACCACCTATTTCGGGGATCGTATCTCGGAAATGGTGCGAGATACATAATTTTCGTCATGACAATGCATAGCCCTATAACAAAAACCTAGCCAGGAAACTCATGAATCATGTCAAATTAAAATGTTCTTTCTACGTCGCATGGTTCCTGAGATATAAGCAATTTAGTATTCCAACAGCTCATTTTCTGCTCTGAGACCCATTATTATGCAAACATTCTTTGTACACACTGGCCCAGATATTCAAACTGTGCCCAAAATGTGCGCAACAGCAGGAGCAAGCACAATTCAATTGCGCATACTGTATGCAACAGATGCGATATTCAAACATGGAGCAAAACAAATTGCGCAAGCAGCCAACATCTGAATATCGCACAAACTGCGCCATAGCGCAACCAGGAAGGGGAAGCTGAGCAGAAAGGTTGCGCCATAGCGCAACAAGGCTAGCCCAGCTGAGCAGTCCAGAGGTGCCATAGCGCAAGCAGAGCCCCCCCACCCCCAGCAGAGCAATGGAACTGCACAACCAGGGAGGCAGGCTGGGCCCACCACCAGCCATGCCACACATGGGCACAGACACACTGCAGAACCAACAAGACACCCGCACACCCCAAGCACAGCATCACTGGGGGAGGGACGGATGATCCACTGGCCCATGGGGACAAGCCAACAAAGCACAGCAGGGCCATGACGCCCCAGCACAACCACTGGCAGGCTGAGACTGCCACACACAGGGGGTTGACAACCACAGTGCACATCAGCCCCCCATCTGCACAGCACACCCTGCACCGTGACCCCAAGACACCACCCATGTGCAGTGACTGTCACTCAGTAAACACCATGCATCCCCAGCACTGTCAACCTCGTGTAGCATAGAACCATACAAGCCAGACCCACCCTGTGCACCCAGCAGTGGGCGGCAGCAGATGGCAAGACCAACAGAAAGTCACTGCCACACTGGAGACACCTCCCCATGCACACACACACACACGCACACACACACACATACCCAGGACCATACCACCCCAGATGGCATGCACACCACTGCAACTGAGCAACCATAGCCAGCTGCAAATCAGAGACCACCACAGTATTCATAACAAAATATATATATATTGCAAAAGAGAAAGTAGAACAACAAGAACAATAACAAAACTATTTACAGATATTTACAAGACCGGGGTAGGGTACAAGGTAGGGGTGGGCAAGGTGTAGGGGTGAACAACTGGGAGAGGGAAGGCAGGGTGGGAGGGATGGGTGAAGTGGGAAGGGAAGCCTGTCTAATGCCTAGCAGGCTGGTCTTCTGCTGCCTGGTGCTGTCTTGGCTATGGTGTCGCCGAGCCCACGGCGCTGGAATGTCCCTTAGGATGTCATGGTTTTCAATGGACACCCTGGTCAGCTGGTGAAGGCCACCTCAATTCCTGCGAGGACGCTGAGGCCTAGAACAGGAACACAGTCAATGGCTGTGACTGTCCACAACCCTGAACACCACCCATTCTGCAAGGCATATAGCCCAGTGTCCCGCACCTGTGATGGTATGCACCACCCACAGTGACCATGCACATGACATGCCCAACCAGGCGGCACCAGCTATGTGCACCACTGCACACACACACTGCCCATGTCCATCACAGCACAAACAAGGCTGTCAAGTGACGTGGCAATGTGGTGGGATGCCAGTTCCACAGCCATGTGCCCAGTGCATGCATGAACCACCAGTGACGCACACACAGACGTCTAGTGACACTGGACAGTGATGACTGTTGCCTGTGTCGTGCATGGTTGTGTTGTCCATGGCTAGTGGTCATGCCCACCCCCTCCAGCATGCAATAGCATCCATGATGTAATGATACTCACACTCATCAAGCAGCTGTGGCTGCTGCTGCAGCCCACCCTCACATCACCTCGCTCCACCTGGGCCCTGCCATGGCCCTCCTCAGCCCGTGCCTGCATCCTCTCTGCCAGGCCTGTGGGTGACAAATGTTGAGAAAAACATCAGTGTGACTCCAAAGCAGACTGCCCCCTGCCCCAGTGAGTGTGCCTGCCCACACAGCCAGACCCATGCATCTCACACCTGCACACACTGACACAGCCAACCATGGCAGAGCCATCCCCCATGCACAGCCACCAAAACACAGTCACACCCCTACGGAGAATACAGGTGCATAGATGGTACACCCACCTGGCCTAGGCACAACACCCTCCTGGCACGTGACCTTAGGCATTGCAGCACATCTGGCTCCCTCCTGCAGAGGTCACTGAATCTGTGCCTGCACTGCTCTGCAGACCGGCACTGCCCTGTGACCCTCACCAGGTCAGTGGCCACCTGCAGCCACACCTGGGTGTGAGCCATGGTGAGGGGCTCATCCCCATACAGTGCCCCATAGTGGGGCTCAACCAGGGCCACCAGGTTGGCCACCTCCACTGGGCTCCACTGGGGCGCTCTCCTGCGTGCCACAGTTCGTGTTGTACAGCAGGCAATATGGCGCCCCGCAGCGCGGCAACCCCACGTGGAAATGTTGCGCAATAGACCACCATAGGTTCCAATCGCGCTGTTCATACAGCGCCGTCAGTTCACATAGCGCTGTCACCAAACAGCGCAATAGGGCCGTACACATGGCAGCCGAACAGCGCCAGGGGGCAAAGGTTGGACACCAGGTCAGGGGTCTATGACGCAAGGCCACGCACAGCGCCATCTGACATCTACGCATCCTGCGCGACCGACCACCTGCGTGCCAGTGCCACAGTGGACTATTGCGCAGTAGTGCCACAGCACCATATGGTGCCCAGTGCTGTAGCGCCACTGGCACAATGGTGGCCATGACCTGAATTGCCGATCGCGAACAGCACGTCATCAGCGCGGCAGACGCCTGCGTAAGCTACCTGGGCATGCGCAATGCAGTGTACCACACAGTCATAGATCTGTGCCATTGGCTCAGCCGGCTCAACCGTATTGCGCAAAGCGCAATGCGCGATATTCAGCCGACACATGCAAATCATCTGATCAGCCATTCAAAGGCGCAGTGGCGCGATTTGCATCTCATTACAGTTGCTCCACTCCTAATTTGCATGCATTGCGCTATAAATGTGCGACATTGGGGCTGCTGGCCAGATTCAGTTACTGCAGGTGAGAGGTGGGTTGCATGCTGTGGGATGTTCTGGACAATGGGCATGGGATAACGCCGTAGACTGCACAGTGACAGGTGTCCACTTCCACCCATACAGATCGCCATGACCGAGCAGAGCCAAGGTGAGGGTGAGGATGGTGGGCAAAGGAGGAGGAGGCCCAATTTCACCATGGCAGAGACAGAGGCCCTCTTCCAGGCCTACCTGGAGGAGGAGTCACTACTGAGTGGACGGCGGGGCACCCCTCAGGCCCGTGCGGCTGCATGGGAGGGGGTAGCTCGGGCAATGAACCTGCACGGAAACCACCAGTGCTCCATGCAGGAATGCAAAAAGAAGATGGGGACAGACCACAGGATGGTGAAGGAGAAGGTGGCAGCCCTCAGGGCGGCACATGCTGGCACTGGCGGGGGGCCAGCCAGCGGTGGTGGAGCTGACCCTGGCTGAGGACTGACTGGCTGCATCAATGCAGTGCAGTGCTATTGAGGGTGTACCAGGAGGTGGATTCCAGACAGGTGGAAGCCCATCACTGCACGGTATGACATGGTGGTGGTGTTGGGGAGGTTGTTCACATGCACTCACATGTCCTCTCTTTCTGTTACAGATCCTGTTCATCTTCAGGGATGGTGGTGGTGGGTCCAGGCAGTGAGGAAGACCTGCTGACATGGAGGAGGGTCCATCCACCTCTGTCACCAGCCAGCATGCACTGCACCAGCATGCACGCTGGGCTGCCAACTCTGGTGTCGGTGAGTCGGGTGTGGGGGGTGCACAGCCTGTGTCTCAGCAGTCTGGCATGAAAGCATGCCAGCACGCTGTGACTGTGGCTGTAGCACGTACCTGCACCATTGATGATGCAAGGACTGCAATGGGCAGTGACATGTGTGTGTCCCATGACGGACACACAGCAGACCAGCACGTGCCCCTGGGCCTAGCTGGTTCCAACGTGTGTGCCAGCATGTCGGCACAGTCCCAGGCTGTGCCTGTCAGCACCGGTGGGGCAGCACTGGTGGCTGTGCAGGTGTCTGGCACTGTTGCGGCCACAGCAGTGGAACGAGTGGTCCCTGGGGCACAGCGGTTGGATGGGCAGCAACAGTCACCCACCAGGTCTGGGGGTACAGTGTCCAGCGGTGGCACATGCCCGCCACCCTTTGATATGCCCATTCCTGGTCCTGGTGAACAGCACCCACCCTCAAGGAGTGTTGAGCATCAGGACCTTCCACACCCTGGGGGACAGGATGCCGTTGTGGCAGAGTACCCATTTGAAGAAGTACACCGCCTGCTGCAGGAATCAGTACAGCAGCAAAGGGGTTGCAACGCCTGTGGAGGCACTGTGTGCGGCTGTGGAGCGCACAGCAGGGATTGTGCTCTGGACCATGCAGAGATGGTCCATATGCAGATGGATGTGACCGCCGCCATTGACAGGCAGACCCAGGCATTGGTCGCTGTCGTGGCTGCGTTGGTCACATGCGGCAGGTGCTCCTGTACACGCACCCACACAGTGCGGCTCTCACTCCCGTTCCGGCATCATGCGACACCAAGCCTGTCGATGCGGGTTCTGCTGTGGCATCCAAAGCACCCTTGGTGCAGGATGTTTGGCATCCTACAGACCCCACAGCGGACAAGGTTGCGATCGTGCAGTGGGACCCCTGGTGGTCCATCGGTGCCACCCCATGTGGCCCCTGCTCAGCCTGCCAGTGCTGTTGGGTCACGGCGGGGCTGACCACGCATCTGCGGTGGCTGTGGAACGGTGCAACATGACTGACTCATCTCCCAGTGCAGGCCCTGTCTGGTGCTGCCTGTAGTGCACTGTAGCTGCGGTGGCAGTGCACTGGTGGTGCCCTGCCCATCACGCCGACATCGGACCACCTGCACACCATCCCGACTGCTGTCCACAGGTGCATGCATGATGATGCCTGCATTGTACTTCTGTACACCAAGGTGCAGGGTGCTCAGCATCTGGACACACGTGCTTGGACAGTACAAGTGGTGGGTGTGGTCTGTGGATCTGTGTTTGCCATGTCTGTTCCTGCTCTGCTGTGCACCTGCCCATGTACGCTTTGTGCCTGGTGTGTTGTGTGTGTGTGTGTGTGTGTGTGTGTGTGTCCATATGACTGTTCGCCCCTCCCTGATGGTGTGTTTGTGTGCCTGGTCCTTCCACCCCCTTTCCGTCATGCACCCCTGGTGTGTTACTCTGTGTGCCTGTGGGTTGCGCCAGGGCAGTGTTGTTTGCACATGTCCCTTGACTTACCTGTGTTTGCATAATGCTCCTCTGTGATGGTGTCCCGTGCAGCTGGGCCTGCCGGATCGGTCGGGGGTCCCTCCGTCCAAGGGGGGGCTGCTCATCACCATCAACACTGGCGCCGCTGGCGTCCCCATTGCTGTCCCCCTCTTCAACCTGTACAGCTATCCCACAGTCATTGGCCATGTTGTGCAGGATACAACAGGCCAGGAATATCCCACAGGCCTTTGAGGGGCTGTACTGTAGGGCACCGCCGGAGATGTCTAGGCATCGGAAGCGTGCCTTGAGCATCCCAAACACCCGCTCAATGATGTTGCATGTGGCGGCATGTGCCACATTATAGCATTGCTGCGATGGGGTCATGGGGCGCTGGTATGGTGTGAGCAGCCAGGGGCGGAGTGGGTATCCGCTGTCACCTGTGTGGAGATAGTGGAGATCAATATCATGTTCAGGTCCATATTGCCCATATCCCTGTGTGCCACTACCATGGCACCTGTGGCATTCCCACCCTTGCCCCGAGTTTGCATTTCCTACATGTGTACTCACCCACTAGATGGCCTGTGGGGATGTCCCCATTCTCAAATCGATGGCACAGTGTGGACTGATGCCATATGAAGGCATCATGTGCTTCGCCAGGGTGTGTGGCACAGACATTGATTATACGCCCAGTGGCATCACACACCACCTGGCAGTTGACACTGGAGAAGCCCTTTCTATTCCTATATGCGGCCCCATCAGGGCCAGGTGGCATGTGAATGGCCACATGGGTGCAGTCTATGGCCCCTAGCATGCCAGGCATGCGGCTACCCTGTGGAACGCCTGCATGTTTGATGTACGCCTGCTGCGGTGTTGGGGAATGGATGTGCTCCGTGAGCATGTGGCAGCAGTGAGCTGAGGAATTGGGTGAGGATGCATGACGGGCTGACTGTGTGATGCCTGTGGTGTCCCTGTTGGCCTCTGGAAGGTGCCCGTGTAGCAGGCACATGCAGGCTGTCACCTTGGTCTCCACTGACAGAGCATGACTCCCGTGAGGGTGCCTGCATCACATCACTGCACAGCTCACAGAGCCGCCTCAGTATTGCCCTGTTCAGGCGGTACCGCCCACGATCTCTACATCTGTGTACAGCTCAAAGCTGATGCGGCACGGTACTGCCTGTCGGGGCGCACGCTGATGGGCCCATCCACGGCCATGTCCCCTGCACCTTGCATTCTCACCCCCATCATTACAGCTTCCATGTGGAAGCTGCCACTGTCCATCTCCCTGGCTTGTGACCCGCCCTGGCTGATGTTGCTCTGTTACCCCCGCTGTCCTGACTGCTACTTCCACTGCACCGGGCACCCCCGCTGGCCTCTGCAGCCTATGGCCCACACTGCTTCCCTTGTCTGCCCTGGCCTGTCACTGTCTGTCTTTCTCTCTCTCTCTCTCTCTCCCCACTTGGCATACCTGTAGCGTTCTTGCGCCTCTTCCTTGAGCCTTTTTATTTTGGCTAATTTCCACTGGGGTGCAACTTCCGGCTGTTCCGCCGTTGCGCATTGCGCAAGTCTTTGGATATCGCATTGCGCTCTTTATGCATGGATCCACCCCCTTCGGTTGCACATGCCTTCATTTGCATTGCACTGTTGCTCAGCATGTTTTCGGTGGCGCAACTGCCTCCTGCTGAATATCACAGAATGGCGCACTTTTGGACTTGTGCAGGCGCAACCCTATTGTGCATGGCGCAACCCTTTTGAATATCCAGCCCCCTGTGTTTCTCCATGCAGCTGTTGGGCAAAAATAAGATGTGCACTTCTGTTACTGTTACAGTTAGTGTTTCCATTTGCGTTTCAGTACCCATTTGCGTTACCGTTCCCATGTACGCCACTGTGTGCGTTATCCTTTGCGTTCTCGTTTGCGTACGCGCTTGCATTTGCATTTCCATTTCTGTTTCCTTTGGCATTATTTCTGCTGTTAACACTACCATTTGCGTTTCCAATTGTGGTACCATGACTGTGCGCATCACAGTTTGCATTTCCTTACGCTTTCATCTCCTTTTGTGTCACTGATCGCTTTGGTGTCACTTTGCGCTTGCGTTTCTAGTAACATTTGCTTTTCCATTTATGTTTCAGTCACCATGTGTGCAACTGTTAGCGGTTGCATTTCCTTTGCACTTACCATTACTATGTCACAAACAAATGACATGGTGGTCCCACCACCACATTCCATTCACTGTTTCTACTGCACATTCTCAAAAAGAAGGGAAATTAGAGGCAAAAAAATCTGTTTACTGCATCATTTTGGGTTGTTCCACAGCGACAAAAGTGAGGAAATTCAGTGTTAGGGTTGAAAGCCCCCCTTCCACCCCTCCAGCCCGCCACCCCAACCACCAAAGGGTATGCATTGGGGTCATCGGTCATAATTTCACCCCATTCTCTATACCTCAGCTTGTTTACCTGTGTGATGGGGTGAGAGTTAGGGCTGATGACCCCAGTCCTTGCCTGCAGTTGGGGGTGGGCTGGGTTGGAAGGGGCTTAACCCAACACCGAATTTCCCTCATTTTTGTCGCTGTGAACAACCCTAACTGATGCATTAAATGGAGATTTTTTGCCTCTAATATATATATATATATATATGTGTATGCAATGAGTTAGTTTGTTTTTCACTCCTCCCAACCCAGGCAGGAGAGAAGGTGGGTGTGTTTGCTTTCTCAAGCCTAATGCTTACCCCATTCCATCTGTAAATAAGGTCAGATGTGTAGACTTTATGAGAATGGGGTTAGTATTAGGCTTGAGAAGCCCAAGGCACATCCCACACCTGCTTTCCTGCCTGGTTTGGGAGGGTGGGATGTTAAGGAAACCCTAGTGCCTCATTTCCCAACTTTTGTTGCTTTCACCCTAACTGGAGCATTAACAAAATTTTTTGCAACTTTTTTTCTTATTTTTTGAGATAGCATAATAGTATCCTTATTTTACTGTGGGAGCTCAGGGTCCTTTGGACCCTGCGCTCTCATCCTTCCGTATATGCATATATGTATGTAGCTGTGGAAGCATAGGACAACAGTGACCAAATCATCAGCATAGCCATCTTATTACCCCACCTCATGTACCCGGTATAGAAAATTTTCGAATCCCTGCCAAAACTTAAATGCCATTCTGTGCCACAGGTGTGAAAACAAATTTTGACCATAATTTGAAAAATGACAGCTGTGACGCACAAGATGTGGGGTAAAAAGAAGGCTATGATGAAAATCTGGGGTAAAAATATTTAACATTTCCAAAGTTATGAGCAGGCGTAGTGAAATTGCGATGAATTGTTATAACTCTGGCATTTTTTCATATTTTGATCCCAAATTTCCAACATAGTCTTCTTATGACCGTACCTATTAAACCACATAGGTGAAAATTTCTAATCTGTGCCAAAATGCCATTCCATGCCACTGGTGTGAAAACGTGTTTCAGACAGCATGCTAAAAATGACAGCTGTATTGTTCATGAGGTGGTGTGAAAAAATGGCTATGTTGAAAATTGGAGTAAAAATATTGAAAATTACCAAGTTATGCACGTGCATATAAACATTTTAACAAATGCATGTAACTCAGGCATTTTTAGAAATTTTTTCACCAGATTATCAACATGGCCTTTTTGGGTCCCCACCTCATGAACGCTGGTAGTGAAATTTTGTTATTCAGGCCCAAAAGATAATTTTGCACAGTGACCACAAAATCACCTTCTGAGCCTGATTAATGAAATGACAGTGGCAGTGTTCATAAGGTGGGGTCCCAAAAAGACCATGTTGAAAATTTGGTGAAACAGTTATTAACATAAGTTCAAATGCCACTGAAATACATTATACGGCACTTACCTTAATTCCTCAGTTTGCGGTTCAGCTTTGAAGACTGCAGACATGTCCTGGTCCACAGAAGATGACAGCCTATGACCTATGGTGGTAAGTACAGGGTAAGGGGTGGTGGGGTGGTGGTTGCTAGAGGGAGTGTTGGGATGGGGGAGGGGGGCTCCGGGGATGATGGGGACATGCAGGGGGACATCTGACACCCAGTGTGGGCATCCCGGTGTCAGATTGATTAAATAAAGAAATGCATAAAGAAATAAAGAAAGATATTATGGTAATCGGAGGGTGAGGAGGGGGTGCCACTAGACACCAGGGAAAAGGGCAACTCACAGATGAAACTTCAACCAGCAAGACGAGTTCCAGCTGCATCTGCAGAAGTCAAGAAATTCCAGTCGTTCTCATACAGAGAACGCTGGGGAAGCGCTCCTCTCACTGAGCTGTGCACCTGGGATTTTGGGTGCCCAGAAAAGGCATTTTTAGGCGCAACTTTTTTTGGTTTTTTCCAGAAAGCTTTTTGCTCCCCCGTTACTCATACATCTTACTTGGCAATGGGGGAACCACGGTACTGTAGTTCTGCTTTTCTCCCCGTTACCTGAGACCCCAGATCATGGTCTCGCATTTGCATGGAAGCATGCATGTGCTCCACAACTCCAGTGACAGCACCTTCTTCCCTCTTGGCCTAATGCTGGGTTCCCCACCTTGGCTTGGCACTGCCATCTAGCCTCCTCCGGGTGCCAGTCAGGAGCCAGGGGAAACCCCACGTCCCACCACAGAGAGGAGAGCTGCTTAGTGGCTGCTTGATCCAACTCCTCATCCTCCCCCTTGGCTGACCCCTGGTGACCTGAGCTCACTCCCAAACCCGGGTCACTGACGTGGTGTAAGGTGTGGCATCCAGTGCCTCAACCCTCAGTGCCACAAGACTGGCCATTTCTGGGCACAACTTTAAAAAAGAAACATCAGAATCTCAATTAAATTAGTAAATAAACTAATCTTGGTGTAGTTCAGTCAGCTCTGCTTAAGGGTGATACTAGTCCTGTCAAGGGGTGAAGACTGCAGCAACCTTAGCAACCTCAACAAAAAGTAGCAGACCTCAGCAGGACAGTCAAGGAACTAAGAAGATCCTGGTGGTCAGTGACTCCATGATCAGAGGAATGGAATCTAGGATGCACAAGTACTCACAGAAAAGGGCAACAGTCAGATGCCTTCCAGGTACCTTAGAAACAAGAGACTGAGTGCATTGGGAGAATTGCAGACAGGGAGGAAGGAGACATTGGAATACTGGTACACATTGGAACCAATGATCTGGCTGACCAGATGATGAAGGATGCAAAATGGAGTATTGAGAAGCTGGGAGATAGGCTTTCAACAACTGCAACCACAATAACCTTTTCAGAAGTCTTGCCTGTATGGGGTAAAGATGGCAGCATGGAAAAAATCTGACTGGAGGAAATAGACAAATTCAACAACTGGTTAAAGAGCTGGTGCCAGACAAGAGGCTTACATTTTATCAGATCCTGGGGGATTTTCTGGAATAGATCACACTTCAAATGGGATGAACTTCATCTCACACAAGAGGTAACAAGATTACTGGCCTAGAAGATGGAAGTATACTTGGACCAATTAAACTAATCAGAGGGGAGGCTAAGGCATGGAAACAGGTAGTGTGCCTTGCCAAACCCTCCCCCAACAAGAAAACTGAGAGCAAACATAAGTGCACCAATCACATTAGGACAAACAAAACATACAGTACAACAAAGGGCCAGCATCAGAGAAATGACACAAGGGATCATCAGCAGGAAAACGGGAAACAAAATTGCCCTACAAGAATCATGATGCTAGCTCCTGACGAGGCATCTGCCTCAATGCTATGAGCCTGGGCAACAAGATCAGTGACCTCCAGGCTCTAGTGACAGACACAAAGGTTGATCTGGTAGCTATTACTGAAAGTTGGGCCATGGACAACAACGAATGGGACCTGGCCATCTCAGGTTACACACTGCTTAGAAGGGACAGACAGTTGGGGAGAGGTGGAGGGTAGTCCTCTATCTGAAGGATGGCATTGAGGCAATGGAGGATGAAAGCACCAAGGCTAGACGTGGGGGGGGCTTGAAGTCACTCTAGGTCCACTTAGCCACCAATGCAGGAAAGAAATTGCACATGGGTGTGATATACAGACCCCCAGGGCAGAGAGAGGGGAAAGATGAACAATTAGCTGTGGAGTTACAAAAGATGGCTGGTAAAGGTGACATAGTGGTGGTCGGGGACCTTAACCTGCTAGGTGTGGACTGGAATATCCCAGCAGCAAAGAGCTCCAGGAGTCAGGCTTTACTGGACACATTTCAGGACTGCCTGCTGTCTCAACTAGTGAAGGACCCGACCAAGGGTGATGCCATCTTGCAAACTCAAGAAATTAGATCTGTGAGGGTGGAAGAACCCTTGGCAAATAGCAATCACAATACAGTCTGGTTTGAAATAACCATTGGCGCTACTAAAACCACCTTAAGCACAGAGGTGCTGTGCTTTCAGAAGGCTGATTTTGGTAGATTGAGGCAGACAGTGAAGGATAAGTTAACAAACATGAGGCAAGCCAGACATGGAGGAAATATGAAAAGATATTAGAAATATCGTTCTAGAGGCAACAAGACTCTGCATCAGGAATATAACAAAGAAAAATAGGTTTAAAAGACCACTGTGGTTCTCCCTTCCAATAAGAGAAGCAATCAGGGCCAAACAAATGCATACAAATGGTTCAGGCAACATAAAGAGGACAGGGAGTGGGAGGATTACACTCAGAAAAGTAAGAAGACCAGGAAAACAGTGAGGTACGCCAAGGCAACAAAAGAGCTGCAAATTGTTTTGGAGTCAGATGAGGAGAGAAAAATTTTTCCACTATATCAGTGAAAAAAGGAAGAAAGAGGGAGGAATTCTAAGGTTAAAAGTGGGGGGTGAGGCTCTTGAGGACAGTGGACAAAAAGCAGAGGTCCTAAATGAATACTTTTGCTCAGTATTCATGAGTGAGAATCAGGGTCCACTGCCAGACAGCAGTATCATAGCCCAGACCAGAGGGGTTCAGAGAATGTGCACCCAGGAGTTCATCACAGACAGGGTCAGGAAGGGCCTCTCAGACATCAGACCCGACAAGGCCCTGACACTGATGGCTTACATCCTAGAGTGCTCAGAAAGCTTGCAGAATAGCTGGTAGTGCCTCTCGCGCTCCTATTCAACAGGTCACTGGAATCAGGGGTAGCTCCAGATATCTGTAGGGTGGCTGACATGGTGCCACTGCACAAGAATGGAGACAGGGAAGATACAGGTAACTATAGGCCAGTCAGCCTCACATCAGTAGTGGGTAGACTTATGTAGGCCCTTACCAAGTAAGATCTAGTAGATAGACAGACAGACAGATATTTTATTTATGAAGCACCCAATTCCTGGGACCCTGGGCGCTGTATAATAAAAACAACAATACAATAGATAGTAGGTAGGAGACTGGCACCAGTGCCAAGGCAACCGCAGAGATCATACAATCTTCTGGGAATCCAGTCTCAATGTCTCAGAAATAAATACTGATAATGACTCACCACAAAAGAGTTCTTCTCCATAAAGTGCTTGTTCTTTAATGAAATGTGCAAAGTAACAGCTTAAAAAAGGTGGTCACAGTAAAACAAAACTCCGCTCCCTCCTGCTACTTCCTTATTCAATGTCCTGCGTCCTGTGTCACCTGACTCATTTCACATCCCAGTGCTTTCTTAAAGGTATCACATTGAATAAGGAAGTAGCAGGAGGAAGCAGAGTTTTGTACTTCCAGGCTGGCGACTGGTGGAAGGGGGGGGGACCACTGGCACCAGGGATTCTCTTGTTGTCATGGAGAGGCTGGCAATCGGGAGGGGGGACCGTTAGCACCAGGGAATATAATTTGCATATTGGGACTAGTGATCAGCGGGAGATGGGGGCCACTACCACCAGGGATAATAAGTTTTATGTCAGGGTTAGCAACTGGGGAGGACCACAACCACCAGGGATAGTAAATTTTTCATTGGGGCTGGCGATTGATGTTTGGGGGGGCCACTAGAACCAGGGATATAGATTTTTACAGTATGGGCTGTTGATCAGAGAGAGCATTAGCACCAGGCACATTATTGTATACATAACAGGACGGTGATTGTTGGGAGGGGGGATCCACTAGCACAGCGGATATTATTTTATACAGAATGGGCTATCAATTGATGGTAGGGTACAAGGGACCACGGGGGGGGGTTGTGATCCCCAAGCGACCAACTGGCTAAGTGGCTGCATTACCTCTGGCAGTTGATAGGGTTGCCCAGAGTTAAGTCAGAGTTTTCTTCTGTGGTATTTGTGCCACACAAAAGGCCCACACTAAACCCTTTTGTGCAGTGCAAAGTCACTGAATATGGGGCAGCATGGCTATTCATGGTGAAGCCCCTCCCTTTGCCTGCATGCAAACATTATGTTTTGTGTGGCCGCTAACCCTCTTTGCCCAAGCAATATCCCCTTCTGAATATGGGGAAACAGCACAAACCCCAATTTGCATGTGCAAAGACCCATTAGCGGCCATGCAGACTTTTGAGTACCAGGCCCCTGATGTCATAAAACCCAGCTTGTTATATCACAGTTATTCCTATAGCAACAGACTGTGATGTCACAACAGAGCATTAGAATTTCAAGTAGGGAATACGCTACTGGGGCAGATGTTCTCCAAGGGATAAAGAGCTTAGTTTGGGGAGAATTTCTGCAGTAATAAATAATAAAAGGAGATATCTAGAAAAGATGTGTGAAATGCAAGCTGAACTGTGTCCAACTATTATGGTTTCCAGTGTTCTCAAAGGTGTCAGCTGCTCTTTAAATATATGTTCTATTTAAGTAATATTTTTATATTATGTAGTTAGAGCTTATTTTATATGGAAATCAGTGACTCTCAAAAACGTGTACACATTCTAAAAGTTGTTGGGCATGCTCTATCATCAAGCGTAATCGTGTACCTCATCCAGCCAACTCCTGCCTCATAGCACTTTCATTATCACTCTGCACTTCGACTCCCAGTCAGCTGTGCAGGCTGCAGCCTGCCTTCCAACTGCACTAGCCATTTCTGAAACCTGTCTTATCATATGTCAGGGAATTCCCCTGTGAGTCTGGCAGCACTTACCCCTATAGATATCTGCTGCCTCTCTCTCACATTGTTCTCCCCTGTCAGTGCTGCACTTACCAGAGACACTTTTGCTTTGATACCGGCAGCTCCCCTTCACTGAAACACTCTGAGTCTATAAAAAAAAAATCAGCAGACAAATTTTAGTAAGTAATAGCCGTACTCGACTTGTACAGGCCACAGCTTGCCTTTGCGACAGCACTAGCAGTTCGCAATGCCTGTCCTCATTACATGTGAATGGTAGCTCTTACCCAGCAGACATTCCCAAATGGCTCCTCTCTCTCCTCTCTCTCTCTCTCTCTCTCTCTCTCTCTCTCTCTCTCTATATATATATATATATATATATATATACACACACACACATATATATATATTACATTTTAGCCACGCCTCCTGGGTCTGTGTGGTGGCTGCTTGTGTTTGTCTGTGTCTGTAGCTTAGTTTTTGTGGATTTTACATGGTTTTCTGCTTGAGTAACTACACCATTCTTGTTCACTATGTCCATGAAAGTCTCCTGGACTGGATTTCTGCAAAACATCATCACCAGATATCTGCATTTTCATTTTAAAATCAACTTTTTGGAAGCTATCCCAAGCAAAACATAAGTGAAGCAACTAAATCTGACAAACTCAGTGACTCTGGGTCCTGCTTGAATCCGCATTTTCGTCTGACCTGCTCCATGATCTGTATGTGGGCTTTTCAGCAACCTCTTTGAATGACAAGCATACAGACAAAAAGATTTCACATCCCACATATGCGCAGGCACAGTTAATCACCTTCAGGAATTTTAACACATTCTGTGACTCTGGACCTCAGCTGTTGATCATTTGTTTTGGCTTTTGACTTATCCATCAGGTATCACTCAATTGGCAAACTGCTATTTTTTTAGCTTTTAACAGTGCCCACTCTCAGCCAAACTGTGTCCCCTTCCTGACACCAAATCATGGCTGCTTTAAACCTGCATTCCACATTGCTAGTAGTGATGATAGTGCTGCACTGTCCCATTTCTCCTGAGGTCACCTTCTCAATCTACCTGCCAGCCAACGCCACCCTCTGCCCTGCATTATGCACTGGGTATGACCACAGGGACCCAACACAATGACACCATGGCCCACTGCACCCTATTCAGCACACTGGTTACCTTCTGAAGTTCAAGCATCCAGCCTTCTGAGGAACCTACAAGTATTAGCAGTTCTCTGCAACAAGGTGGACAAGCCCGGTACCATAGCACCAAGGTGCAAGACACCTAACAAACAAGTAAGTTTTCAAAATACTTAAAACCTCTCTCCTGAGAATTCTTTTTATGCTACTTCTGCTATCCAGAAATGTACACCCAAACCCAGGACCAGTTGGGCCAACCGCACACCCCCAGAATAGGAGGGTGGGGTCCCTCACATTGGCGTCAAGCAATGTCTGTAGCCTCCTCAGTAAACTTAATAACCTCCAAACCTGGATTCAACAACAATCCTGACATCCTCTCTGTTGTTGAAACTTGGCTAAACCCTAAGATCCCTGACACTGCAGTCGCAATTTCTGAATACTCTATCTTCAGGCAGGACAGGATTTCAGAACAGGGTGGTGGCTGTGCCATCTACCTGAGAGATACCCTGATGGGACATGTCATCCCATTTCCTAACCCTGGATCCCATCTCAGGTCCTCACCATCAAAATTCTCCTAGGGCCCATAATAAAAATCTTACTATAGCCTCTGTATACACACCCCAAAGGACCAGGCCGGTGGTTTCAACAGCATCATGGAATTGCTCATGGGACTACACCATAATTTGGAGACTATAATTCTGGGTGATTTTAACATAAACTGGCTTTCATGTGAGGCCTGCACCTACATGGATGCTGTCATGGTACAACACCTCACACAGCTTGTCCCCACCCCCACTAGGCGCAACTATAGGACGGGGACCTACACTCTACTTGATTGGATACTGTCAAAATGCCCTGAAAGAATCTCTAAGGTGTCTGTACTCCTAATACTTTAATAATAATAATATATCTTTATTTATAGTGCACCTTTCAAAACCAAGGCGTATAACAATCAGAACAATTAAAACATATAAAAACATCATCACATTCAATAAATACAAACATGTCAGCTAGCATCTTTACTGTATGCCTATTCCACAGGAATGTTTTTAGACCCTGTTTGAATCCCCCCATGGTTGTGCACTCCCTAATCCGACGGGGTAGAGAATTCTAGAGGGTCAGGGCCACAAACATAAATGCCCAGGCTCACGCAGATTTTAAAGTCACCCTCGGAATCTCTAGCAACCCCTCGTCGGCTGAGCAAAGTGGTCGCTCAGAGTGATAAGGGATCAGGAGCTCTTTCAGGTAGTCAGGGCCCTGTCTGTGTAGGGCTTTATATGTCAGTAACCCTACTTTAAAGGAGATCCGCCACTGGACAGGCTGCCAGTACAGTTCCTGCAGCACCGGTGTAATATGGGAAGATCTCGAAATCCCCATCAACAACCGGGTTGCTGAGTTATGCACCAGCTGCAAGTGACAAATATCAACCCCTGGTATCCCAAAGTAAAGATGTTGCAGTAATCTAAGCGTGAAGTCACAAAGGCATGGATCAGTGTAAGCAGATCTACGGACAGAACAAGGTGCTTGATCCTGGAGATGGTAAAAAGATGACTTTACGACGGCCGACACCTGCGCTCGAAGTGTCAGCCCCGCGTCTAACAACACCCCCAGGTCTCGCACCTGTTCAGAGGCCTGAAGCTCAGCGTCTCCCAGGAGCAATCCTAGGGAGCAGTCTGCCCCTAGACCCCCTATCCAGCAGCCTGGATCCAGAACCATCACC
The DNA here is from genome assembly GCA_016271365.2 of Neoceratodus forsteri. Lineage (NCBI taxonomy): Eukaryota > Metazoa > Chordata > Ceratodontiformes > Ceratodontidae > Neoceratodus > Neoceratodus forsteri. Next base: position 19,832,796 of record CM057458.1, on the reverse strand, counting down.
TCCGTCTTCCCAGGGTTCAACTTCACCCAACTGGACTTCATCCAGTCTTGGATTTCATCAAGGCAGTTATTAAATACCGAGACTGCTCCTTCCTGGTCGGGAGCAAAAGACAGGTAGAGCTGGGCATCATCGGCATAGCAATGAAACCTAAGCCCATACCGCCTTACAATGTCTCCAAGGGGAAACAACATGGGGACAATACTGAGCCCTGAGGAACCCCACATGACAGCAGGATCAGATCAGAGGAAAAAACCCGACACAACCCTCTGAGTTCTTCCAGTGAGATCCGATGTAAACCATCTGTAGACCAACCCAGAAAGTCCACAGATGGATTTCAGGTGCTCAAGCAGAACCCCATGGTCAATGGTGTCAAAAGCTGATGACAGATCTAAAAGTACCAAAATGGACCATTTTCTCTGGTCTCTCACCATCAGAAGATCATTGAGCACCCGAACCAGTGCAGTCTCAGAACTATGCCTCTTCCGGGAATCAGATTAGAGAGGTTCGTAGATGTTATGGATGGTCAAATGGTTCTCCAGTTGTGCAGCCACTACTTTCTCGATCACCTTCCCCAAAAAGGGAAGGTTCAAGATAGGCCTATAGTTAGCAAGAGAATCTGGGTCCAAAGAAGCTTTCTTCAACAACGGTGTCACCACTGCTTCTTTCAAGGAGCAGGGATAAACACTGAGTCAAGGAGCACCAGATTATCTGTGCCAGAACTGGGCCAATAAGATCGCCACAACCCATAATCAGGGATATCGGGCCGGGCCTAAACTACAGCATGTAGGGTACATCCCCGGACAATCCGCACAACATCCATGACTTCTGGATGGTCAAAGGTACTCCAGGAGAATGAAGGGACAGTGACCAAGTCCTGATCCTCCACAACTCAGAGTAGAATGTGTCGTAAGGATCTCCGACTTAATGTCAGCCACCTTATCAGCAAAGAACCGAGCAAGCTCATCACACTGCAATTGTGAAAAAGTTCCTTGGAGCTGCATACAGGATGGGTTGCACAACCTGTCCACAGTTCTGAAGAGCTGAGCGGGTCGATTCTGAGTGGCAGAAATTTTCCTGGACAGGAACTCTGCCTTCTTATGAGAAATTACTGACTGGTGGAACTGGTAATGTTCTAGTAGTCTAAGGTAGTCGACATGCAGGCCAGATTTCCGCCAGCAATGTTCTAACCTGTGACCTAGTCACCGCAACTCCCTCAAGGCTCCATCAAACCATGGAGCCCGAGGGCAGAGGGAGAGAGAACGTACACGCACTGGTGCAATGGTATCCAATGCTGAGGTGATGGCAATATCATATGCCAAAACCAAGGCTTCAGGATCCTTGCAGTCCACAGGAAGTTCCACTCACCTGTTATCTGCTCTTGGGCTAACAAATTCACCAAGCCCCGTCCTAAAATAATACACACCAAGGTACTCAAGCAGGGGCACCTTCAGCTGCATAATCACATCTAAGCAGGCTGGACTGGTTGAAAATGGACTCATTCAATGATACAATCAAAGCGTTGGAACTGTTCATCAGCCGCTTTACAGTGGCCTGTGATATCCATGCACCACTTAAAAAGATGAAGGTTAAAGGCAGGTCTAACCCATGGATAAACTCTAAGCTTGTAGCATGGCTCAAACAAAGGGACCACCTCTGACACTGTGCTCAAGCCACATCAGCACAAGGGGACATTCAAAAATACAAATCTGGAAGAAATGGCTGTACCCGAGCTATACAGAAGGCTAAAAGCAAATATTTCAGGGAGGCACTCTCCAACTCCTGGGGTGAGGGGAAACATTTTTTGAATAACTTGAAGAACCTCACAGGCAAGGATACTAAGGCACCACCCACCATGCTCAACATTGATGGAACACCTGCGCTAGACCTAGGTACCATCTCCAATACATTCAACAATGCATTCTCCAACCTTGGCAGTGTCCTTCCACCTGATTTTTTCAAACGTCCCCACCACCAGTTCCCCCTTTGACACTGCATCCCAAGTACACACAGCTCTGCAGTTCTTTTTCAAAGAGATCCCAATGCACTTAACCAGAACCTTTATATGCAAGGCCATCCACAAAACTGGCTACAGTGGTGACTCACTTGACCTGAAGTTGCTTGTACTAGTCCTAGATGAAATCCTTGAATCCCTGACAAAGATTTTCAACCTTTTGCTAAGATTGGGTCAATTCCCATCACTCTGGAAACAGGCGACTATCACATCTGTACACAAAAGTGGAGACAAGTCACTGCACACCAACAACAGGCCCATCTCCATCCTCCCCCCTTATCTAAAGCTTTGGAATGAATAGACCAGTTTGTCGAGTTCCTAGACAAATATGAAATCCAGTGCCCAGAACAGCAAGGGCTTCAAAAGGTATAAAATTACATGCACTGTTGGAATTTACCGGATTCATCCAGACACTTCCTTTGACTAAGGAATCTGTGGGGGCAATATTCATTGACCTGACAAAGGCCTTTGATACTGTTAACCACCCACTATTACTCAGGCAACTGACCACTCTCGGGATCTCCAAGGATGCACTGCCCTGGTTTGCTAGCTACCTCAGGAGAATATTCTTTAGAATTTCTAAGGTCTGCTTCGAGATAGTAGAACTGGCTTCCGCATGTGATTTATCTATACACTGGATTTCATCCATGGTAATGCTTATTTTCTGGGGCGTCCTATCCTCCTGTAACTTATGCTTTCCCTCTACTTCCTTCACTTTTTTGTAAGTTGAATTTACCTTCTTTAATCCTTCAATAGTAACACTCAGTTCTTTGATTATAGATTTTAAATCTAAATTTTCTGAATTTTTTGAAGAGGACTGGACCCAGCACAGACCCCTGTGGAATGCCACTGGTCACACCTCCCTCTGTTGATAATGCTCCATTGACTAAAACTCTCTGGGTCCTATTCTAAAGCCAGTTTCTAATCCAGTTTAGTATTTTCTGTTTAACTCCTGTGTGTTCTAGTTTGTTAACAAATCTCCTGTGGGGAACAGTGTCAAAGGCCTTTCTGAAGTCTAGGTACACCACGTCCACCGCCCACCCTGGTCTAGTGTTCTGGTAACTCAACAAAATCAATCATGTTTGCTTGGCACGAGCACCCTGCTGTGAAACCATACTGTTTGGGGTGGGGTTTTCCAGTTTTCTTTAGGTAGTCAACTATTCTCTCCTTTAGTAATGTCTCCATAATTTTTCCCACTATACAGGTCAGGCTGACTGGGTTGTAGTTTCCTTGCTTCCACTTTTGTACAAGGGCGCAACTGTTGCCTTTTTTCAGTCTTGAGATACTTTGTCACTTTCCAGAGACAGATTGAAAAGCTCAGCTAGTGGTGTAGTTATTTCTTCCCGAAGCTCTTTTAGTATTTTGAGATGGATACCATCTGTCCCCATGGCTTTGTCCACCTTAAGTTTGCTTAGCTCTTCTAAGACCCTCTCTTTTGTGGAGGGGCTTGTATCTGCCTCTTCAGTATCCTGCTCTGTCCTACTTAGTGTAGGTTCTTTGCCAGTATCTTCTATTGTGAAAACAGAGCAGAAGAATTTGTTTAACTACTCTGCTTTGTCTTCATCTTTCTCTAACAGCTGTCCCTCCCTTATTGCTAGTTGGACTATTCCCCCTTTACTCTTCCTTTTTTGTCTTATGTATCTATAGAAAGTTTTATCTCCCTTCCTAGCCCCCTGTGCTATTCTTTCCTCCGTTTGGGCTTTAGCTAGCTGAATTGCTTTTCCTGCCTCCTTGAGTTTGTTCCTGTATTCCTTCCTGTCTGTTTCTCATTTTGTACCGCTTAAAAGCCCTCTATTTTCTTCCTTGATTTTGGTTGCTATCTCTTTGGAGAACCAGAGAAGGTTCTTCTTTCTTTGGCTTTGCTGATTTGTCTTGCACATTACTCAGTGACTGTATTTATGATATGACAATAGGTTGAGGATAGAGTGTTTAATGTCTGGGTGGGACACTGAGCAAAGTAAGGGTGGAGGAAATGTATTCGTGTAGAGTTTTATTTAAGCAGAAAGAGACATTTTGAATTTTGAAATAACTAATACTGAATATTAAGCTTGCAAATATGAATATTTGTCCAAGTACTGTGGAATAAGTATTCGCATAGCCCTAGTAAAAGTTTTGACCTATACTTTGTTCATCTATTTTAGGCTGCCTCTTAACTCCTGATTTATATGATAACTTTTTGCCATTTTGAGTTTGCTATATCTCTTTTTAGAGGTGAAATAATAAAAGGAGCGTCTCTTTTAACATGGCTCATACCAGGTTTTCAGCACTATTTTCTGTTGTTATTGAACACCCATTGTTTAAATATCATTTTTCATGTAACTACAATAAACTAGCATTCATTAGATACTGTACTGTTCCCTATAACCGATGTACAAAAACAACTGAGGATACTGATGAAAACCTGGTTTGCCTATCTAGAAAATATGAATGTGCCAGCAGAAACAGACCACCTGGTCTATTTAAGTCTGCTCGAGTGTCTACCTAGCACCCCTAGTTTGCAGCTGCCCCACCCCCTTCCCTTTGTCATCCCACTGCTGCACCCCACCTCCCCCACCTTCCCAAAAGGAGTACTCAGAAGAAGAAGGGTATCATACAAGTCAGGAGATAAGGGGCAATCTAAACTGGAATACAAAATATTGGTCAAACTTTTCACCACTACCATGCATTGCTGCTTTAAGAGATCCCACATAAAACTACATACGAACATCTGAATTTGCTAGCAGAAACAGGCCATAATGGTCTATCAAGTCTGCTTGAATGCGCAGCTCAGTTAATTCCCTGGAGCTGCCCCCTCCCACTCCTAATGGAGTCATCCCCAGCCATCCCTTCCCTCCCCATCTGCTTCTCAGTAGTGCCTCCTTCAGTCCTCACCTTCATCACCCTGCCCCCGAAACTGGCCACCGTCTTTGCTGCCACCAACTCCTCCAGCAACTCATTCCACCACTTCCCCACCCTTTCAGTGAAAAAAAGTGCCTCCTCATTTCTTCTCTTGAATCTACATCCTACCAGTTTTGGGCTATGGCCCCTGTTGTACCCTTGCTCCTTCTTAAGTTAAAGATGTCCTCGGTACCAACCCTGTTTATACCCTTAAGGTACTTGAAGGTTTCAATCATATCCCCCCTTCTGTCCTCTAGGGAGTACGTGTTTAGCTCCCTCAGCTTCTCCTCATATGTTCTGTCCCCCATGCTTTTGATCATTTTGGTTGCCCTCTGCTGAACCCCCTCCAGTAGTCTGATGTCCTTCTTCAGGTAAGGGCACCCGAACTGAACACAGTATTCCAGGTGTGGTCTCACCAGTGACCTGTACAGTGGCAGAATAACTTCCTTCTTCTTAGAGGTGAATCTCCTGGCGATGCAGCCCGGCATTTTATTTGCTTTGGCTGCTGCCTTTCGGCACTGTGCTGTGTGTTTCATGTCACCCCTGACCATTACTCCTTGGTCCTTTTCCTCCTCTGAAACTGTCGCCTGCATTCCCTCCAGCCAGTAACTGGCCTTTGGGTTTCTGGCTCCCATGTGCATTACCTTACTTTTCTTAGTATGAAAATCCAACTGCCAGATACCCAACATTTCTCCAGCGTAGCCAGGTCCTGCCTTAAATCCTGTCTCCGCGCCTCTGTATCCACCCTCCCACAGAGCTTAGTATCATCTGAAAAAAGGCAGATCTTACTATTGACCCCTCTGCAATGTCACCTATAAATATGTTGAACAATACAGGTCCGAGTACTGAGCCCTGCACATATATTAAACATTTCATAAATGTTTATTACTGTACACTCCAAACAGTACATACATTTTAGCTTCCTCCTTCAAAGTAAATACATTTTAAATCAGTGAAAAAATGTTGCTGCTCCTTTTCGAATTATGTCTGGGTCTGTTACTTCACATAAACAAAAGTGACCTATTTTGAATTCTGCAGACTCTGTTTATTGCAGGGATGCCCAATACATACATCCTGTCAAGGGAATTCTAGCTGGCAGCAGGCCCAGATGTGTTACTAGCAGCTTGCATTTAGAAGTATGAAATTTATGCCACCCCCCGTCTCCCCACCATCACAAAATTGATCAGCACATGCCAGCTCTGGGCAAGGAGGTTCTCTGCAGTGAAACCTACATACTGTATTTTGTGAAACGACACAAAATAGTGTTTCTTTCTAACACTTGCACTTCTGTCATGCAAAAACAGACACTGCATTTTTATGCACTGATTGAGAGAGAGAGAGAGATTGCAGAACCATAAAGCAAAATTATATGTTTTTCAAAATGTTTGCCTTGTACTGTACAGGAGGCAATCCTTCTCTCAGTTCCAGATCTACAATTAACATGTGACTGAATTCTGCAGACAGTTCTGCTCAGAAATAATTGAAACATTTGTACCTACTCATTTGAATATGTATGCAGCTACACCCAAACTTTGCTATAACTGCATGCCAGTGCATGAATGATTATGACTTGTGGAACTGGCCTGTCCTTTTTATGCACTCAGACCTGTGAGTCATGAGGACGGCATACCTCTCAACCTTTGTCACTGAAATGAGGGGCATGGACATTTTGGACATTCAAAATGAGGGACAATGAAGGACAAAGACCCTCAGAATGAGGGACACATCCTCAAACATGGAGCTACACGCTCAGAACACTGTGAAAACCATAGTGTTTACTTGCACAAAGTTTATTTTGAATTTAGTATTTTAGAATATTAAGTGTTTCTGCTTTAAAGTCTGACTTTACAGCAGATTCGCTTGTGTATGCACCTTTCCATGAGGGATGGATGAGGGACAGAGCAATTTTAAGGAAAATAGGGATGTCCTCATAATGAGGGACATTTGAGAGGTATGAGGACGGAGGAAAGCAGTCAGCAACTGATGGGGATTAAGATGTAACTAACTTTGAGTTGATTGATTTATCTGGGATTTATGTGTTGTATTTTATGCACTGCTCTCCAAGCAACATTGTCAGAGAGGGATACATTATAATAACAAGCATTTGTCAATGCTGAATATTATCTTGTTGGCATTGGCACTGGTAGTGCAGAAGTTAGAGATGCATAATGGGAATGGCAGTGAAGTATTGAACTGGCGCCAACCCACCTCACCCTGCTGAGACTGACAGGCATTAGGGTGTGCCTTTGGGTCACTGGCCATGCTCATGCCATTTCACCTCACCCTACCCTGCAGACTCCGACAAGTATCACAGTGTGCCTATGGGTCTTTGGGTCTTATGCTCACCCATTCCATAAGGAAATATGCAGAGATGGAGCACTATAGGAGAATGGGGTGAACTTTGGGGCAGAAGAGTCCTAGGCACACCTTGATGCCTGTCAGTGGCTACAGGCTGGGGGTGGAATGGCGTGAGCATTACAGCTGAAAATCCCAAGTCACACCCCTGACGCCTGTCAGTCTCTACAGGGAGGGGCGTTACAGTTGGAAACCCTAATGCCCCAGGTGTTTGTTGGTTATTTCCTCCAAATTTTCAAAATAGGCTTTTTGTGACCCCACCTCATGAACAGTGGCACTATCACTTTGTTAGCTGAAAGGTGATTTTACACAGGGACTGCACCATTTGGCGCCACATTTCGGCAGGATGTGAAAAATTACAGCTGTACTGTTCATGAGGAGGTGTAAAATGGTAATGTTGAAAATCTGGAGTGCAAATATGGAAATTTGGTGAAGTCATGAGCGTGTGTAGAAAATGGGCAACAGACACCTGTAACAGAATTATTTGGGGGAATTTTTTTAACCAAATTTTCAACATAGGCATTTTGGGACCTCCGCTGATAAGCAGTGGCGCTATGATTTTGTTAATGTGTCCCGAATGTTGATTTCCCACAGTGACCATGCCATTCTGCACCAGATGTGTGAAAACACATTTCAGGCAGGATGTGAAAAATGACAGCTGTACCATTCATAAAGAGGTGTGAACAAATGGTAATGTTGAAAATATGAAGTGAAAATATTAAAAAATCTCAAAGTTAGGAACGTGCGTGGAAACTGCACAACACATGCTTGTAACACAGTCCTTTTCTGGAATTTTTCACCAAATTTTAACATAGGCATTTTGAGACCTCAGCTCATGAACAGTGTCACTGTGATTTTCTTAATCTGTCCCGACATTGATTTCCGGTGACCACGCCATTGTGTGCCAGATGTGTGAAAAACACATTTCGGCAGGATATGAAAAATGACAGCTGTACCGTCCATAAGGAGGTGTGAAAAATGGTAATGCTGAAAATCTGGAGTGAAAATATTACAAATTCTAGAAGTTATGGCGTGCGTGGAAACTGTGCAATGCACGCTAGTAACACAGTCATTTTAGGAGTCTACCTCATGAACAGTGGTAATGCCATTTCGCTAATTAGTCCCAAAAAGGTGATTCCACACAGTGACCACAAAATCACCTTTTGGAGCTGAATAATGAAATGACAGTGACTGATTTCATGAGGTGGCGTCTAAGAACCCAGGTTGAAAATTTGGAGTCAAAAGTCAAAAAATGGCCGAGATATCCACCTAAGTTGAAACCTCCCCACTGATGTCATTATACAGCTTACCAGCACTTCTTCAGTTCACAGTCGGCTTTGAAGAGTGCAGACATGTTCCCACTCCACGAAGATTGCAGCGCCAGACCTCCAAAAAGGTAGAGTATGGGGTGATGGGGTGTGGGAGGTGGGGTGCACAGTGTGGGTGCAGGTTGGGGAGGGGCCGCCAACAGCGAGGACCTTTCTTTGTTCCAGGTTTAAAAAAAAATAAAAAACAGCACAGACCATTTTCTTTCTTTACAGGAGTATGAAACAATGTTGAGACACTGGGATGGGCTCCCAGTGTGTCCCATGACTTGAGTGTGATGTTTGCCACACTGGTGTGGGCTACTAGTGTGGCTCACAATTGGGATGGGCAGGGCAGGAAAATGCTGATGCGGTCAGCTTCTGAATACAGGGAGGCACACTGGGGTGGGCTCCCAGTTGCCACACAATCTTGGGGGGTTTACACATGCCAACAGGGGGACTGGGCACCCCCAAAGTTGACTTTCTAGGGATTGCAAAAGGTGGACAGTGGAGCCACCACCATGTTTATTGTAATGTAATATCAGACAAGGCACATAGGAGAAGCGTATCTTCAGTGCTGCAGCATGACGAGCTTGGCTCTGATTGCAGCGGTGAAATAGTTACAAGTTGGTGGCACTGCAAAACACTTGCGTCACTGCTAGCATGCTTCATTAATTGGCAAATGAGGGATGCACCTTCTAAGTGTGCCCTGCATTTGCCCAAACTGACACACCTCTGCATTTGTCCTACTGAGCTCCTACTGCCACAAAATGTTGCACGAGCAAGACAACATAATAATAATTAATTGATTAACTGGTACTGTACAGAGGAAGATCAGAGTCGGTCAAAACCAAATATACTCCTGATCCTGTATTGAGATAGACTCAGCACTGCAACCAGCAGAAAAAGCACACATCCTTCCTCTTTACGAAACTACGCAGTTCACATGGGTAACTCAAGCAACCGAAATTTCAATCTCCATTTTATAATTCTGTCAGTGCAGTTGCAGATGTACTAAATTAAGTGCCTACTCTAGAATTCAGTTGCAAATGTCCCAAAGTATTAATGTATTTGTGCAGATTTACATACTTGTAACAACTTTCAATATGTGTGTGTGTGTGTGTGTGTTTTGCCTTATTTTTATTACAATCTATGCTTCCAAAAGTGTTTCAGCTGGGGGATCCTGGTGGAAACTGAAATTTACAGTACAGTCAACTGTAGCCCATCCTTTGGGGTATTCAACTAGCAGGGGCCTTTGTGTAAGCAACCCTTTTCTGTCCTGTAAAGTTTTTGTTTGGTGTTAAACTTCAAAGCTTTATATCCCTTTCATAACAAAAAAATATTTTGAGTGTAAACTGGGCCAAGGAACAGTGAGACAGAACTCCACTGATTGAGTCAGCTGGGAAAGCAAAAGGGCCCAGGCTTCAATCCAGAAAACCAGTTTGAACCTGTTCTCAAAAAGGGTGGTCTCCAGAGGTCGAAACAAATGGTCCAGCCTGTAATGTCTGAAAGGTATGTATGATGATGCAGGTGTAGTTAGTCAGATAGCCGGAGGTAATTCTCTGTGTGTATTATTTGGTCTTAGAGTCAGTTATGCTCTGAGACTTTGAACTAGCAGCATCATGGGTTTGATTCTGTCATAACTTGCCAAGTTCCTGTTTGGGGTGAGCTTGTTTTACTCCACTTAGAATTTAAATAGTTTTGAGTTAGGTTTCTCCTGTGTGAACACTGTTGTTTCAAATGTTTATTTTTTATCTCAGTAGAATAATGTATTCCCCATAGTCTTTAGTGTGTATTATCTTGTAAAATATATAATTATCATGGCATATTTAATGTTACTTTTATAGTCTTCATGCTTTCTGCCACTGAATCATTTCAGGTACAGCTAACTGGTAAACTGGCAAGTGTGTTATCCATTTCTGAAGAAATAGGCTGCAGTTACTAATTAGGTAAAGTGCCCAAGTTTGCTGGGGGTTATTGCTTTTCAGTAAGGAGCATTGTACTGTGTGTGAGCAGTAGCTCTGGTGGGATTTGGACCTTCAAATACCCAAGTGAGTTTATGACTGAGTGGTGGCGGCACACTAAGGTAACCCTTTCAGGCATCTGAGGGGTTGTGAAAACTGGTAACAGTTGCTGACTGTGTTCTGGGAGACAACAAGTCTGTAACAATAATGTAGTCTTGAAGGTGAAGCAGATTGGTAGCACATAACAAATAGAAGCAAATGGGAAGCATATAACTAATTAAACAAGCATTTGTCAATGCCGAATGTTTGCTTGCTGGCATTGGCGTTGGTAGTGTAGGAGTTAGAGAGCTGCATAAGAGGAATGGCAGTGAAGTATTGAACTGAAGTCAACCCCACCACCACCCTGCAGAGACTGACAGGCATTGGGGAGTGCCTTTGGGTCATCAGGCATAACGGCCATGCCATTTTACTGCACCCTACCCTGCAGACACTGACAAGTGTCATGGTGTGCCTTGGGGTCTTTGGTCCTTATGCTCACCCCATTCCATCAGGAAGTATGGTGAGATGGGTGATGTATAGGAGAATGGGGTGAACTTTGGGGCCGAAGAGTGCAAGGCACACCTCGATGCCTCTCACTGGCTGCAGGGTGTGGAATGGTATGAGCATTACAGGTGAGAATCCCAAGTCACACCCCTGATGCCTGTCAATCTCTTCAGGGTGGAGCGTTATGGTTGGAAACCCTAATGCCTCAGGCGTTCATTGGTATTTTCACTCCAAATTTTCAACATGGGTTTTTTGTGACCCCCACCTCATGAACAGTGGCAAAATCAGTTCATTAGCCGAAAGCTGATTTTGCACAGCGACTACGCCATTTGGTACCACAGGTGCGAAAACATATTTCGAACAGGATGTGAAAAATGACAGCTGTACTGTTCATGGGGAGGTGTAAAAAATGGAAATGTTGAAAATCTGCAGTGAAAATATTAAAAACTGAAGTCACGAGCATGCGTAGAAACTGTGAACGCACACCCGTAATGCAATTAGTTTGGAGATTTTTACAGCAGATTGTCAACACAGGCATTTTGAACCTCCGCTCATGAACAGTGTCACTGTGATTTTCTTAACCTGTCCCGAACAGTGATTTCCATAGTGACCATGCATTTCTGCGCTGGAAGTGCGAAACACATTTTAGCCATGGTGTGAAAAATGACAGCTGTACTGCTCATAAGGAAGTGTGGAAAATGCCAGTGGTGAAAATCTGGACTGAAAATATTAGAAATCCATGGACTTACAAGGGTGCATGGAAACTGCACAATGGTCACTCGTAATTAAGTCATTTTATGGACTTTTTCACCAAATTTTAACATAGCCATTTTAACACCTCTGCCCGTGAACAGTGTCACTGCGATTTTCTTAATCTGTCCGAACATTGATTACACACACTGACTGCGCCATTGAGCTACATGCTCAGAAACATGTTTTGGGTGAGATGTGAAAATGACAGCTGTACTGCTCATAAGGAAGTGTGGTAAAATGGCAATGTTGAAAATCTGGAGTGAAAAGATTGAAAATTACGTGAACTTACGAGTGTGCGAAGGAACAGCACAATGCACGCCAGAAACAGTCATTTTTGGGAATTTTTCACCAAATTTTAACATAGCCATTTTAACACCTCTGCTCATGAACAGTGTCACTGTGATTTTCTTAATCTATCCTGAACATTGATTTGCAATTTATCATGCGCATTGTGTGCTACATGCACAGAAACACATTTTGGGCAAGATGTGAAAAATGGCAGCTGTACTGCTCATAAGGAGGTATAGTAAAATGGCAATGTTGAAAATCTGGAGTGAACATATATTGAAAATTCGCGAACTTCTACGTGCGTGCATGAGGAACAGCGAACGCATGTTTTCAGAAAATAGTCATTTTGGGAATTTGTTCACCAAATTTTCAACATAGGGTTTTGAAGGCCTACCTTATAACTGTGACACTGTCATTTGGTAAATCGGTCCCCAAAGATGGTTCCATGCAGTGACCGTAAAATCACCTTTTGGGGCTGATTAGCAAAATGACAGTGACATAATTCATGAGGTGGGGTCCCAAAACCCATGTTAAAATTTGTGAAACAATTCCCAAAATGCCAGAGATATGCATCAAAGTTGAAAAACCCTATTTATTCCATTATACAGCTTACTGGCATTTCCTCTGTTCGTATCGGCTTTTGAAGAGTGCAGACGTGTTCCGTCCACTGAAGATCATCGCCGGACTCTAGAGGTAAGTGGAGTGTGAGGGGGTGGGGAGGCAGGTGACAGCGGTGCGCGGTGGGGAGGGGGGTTGTGGGATAGTTAGTAAGGGAAGGTTTTTTCTGTGGTATTTTTTTTTTTCTTAGATTTATGTAGGATTGTGCTAGTGTTGTGGGTATTTAGCGTGCGGTAGCTGGAAGGTTGTTTGGGGGGTTGTGGAGCTGATGGGGATTGGGGTACTTTCTGGGCTATATGGACTGTTGCCATGTTGGGGTGGGTTCCCAGCGTGGCACCCAGTAGTCTGTTGGGGACAGTGGAGCTGATGGGGATTGGGTACTTCGCAGCTTATACGGATTGTTGCCATGCTGGGTGGGCTCCCTGTGGCACCTGGAATTCTGTTGGGGAGATAGTGCAGCAGAGCAGACGGGGTATTGAGCACTCCGTCAGCCATACAGTGTGTGTGGGGGAAGCGCATGAGCATGCAATATGTTTGTGTGTGTGGGGGGAGCACGCAATATGCGTGTGTGGGGGGAGCGTATGAGCATGCACTCCCTTATCGCTGCTCACTGAAGTAGAGCTCTTTCTTTCAACTGTAGGGCACTGCATTTTCAACTGCTGTCATAGACAGCTGCAGCATTGATTGGTGAACTGTGGCCATGCCTGCAAACACACTGACTGAATTGGAAGACAGCTGCATCACACCTATGAAAACTAGGATGACGGCACTATGTTTCTTGCACATCGCGCAAGCAAACATAAAATTGGCAGCACATAACTGAATAAAATTGGCAGCACTACAACTGAATGAAACAAATTGGTAGCATATAACAAATTAAAACAAACTGGTAGTATATAACTAAATTAAGAAAATCTGGCATATAAATATTAACCAACTGAAGTGAACTGGTAGCGTGTAACTACAAACATTTGGTAGCGTTAACTAAATGAAACAAATCATCTGTGTATAACTAAATGAAGCAAATCGGGCAGTGTATGACATATTCAAGCATATTGACTGTGTAGAACTAAATTAAGCAAAATGGCAGCCTGTAAAAAATTGAAGCAAATCGGTAGCATGTAACTAATTACTGAAAATTGATAGTGTATACCTGAAACATAAAATATGGCAGCAGATAAAGACCGTTTGGGCCTCCCAGTCTGCCCAGATGTTCTCTGCCTGTTCTGCCTCTGCAGAACCTAACTGGTCTCTGATGATCCTCTTTTCCTGTGCCTGTGTCTAATACACCCCTATGTTTGTCCCATGCATGTTTGAAGTTTTTACATCCACCACTTTGCAGGCAGTCTGTCTAGGCATCTACCACCCATTCAGTGAAGAAATATTTCCTCACATCTTTCTTATACTGCCCCCTTTCCAACTTCATTGCATGCTTCCGGTCCAGGTGCTCCTTCTTATTTAAAAGAGACTTCCTGAACCCTGTTCTCCCCTGTGAGGTACTTTTACATCTCTTTCATGTCACCTCTCATTCTCCTCTCCTCCTTGGTATACATGTGGAGATCCATCAATCTCTCCTCATAGATCATCTCATGCAGCCCTAGCAGCATTTTAGTTGACCTGTTGTGGCCTGCATCCACCCCATTTATGTCTTTTCTGAGGTGTCCCTCCAAAATGCACCAAGTACTCAGGTGTAGTCTCAGCAGTGAGTGATCCAGTGACAACACCACCTACTCCCTCCTGCTGGACATACCCCTCCGTATGCACCTCAGCATCCCACTTGCTGTACTACCTTGAGGTAATCAGATATGATAACATGAAGGTCCCTTTCCTGTTTAGTGACCATCAACCCCCCATCGTATACTCACACCTGAGTTACTTTGTCCTAGGTGCATGATTTTGTACTTTTGGCACTGAACCTCAACTGCCATGCTTTAGACTGCTCTTCAAGTTTCTGAGATTCCTGCTCATTCTCTCCACCTCCTCTGCAGGTTCACCCCATTGCAGATTTTGTATCATCTGCAAAATGCATACTGTATCTTCCCTTCTAGTTTCTCAGCAGTGTCACTTACGAAGGCATTGAAGAGCACTGGTCCCATTACTGAGTCCTGTTGAACCCCGCTGGTCACTACATCATTCCAATGAGTGCCGATTACTACCGCTCTCTATCTCCTATCCATTAACCAGTTTCTAACCCAGTTCATCACTTTGGATCTCACCCTGGGCTGCTCGATTTCTTTATCAGCCTCCTGTGCAGCACAATGTTGTAGACCTTGCTGAAGTCCAGATAGGCCATATCCATTGTCTTCCCCAATCAATTTCCCAATTCACCCAGTCAAAGAAATCCATTAGACTAATTTGGCATGACCCTCCACCCATGAAACCATACTGCCTGTGCTCTTGTTGACAACTGGATTCAAGATACTTAACCAGCCTTTCCTTTAGCATGGTTTCCATTAATTTTCCCACCATTGAAGTAAGACTGAACAGCATATAGTTGCTAGCTCTAATGTAGAGGGACCACATCAGCTCTTCTCAGTCCTCCGGAATTATACAATTTTTACAGCTGTGGGTGGAGCCTACAGCCGTTTTGGGATCGATCGTAGCTTACAAAAACAGCTGATCATGGCACCTTCCATTGGACTTTTGGAAGTATTTTTCTGAAAGTCCAACAGAGCTTGAAACACTCTGCCATGATCGGCTACTATGGAGTAACAGCTGCACTATTTTGGCTGTTACTTGCATTCCAGGGCAAGAACTGCATATGCGTGACTCACACAGATGTGCAGTTCCACTGGTATTGCCATGTAGTGAATGGCAAGCAGCTATGCATGTGCGAGTGCCATGCATGCATAGCTGCAGTGCTGCCACCATCTTCTGGATGGCACTCCTCCCATACCATTCCACTGCTCCTTTCTCCACACTCCTCCCAGCTCTGGCATCAAATAAAACCCTCCCTCTCCCTCCCACTGCTGTTGTACTCCCCATACCCTCCGCTTCCGTCCCCACTCTGACATCAGGTGCCCAATCCCAGTGTCAGCATTATGTACCCCACAACTCATGTGGCACACTGGGAGCCCATCCGAGCATGCCCAAATTTATATATTTATGTTCCCTGCACTGACACTGGGCTGCCCAATCCCTGTGTCTGCATTATGCATCCCAGCTCATGTGGCACACTGGAAGCCCACCCCAGTGTGCCCAAATGTATGTGTTTTTTTTTCTTTTTCCCCCGAGCTGACATCGGGGTGCCCACCCTTGTTGGCATCACGTACCCTCCCCAGCCCATGTGATACACTTGGATTTCTCCTCAGTGTGCCCAAATGTATACTTTTTCCCCTATAAATAAAGAAAACTGCCCATGACGTGTTTTGGTTTTCTTACCTGTAAAAAGAAAAATGGTCCCTTGTCGTCACCCTAGTCCCCATCCCCATCTTCACCCTCCCACTGAGCACCTACCTCCTGCACTCCCCACCACATACTTACCCCTAGAGGTCAGTGCTGTCATCTTCTCTGGACT
Source organism: Neoceratodus forsteri (assembly GCA_016271365.2). Lineage (NCBI taxonomy): Eukaryota > Metazoa > Chordata > Ceratodontiformes > Ceratodontidae > Neoceratodus > Neoceratodus forsteri. The sequence goes on along the minus strand of CM057458.1, from coordinate 19,816,566 downwards.
GGGACCTGTCTGTACTCTTCAAAGCTGAACTGCAAACTTAAGAATCAAAGGTAAGCATGCTAGAATGGCAGTCAGTGGGTTTTCAACCTATGTTGATAAATCAGCCATTTCTTTGAATTCTGGCCCCATTTCAACATAAACACTGTCACTGCATTTTGTTACTCAGTCCTGAAAGGTGATTTCGTGGTCGCTGCATGGAATTACCTTTTGAGACTGATTAATGAAATGACTGTTCATGAGGTGGGGTCCCAAAAGACCATGTTGCAAATTTGGTGAAAACATTCCAAAAAATGACTGCGTTACAAGTGTGCATTGCGTAATTTCTACGCACGCTCCTAACTTCACCAATCTTTAATATTTTCACTCCGGATTTTTGAAAATGCCATTTTTGAACACCTCCTTATTAACAGTACAGCTGTCATTTTTACATGCTGCCCAAAACGTGTTTTCGCACAAGTGGCACTGACATGGTTGCTCTGAGAAATCACCTTTCAGGATAAATGAACAAAATTACACTGGCACTCTTCATGAGGTGGAGTCCCAAAAAGGGCATGTTGAAAATTTAGTGCAACACCTCCAAAATTACACGAGTTACACCCAGGTGTTCAAAATTTACGCATCGTGCAATCTTTGGTCATTCGGCAGCTCATCACAGCCCTATTGGCTCTGGCTAGAGTTTGTTCCGTAAGGTATTGAACAAGGCTGTCAGTGGGGTAGCTAGCACCTCCTTGATTTACTTTACATCACTTGAGTGTATCCCATCTCATCTTATAGCTTTTATTACCTTCAGAGATGCAAGTCCCTTCTGGATATTTTCTTTTGAAAATGGACTTGTGTCCATCCCCCCATTCCTGTTACTCCCAGCTGTTATCTCTCCTCTCCACTGTGAAGACTGAGCAGAAGTACCTGTTCAGCTTGGCAGATTTTTCTTACTCTTCTTCTGTGCAGTCTGTCTTGCTGCCCTCCTAAGCCTCACTATCACTCACCTTGCTTTTCTCTTCTTATTTATGTATCTGAAGAAAGTCTTATCCCTCTTATCTACCCCTTTGGCTATTCTTCCCTCTGTCTGCACCTTTACTCTCAACACCACCTTTCCTGCTTCACTCTGCTATACTAGTTATACTTCCCTATTCTCCCTATCCTCCTCCCTCAGTAACCTCCTGAATGCCACCCTTTTTCTTTCCACCACCTTTGCCACCTCCTTAAAGAAAAGAGTCTAACAGTGTGTACAGGACATTATTCAGGGTCGATCTATGATGATCAGTTGACAGCTCTGTTGTTGATCAACATTATAGAGACTCCTTTATGTCGACCGCATTTGTGGTTAGCACCAAAGGGAATCACTACGAGACTTTATTTTCTTCAGGAAAAGCTCCAACTCCATGCAGGGGCTCTGCCCGTCACCCCGCTACTATAATAATCAACTCTGAGTTGGAGTTGTTTTGGGAGGGGTTCAATACCCTCAAAGCTGTGCCAGGGTCCCATACTGACACTACAGCAACATGGTACTTTTGTCACAGTAGTGTCAGATGCTGTAAAGTTGTCGTGGTTGTGATGGTATACCATTCAGGGTCACACAGTGAGTCACTGGCAGTTGTGGTATTCAAACCCAAGTCTTCAGGTTCTCAATGCTATGCTTTAACCTCTGCACCAGACTGCCTAACTTGCCAAAAGCAAATTAGCAGCATATAACTAACTGATGCAAATCAGTGGTGTATAACTAATTAAAGCAAATCGGTATCACTAGCATATAATAATTGGTTAATGCACAGTTCGCTGTGTTGTATAGGTATTTCAGTTTTGTGCTACTGAAAATTCATCTTATGATTTCCATTTTGTAAAGCTTTTAATGGTCTACTCCATTTGGCGCTACATAACTATATATTACTTTCAATTATACTGAATTATGTGCAGTATATTGTTTGTACTCTGCTATACAGAATATTGCATCCTGTCCACTTTCTCCCAGGATGCACTGCTGGAAGTAAACTTTTCAGGATGCCGTCCTGGTCAACTGTTACATAAATGAATAAACAAGTCCATTGCTTGAGTCGGTGATGATTTGCGTGAATGTAGTGGGCCAAGGTGGGTGCACGTGAACCTACTAACCTGAAGCATATATTTATTTATTTTTTGGAACAGGAATTCAAGAAATGGGGCAAGTGGAGAGCACAGTACAAACAGTAAGAAAAGGGTTTGCTGCCCTGAAAATAGATAAAGCACTGGAACCAGATTGGGTGCCCCTGAGAGTGCTCAGGGAATGTGTGTCAGAACTGACTAAGCCCTTGGCAGGGTTGTTCAATAGCTCACAACAGTCTGGGGTAATTCCAGAGGATTGCAGGGCAATGATCACACTCCACAATGAAGGAGACAGACAGGATCTGAGCAATTACAGACCCGTTAGTCTTACCTCTATGTACTTTAGGTAAACCAATGTAGACACTAGTCAAGGAAAACCTTGTGACCTACCTGTAAAGCAATGGGCCGCAGGATAATAAGCGACATGGGTGCATGACAGGGAGATAATTTCAGACCACCTGGTAGTACTTTTGACGGGTCACGAGGGCAGTGGATATGGGGTAGCTATTTGATTTACTCTACTTTGACTTCAGCAAAACATTAGACTCGGTGCCACACAGCAGACTGCTGAAGAAGTTAGAGGGCTTGGGGTGGGAAAAGAACTAGTAATGTGGTGGGAATCTAACTGGAAGAGAGACATCACAGGGCGGGTTAACAGGGTCAGATCAGTAGATAGAGAGGTCACAAGTGGGGTACTAGCAGGAGTCATTCTGGGTTCTGTCACTTTCAATATGTTTATCAGTGACATAGGGGAAGGTGTACAGGGCAAGATGTGTTTCTTTCCAGATGGCAAAAAAACTTCACAGCATGGTGGACAACAAAGAGTGGTGTGGGAGTTACAAAGGGACCGGGAAAGATCAGAGGGATGGTCTGGCAGTTGAAATTCAGTGCCAAGAAGTGCAAGGTAGTATACATAGTTAGGTGGAACCCCAGGATGGAATAACAGATGAGGGCAGGTTGACCTTTACTACCATAGAAAGGGACCTGGGAATCATCACAGGTGGCTCCCTCAAGCAAACCAGTTCATGCAAAAGGCCAACATTAGGGCAACCAGAATGTTGGGGCACACTGGCAGGGGGTTCCACAGTAGGAATAAAATTTGAATGTGAGATACTGTGATGGTCCTCTAACCAGTTGTCAACAGGCAGTGAGTGCAGTCAGAATGGGCTGCCAGCCCAAAATCAAACATGAAACCAAGGAAGACTACACTCCTGACTATACACAAAGCACAAACACGAAATAAAGTTAAAGCATTTATTGCAGTTGCAGTGTAGTGTTAATAGCAACTATGCTACCACTTCACAGTAGGAGAAAGGAGGTGATTTTGCCCAATATTGTTCACTGGTGAGACCCATCTGGAATACTGTAGACCGTTTTGGAGGCCCCACCTGAGGAAAGACTGGGATAGATTGTAGTCGGTGCAACAAAGATCACCGAAAGATTCTGGTCAACTGGGCAGGTCCGATGAGGAGGTGCTGGAGGTTATTCACATGTACTCACTGGAGGCGCAGAACAGAAAGATGTGAAACGGGTGACATGATTGAGATCTTTGGGTTCCTAAGAGGAATAAACAAGATGATCTGTGAGAACCGATACAATAGGAATAAAGTCATTATAGTAAGGGTGCTTTATTTATTTTTATTTATTTATTTGCTTTTGGTAACTGGGTAAGTGCATTAGGCAATAGACCTGCCTATTTTCAAGCATGACCCAGGAAAATACAGTACATAAACAGGAAAATTAACACAGAACAGGGTACAAATAGTTAGCATTACAGGCATCAATAGAAACAGTCATTACATTGAATCTCAATATTTTCTGTGAAAATTGTTATGAAATAATTTTCCACAGAAGAAATTACTGTTCCACAGAATATTATTCTGCAGATCACAGTAGGTGGAATTCTGCAGGTGAACAAGTGAGATTCGTGGAAATTCTACTGGCAGAATGGTCATTCCACATTAATTCCACCAGTGAAATTCCACATTCCACACAGCACTATCTCTCTCCTTTTAAAATTCTTTTGTGAAACATTATTCTGCCATTTTTACCTGTGTTTTCCTCTGTGGTTCTGTTTCCCCATTTGCTCAACGCTGATTTGGCTCAAGTCCTTGATGCTCTCGAGTCTCTGTCTGGCCCCAGGTAATGGGCTGGCAGTATAGCCTAGAGGTAGAGTAATGAGCTGTGAATGAGCTTGGTACTAGTAGCAGACCAGACCTGGGTTTGATTCTCAAAACCTCTACTTGCATACTGTGTAACTCTGAGCAAGTCACTTAACCACCCAATGCTCCCAGATCGCCTCTGAAAACAAAGCACTTGTGCCTACTGGGCTTACCCAGTTAACAAAAGACTAAAATAAAAATAAATGTTTTTCCTTCTAAAGAGGGCCTGGAGAAGCAAAGACGTGGAACCACATGCAGCTGCATTGAAATGTGCAAGCTGGAGTCCACGCATGCAAGGTGGTGCACATCTGTTTTATGCCAAGAAAGCAGCACATCAGAAGTTCCCCAGTGCCTCTGGACCCCGAGATCAGTTAGATGGTGTCTGGAAACACGAGGAGGTGGTGGAGAAACCACAAAAGTATTTATTTAAAGAGTGCCAATAAGCACTATGGGACTGAATTTATACATATTAGTAAACTGCTCATGAATATTAGTGCCCTGCCTGCCTTCCTTCTGCACATTGGCGCTCTTTAAACAAACATTTTCTTATCTTCTCCACCATATCACTCATGTCTTCAGACCCCAACTAACTGATCTCAAGGTTGGGGAGCACCAGGGGAGCTCCTGATGCACTGCTATCGTGGTGAGAAAACAAATGCACGCCACCGCGCATGTGTGGAATGCCAGCTTGCACATTCTTGGTGTAGCTGAAAGAGATTCCATGTCTTTGGTCCTCTGAACCCCCTTTAGAAGGAAAAACATTACCTGGGGCCAGACAGAGAATCAGTGAGCATCAGCGACTTGGGCCAAAGTGGCAGTGAGCAAATGGAGGAAATGGGAGATGGGAACACAGAGGCAAAAATCTGCAATCGTCTGGCAACATTACAAGTTTACGATTTCCTCGGTAACTGCCAGACTCATGTGCTGTACTAACCAGGACTGAACAAGCAGATAAATTATTTCACCACGTTTCCAACTGGAAAAGAAATAAATAAACAACAAAACATGAAGGTAGGCACAAAACAATGGCGTACCCTTACTATAATCGCAATAAGGTACTCCGCCTCATGCCACATTACACCCACGGGTAATTTACTAGAACATTAACATAACTCTTGGCCATTCCTTATTGCTTAAGAAATGAGGCGCTTGGATGAAAACTGGCTGGGCGAAGGTGAGGATGTTCTATTTCACAGAGGGGCTGGTTGAGCCATGGAACAGTCTACTGGCAGAGGAGGTAGGGATAAGGATAATAAATGGGTTCCAACACAGTTAAGAGAGAGTAAAAGGTCTGATAGATACAGCAAGAGGAACTAGTATGGTGGAAGATGTGGATGGGGATGAAAACTCCACTAAGACAATACATCTTGGGGTGAGGTAGGGCACACTGGATGGACTGTGGGTCTTTTTCTGGCAGTGTCAATGTTTTATATTTCTGTTCTAGTCTAGTCTACCTTAGACTGGTAGTAGTAGTAATAGTAGTAGTAGCATTTATTTGTTGAGTGCCCTGTCCCAGAGGTTCAGAGTGCTTTACAATAAAAAATACAAACAAGGAAATGAAACAAAAAAAATTATACAAGTCATCAGAACATTAATATCATAACTAAGAACAATAACTACAGATTCATACAGAGGTGGTTCATAGCAGCAAAACAATTCAGAGGCTAGTAACCGATTACAAAAGCCTCCTGGAACAGAAGGGTTTTCAGTCCCCTTTTAAAGGCCTCAACCATGGCGGCCTTCCTCAGAGATGTAAGTAATCTGTTCCATAGGGCTGAGCCAGCCAACTCAATTGCCTGATCTTCTGATGATTTTAGTCTGGCCCTAGGAACAGTGAGGAGGCCCACCTTGGAGGAGTGGAGGGATGAGAGGTCCAGTATAGTAAAAAGGTCTATCAGATAACCAGAACACAATCCATATAGGGCCTTACATGTCAGCAGAATGACCTTAAATGTGATTTGCCATTTCACTGACAGCGGGTGCAGTTCTAGCAGAACTGAAGTTATATGACAAGACCTCGGAAGGCCTGTCAGCAACCATCCTGCTGCATTCCACACCAACTGTAGGCACCTCCACTGACATCAAGGGTTCCACGTCAATGCTGAGGGTGTAAGCCATCGACAACCCGACAGTAGCCGAACAATGCCGACAATTAGCAAATTGCCCTCCGCACCCCCCCATCTTTAAATAACCAACTCTGAACTACTCAGATAGGACCAGAATGGAGGAGAAAATACAGGATACAAGGAGCGAGGATATACTAGGGGTAAAAGTGGAGGGGCAGGGAAGTAGGCTCAGGTTGGCAAGATTTGTCATTGTGGTGGTATTTTGCCATAACGGTGTCGTGGTCGCTGTTTTGACATGATGCCGAATTCTAAGGTATACAACATTACAGTAACTGAGTCTGAAGTGACAAATGCATGCATCAGTTATAGCAGGTCTTCAGATGTGATCAAGATTTTCATCCAGGTCATGTTTCTAAGATGTTAAAAGGCACTCCGGACAACTGCTAACACTGAGCCTCTAGTATTAACCTGCTATCCATAATGACTCCCAGATTCTTCACCTTAGTAAAGGCCCTCACATTGGAAGAACCAAAGACAAGACCATTCACTTTGTCAGAGGCCTCTGCACCCCTCATCCAGCCACACTCAATCATCAGTACCTCTGTCTTATCTGGATTAAGCCTCAGGCTGCTTGAGGACATCCAGTCCTGGATGTCGGCCATGCACAAATTTCATCAACCACAGCAGTTGGGTGTCAATTGCATAGCAGTGAACACCTAGAGTTTATCATCTAATGATCCCTCCCTGGTAGCAAACACTCTGAGAACAATATGGGTGAGACAATTGACCCCTTGAGTACACCACAGAGCAGGAGCTTCAGGAGTGAGGAGGAGTTCCCCAACACTACCATCTGTGTTCCGTCTCTGAGGAAGGACTCAAACCAGCAGATGACCATGTAGACAAGCTCATAGTATTCCCTCAGGTGATCCAACAACATCCCACGGTCCATGCTGTCAAAAGCTGATGAGAGATCAAGGAGGACAAGAACTGACCACTCTCCTCCATCTCTCGCCCTGAGAAGGTCATTGTGCACCATAACCAGTGCAGTCTCTGTACTGTACTTGGACCTAAATCTGGACTAGACAGGCTCATAGATGTCAAAGTCCAGGAGGTGTGCCTCAAGCCACAGGTCCACTGTCTTCTCAATAATGTTTCTCAAAAAGTGGAGGGTAGAGACTGCTCTACAATTCGCTAAGCAGTCTGGATCCAAGGATGCTTTTATCAGAAAAGGTCTCACTCAGTGCATCTTTCAAAGTCCATGGAATGGACTCCTCTGAAAGGGAACACCAGATTGACTCTGTGAATATGGTCCCAAAAATCACACACAACTCACTGAGAGACATGTCAGACTGGGGTCCAGTTCTCTGCAACTCAGAGAACACCTCACAGACCTCTTCCACTGAAATTTACCTAAACTCTTCCCAGACCTGAGAAGTGCACCCATTTACAACCCTTGCAGCTCTTCTGGATCACAACAACCTGGCTGAGGAAATCCCAGACCTAACCGAGGACACCATGTCATATAAAAACAAAACAAATTATTTAAAACAAGCAGATGAAAAAGCTCTCACTGGTCATAGACACACCAGATTAAGTAGTCTGTCCACTGTCCAGAAGAACTGAGCTAGTTGGTTTCTCCTTCCTCAGTTTCCCTGGACAGAACTATTGTCTCCTTTGAGACATTTCCTTTGATATTGTGCAGTGAACTCTCAAAGTCAGTTTGTCCTCCTCAGAGCCAGACCTCCTCCAACAGTGCTCTAACCTCCAACTCCTGGATTTCATCTCCTAAGCTCCCTGTCAAACCATGGGGATGTCAAGCATAAAGCTTGGGGTCGTTATGGACCATTGTGATTGCATTGAAGGCTGAGGGCAATGGCCTTGTTATAAGTCACAACCGCCTCCTCTGATCCAGTCACACAAGCAGCCATCACACGAGAGATCTATCACCACCTAGAGTCCATCTTGAAAGAACACATTCAAAGGGCAATGTGAACCATCTCCACAGTGGGTGGACTATGAGAGGGCCGCAAATGAGAAGCTCACTGTGCAGTGATCCAGCCAACTGACTGGATTCATCTCAAGGTTATTAATCTTGAGTCCCAGTGAGAAGACTAAGACCAAGGCATGCCCATGCTTGTGGCTCATAGAAGTAACTACTTGTACTAGGCCTAGAAAATTCTTTAGCTGAAGGAATTCCTGCTGAAATTGTGAGAGTTCATTGTTAATCTGAGCATTGAAGTCACCCAGAATCAACCATCTGGGCAACTCCAATACCTTCTCGGTAATGAAATCCATGATCTCCCGCAGGAAGGCCTTTTCATGCCTTAGAGGTCAGTACACCAGAATGATTCTACAACCTGTACCTGGACCCCTACACATGGCCACACATTCAAACATCAGAGTTTTCCCTGCTTGGTGCACAGTGAAGTTCAACGCTGGGATAACCACCTCCCCCCTATGATCCCTCCATGAGGAGTGAACCATGGAGAATCCAACTGCAACTGCTGCATCTAGAACTGGACTGGCATTATCACTCAGCCAGGTCTCTGTGATACAAGCCAGATCAAGTAAAGAACAAGAAATTAAATCTGTCATAACAACAATGATCCGGCATTATAAGCACTGCCTGCAAGGAATAGAGGCTGCTGGCCTATTGGCTACCTGCCCACTAAGCTTGGGAGCCCTGAGTATGGGTGCCAGCCATGCCTGTTCACTTTCTAGGTTCCATTTCACCAGTGGGTGCCTCTCAGTCTGCGCCAGACATGTAGTGCCCTCTAGTTAGTGTCCTCCATCCACCAGTGGCTGTCATTCCACTTCCTGACAATACCTACCTTCCTGCAGCACCTATTACCACCACCATGCCACCAGATGGCAGAGATCTAGCAGCTCGGACTGGAAATAACTAAGCCTAGGGGCTGAAGGCCAAACACACATACTGCTACTGGTAAGGTGGAAGATGTAGGAGCTAGTCTAGTCAATATGTGAACAAAACCGCAGGAAAGAAATTCACAGTCTGCAATACCTTTAAGAAAAAGTAGAAACTGTCTGAAGTGGAATTATAATTCCATATTAATTCTGCTGACAGAATCAATAATGTCACAGAACACTACTCCCAGACAGCATTTAAGTACTACATTCAATGGTTCACGGAAAGCTGGTCCACAACAGTCAGTTGATGTTTTGGGGACAGTAGGTAGGTCTGGACTGGCTGGTCAGGCCTTGGACCTTTTCTGCACTTGACATTCTATGTTACTATGTTTCTAACACGTCTTCTCTGCCTCACACTGCTCCAAAGAGGAAACTCTGATATGATCTTTTATTTATTTATTTATTTTATTTATTTATTGAGTTCTTGGATAACACCTATGAGCGAATGCTCGTGAAATATTCCATGCCAGATACATTAGACAACAAGGTACAATAATGTGCACAAATATACAAATACTGAAAAATATTCATGGAGGTTACAGAAAACAAACATAAAGCACTAGCTATGCTGAGGCATTGTACAATGTGCCCATGTCAAGAAGAAAAAGCAGACAAGAATAGGGAATGATACATTGGGAGTGGAAGAGCTAGGTGAGCAGAGCACATAGGACAAGGAGGAGGAGAGTAAGAGAGTCCAGGGGGAGGCAGAGCCGGGGGGTAGGCAGAGGCTAAGTGCTGCAGATTGACTATCCTGTCAAGACAGAGGCAAAGATAAGTGCTAGAGGCAGATTGTTGCTCTATGCTGAGCCTTGGAGGGGTACATGCAGCTACTCATATCAAAGAGGTGCTGGTGCAGTCTACGTTTAAAAGATCCAATCATTGAGGAACCAGAGATGTCAAGGGGCAGTGCATTTACCCAGAGGAGTGCATGGTGTGAGAATGCATGCTGTGCGATGGTAGTGCAGCATCTGGGCACTTGGAAAATTTAATGTGCAGAGCTGCTGGCTTGTCTGGTATTCATAGGCAGTGTTAGCAGGTTCTGCATCCCTGTTGGAAGCAGATTTAATGTGACTTTTTGGCAAGAAGGCAGGTTTATCAATCAATCAATGGTTGATTGATTGATTGATAGACTATGGGCTGGCCATATACAATTAGGGAGCTGCTGATTGCCAGGTTTAAAGTTTCTTGGTTAGACAATGCCTGTGATGATGATCTTCTGCTCACTGCTCAGGAAAATTCAAACATGTAACATGCAATGGTCACACCTTATTTTGTGTCAGTTTCAATGTAACTGCGGGGTAGGTAATCACTAATAACATGCAACCGGGATAATTACACTGTAGTTACATGTTTGTTACATGTAACTACATTTCAGTCACAATGCAGTTACAGTGTAGTTACACTGTAACTACAGTGTAGTAAAGGAAACTTAAAGGGACACTGTCAACCCTATTAGGTCTCAAAGTGACCCTAGTTAAAACAAAAACACATTTTAAGATTGCCAACATTCTGTAAAGATTGCTGATGTATCTGGTAGTTTGATTCTGACTCTTTTTCTTTAACAAGTGAAAAACAGACTGCCCACCATACTAGTGTTACCACACAAACACATGTTGGTTTACATTCCTTGATCAGCTCCAACTGCATCTTTCCTGGACTTGGAAACACCCACAACACAGCCTAGCCCCTCATGATGCACTGGGAGTTTAGGAGGCTACTGCACATGAGTGACTGCACTGTTTAGGTGTGTTTGTAATGCTCAGAAGGATGCAGTAAGAACAGATCCAGGACTGTAAACAAAACACAATTGTTTATAAATATACATTAGCATCCATTTCAGTTCTACTAAACAAGGAGACTGACAAAACAATCAGCAACATCAATGAATGTTAGAGAAGGCAAGCAGTCATAAAATATAAGTTTTTAAGCAGAAATAATATGATAAAAAGCAGTTTGATAGTGTCCCTTTAAAATGTTACCCATGCAGTTAGTGTTTGATTTTTATCTCATTTGCCTGGTGAGAAAGTAAAACCTACCATCATCCAATCCTCCTGAGCCAGAGGCAGGAATGCTTCCAACTACATCACTGACATTATCCAGTGCATTTACTGAACACGGTTTTGTGTTTGCATTTATGTATTTTACCAGAAAAAGCGCCATTGAGCAGTGCTCATTTACAAGGTGGTCCTGTGTAGGGCATATAATTTACAAAGAAGTTACTGTGCAATGTCAAGAGGACAGAGACTTAGCAAAATTCTTAGCTATGTAAGCACTGGCTAACAGGAATAATCTAATACAAGGATAATATTTGGTGACGAAGGATTTTGTCACATAACAATGCTGTGAAATATGACAAATATGCCTTGAAACTAGTTTTATTGTACTCCAGACATACTTTCTAAAAGCTTGTGCTTTGTGCAGCTGCCAGCTCAGTCATATGGTCCATCTCCCTTAATCAATTTTCTGACTTTTATTGTTTTTTCTTCAAAACTGCTGAAACAAAACGACAGAGGCATTAATGCTTCCAATTAAATTACATTTGCAATATGTATACAGAGCTTCTGAACTCTAAATCATGTAATTTGTGCTTGTTTCATGGAAAGAGCTGCACAACAAAGGTCATCCATGAGGCTTTTAAACTCAAAGTAATATTCCTTTTGTAATACAAACAACACGCTGCTACACAGTTGTTGGTGTTTCTACACTCAAGGACAGCCCAGTATCATCATTAGTCAATAATATTTTTGCTATCATTGTTTGTATCAGAAAATTTTCTTCTGGATTACTATTTAACTTATAGTATATGGTTAGGGATCAGTGTATGGAATTCAATGACTCTCAAAAAGTTGTTGTGCACGGTTGAAAAAATGTTGTGCTTGTTCTAAACATGTTGTTGTTTGATCATTCTGTCATCAAGTGCACCTGTGTGCTTGCTTGTGCTGACTCTTGATTAGCAGCCTGCTTTCATTTTCAGTGATTGCTCCCAGCTCACACTGACTCCTGCCTGGCAGCCTGCTTTCATTTTCACTGGCGCCCTGCTCACACTGCTGCCTGGTAGCCTGCTTTCATTTCACTGAGCACTTCTTGCTCACACTGACTCCGCCTGGCAGCCTGCTTTCATTTTCACTGAGCACTTCTTGCTCACACTGACTCCCGCCTGGCAGCCTGCTTTCATTTTCACTGCCTTTATAGTGGAAGGCCAGCCACATCTACTCAAAATGACAGGAGCAGTTAGACAGCAGCACAAACAATAGCCTAGCTGACATATATGCAGAATTACAAAGGGTGTGGCTAGCAACTAGAACCAAAGGGCACATACAAGAGGAGGAGAGAGATGCTGTAAGTCCTACAAAAGAAAAGAGTAAGATTTTGCAGCACTACTACAGGTTTAGAGCTCTTATAGAAATACAGATGCAATAGTAAAGCTAGGAAGTAGGTCAAGTTGGCACAAACACACTGAACAAATGGGGAAGAAGGCCAAAACATGTTGGGAGTGGGGGAGGCACAATGCAGGTGGCATTGGAAGGATGTAAAAGTAGTGGAGGGGGAGTGGTTGTGGAAGGGAGCGAGCACAGAAAGGACAAAGGAGGAGAGAAAGTGAAGATGTAATTGAAGGAGAAGAGGGGGGAAGGGCAAGATGTGAAAGGAGAGGACACTGAGGAAAAGGGGTTCATAGGAGGGAAAACCATGGAGGATGTGCAAGGGATGGGGGAGTGACTACTTGTATTAGGGGATTCTATGCTCATGGGGGTGAGATGGGGAGGTAAGGGAGCAAGGAACAGCTGAACCTGGGTGGAGTGTATGCCAAGTATGACAGCGGGGAGAGTAGGGTAGTGCATTCAGAAATGTGTGGAGAAGGTGGGAGGGAAGCTTCATATCATTGTGCACCTAGGAACAAATGACCTAGAGGGCAGTACAATGGAAGAAGTGCAGGAGAGGCTCAGGGAAGTTGGGGGGTGTCTGCAATCGGGTAAGAGGCTCAGTGATGTTCTCTGATGTACTTCCGGTACCTAGGACAAGCACAGCGAGGAAGCTAAGAATACAGGAGTTTACTGGGTGGGTTGGAAGGTGGTGTGCAGATATAGGGTATGGGGTAGTAGGGGAGTGGGGCAAGACATGGAACAATAAGGGGCTTTATGCCAAGGATAGGCTGCATATCAACATTGAGGTAAAGGGCACTAGGACAGGGGCTGGAGAAGTACATTAAAACAACATAGATTTAAACTAAGGAGGGAGGCTGAGTCAGAAACTGGTGGGGTGGTGGCGAGCTGGCTGCATGGCAGACAGCAGAGGTAGTTGCAAGGGGGATACATCCAGTCCAAAGCCAATAATGAGGGGGCTACCACTGAGTTCAGTGCTGGGCTTTGTTTTGTTCAATGTCTTTATTGGAGACATTGCAGAGGGGTCAGAGTAAGATCAGCCTGAACTCAGACAACACTAAGATTTGTGCAAGCGTGGACAATGAGGAAGGAGGCAGGCACTCGGAGAGGTCTAGCTAAACTCAGAACACTAGTCTAGGGAGTGGCAGTTGGGGGTTTAACATAGAGGTGCAAGATCCATGCACCTCAGAGCCAAGAAATCCAAGGAACAGCTACTGGCTGTTGGGAGTGCAGGTAAAGCTCAGAGGGAGGAAGGGACCTGGGTGAATAGTTACAGGGACATGGAAGGTATCAGCACGGTGCAGGAGGGTGGCAGCAAGGGTAAATAGGATGTTGGTGCACATTGCCCAAAGGAGTCACCTCTAGAAAGAGGAGGTCATCCTGCCATTTTACAGATCACTGGTGAGGCCACACCTGGTGTACTGTATACAGTACTGTACCCATACCTCGAAAAGGATGGGAGATTATGGTGAGGTGCACGTAGGGCTACAAAATGATCATGGGACTGGGGAGTTGTTGAATGAGGAAAAGTTGAAGGAGTTCAACTTGTACTTACTGGAAGAGAGAAGGGAAAGAGGGGACATGATAGATAGTACTTGAAAGGCATAAACAAAGTCAGGGAGGAAGGAGTGTTCTGCTTCAAGTGGGGAAGGGTCACTAGGGGGCACAGACTGAAGTTGGAAGGAGGAAGGTTTAGGAGGGAGATGAGGAGGCACTACTTCACAGAGAGAATGGTGGAGGGTTGGAACGCACTGCCTGAGGAGCTAATCTCTCAAAGGGCAGTGGTTAGCTTTAAGTGGGGTTGGGATTGAGTTAAGGGCATGGTTAATACAAACAAGACAGGCTGGGAATAGGATCAGAGCAGTGCAAGAGGAGTTTGAAGAGTTTGGGAGGGGCCTTAGACAAGTAGCACATACAGTAACCTTTTCAGAGGTCTATGGCAAAGGTGATGCTAAAGTACTCCATGCCATGGGATTCAATGAATGGTTGAAAAACTGGTGCAGAGCTCAGGGATTTGGCTTCACTGGGGACTGGGGGTCCACCTGGAGGGATACAGGCCTATACTGGCATGATGGTCTGCATCTGTCCATAAGGGGAACCAGAATTCTAGTTGATGGGTTTAAATGCATAATTGGCAAGCATTTAAACCAGCCAAGGGGAGACACTAAAAGGAGCAGGGAAACCCAGCGTCTCTCCACAAAACACAGTAATTAGAGAGTAAACACCAAGGTAGAGAAGTTAATAGGGAGCAGGACAGGGGTAAATGCAGAAAAGGCAGTAAGCACAGAGATGGGGCTAAGAGGGTAAGGCCATCAACAAATGGAGGTGATGAGTACCAATACCCATAGTTTGTGTAACAAGCTCCCTGAACTAGTGGCCTTGATGGAAGAGGGACTTCTGGATATTGTGGTGGTCACAGAAACATGGTACACTGAGATCCATGACTGTGATGTCAAGATACCAGGGCACACATTCTACAGGAGGGACAGGGAGGGTAAAAGAGAAGGAGGAGTAGCTCTCATGTAAGGGAAGGTATCAAAGCAATGGAACTAAAGGATAAACAGGAGTCTAATGGAGTCTTGCTATATTATGACTATTGCAGTTTGTCCCAGCCTTAGAACTGCTCCGGAGGTGAAAGAGTTAACTTCCATGCAGAGCATGGAGCTTAGAGCGCAAGCTCGGTTCAGAAGCTCTGTTAGGGTGGTTTCAAACTGAAACCGTCAGATCTTTACGAGCAAAAACTCACTAAGGGTTCTGTGTGGAAGCTGTAACCTACACTAGCCAACTGGCCACTAATATATTAGCACATTTTCCTGGTCCCAACACCAAGACTCAAGCCAGTGGACCAGAAAAATAAGATAAAATAACTAAATAAACACAACACCCAAACATGAAAGAGGGCATCAATAAATGCCAACAGAGGACTACCCACCCCATACCCAAAGTAGGAGTTCTGAGAGGGGCAGGCTGGAGGTCATATCATGTAAGACTCCATTAGAAGAAACAACATTACTAAGGTGAGTAATTTTTTCTTCAAACAACATGAAGTCTTGCTATATTATGACTATTGCAGACTACACAGCAGTACCTCCATGGAGGAGGGACAGAACCTACTTAGGGAATAGGCTCTGAAGCACGGCTGTGCCAAACCGAGCATCCCTCCTGGCCTGAATATCCAGGGAGTAATGCTTAGTGAAAGTGTGTACTGTCTTCCAAGTAGCTGCCTGACATATCTCCAAGATAGGGATGTCTCTAGCAGCAGCTAGAGATGCAGCTGTACCTCTGGTAGAGTGAGCCCTCAGGCCTGAGGGAGCCTTACCCAGCTTTGATAGCAAAATTGGATACAAGAAACGATCCACCTGGCAATAGATCTCTTAGTGGCAGGTTTCCCTTTCCCAACCTCACCATAAGTGAGAAACAGTTGGAGGGAGTCAAACCTGTGACCCTTGGTACGCTCTATGTAGTAACTTACGGCCCTCTTAACATCTAAGCTGTGCAGCCTCCTCTCACCAGAGAAGGAATGGTCAGTGAAGAACACTGGAAGTGAAATAGATTGGTTAAGGTGGAAATCTGAAACCATCTTAGGCAAAAACTTCCTGTTAGTCCTGAGGACTACTTTATCCCTGTGAAAGGAAATAAAGTCAGTCTCTACTGATAAAGCCTGTAACTCACTTATATGCCTGGCAGAAGTGATGGCTACCAGAAATACAGTTTTCCAAGTCGAATACTTAAGCTCTGCCGAAGACAGAGGCTCAAAGGGGGGTTGCATCAGCTGAGCAATGCATACATTAAGATCCCAAGCCGGGGCAGGGTCCCTGAATGGAGGATTGGTGTGAAGCAATCCTTTAAAAAAACTTGAAAATACAGGATGAGCAGAAAGAGAAGAGGGCTTCCTATGAAATGAAGGCAGAGACAGCAGCCAAGTGCACTTTCAGGGTAGCTGGTCTCAGTCCCAAAGAATTAAGATGGACCATGTAGTCCAATACAGTGGGTAGATCAGCAGATTCGGGGAAACATGCTTCCCAGAACACCATATGGAAAACCTTCCACTTGGAGTTATAGGTGGTCTGGTGGAAGGCTTCCTAGCAGCCTTCAGGATTTCGAGAACACTTTGAGAAAGTTGTAAATCAGCAAACTCTAACTGCTCAAGAGCCAAGCCTTGAGGTTGAGGGATTTGAGATTCGGATACCAAATTCTCCCCTGAGCACAGGTTAACAGATTGTGGTTCCTGGGGAGACACAGGGGAAGATGGACTGCTAAGGACAGAAGGAGTGGGTGCCAGGGCTGCCTGGCCCAGTCTGGAGCAATCAGGATCATTTTGCAGGGCTGAGACCTGATTTTGACTAGTACTTTGAACAGGAGAGGGAAGTGGGAAGGCATAAAGAAACTTCCCTTCCCAATCGAGGAGAAAGGAACCAGGGGAACTGAGCCCAACACTGGGGGCCTGCAACAAAACAGTGGAAGCTGATGATTGTCTGGGGCTGCGAAAAGATCTATCTGAGGAGTGCCCCATCTGGCAAACACTATCCCCAGTACTAGGGGATCCAGTGACCATTCGTGATGGCCCTGGGAAATCCTGCTGAGAGCATCTGCCAGGACATTGTCCTTGCCTGGGAGGTGAACTGCTATGAGGGAAGTGTTCAGGGAATAAGCCAGAGACCACAACTTCATCACCTCGGTGCACAAGGCCGAAGACCGAGTGCCCCCTTGTTTGTTGATGTACCACATTGTAGTGGTGTTGTCTGTTCTGACCTGTACCACCTTGTTCTGAACAGATGCAGAGAAAACCTGAAGTGCTAGAAAAACAGCTCTGAGTTCCAACAGATTGATGTGGAGCAGAGATTCCTGAGGGGACCATAATCCCTGGGTGGAGAGGTCGCCCATGTGAGCTCCCCATCCCAAGAGGGATGCATCTGTAGTAAGGGTCAAGGAATGGAACAGAGGGATGAAAGGCACCCCCTGTCTCAGATTGCTCTGATCCTGCCACCACTGAAGGGCCTGGATCAGAGTTCGAGTCACTGGGATTAACTTGGATAGAGGATCTCTTCTTTGAGACCAGAAAGCTCTCAAATGGAACTGAATGTCCTCATCTGAAATCTTGCTCCTTGCACCACCACTGTGGAGGCAGCCATGGCCCTAGGATCTGCAGGAAATGCCTTGCTGGTCGAGGACCTGCAGAGTGAGAAGGACTGGCCAGGGCCACTAAGGTCCTTACCCTTTCCAAGGGAAGGAAGGCTCTGGCCTGCTTTGTGTCCAGTTCTGCACCTATAAAGGTGAGTACCTGGACAGGTTCCAAAACTGACTTTGAAGATTGAGAAGAAATCCCAGAGGTAAGCAGCTGCTGGGTAACTAGCAGGTGTGATTTGACCTGGTCTGGAGCCTGACCCACAATGAGCCAGTCGTCCAGGTAGGGAAAATGGCAATCTTTGCCTTCTTAGATGAGCGACTGCTACTGCCAGACATTTTGTGAACACCCTTGTGGCAGAAGTGAGGCCGAAGGCATTGCTCTGAACTGATATAATGGCCTGAGGGCAGTTCGAATCTGAGGTACTTTCGATGGGAGCTTCTGATAAGAACATGGAAGTAGGCATCCTTGAGGTCCAGGGAGGCTAGCCAGTCCCTGGCCTTAGGGAGGTAAAATCATTCCCAGTGCCACCATTTTGAACTTTGGCTTTAAAAAGGTGCTTGTTTAGATATCTTGGATCCAGAATAGGCCACCACTCTCCTGTCTTTTTGGGGTAAGGAAGTACCTGGAGTACAGACCCTTGCCCTGGTGAGGGAGAAACCCTTTCTACAGCTCTGAGAGCCAAGAGGGTTGAGACTTCTGTTTCCAAAGCAAGAGTCTCTAAAGGTTTGTGGTGAAAAGATCTGGCTCTCATCTTGGAAATTTTTGAAGCTGAGAACCAGACCCTGGCTCACTACTTCCAGGACCCACCTGTCTGAAGTTAAAGACTCCAGTCCTGGACAAAGTGAGCCAACCTGCCCCTACAGGTAGTGGAGAGCTGACCCTGGGCATCCCATCAGGGTGCCTGTTTGGCAGGGGCTTTAGGCTGAGGGGTGGAAGCAGGCCTGCTCAAACCCGTCTGCCTCTCCTCTGAAGAACCCCTCTGTACATAGGCTGAAGAGGAGGCCTGGGTCTGGTAAAAGGCCTGTGAAAAGGCCTACCCCTACCCCTGGGGCTGCCTCTGAGGAGTGGCTTGCCGTTCCTTGGCTTGTGCACTCCTGTAAGTGGTTCTATATTCATCCATTTTCTTCATATAATTCTCTGTCTGCTCCCCAAACAGAGAATTTCCTACACAGGAAAATCCATGGCCTTAGACTGGGTATCCTGTGACAAAGTAAGTACACCTGAGCCAGGCCAATCTCTGAAAAGCCACAGATGTAGCCATGACTAGAGGATACATCGTTAGAATCCACTGCAGCATGGAATTGCACCTTAGATGCCTCAATACCATCAAGAGCCACCTGTTTCAGCTCCTTTGCAAGCTGGCCAGGGACCTGTTTGGCTAAGGCCATGACAGTATCCCATCTAGATTTCTGGTATCTCGCAACATAAGCCATATAGTTTGCTTGTCTGAGTCCCAAGGATGCTGCCATGTATTGTTTTTTGGCCATGGCATCAACCTTCCTGGAATCCTTGTCAGGAGGATGTGAAGCCAGTGGAATATTAGCTTTATCACAGGCTGCAGCCTGAACTACCCCAACATGACTGCATTGCTGTGAAAGAAAATCTGTATCAGGACCTGACAAAGTGTACCTCCTGTCCATCTTTTTATCCACAGGAGGCACAGAATTAGGAGCTTTTAAAATGTTTATTGTTTGTTTTCTAAGAGATTTATGTAAGGGATGGACAACCTCCTGGACTCTGGGATATCCATCATCTCCACATAGTCAGGCTCTCTTGCTCATCCAAAGCCTCCTCTAAGGGAAGCTGGAGGGTCTCAGCAACTTTTTTATAAAACAAAAAATGAGAAGGGGACTCAGAAAGCCTAGGGGGAGACTCACCTGAAGGTCTGTCTGGGGAGATGTCTGGTTCAATGGGCACATCCAGACTTTCAAAGTCACATTCACACTGATCATAATCCTCATCCCCCTCCTCTGGTTCATAGAACTCTTCTATATCATAATCCTGAACCATTGGAACCGACCAAACCGACCTTTTGCCAGACAGTGGCGGTTCGGAGGGAACCGGGGACAGGGACTAGACAATCTGTATTGCCCTGGCTATCTCTGCAGCAGTTGGAGAAGAAATTTTGGACTCCAAACCTGCTGATTTTTTAGTTTTCTTTGCTGGAACTGGCTCCTCAGAGCCAGCTTTTCGTTTGGCCGAGGAAGTCTCGCCCTGGTCAGAGGGCACTCCCTCCGGTTCGGTTGGCACCGAACCGGCTGGCCATCCGGGTCAGCGGACGCTTTAGCCTCTGTCCCCTGGAGCCTGCCCACTCTCTTGTCCAGGGTGGCTGCAGGAATTTTTACAAATCTGGCAGTCTGAATTGAGGGTGGTCAAACCCACAGACAATGAACAGATGTAGTGTGGGTCAGCCTGGCAAAGGCTTCCCCACAGACACTACAGTGTTGAAACCAGTGGGGCCGTGTTTTCTTTTGGGTTTCTCAGACATGATGCCAGCCTAACCAACAAACTTGCCCTTTTAATGGCAGTGCCAGGCAGACACCATATCGGTTCCAAACTGTGTCACGAATTATGGAAAAAACCGTAATGAAATCCGTTTTTTTTTTTAGAACCGATAAGAACCGGGAACCACACTCTAAGAAGCCTTAAAAGGCTTTAAACTTAAATTTTAATACAATTCGATCGGTTCAACCGAACCGATAACACTTTACAAGTTCCACACAGAAAAACCTATCTATTACTTACGATTACCATAGACAGAGCTTGAACCGATCGGTTTTGCGGTTAAAATAATTAAATCGAGGTTAAATTCAACCGAGAAATAGCGCTTTGGAACCAAGAAATGAACCGATCAACAGGAGGAATCTCCGGAGCGACTGTTCAGTGAGGCGGAGTAAAGAATCTGATGGTTTCAGTTTGAAACCACCCTAACAGAGCTTCTGAACCGAGCTCGCGCTCTAAGCTCCATGCTCTGCATAGAAGTTAATTCTTTCACCTCCAGAGCAGTTCTAAGGCTGGGACAAACTGCAATAGTCATAATATAGCAAGACTTCATGTTGTTTGAAGTAGAGGAGGCACTGTGGGTTACCCTGGAAACAGGTTATGGCACAACGATTCACACAGGGTGGTATACAGACCCCCATCTCAGGGGAGGCAATGGACAAGGAAATGATAGAAGGCATCCTTAGAATGGCAGAAAAGGAGAGATATTGTTGATGGGGGACCTGAATATGCCAGACATTAGCTGGAGCACCTGCCTGCAGCCACATCAAAAGCAAGTTTATTCTTGATGCTCTACAGGGGGCATGCCTCAAACAGCTAGTGGTGGAACTCATTAGGGAGGGAGCAATCTTAGACCTGGTACTGTCAAATGGGGATGGAGAAAGGATCTGAGATTTAGAAGTGGGTCTCCATCTGGGAACAAGTGACCACCAAACAGTGTGGTTCACGATAAACACAACCATATAGTAGGCCATACAAAAGCAAGGGAGTTGGACTTTAGGAGGGCTGACTGGGAAAAAGGAGAGTGCCTCAGAAAAGCACTAGCAAACTGGCAAGAAGGAAGGTGGAGGAATAATGGGAAAAAACAAAACAGCCATCACAGAGGCAACAAGCCTGTGTGTGAAGCAAATCAACAAAGCACAATGAAGGAAAAAAAAAACACTATGGTTCTCAAAAGAGGTGGTGGGAAGGTCAAGCAGAAAAGGTAGCATTCAGGAAGTATAAGGAAACACAGAAGGAGCAGGACAGAAAAGTACCAGTTAAAGCAGAAGGAAGTGGGAAGACAGTCAGAATAGCAAAAGCCCAAACTGAGAAAAGATAGCCAACTCAGTAAAGAGGGATAAAACCTTTATAGGTACATTAGGGAGCGAGAAAGATGAAGGAAGGGCTAATGAGGGCTTATTAAAGGGAAGGGAGGGTGGGCAGAAGATGGCAGTGAAAAAGTAGGGATACTGAATGAATACTTCTGCTCAGTATTCAAAAATGAAGGAGGGAGATACCTAAATCGAAGAATAGAAGCACTCTGGATAGGAGGTCGATACCAGACCATTCACAGAAGAAAGGGTTCTGAAAGAACTCTTAAAACTGAAGGTGGATAAAGCAATGGGACCTGACAGGATTCACCCAAGAATTCTAAAAGAATGAAGAGTAGAACTAGTGACACCACTGACTACCCTTTTTAACAAATCATGTGAGGATGGTGTGGTACCGGAGGACTGGAGGAGGACAGACATGATTCCGCTTCACAAAAGTGGGAGCAAGACAGAGGCATGGCAAGGCAACTTCTCGATTCAGGGAGACCACTTTATTTAAGAGAAAAACTACAGAAAGTGGAACATACTTATGAACTGAGACGCACAACAAAACTGAGGGAGTTCAAAATAACCACACCAAGAACTAGGATAGGAAAAATGTCTTTGCCTATGCAGCAATAAATTCTGGAATGAGTTAAGATTCAAGGAAAACATAGATATGGGTTCACATGAATTTAATACTGCCTTGAAATATGAATTAGCAGTAAGCTGTACTTGTTTTGATTAAGTATAGAAGGTTTTAAGAAAATTGTCGTAAACTTTGTTATATTTGATATGTGCAACTGTTTTCACATGTAAAACAGGAATGCCTTGTAAATGGATTTTATCCTAATGATGTAAAATGAGTCATTTTGTATCCTGCATAAAATAAATGCTTTTACTACTACTAGGAAACTACAAACCTGTTAGTTTGACCTCAGTGGTAGGGAAAATGATGGAATCACTTCTAAAGGAAAGAATTGTTGAGTTCCTAGAGGCCACTGGGGCACAGGACCCAAGGCAGCATGGATGCACAGCAGAAAGGTCATGTCAGACAAATCTAATAGATTTCTTTAACTGGGTGACCAATGTAGTAGACTAGGGAGGGGCTGTAGACATGGCCTACCTAGACTTTAGCAAAGCATTTGACACAGTCCACACAAAAGATTAACATACAAGTTAGCCAGCCTTAGAGTGGGTCCCATAGTGGTAGCTGGGTAAAAAATTGGCTGGACAACAGGATACAGAGGTAATAGTAAACCAAGTTAACTCTGAAGAAAAGGTGGTTAGTAGTGGAGTACCGCAGGGTTCAGTACTGGGACCGGTCCTCTTTAATGCCTTTATAAGTGACATTGCAGTGGGACTGGTAGGAAAAGTATGTCTCTTTGCAGACAACACAAAGATCTGCAACAGGGTTGATATAGAAGGTGGGGTCGAGAGGATACAAAGGGACTTGACAAGGTTGGAGGAATGGTCAAGTGTATGGCAGCTTAGATTCAATGCAAAGAAGTGCAAAGTAATGCACCTGGGAAACAAAAATCCAGGGGAATAGTACACAATGGGGGGTGAGATAATAACAACAGAAATGGAAAGGGACCTGGGGGTGTAGTCATAGCAGATGACCTTAAGGTGGGAAAGCAATGTGAGAAGGCAGTAGGGAGGGCTGGTGGGATACTAGGATGCATAGGGAGAGGCATCACCAGTAGAAAACAGGAAGTTATCCCTCTGTACAGACAGTTAGTGAGACCCCATCTGGAGTTCTGTGTCCAGTTCTGGAGACCCCATCACCACAAGGATGTAGACAGAATGGAGGCTGTCCGGAGGAGGGCAACTAAAATGGTGCAGGGTCTGCACCAGAAGACATACGAACAGAGATTGAAGAAGCTTAATATGTATACACTCGAGGAGAGGAGGGAGAGGGGGAACATGATAGAAACTTTCAAGTACATCAAGGGAATCAACAGAGTCCAAGAGGGTAGCATCTTTCAGACAAAGAGATGTGCAAGAACAATTGGACACAATTTGAAGATAGAGGGGTGACAGCTCAGAGGTAATGTGAGGAAGTATCTTTTCATGGAGAGGGTTGTGGATACATGGAACAGCCTTCCTGAGGAGGTAGTGGAGTCAAAAACAGTGGGGGAATTGAAGAATGCATGGGACAGACATAAGGCAATTCTATTGGGGGGTAGGAGGAAGTAGGCTGTTGGTTAACTAGGATCTGCAGTCTATCCATTAGGTAGGGAAATGGGCAGACTAGGTGGGCCAAGCAGTCCTTATCTGCTGTCACATTCTATGCTTCTATGTTTCTAAGAACACAAAGGGGGGAAAGGACCATGAAAGAGGAGGAAGGGAGTGGTTGGTGTGGGGGTCGGTAAGCTATAGTGATATGAAACTAAGAGCTGCACAATCAGGCAGACTTGATAGAACTGTGGACCTTTTTCTACCAACGGTTTTGTATGTTCACATGAGCTCTCTCTCTCTCTCTTTCTCTCTCTGAACTATTTCTGGGTGCTGCTTGCAGCTCCCACTCACTAGTTCCCCCTACAAAACCATATGCTATAAAAAAATCAAATGGGGCGATCATACACAACTCACCTTGTTATTCCATCTCGGGGTTGAGTTAATTGCATTGACCTCTGGAGCTTTACTTCGAGATCCATATGTTGTTATCTCTGTTCCTTGATGGAAACACAGGCTTGTTGTGTATGGCAACCATACATTACTCCTTATATTGTATATACATATTGTAATGTGTGACCTGGAGATGTACATTGAGGTGTAACAGCACATTTCCTGGTATCCTGGAGTGGATTATATTGACCTGTTTTATTGACAGACAGCATGTTGCTCAGAAACATAGAAACACAGAGCATAACGGCAGATAAGGGGTGCTGGGCCCACCCAGTCTGCCCATTAAAGTAGTAATTTCATCATACTGGGAATCAAACATGGGCAAGTCATATGGGAAAGAACACTGAGGAACAACTTGAACTCCCCTTCCCTCACCTTGGACAGCCACCAGACCTGGGCAGAAGACCTCAGTTTAATGTCTCATAGAATGGATGGCAAGGTACTGCAACAGTGAATCCTCCTCCTATTGCTGCATTGCATTGTTAGTGTTGGGTATTAGCTCAAGTTCCTAGTATGGAACAAACTCATAACCTTTTAACCCAGAGAGACAAATGTGCCCTTACTCAGCCACTGGCACTGTTGTCTTAATATCAAGCCTATCAAGCCATGTAAGGAAAAGATAAGCCAATGTAGTATTATCATTTTTAAACTAATAATGAGAACATGCAATTCCATGTGTTTTCTCTAATTTATTTAATAATTGCAAATTTATTTGGTCTCAGAAGGTTAACAGCTTTTAATAAATGCAATCTGAAAGCATGTGTTGTCAAAGCATGGATTAATAACTTCCTTGATTCTGAAAGATCCAGGCATTTGTAAGATTTATTAACTCGGTAATTTCTAACCATGTCATTTTGTTTGCTCATTTAAGATGTTCAGGAAAATGTGAAATAAGCATTATTGCTTGTAATGCCCAAGGTTACGAACTTGACAGCTAATCAGCTTATTACATGGTCTATACTATATATCTGCAATGGTTATTAAAGAGCTCAGTGTACTTCCTGAAATGAATATTAATGTTCAAAAGTAGTGAACACGTACTTTTTAAATCTGAGCTATTTGTTTTCTTTCCCCTTTGGTAATTGAATGATTTGCTACCTGACAGCAATAGGTTTGATGTGTGGAAAAATACGCTCCCTGTAGACTGATACACTGTAACTAGTTCTAGTCCCCCTTCTTCATCTTCATGGACTGTCGCATCACAATTACAATTAACCAGGAAGGGTCACTCACCTGTTGATGGTTGGTCACCTGTGATGTCATAATGGTGAGGTTGGTCACCTGTGATGTCATAATAGGTGAGAGTTGGTCACCTGTGATTTCGTAATAGGTGAGGTCACTATGCAAGTATTTCAATTTATTTTACAGGGTTATGCCAGGAAAGGTGCACTAAGCTGACAATTGTTTCCAAAGAGTGTCCTAGGAGCTACAAGGAAGTTAAGTGACTTGCTCATAGTCACTTACAATGCAAGTGGTGGCTGTGGTATTCAAACCCAGTTCTCCAGGTCCTCTAGGTTTGCAGCTCAGTGCTCTTAGCCACTATGCTATACTGCCTCCCTTTAAGTACAAAAAGGAATGGAACTAGGTATGCAAGTCATCAGGTAAAGAACTGCTCCTTACATCACACTTACTTAGTATCAGGTTAAAAATCCTTCTAATGAGAAAATGGGTAAACAAAACGAGCATTTGTCAATGCCGAATGTTGTCTCACTGGCATTGGCATTGGTAGTGCAGGAGTTAGAGATGCATAATAGGAATGGCAGTGAAGTATTGAAGTGACGCCAACCCCACCCCCCACCCTGTAGAGACTGGCAGGCATTGGGGTGTACCTTTGGGTCATTAGTTATAACACTCATACCATTTTACCTCACCCTACCCTATAGACACTGACAAGTGTCGTGGTATGCTTTGGGGTCTTCGGGCATTATACTTTCCCCATTCCATAAGGAAATATGCTGAGGTGGGTGCAGTATAGGAGAAAAGGGTGAACTTTGTAGCTGAACACTCCAAGGCACACCACGATGCCTGTCACTGGCTGCAGGGTGGGGTGGGGATGGAATGACGTGAGCATTACAGCCGATGATCCCAAGTCACACCCCCTGAGGCCTATCAGTCTCTACAGGGTAGGGTGCTACAGTTGGAAACCCTAACGCCGTAGGCATGTGTTGGTATTTTCACTCCAAATTTTCAACATAGGCTTTTTGTGACACCACCTCATGAAGAGCGGCACTATCAGTTTGTTAACTGAAAAGTGGTTTTGCACAGCGGCTATGCGGCGACACTGGAATGAAAACACATTTTGGGCAGTATGTGGAAAATGACAACTGTATTGTTCATGAGGAGATGCAAAAAAATGGCAACGTTGAAAATCTGGAGTGAAAGTATGAAAAATTGGTGAAGTCATGAGCATGCATAGAAACTGCACAAAACTCATCCATAACCCAATTATTTTTTGTGATTTTTTTGACCATATTTTCAACATAATCATTTTGGGACCTCCCCTCATGAACAGCGGCACTGTGATTTTGTTAATTTGTCCCAAAAGTTGATTTCCCACAGTGACCATGCCATTGTGCACCACAGGTGCGAAAACACATTTTGGGCAGGATGTGAAACAATGACATAGAAACATAGAAACATAGAATTTGACGGCAGATAAGGACCACTTGGCCCACCCAGTCTGCCCATTTCCCTGCCTACTGGATAAGCTGCAGATCCTAGTTAACCTGCAGCCTACTTTTCCTACCCCCATCCCCTAAATTGCCTTATGACTGTCCCATGCTTGAATTCCACCACTGTTTTTGACTCCACGACCTCCTCCGGAGGCCGTTCCATGCATCCACAACCCTCTCTGTGAAAAATACTTCCTTAAATTACCTCTGGAGCCACCCCCATCTTCAAATTGTGCCCCTTGTTCTTGCACACCTCTTTTTGAAAGATGCTACCCTCTTGGACTTTGTTGATTCCTTGAGGTACTTGAAAGTTTCTATCATGTCCCCCTCTCCCTCCTTTCCTCGAGGCTATACATATTAAGCTTCTTTAGTCTCTCTTCATATGTCTCCTGGTGCAGACCCTGCACCATTTTAGTCCCTCTCTGGACAGCTTCCATCCTGTCTATGTCTTTGTGAAGTCTGGGTCTCCAGACTGCAGTACTAATCATAAGGAGGTGTGAAAAAATGCCAGTGTTGAAAATCTGGCGTGAAAATATTGCAAATTTACGAGTTACAAGGGTGTCATTTTATGAATTTCACCACCACATTTTCAGCATAGGCATATTAGGACCTCTGCTCATGAACAGTGTCACCATCATTTCCTCAAACTGTCCCAAAAACTGATTTCACACAGTGACCGTGCTTTTCTGTGCCAGATGTGTGAAAACACATTTCGACCAGGATATGTAAAATCTGGAGTGAAAATATTACAAATTCATGAAATTATGAGTGTGCGTGGAAACTGCGCATTGCACGCTCATAAAACAGCCATTATTTGGATTGTTTCCACCAAATTTGCAACATAGGCTTTTTGAGAGCCCCCCTCATGAACAGTGGCACTGTTGTTTCCTTAATCAGTCCTGAAAGGTGATTCCGCATAGTGACTATGAAATCACCTTTCGGGACAGAATAACCCCATGACAGTGCCTGAATTCATGAGGAGGGATCCCAATAACCCCATGTTGAAAATTTGGTGTCACAATTCCCAAAAATAGCCAAGATATGCACCACAGTTGAAAAAACCCTATTTATGCCATTATACAGCTTACCGGCATTTCTTCAGTTGTGACCAGCTTTGAAGAGTGCTGAACTATGTTCGGTCACGAAAATGTCGCGCAGGCTCTGAAGGTAAGTATGAGGTATGGGGTGTGTGGGGAGGCAGGGTGCGCATTAAATACGAGGAAGCCAAGCGCTGCTGCTGGCTTATTAAGGAATGATGACGAACCTACTGATGTGTGCCCTGCATTCACCCACAGTGACCACACCTCCAAATCTGCTACTATTGCAATATGTTGGCAGGCTCGCACGCGTGAGCCAACATAAAAATACTTCAGAAATAAAAAGAAATAACTAACATGTTTAAATATTGGTAACACATTCTGTGTGCTATTTTGGGGGCTACTGGCTCTTTAAAGTACACTAATGGCAGACATTTGCTGGTCCATTTCCATGGGAGTAGTGAAGATTGCTGTCTGCTGCCTGGGAAACCAGAAATCGGGTGTGGTCACTGAGGGATGCCATCTTGGAGTTCGCACTGAGCCAGTCACTGAGAGGAGGCGCTCAGCTCACAAAGGACGGAGGGCGTGGACTGCTTAATATTAGTGCAACTCTACTGGATGGTTACAGAGCAGTGTTGCTAACTCCCATGAAGACATCTGCTAGTCCACCTTCTAGCCTGCAGGGGAGCAGTCCCAGTGACTGCACTGATGAGGTGGGACAGGAGGAAAAATGGAAAAATGTCAGGAGACAAACATAATAGTGAAAAGAGGAATTTACTGATTTTAACTTGTTTTATTAGTTCATATTCAGGTAGTGTCCCATTGTGGGTGGCCATTGAACAAGCTCTACTGGGAGCAGAGATGGGCAAAGTGGCCCCAATTCACTATGTGAAGTGATTCGTGGAGTGAAGGTGAATTCGTTGAGTGCTCCACAATGCGAAGCAGAGTACTTCGCATTATAATGGGTAACGCGAAGTCCATTGAAAATAATGGCTTTGCATTACTCCACCTTCCTAAACCACTCCTCTACCAGTTCTTAAGGTGAAGTACATTGACAACAATGTACTTTACCTCACTTCGCTTTGTTTTTAAGTTCCAAAGGTGAATTTTGCAGTGAGTCATGGGATTTCAGGTCACATGACCTCTAGATTGTTCTGCACAGCCTCAGTTTGGGGTAGTGTGTAGGAAGCTGTAGGAGACAATCTGCTCTGAGAGCTCTGTGATTCAAACCTCCTAAAAACTGTTAAAAAAAGCCTTTTTGAGTAATTTTTGCTAAAACTTTAGTTAATCAATTATAGAAACCTTTCTGTGCTCATATCATCGAGCATTTATTGTTTGTATGTGGATTTTGAATGTTAATGTACAACATTCAGTCTGTGTACTAGAGACAGTGGAAGTGTGCTTTGGGGAGGCGTATCTGTGGACTAGGTAGATTAACTTGGAGAAAAGACAGTGCTTTCTGTTCTGGTGATATTTTTCTTGTATAACTGTGTTAATGTACACACAGTAATATTTTTAATAATTCTTGCCATTTTTGCTGATTGTTGTGGTGCAGCAGTGCATAATTTTAGTTTGCTTAAAATATGTGGTTATATTACTGAAGTTTTCAATTTCCTCGCATTACTTAGTGTGTATTATTATGTGTGACGTGTGTCATCAAATCAGACACCTTTTATTGTGCCACATAATAATTTCAGCAATGTGAAACTGCTATCCACTGTAGCTGTGTGATTTTTGTTCTTCTTTGTGGTATCTTCACTGATACTAGTACTAGTGACTGTTACTGCAGCAGTGCAGTACACTGTCCCCACAGCATGCCACAACTGGCAAGGTATACTTTTCCAGACTGGAATTTCTGATGGTGAGCACTGGTTAGGTGTTGTGCCTTTGTGTCTGCATCTCTTCAGTGCACAGCGAATCTTAATCTGTCTGTGCATTTGCATCTCTTTAGGGCCCAATCTCCTTCTGTAACTTAAGTCACAGTTGTTTCTTTGGTTTCCCTTCAGAGTACTGGACAAGTGTGGTGCATAATTCTCCATGAACATTGTACTCATTAATATGCATTATTAAGTCAGGACTATCATCACGAGTCACTCGTGATACAAATCTCGTTCATCATCACGGTCACAAATCACTATTCACGATCACGTCACAAATCACAACATTAATTTTTTTTCTAGTTACTTGGATGTATTGTAAGCCTGTTTTGTAGTATCTCTCCAGACTTCACCACCCCACCATTATACTCATTAATACATGTTTTTAAGTCGGGGAGTTTTATGCTACAGTTCATTGGGGAAGTACAGCCGTAGGCATTCGCGTTTCCAATACAGTTCCATATTAGTTATCTCACACCGTTGACACTGAATAACATTCTTCATCATCACAGTCACAAATGCAGTCACAAATCACGATTCATGATCATGTCACGAATCCCAACACTAATTTTTTGACTAGTTACTTGGATGTATTGTAAGCATGTTTTGTAGTATCTCTCCAGGCTTCACCACTCCTGAGCGCCTCTTTGCAGTAGCGCTGCTAATGCACACAGTCGGCGGCTGGCTGTGGAGGTGAGAGGTGGGCTGTGCCAGTCGCTGGCTGGGGATGGGTGGGGGTGCTGGGTGGACTGGCACAGCTGGGTGGGGCCACTAGACTACCAGGGAATTGTTGATCGTTACTTATTTTATGATGATGGGGGCCTAGACTACATGAGATATGAAGAACAGTATAAATTTTATACAGATTGGGGGGTCCACTAGACTACCAGGCATATGAAGAACATTATTTATTTTATGCACATTGGGAGGGGCTAGACTACCAGGGATCTGCAGAACAGTATTAATTTTATACAGATTGGGGGGCACTAGACTACCAGGGTATGCAGAATATTATTTATTTAATACAGATCAAGCAGAATGAAGCCCCTGAGCAAAACCCACCTCGATGAGGTGCGCTAGACTAGCAAGGATATGAAGCACATTAACCTGTAGGCTTTATTTTTTATTCTTTGATACATAGCGTGCATTTTCTTTGATCAGCGAGCCTGCAAATTCTTTTGAGAGATTCTTTGATCGCGATCGTGCATCGAAAGTGAAGATGAGATGGCCCAATGTAAAAATCTATTTTCTCAGCCCAGGGGTTCTCTAGGAAGTCAAATGAGGGTGGATTTTGCTCAGGGGGCTTTGTTCTATCGAACTGTGGTTTACCGCAATTCCCTCAAATTATTGATTTACAGCATTTTTTATTGTTGATTGTGATCCTGCAAATTCTTTGATCATAAGCCTGCAAATTCTTTGATCACGAGATTCTTTGACCATGATCTTTGATCGCAAAATAGGAACAAGATGGCCAGATTTTTTATAATGGAATAGATAGGGAAATTTTACCAAATTTTGACATTTACTATCTCGGAAACGCTTTGGTCTTTTTACTTGATATTTGAAGGGTGTTTACGGAATGCCCTGTGCATGTAAATTGCAGTGTTTACATGTTGGAATTTTTTTTGTTGGCGAAGATATGGCGGGGCACAGTTTACGCTCTGCCGACAACATTTTGCTTGTGCTGGTGGCTTGAAATTGATAGGATACCTAGCCTTGGTGTCATGGATATAGTTTTCAGTCATTGTGTGTGTCAAATGTCAACAGGTGTGGAACTGTGGCACTCTGATGAATGAAAAATGTCAGTGTCAAACTTTGACATATCTCGGAGACGGTTTGGTCTTTTCACTTGAAATTTGGAGGGTGTTGACAGCATAGCTCTGTATATGTAATTGTGGTGTTTACATGTCAGACAATATATTTTTGTGGAGATATTTCATGCCGCCATTCACATTTTGCAGACAGCATTTTCTATTGTTCTACTATATTAACATTTGTTTGGTGGCTGGCCTTGCTGTTGTCAATGTACTTGTTAGTTATTAGGTGTATAATGTGGGTCAACACTTACAAGTTGGTGGGAGCGCGGGGCCCTTACCAATTTGTGCAACTTTCTACTTTTCTATTCTTTCTTACAAAGTAAGGAAATTCTATGCAAAAAACTTTAATACATCAGTTAGGGTTCTTCAACAGTGACAAAAGCAGGGAAATTCGACATTAGGGTTCCCATCCCTTGCACCCCACCCACCCACCCTCACCAATAGGCATCGGGGGTGTGTGTTGGGGTCGTCGTCTCTAACTCTCACCCCATTCTCTGACACTGCACCACCTCAGCTTGTTTACACATGGGATGGGTGGAGGGCCAACGACCTACACACACGAGCCTCATTGGTGAGAGGCCGAGGTGGGTGCAAGTGAGGAACCCTAATGTCCTTCTTATTGTCGCTGTAGAAGAACCTAACTAATGCATTAACAAAAGACCAATACAGTAATGGCACAGTGAAAGTGAGCAAAAAGCAAGAATACCAGCAATTTTAGAAGCTATGTCCCAAGTGTATTACAGACAGATAGAAAGCACATTACAGAAGAAATGAAATACTACAGAGTTCTTCACAATGCAAAGTCTATTGTGGCAGTTACGGCAGCTCACAGTACAACAAGCTGGAAATCCCTCATGCTCATATCACTCACACACCCTTGATGGTGCTCAAAGCGAGGAGCCCTATTTTTGATGATCTATTGATGGCATACCATTCTAATGTAGGGTCACCTGTGTCCTGCTGTGAAGAGACCCCAAATTGCTATGCTGCTGGGGGTCCTCTCCTCCCCTACCCACCAGTGTTCTCCTCTGGCTCTGTGTGGTTAAATGGGAAAGGAGCAATCAAATGTCAGACTGCAAGGGTGAGGCCTGTGCTCCAACCCCGCCACACCGGATCCACCTTGGGCCTCCTCCCAGGCTGATTGCATTCACAACAAGCTCTTTTTCAATGGATCCTTGTTAGCTGGGGGAAACTGTATGTCATGTTCCTGCAGAAATTCAGATGTGTCCAATATAGCATGAGCGGTTGGTGGCATGGTGGGAGTCTTTTAAGTGCCTCCCAGTAGAAAGCAGCAGGCAGAAGGCAGTGGTGATTGGCCAGAATAGTGGGAGAGGAGGTATAGCTTGTACCTGATTGATGTCCTCTTTAAATCCATTCAGTGAGCTTCAGGGCAGCAAATCTGTGGGCAGGTTTGAAGGTCAGTGTAATGCTGGATGGAGGTGCTTTCAGCAGGCACCAAGCTCTCCAGACCCCAGAGTCCTTTCAATGAAGTGAGGTATGGCTGCAGAAGGCATACCATCACATTTTATCTTGAGATGTGATGAGATGCCCTCTTCAGCTAAGAGGATTTTAGGCAGAATGGAACAGGCTGGGAGGTGACCGAGAGAGGTCCAGTCAGCAGTGATCAGAGGGAAAAAGAGTTGGGGGGAAAAAAATGAAAATAATAAAAAACAAAAACATCAACAATGTCAGACTAACAAACACTGATGATCCACTAACACCAACCATTGATGATCCTTAACAGTTCTGCCTCAGTGAAACACCCCCTCCTCCCCAGTGGACAGCAGAACATACACACACACACACACCACCAGACTGTTCCTCAACTCCCCCCAGATAAAGATAACACGCTAATACTAAACACACTTGATCACCTGATGAAGATCACCTGGACCTGTCCCCAGCGCATCACAGTTGTGCTGCGCCCCAGGCTTGCGCCACTGCCTGGTGCAGTCTGAATATCTAGCTCAATAAGTTTGAGACAATAATCCGCCCCCCACAAGCGGTTGATCTGCCAGCCTCCATCACCAGATCATGTGAGTTACAGTAATAAAAAAGTAACAATAAAAATAATTACCCCTAAAATTTGTGCCACTGGGTAAAACAGTAAGCTTCTCTATATACAATGCAGTCAGAGGTCTTCTGTTAAAATCCTTACATGTCTCAGATTTATGATTTCTCCCTCCAACTCATGCTTTGACAGCTATTAAAGATCTGAATGTCAGGTGTCAGTCAGAGTATACCCCTTCTTACAATTGTATTTATTTTAGTTATTGAAAAGTTTCATCACTCCTCTAATAGGTTTCATAGGTGGGAAGTCAAGCATATAGCTTGTGCCAAGAAGACTTGCCATTTTATATGGGACTTATTGTTTTCTTAAGAAAATGTCTGTCTAATTTGTTTTTTAAATATTTGTGTGGTGTCACTTTCCATGATATCTCTTGGCAACTCGTTCCATGGTTTGACCACTCTTTGGCTAATCCAAGATTCCCGTCTATTTGTTTTATATGTCTCACCCATTAATTGGAAGATATGTGTTCTAGTGTTTGTGTTTAGCATCTTTTATTCCAATCCCACACATTACCATAAGTCCTTGTTTCTATATGCACCGTAGACAAGACACAAATCTCCTTGTTGTCTCCTATATTCAAATATATACATATCTAGTTCCTGAGTCTGTCTTCATAAGTTTGATTTTTCAGTCAATATATGCTTTTGTCACTCTTCTCTGTATTTTTTCTATGGGTCTATGTCCCTCCCATGTGACAGATCCAGAATTGGTACTAAACTCAGTAAGGGGTCTCACTAGAGAACTATGTACAGTAGTGGAATGATAACAGTGCTGTCTCTGCTCTTTATATTCCTCAGGATACAGTTCATCGTTTTGCTGGCTTATTTTGATACCTCTGTACTCTGTTGTTTAAACAACAGTTTATTTGATAAATTGTGTGGGAGACAGTATACGCAGTGGTTTAAGGCTCTGAGTTGCAAATTTGGTGACATCCAGCAGACTAGACCTGGGTTTGAATCCCACAGCTTCCACTTGCATACTGTGTGATCTTGAACAAGTCACCTAACTTCCGTGTGCTCCCAGGTTGCTCCTGTAAAAAAGCTTTCAGCTTAGTGTGCTACTCCTGGTTAAAACAAATAAAAAAAAAAAAAAAAAAATACTCCTAGGTCTCTTTCGACCTCTGTTGTTTTTAAGGTAATGTTGTTTGGTGTACATTTGACTCATTTATTTTTATTCCCAAAATGTATCACACAGCATTTGTTACTAATAAAGTTCATTTTATTTTCTTATATATATTTGATTTAAATCGGTTTGAAGATTTGTGATATCCTGCTCAGCTTTTGAGATTGCTCCTATTTTGCTTTCATCTGCTAATTTAATCATCCAGCTGTTTGTGGCTATCTGAAGTGCGGATATGAAAATACTGAACAGAAAGGGCCCCAAGGCAGAGCTCTGAGGCACGCCTCTTGTCACCTCTCCCCAGTTAGACATTTATCCTCTGATACGCAGTTGCTGCATTCTATTGTTTAACCATGCTGTTATCCATTTAACTGTTGCTGAGTCTACTTTGAACTCCTCAGTGGTTCTATCAGTTCTGAATGTAGCACTAGGTCAAGCTGCCTTTGAGAAATGTGAATGCTGTAGCATCCACGGGTAGACCTCCATCTAGTGCCCTGCTAACATGTTCGTAGAAGTGTATTAGGCTGGTTTGGCACGATCTTCATGATGTAAATCCATGTTGTGTTGCATCTATCAGCCCTTTCTTTTTTGCTATGTGTAAGGTGAGATGATCTTTAATGTATTCTTCCATGATTTTGCTCTGTATGCAGGTCAAACTTATTGTTCTATTGTTTTGGCAGTCAGTTCATATTCCTTTTTTGAATATCGGAATTACATTTGCCGTTCTCCAATCATTGAGCACAACGCCTGTTTCCAATGATTTCCTGAATAATGTGGTTATTGGACCTGCTAGACTGGTTGTCAATTCTTTCAAAATTTGTGGATGTAACCCATCTGGTCCTGGTGATTTATTGATTGTTAGCGTTTGTAACTTGAGCATTCTATTGTGTGGGATGAATAATATTTTGTTATCTGAGTTACAATGCATTTCTGTGTTTCTTTGGTTAGAATTAGCATTAGTATTCAGTGTCTCTTTTGGTTGTTGTACACTTAAAAAGTGTTTATTGAAGTGTTCAGACTTTGTTTCATCATTTATAATTGCATTTCCTTCTTTTAATGAGCCTACTTGGTTTGATCCTTTCTTTTGTTTACTGATATAGTTAAACAAGTTTTTTTTGTTGTCTTTAGTTTTGTTTGCAATCCTTCATTTTCATTTGTTTTTGCAGATTTTATTGCCTTTTTATAGCTTGCTGCTATGGATTTGAATTTATGCCAGTTTAGTGTAGATGGATTTATCTTGTATATGCCATATAGCCTTTTCTTTTTATTTATTAGTTTCTGTTTCATTTTGTTAAACCATGCTGGCATCTTAGCCTTTGTATTATATTTTATTCTGCTGGGTACATATTCATTTGTACAGAAGGTAAATTTTTTGTTTTAGTCATCCCCATGTCTCTCCAACATTTAATATTGCCAGTTCTGATTCCCTGTTCCAGTTTCCTAAGAATGTTTTCACTTTGGCATAGTTAGCTTTGTTCCAGCATTTCATTATAGTGATGCCCTTTGATGTTAAGGTACCCTCTCGTAAAGTAAAGTAAATTCTATCATATTATGGTTATGTATTCACAGCGGTTCTCTGACCATACACTGATGTAATTCATCCTCCATATTACTTAATACTATGTCTAGAATATTCGTATTTCCTGTATTTTGTTTGACATGTTTTTCCATGTTGTTAGTTATGATAACGTCAAGAAGCCAAATGTATGTTCGAAATTAGTTGTCCCTTTGTATTCATTTCAGGATATGTTTGGTAAGTTGAAATCTCCTAGTATTAGTGTTTTCCCTCTCAACTCCATGTTTTTAATACAATGTAAAAATGTGTTGTTTTCATCAGGGTTAAGCCTGGGTGCCCTGTAACAAACCCCTATGGTAATTTTTTCCCTACCAGGTTGCATCAGTTTCACCCATATTTGCTCTCTGTTTACATTCTCCTTGTCTTGTGTTATTTTGTAAACTTCATATATTTCCTTTATATAGAGAGCAGCTCCACCTCTCTTTTTCCTATGCTGTTTTTGTAGAAAAGCTTGTATCCTGGTATTTCAGTATCCCAGTCATCTTCCTGCCACCAGGATTCTATTATAGTGCATATACTTATTTCTTCTTTAATATATAGTGTGTGTGTGTGTGTGTGTGTGTGTATATATATATATATATATATATATATATATGTGTATATATTACGGTAGTACGGTAGTGCTACCATAGTTAGGGTTGAGGAGCCATTTCTATGTTAAACCCCAAAACTTTGCACCTTAATAACTTTGCAACCGTTTGATGGATTTGCCTGAAATTTGGAATTTATGATCAAGAACCATAGGCCTTGGGATCTGCCAAGTTTTGTACTGGTTGGATATACAGCTGTGGAGTTATTAAGTGTGATCTGTGCGCATTTACGCTTTTCTGGAATTCTGTGGTCGCGCCTACAGGTCGTACAGTTTGCGTGACCAGCCCGAAATCTTCAGGGAACATGCAGCCAGGGTCCCCGATGTGCCTTTCAAAGATTTCATGAAAAAATATTAAACGGTTCAAAAGTTATTCAAAAAACAGTTTCCCATTATAAGTCAATGGGAAAAGTTAACAAAAAGTTCAACACTTTCGCAAATGCATTTTTACTTTCGCAAATGGGCCTGTTACTTTCGCAAATCGGCCATTTTGTTTTCAGTTGGTGATCAGAAAAATGGTTGGCATTTAAATTTGGGACCCTCTAGCAACCTAACTTTTTTTTGTATTCACCTAGTTGGGCCCTGAGGATGCTTGCCATGTCTTTATTTTGTGGTAAAACACCCAGAAATATGTTTTCAAATTTCTGGAAAAGTACTACAAATTACTTTCGTGCTCACGAAAGTGTTGCAAGCCTGCAGCTTTACGAAAGTGCGACAATAGTTTTCTAGTCTGTGGGAAAATGACAGCAATTCTTTGGCACTGCGATGCAAAAGAACCGTTGGGAGTTTTGAGCTGAAATTTGGAGGAGCAGACGACATCTCACAGATGTGCCTTTCAGTGTTGTATTGAAAAAATATTACATGGCGGCAAAGTTACGGCACTCCAAAGTTGACAGGTTTTCCCATAGGATAACATTACGACGCCCGACACATTACAGAAATCCTTTGGCACCCTGCTGCAAAATAACGGTTTGGTCTTTTTTCCTGAAATTTGGAGGGAAGACAGCCAACAGCCCACAGATGTGCCTTTCAGTAGTTTGGTGAAAAAACATTACAGGGAGGCAAAGTTATGGCGCTCCGAACTTTTCTTTTTTTCCCATAGGATAACATTACGGCGTTCGCCGCGCCTTTCAGGGCCCGTATCTCGGAAACAGTGCGAGATACGGACTTTTCGTCGGAAAATTTCTTAGCCCCACAATGGGGCTAAGATTCAAATTAGCCAGGACAGTTGTAAATAATATGACTTTTAAATTTTTTTTCTACATTGTATGGTTCCTGAGATATAATGTATTTAGTATTCCAAGATCTCATTTTCTGCGCCGATACTCATTATTTTGCATACATTATTTGTACTCACTGTCTTTCTCAATGCAGGTTTTGGGGAAAACCAGCCTGTGCGCTTACATTACTGTTACTGTTGCCCTTTCTGCTTGCGGTTCCGTACCCGTTTCACTTACCGTTGACGTCTGCGCCACCATGTGCGTTATCCTTTGCGTTTTCATTTGCGCTTGCGTTTCTGTTATTTTTTGCCATTTTCTGTCTACAGTACTGTTTATCTTTCTGTTTCACTTTACATCACCATGCCCATTGACATTTCTGTTTGCAGGCACCATGTTACTATGTGACAACACATCCGTGGCAGACCATTCCGTCTACATCACCATATCGTTACCCTTTCTGTTCTCATTCGTGCTTGTGTTTCCATGCATTGCCACTGTTAGCATTTCTGTTTGCATTGCTGTCCCTGTTAGTATGCCACAAGACATCATGTGGGTGGGAGCATTGACAGGTGGTGGGAGCCGCCAGCCTAGAGGGCACCGCCAGCCCCTCGCTGCTGCATTACATTCACTACTTCTTGTTATCATTCTCAAAAAGAAGGGAAATTAGAGGCAAAAACTCAGTTTAATGCATTAGTTAGAGTTGTTCCACAGCGACAAAAGTGAGAATTCGCTGATAGGGTTGAAAAACCCCATACACCCCACACCCAACCGGCATTGGGATGTGCATTGGGATCATGAGTCCTAACTCTCACCCCATTCTCCTATACTTCTGCTGCTTTACACAGGTCATGGGGTGAGAGTTAGAGCTTATGATCCCAATGCACACCCCAATGCCACCACGTGCGTCATCCTTTGCGTTTTCATTTGCGCTTGCGTTTCTGTTACTTTTTTGCCATTTGTGTGTACCACACTGTTTCTCTTTCTGTTTCACTTTGCGTCACCATGCCCATTTACAGGCACCATGTTACTATGTGACCAGACATCACGTGGCACACCGTTCCTGTCTACGCCACCGTGTGCATTACCCTTTCTGTTATCATTTGCGCTTGTGTTACCATGTGTGCCACTGTTAGCATTTCTGTTTGCATTGCTGCTCCTGTTACTATGCCACAAGACATCATGTGGCAGGGCCGAAGACCCAAAGGAGCCCAGCGATACTCCACCGCATTACATTCACTATTTCTCAATATCATTCTCAAAAAGGAAATTAGAGGCAAAACTCCGTTTAATGCATTAGTTAGGGTTGTTCCACAGCGACAAAAGTGAGGAAATTCGTTGTTAGGGTTGAAAACCCTAACTCTGAATTCACCCCCAGCACCACACACACACAGACACACACACACACATTCAAGTATGGGGGAGGACCAAGTCAACACAACCAATGACAGACATCCAGCAGCAGGTGACAGAAATAACAAACAATTGTCTAAATGTACTACGAGACATCCCCACCCACCTGACCAGGTACTGCATGCTCAGTGGAGATCAACAGCAAAACTGAGGCCATGTACACCAAGCGTACACATCCCTGATTGCAGCTGCACCAACGTACCACACTTAGTAGTTGCATGGCCTTACCTACCGATGCCCCACACACACCACAACTGGTACTGTGCCGTTATTCAATATAAATGCTGAAGGTGCATGATGACAGTTGTAGAAAGGTTTAACACTACTGAGTATACATTAATTAAGAAGCACATAAATTAACTACAAGACACTAGCATGCTCAAGTTAAAAGTAGTGATACATTTAGTAGGTGATTTGTAGTACATTTACTGCAACGGTTTACTCAACATAGAGGCTGATGTAAGCGTATGGAAAAGCATTGCCTGTTCAGCGCTGTGAAATTGGTACTGCCAGTATCATGCATTCTTACTGATGAAGGTTACTGCTGATGTACATACATAGACCTTCAGTGTGTTTCAATACTAAAGATGCAGTAAGTATTCTTTGTAAGAAAGATTGTAATTGCATGGATCAGGCCAAGCAACTTCTAAATATCATAGCACTACTGAGCCAACAATGATGTACCTGTATCGGACATGTATATAGGATAGATTTTCCTGTAGGCACTTACTGAGTATGTTGTACCTGATAAAGACAATCTCATTGCATCTGTGATGACTAACTTATTCAAATAGTAATACATTTGCTATTGTTGCAATGAGTGATCTATGCCACTTATGGACACAGTGTGATTTTTTAACAGTTGTTTCATACTCAGGCTGTATGCCTACTGTTTGGGTTTGCCACACTTCTGTCACTGATGCTATCAAAGTGATAACTATGTTAATTCTGCTACAACAGGAATCAAGTAGG
The DNA here is from genome assembly GCA_016271365.2 of Neoceratodus forsteri. Taxonomy (NCBI): domain Eukaryota; kingdom Metazoa; phylum Chordata; order Ceratodontiformes; family Ceratodontidae; genus Neoceratodus; species Neoceratodus forsteri. The sequence continues at coordinate 19,776,038 of CM057458.1, read as the reverse complement.
TATGGTGTAGATATAAACAGAATGTCTTTTAGTATTGATTTAACTCATAATGGGGTAAATGTACTAGGACAGCAGGGTTATCCTCTATCACTGAGTCTGTCAGTTATAATCACACTAGGGTTTCGATGACTGTAATGATCAAGTTACACTGTTCATCTTCATGAGTTCATATTCACAGCCATTCTCCAGCAACTAGACAGTGTATGGTGTAACTGGGTGGGACACTGTGTTGCAAAGCTGCTGCAGTGCCTAGCAGAGGAGAGTATCTACTCATAAAGACAATTAAGCAATAAGGCATGACCAACAGTTATGTTAAATGGTCTGTTAATCACCCTGTAGGGGTTTAATGTTGAATGAGGCATATCCGAGTGCCACATGTCGCTAGACAGTGATAAACTGACCATTAACATAATACCTGGAGTGGCTTATTGCTATCATAATAAAACTGTTTTTAAACAACATTAAACCATATTCATCATATGGTTAGGCTCTACATGTATGTTAATAAAAACTAAACATAAGGCTGTTACAATGTTTACAGTCAATTAGAAAGCTGCATTTCTCAAACCCTTGTTATAATCAGAGATATACCTGTACAACTCCTTGGTTTTGCTTAACTCTATTGCTCAGGTGGCCCACCACAAGTGGTGTGGTGTGGTGTGGGGCATCAGTAGGTAAGGCCATGCAACTACTAAGTGTGATGCGTTGTGTGCAGCTGCAATCAGGGATGTATGCGTTTGGTGTACATGGCCTCAGTTTTGCTGTTGATCTCCACTGAGCATGCAGTACCTGGTCAGGTGGGTGGGGATGTCTCGTAGTACATTTAGACAATTGTTTGTTATTTCTGACACCTGCTGCTGGATGTCTGTCATTGGTTGTGTTGACTTGGTCCTCCCCATACTTGAATCGTGTGTGTCTGTGTGTGTGTGTGGTGCTGGGGGTCAGTTGGGTTTTCAACCCTAACAATGAATTCCTCACTTTGTCACTGTGGAACAACCCTAACTAATGCATTAAACGGAGTTTTTTGCCTCTAATATATATATATATATATATATATATATATATATATCTATCTATATGTTGTAGTTCTTTTTTATTCATTAAACTGTGTGCTTTTAATAATAATGTCTTTATATTACCTGGTTTCTTAATATGGTTGTGATTTGAACTTTGTATATAACTGTTATTTTTCTGTACTTTCATTTTAACTTTAGTTTTCGCTGTTGAGATTGTATATTCCCTACTACCCTGTTTATTTAGTTTAAATTTGAGTCTTCCATTGCATAACAGAACATATTTCCTAATGTTCTGCTGCCTTTGCGACTAAGATTCAAACCGTCGTATGCATACATATCATAGCTACCATTTAAGATCTCCCAAGATTTGATGCATCTTCTATTTTCTTTCAGGCACCAGATTCTTAATGTATTATTGACTTGTCTTATTTTTCTGGCCCATTTTATTCCTGATTTTGGTATTGGCAATATTTCTGATAGAGTTAGTTCTCCTTGCTTATTTTGACTGTTTTACTAATCTGGCAATATTCTGCTATAATTTCTTCAGCATTTTGTTTTTGGTATTGTTGGTTCCTGCCGATGCGATTATCAGCAGATGTTCATCTGCAGAGTTCAGTACATTAGGTAACACGTTATTAATATATTTTATAGCAACTTCTAATTTGCCACATTTTTCTTGTTTCCTAATGTTATATATTGATCTGTATATTTTATGATGAAATAACCCAATATATAAATTTGTCTTGGTGGTGTCTGGTAATTTGTTCCTGTTCCATTACATGGTTTGTTATTTCATCATTATTTTCTTTGGTAGTGATAGTTTGAGTGATAGTTGGCTCTGTTTCATTAGCTAGGGGCCTTTGCTTACTTTCATTTGGTGTTTCCCCCTCTTTTGTTTTATCCCTAGTATGCCCAATTGTCGCATTTGATATACCTGGAGTCTGTCCATCCTCTTGTTCTAGAGTGAGCAAATGTTCATAGCTGTTATGTGTAGGGATTTCAAATGTCATGGCTCTACTGCTCTTTTTTGCCTTGTTTTAGGTAACCATTTAGATTCATCATATCTCACTTCAATTCTTGTTCTTTCTGTGTTGTTTCTCTAGGGGTTATTTATAGTGTTTTAATCTGTTCTATGTTAATTTCTGCTATTGAGGGGTTAACCACAACCTGATTTATGTTTGTTTGGGAGTATATATTTCATTTTTCATCAGCAGGCCTTTTTTTTAAGAACTCTATTTCTTTACATTGATTGCACTTCAGGCACTTGATGCCTGAGTCTCCTTCGAGGCAAAACATGTTACACAGTATGTCTTGCATGGCAACTTCTTCTGTACTTAAAGTCACGAAACCTGATTAATATCCAGATATCTTAATGTTCTAGTAGTTTGATTTGGCAGACTCAGTAGCTTCAATACCTCTGATACAGACAGACTTTTGCTTACCTAATAAAGTTTTGTGCCCTTGTCCCCAGTGGACACAGCAGACATGTAGAAATGTGTGCGTCTCTGCATGCATCTCCACACGCAACACCATGTGCTCGTCCTACTCAAGCTTGCCCTGCCCACTTGGGGCACTTACTTTTATTTCAGTGAACCAGAAGTACAGCTGTGTAACTTATGGTTGCATGTACAGTATCAACACAGTTGTGTAAATAGTTTAAAAGATGTTAAAAAAATGCCACCTCATGCAATGGTCTTAAAAAAAAAGAAAACTACAGCACTGCCTGTGTGTAATACAGGCTGCCCAGTGTTTCCAACTGTTGCTACGATGTAGTGGGGCTAAACATACCCTTCTCTGGTTCCCTCGGAGGGCAGTCTAGGGAGTAGTATGTTCGTCTCTCTGGTTTCTAGGCAATGGTCTGACTACCTTCCCTCTCACCAGAGGGACACTCTCAATAACAAATAAAAACATTGTCTGCTTTTGCAAGTTTCAATCACTCACTCTCTCACCAGAGTGTGCACAATGGCTCCATTCTAAATCTGAGCCTTCCAAAATTTTGAGGGGTTATTTATGTTTGTTTGAAAGGTGGCTCAGAAGTTTTTGGCCTTGGCTAACTGAATAGCTTTTGTGCACAAATTCTGGAGTGTACCTTCCCTGTTACTTTTACTGTTACTATTGACTTATTTTGCTTTCCAGAAAAATTCATTTAAAGGAATGTTTTTCAGAAGGATTTACAAATTTAAGAACAAAGGGCAAAAATACAAATATGAGAAGAGAGAGTTGGCTATTAACCCTTGCAGGACCGTGGACTGATATATCAGCCCAAAATTCCTATATGTTCTAATTCTGTTGGCAGCCTAAGGGTTAATTCCTCTGCAACAGATTGTATGGATTCAGAAAAGGGTCCAATTTTACATCTGTTCCTCCACTTGTTCTCTGACCCCTACACCCTACGCTGGGACTTGGCATCAGGCTCCATTGAACCCTGCACCACTATGGCTCCTCCAGAATTACCATGCAAGTACAACCCCATTAGTCATATAGTGACTTCTGCCAGTGAGAAACCTACCATAAGTACAGCTGAAATTGGCAAATATGCAGACTTTTAGGGCACACTGCAAAATGCCTTTTCCCCAATGTTCCATTCAACTGCCTGCACTTAGGTAACTCATCCATCTACAACTAGTACAGAGTTCCATCACGGTGTCCGTAAATTAGGGTTTCTCTTCCAGACTTCAGCGCTGCTTCAGAAATCTTCCAATGAGTGATCTGCCACCACCTTTCTACAATGGAATCGAGCCAAAACAGAACCTTATGCCACTGAAGACCATCTATTATAGTCCTTTCTGACCGATAGGAGGCAACGGGTAGTATTGGGAAATTGCTCATCCTGCTCGATGCATCTGTCTCGTGGTGTTCCTCAGGGTTTGATCTTGCCACCCATGTTGTTTGCTGTATATATGCTACCCCTGGGTGACATCATTAGGCATTACGGTCTGGGTTTTTACTGCTATGTAGATGATACTCAACTGTATATGTCCTTTGCACCCAGAACATTGAACGCTGTGGTTGTGCTAAATCAATGCTTATCTGGGATTCAGAACTGGATGAACTCTAACTGGCTGAGGCTCAACCCAGACAAGACTGAGGTGCTGGTGATTGAGACAGGTCGTCGATGGGATATAGGTCACCACCAGAGCAGGAACAGGATTGTTCCAAGGTACCATCTCAATGGTGGTGTCCAATAAGGTGTGAAATCTGGGCATCATCCTCGATGACAGACTGACATTGGAGGACCAGGTGTCTGCCATCATCCAGAATAGTTTTACCATCTGAGGAATGTTGACTGGATCAAGCCCTTAATACAGCCTGATGACCTGCCACACTGGTACATGCATTGTTGACCTCCAGACTTGATCACTGTAATGCTCTATACTTCAGGGTCAACCTCGCTGACTGCAGCTGGTGCAGAATGCTGTGGCCAGACTGTTAACGCACCTTCTGTGGTCCATTTGCATAACTCTGATTCTGTGTGAACTGCACTGGCTGCCAGTCAGGTGGAGAATTGCCTTCAAGGTGGGCTTACTCACCTATGAGGCCCTATACAGACTGGCTCCTGGTTATCTGTCTGACCTTCTGACACAAGACTGCCCAGTATGCTCACTCCGCTTATTCACAGAGAACTTCCTTGTCATTCCTAGGGCTTGGGTTAAAACATCTGACAACCGCATTTTTGAGGTCGCCGGACAGGTCCTATGGAATGCTTTACCTCATGCATTAAGGGAATCACCCTCTGTGGACAGTTTCAAGCAAGCACTTAAGTCCCACCTATTTAAGCAGGCTTTTAATCTCTGAATTTAGTATTTTAACTATAAGGGTTTTAGAGTTTTAGCCCATTAATTAAGTTTGAATATAGCTGACTCTGTTTTAAATTGTGTACACTGAAATGCTGTATTTTGATGTTGCATCTTTATGTAAGGTGCCCAGAGCCTCCAGGATTGGGTGCTGGATGAATAAATTTTGCTTACTTCCTTACTATTTATTCAGTGTGAGCTGTAGGTTCAAAAACAATGCAGATACACCTGCTTGGCTGACACTGCCCCCGTTCAGCTCTGGCTCAATCCCACCCCCTGCTTGATCATGTCCACCACTGGAAACCGCAGATTAATGGGCAGCACTTTAGGTCAGTATCTTTAGCTCAGGGGCCAGATTCACAAGAATTTGCCTCAGCACAAACCCAGTTTGCATAGCACAAACTGGGTTTTGCTCCAAGCTAGTATTCACAAAAGCCCAGTTTCTACTTTCAAATTGGATTTGTACCAGGGCAAGGTTTTGATGGGGCCGCAGTGCAAATGGGTGAAGGGGACCTGCATATTGTCCCTCTCCCATTCACAAATCATTTACTACATACAAGGGTCATTTGAAGGGTCCCCTTGTGCTGAGCAAATACCACTGAGGAAAACCTCTTCTTAACTCTGTGCAACCATAGTGGTTGGCAGAGGTAGTGCAAGGTGGCACCACCAACCTACAACACCGTGTCCTTGGTAGTCTAGTAGTCCCTCCCCACCCAGCACCCTTCCTGTCATGTAATTAAATGTCTCTGAAGTCCAGTGGTCCCTCTCCCTCCCCATTCTCCAATCATCTTCCCGTATAAGAATGTAATATCCTGGTAGTCCAGTGGTCCCTCCCCGATGTTCTCCGTCGCCTTCTTGTATATGAAAGTATTCCCTGGCAGTCCAGTGGTCCTTCCCTCCCCATTCTCTGATCACCATCCCGTTATTGTCATAATAATGTTACCCTGGTAGTCTAGTGCCCCCCCAGTCACTGATTGTCAGTAGGCCCTAACTAAATATATATATATCCTGGTGGTCTAGTGGTCACCCCTCACTGATCAATGGTCTGCTATGACTACTAAGTGAAGTCCCTAGTATCCAGTGGTTCCCTCCTATCTGACACCCTGCCCGATATAGATATACAGGTCCCTGGTGGCTAGTAGTCCCTCTCCCCATCCACATCCTCCATATGGTCCATAGTAAAAGTTCCCTGGTGGTCTAGTGCACCCCCCACCATGGCAGGCAGTGTACCACCACCTCACTCCCTCCATCTTGAACCTAAGCTAGTGACCAGCACAGCATGGGGGGGAGAGATCTAGGACACTGGCAGTGGACTTCATGGGGGCAGACTTTGTGGGCATGGGAAATATTCTCAAGGATCACTTGAAGGGGATTACATCAATGACAAATGTGGAAAAGAGATGAGAGGTCATAAAATGAGGACTTCATGAGGCAGTCAGGACCTGCGCAAAGGTGAAACGTAAGGGAGCAAAGTTACATAAAACATGCTGGTGGTCCAGTGAGGTTCAGGTAACGGTCAGAGAAAAGAAGGTGGCCTACAAAAAATATAAAACAAGAAGAGGGGATAGGGAAAAGGAAATGTACTATCTTGCATCTAGAAAAGTCACCCGGATGGTGAGGGGGGCAAAGACCAGTAATGAGCAGCGTCTGGCACAGGGCATACATGGAGGGGAAAAGGGGTTCTTCTGGTACATTGAGGAGTGGAGGAAAACTAAGGGCCATCTCGGCAGATTGAGATCAGAAGGAGGGTGGGTGGAAGAGGCGAGGGACCAGGCAGAGGTATTAAATGAGTACTTCGCCTCTGTGTTCACTAGGGAGGGGGATGGGATATCTACAAAGCAAAGCATGATGGGTATAGAAGCGGTAGTGAGTGGGATCAGGGGAGCAACAGAAATGGAGCAAGAGAGAGAGTACCTGGGGTGTCACATCAGGATAAGGATAAAAGGCAAGAAGGTGGAGGGATGGATGATGCTGTCTCCCCCGAAAGGGTGTGGTTAGCCCTCAAGGCCCTAAAGAAAGATAAATCTCCTGGGCCGGATGGCATTCATCCAAGAGTACTATGGGAATTGGTGGACATACTGGCTGCACCCCAGGCGGAGCTCTTCAATAGGTCGCTTGAGACAGGGAGGGTACCTAGGGAATGGCGAGAGGCTCATGTGGTGCCAATCCATAAAGGGGGGTCAAGAGAAGTACCAGATAACTATAGACCCATCAGTTTGACCTCAGTGGTGGGAAAATTAATGGGGAGTATACTAAAGAAATGATTGGGGGTGTACTTGGAGGAGGTGGGAGGTCTGGATAGTCAGCAACATGGGTTTGTGCCAGGTAGATCATGTCAAACCAATCTTCTGGAGTTATATGAATGGGTAACATCAGAACTGGACAGGGGAAAGCCTGTGGATGTATTATTCTTGGACTTCAGCAAGGCGTTTGACTTTGTCCCCCACAATGGTCTGGTGGAGAAACTGATGGGGTTGGGAGTAGGCCCTTTGATGGTCAGATGGATTGAAAACTGGCTAGCTGGATGCACCCAGAGAGTAGTGGTCAGTGGGGAGCTCTCGAACCCTAGAGAGGTAGGTAGTAGGGTACTGCAGGGCTTGGTCCTGGGTCCGAACCTGTTTAATGCATACATATTGGACATCAGGGAGAGTATATGGTGTGAAATGAGTCTCTTCACTGATGACTCCAAGATGGAAGCAGTAGTTGAGGGGAAAGGGAGTTATCCCTGCAGGGGACCTGGACAGCCTGGAAAGCTGGGCTCACACATGGAATTAAATTTCAATATCACCAAGTGCAAGGTGTTACATCTTGGGTGGGAAACCCTAAACACAGGTACACCCTGGGAGGGGAGGCGCTGAAGGCCTCAACAGGGGAAAAGACCTAGGGGTCATGGTGGATGCATGTATGAATAACTCTGAGTAGTGCAGGAGAATGGCTAGCAAGGCAAACAGGATGTTGGGATGCATCGTAAGGGGGATCACCTCTAGGAGCAGGGAAATGATTCTGCCACAGTGCAATGGACTGGTTAGACCACACCTTGAGTACTGTGTACAGTACTGGAGACCACACTTGAAGAGGGACATGCAGCTCCTGGAGAGGGTACAGAGGAAGGCAACTAAGATGATACGAGGATTAGGGGATTTGACGTATGAGGACAGACTTGAGGAGCTCTGCCTGTTTTCATTCTAGGAGAGGTAAGACAGGGGGGACATGATTGAGGTCTTCAAGTATCTCAAGGGAATAAATAGGGTAAACATGGAGGGGATCTTTAGACTAAAGCAGGGAGGTATCACCAGAGGGCATGGTTTGAAGTTGGAAGGTGGAAGGGTGAGAGGGGAAAAAGAGAAGGAGGTTTTTCACTGAGAGGTGGTGGACCCTTGGAATGCTGCCTGGCGAGCTGGTTCAAAGATCCACAGTGGAGGACTTCAAAGAGAGGTGGGACAGACACAGAAAGCGGATGTATCAGATGATTGCCTGACCGGGGTGGGGATGATGATAGGGTTTCTGGAACACACAAGGGGAGGAGAACCCTGCACCCAACTAGGGATCTGAGGTTCGGGCAGACCCGATAGACCATAAGGCCTAATCTGCTGGCAATTAGTATGTAAGCATGTTGAGAATGAGCTCTCCTTCATCAGCTCAGCTGGCCAACAACTAAGCTCTAAATGAGTGCCTACTATATACAGTACCTGCTCATCCACATTGATTGACAGCGCTCTGAATCAATGTGAATGGGCAGGTACTGTATACATTATGTGCTCATTAAGAGCTCAGTCGGTGGCCAGCCATGGTGGTGAGAGGAGGGCTGTGCTAGTCACTGGCTTTGGTTTGGGATGGAAAGGAGCGGGGTGGTGGTTCACTACCTGCCAGGGTGGGGGTTGCACTTGACCACCAGGGACTTTTACTATGGACCATATGTGGGATTGTGATAGGGAGAGGGACTGCTAGACACTAGGGACTTGTATGTCTATATCAGGCAATGCGTCTGGTGGGGGGGCCACTGGACACCAGGGACTTTACTTATTGGTGGCAGTGGGTCAGTGATCAGTGGGGGGACCAGTAGACCACTAGTCCATCAGGATATATATTTAGTTAGAGCAGGCCTGTGATTGGCGATGGGAGGGGGAAGGACCACTAAACTACCAGGGTAACATTATGACAGTAACGGGATGGTGATCAGAGAATGGGGAGGAGGACTACTAGACTACAGAGGTAACATTATGACAATAAGGGACAGCAATCAGAGAACAGGAGGGGAGGGGCCACTGGACTGCCAGGGAAATACTTTTCATAATGAGGAAGGCACTCACAGAAGGGGGGAGGGACCACTGGACTATCAGGGACATTATATGCTTATACAGGGAAGGTGATAAGAGAATGGGGGAGGGGGAGTGCCAGGGAAATACTTTTCAAATACGTGGAAAGCAATTGCAGAATGGAGGGAGTGACCTCTGGACCACCAGGGACATTATATTCTTATACAGGGAAGGTGATCATAGAATAGAGATGGGGGGAGGGACCACTGGACTACCAAAGACATTATATTCATGTATGAGGAAGGTCACCAGGGGAGGGACCACTAGACTACCAGGGAGACAGCCTTTTTGTTTTCCAAGGCCAATGAATGGCAATGGGGGGGCATTAGCCACCATGCACTTTGGTTGCATGTCAGCCATGGGCTGGGGGGATGTGCTAGGTCACCCACAGCCTATGTAAATGGGCCTATAATGGGCATACATATGCACATATGAAATGCCAGCAGAAATGGACCTCACAGTCTAGCGAGTCTGCTAGATTGTGCATCTAGCCCCTTAACTTGCTGCACAATCAAGCAGACTCAATAGACCACCTAGTGCCTTCCATGCCCAATGGCCTCATTTGCATAGCTGGCTTTGTGAATTTCAAATAGCCCAGCAGTGCTATACATTGAAGTGCCCTATTCCTGGTTCCAGGTCGGATCAGCACTATAGTCGCTAGCTCTGGCTCCATCTGGCCCCTATGCACAGTTGGATAGTGCAGGGTTCTATCCAACTGTGAATAGTATCTTTTGTGCACTGGGCAATAGCAAATCACAACTCAAACTTTTGCATTGCACTTAGCAATTTATGGTGAATTGGGTTCCAGAATTCAAATGACATAGTGAAGCTTAGAAAGGACCAGGGGAAATGGCAGCTGCTACATACTCAAATGCTACCCCCAGGCAAGAATTTATGTATGCATTTGTGTAGGTCTGCTGACGTCTTCAATAAATAAGAAGTAAAGCAGCAGTGACCCCTGTCATTATTAAGTAAGGGGTTTGTGATCCCTCATGACCTCGCATGACTACAGCCCTGCTTAGAAAGGGAGAGAAGGTTGGGAGAAAATAGCAGAAAACCCATAAGGCTTAAAAAACAAATACTAACAAATATAAAATTGATAGAAAAATACTCAGAGCTAATTGGTGGAGATTCTGCTTCACCCATGTTGTTATCCCAGCTACTGACCTAGATAACAATGCCTGATGGGGCTATCCCAGCAGAAGGTTAAGAGGGAGGGAGAACTTTGATAAAGTTGTTCATGCTTGCAACCTCCACCATAACAGTGCCACTTGGTGGCAAAAACATTAGCAGTGGATTTATTCTATTTTGACTTCAACAAAGCATTCAAATGGGTGTCACACAGGTTGATGACAGTTGCAGCAAAGGACCTAGTTAGGTGGATGGGGACAGAATCTGGTTGTGGGAGAGACAGCAGAGGGGTGGTGGTAAACAGAATCAAGTCAGAGGAGAGGTCACCAGTGGATGCCACAGGGATCAGTCCTGGGACCAGTCCTTTTCATCGTGATCATCAATGATATAGCCGGAGCCAGCCTGCATACAATGCAGTAACTTACAGTAAGTGACATATACTGCAGAACAAAAAGACCTTAATTCCATTGAATTACACTACCCCCTGCAGCATACTGCAGCACTGTGCAATAATACTGCATGGTATCATGATGCATCCTGACTGGTTCCACTGCAGAAGGAATACAGGGCAAGAGGTGTCTCTTCACAGATGGCATTCAGCCATGTGGCAGGGTAGGCAGTGAGGAGGAACACGGGAGATGCAGAAGGACCTGCAAAGGTTACAAATGTGGTCTCAGGTTTGGCAGCTACACTTCAATGCCAAAAGGTGCAAGGTGATGCATTTAGGAACAAGAACTCCAGGACATAATATTGGATTGGTGGGGTTAAGCTGGACATTACTTCTAGGAAAGGGATCTAAGAAGTCATCATAAGTGACTCTCTAAAACAATCTTGCTAATGCAACAAGGCCTATAGCAAGGAAATTAGGGAGTATTGGGGGCTTTAACAGCAGAAGAAGAAAGTACAGTAATACTACTTCTCTATAGATCACTGGTGAGGCTACATCTGAGGTATGTGCCCAGCTCTGGTGTCCCCACTTAAGAAAAGACAAAGACAGCCTGGAGACCCTATTAATATCATGCGTGGGGTAAAACAAGGATGTGTATTAGCCCCCCTTTTGTTCAACTTATATATTGAAACTTTAGTTTAATGTTTAGAGAATGTACATATCTTCACCCCTGTGTTGTCTGGGACCAAGGTGCAGATATTACTCTATCCAGAGAATACCATTATTCTCTCACAAAGTCCCATAGGTCTCAGATGTGGAATTTGTGCTGTAACAAAGCACCTAGGAAATGTGGATCTAGAGCTGAATACCAGTAGAACTAAAATAATGTTTTTATTTTTTTAAAAACATCAAGTTAAGAATAGAAAATGGGTTGTAGATGGAAGAGAATCCGTAGGAAAACAGCTCAAACTGTGCTTGGAGTGTGCTGGATACAAAAACAATCAAACGGAGAAGCGGCAAGTATCTGCACCACTCAAGGACTCAAGGAGGACTATATAACATCAGCTATATTGAAGATTAAAATAACATACTACCAAGCAAAGCATCAGGTTGACCAACATCCTCAAGCTGTTTCACATGAAGGTGCGTCATCAGGAGGCTGATGGAAGAGACCTGGAGGTGGTAAATGAATATAAATATTTAGGGATAACCTTTGACTCAAGTCTAACATGGAAGCAACATGTAACCCAGGTGAGATCATCTGCTCGTCAATCTGGTCTAGCTATTTTTAGATGCACATAAGTCACTTTGCCACCAGTTCCTTCAAGGCATTAAAAATGGCATTTGATACAAAATAATAGGCCAAATATTATACGGGAATTAAATTTGTGGAATGAGGGTTAATCCATTGTATCTGGAACCTGTACAACAATTCTTTTAAAAAAAACATATTGGGTGCTCCTAGAACTAACCAACATCATTCATGAGAGTAAAGACTGTAACACTTTCACTAGAAGTTAGAATTCTTATGGAGGCAATAAGTTTTGGAAGAGAATTCAGATAATGGAAAAAATAGATTACCCAAGTTATGCTGGGAAGATATGATGTATAATTATGTGGTAAATAACAACAGTAGGACAAATTAGTTCATGCAATTAGACTTTATTCTTAATAAGTTTGGATTAAAAAGTATATTGTTGGACACCCACTATCAAAACCACCGGTCTTCACCAGTGCTTAATTTGTAAAAGAAAGATCAAGAAGCTCTGAGTCCAAACACTAAAAAAAAAGTCAGGTCTGGGGCCAGGCCCCAGTTATGGGTTTTAGATGCTCTGTGGTGAGTCTTGGGGGTAATATTGCAGATAAAACACATTTCTATATCAGGCTCCCTGCCCCTGAATCCAGGGGAAGAAAATTTTTTTTGGGTGAGTCAGGTTGGAGAGCCTGGCTGACCGGGCACTAATAAAGGATCATGGCTGAGCATGTAGTATAATGCAATGGCAAGATGCTGTGAATTGGCTCCAATGCCAGGGGTCTGGGGGCGGGTAAGCCCCCAGAAGCTCTTTGGTTTTAAATGCTCTGTAATGAATTGGGGGGTATAATTTATATTCCAGATAAAACACATTTCTGTGTCTGGTTCCCTACCCCTGGATCTGGGTAAGAATTGTTTTGGGGGGTAGAGTCAATTATTGTAGAGTCTGACTGACCACTGGTAAAGGACTGTGGGCTTGGTATAAAGGCAAGATGCTGTGAGTGAGCGAAGGCAGGAATCTGGGACAGTAGGCCCCGGAAGCTCTTGGTTTTAGATGCTCTGTGGTGAGTTTTGGATGGGTTATATTGCAGATGGAACACACTTCTATTCTGTGCCAGGTTCCCTATCCCTGAATCCAAGGGAAGAAATTTTTTGGGGAGAACAAAGAATAGAAATGTGTTTTATGTGCAATATATAACCCTGCCAACACTCACCACAGAGCATCTGAAATGAAACCTAAGAGATTCTGGGTGCCTACTGGTCTCCAGATCCCTGCCTTTTGTCTTGGGTCAATTCACAGCATCTGCCCTTATACTTGGAGTTATGGTATTGGAGACTGTGGCTGACCTTACTAAGCAACAAAATGTAGCACATAACATCTAGCATGGTACAAGTAATAGAAGAACCAATTAAAAGTGAAGCAGGAAACGGTTGTTATAGCTACAGGATCATGGGTATGTAGAAGCTATGGCAAGGTACTGCGATCCAAAGGCCAGGGGGGTGGGGTACGGTACGGAAGGCCCCAGAAGCTCTTGGGTTTTAGAAGTGCTGTGGTGAGCTTTGGGGCTTTAATTGAAGATAAAACACAATTCTGTTACATGTTCCCTTATTGAAGATAAAGCACATTTCTGTTACAGTTAGGGAACCTGTAAAAGAAGTGTGCTTTATCTTAAATAAAAGCCCCCAAACTCACCACAGAGCATCCAAAACCCAAGGGCTTCTGGCCTACCTATAACATTAATTATGCTCCTGCTGCAATTCATTTGTTAGAATGGGAGGTTAGCTGCTGAAGTAAGAACATTTTATAATATCACATTGACATGGTCTAATACTTATGAAACCCCAGGCCACCGTGCACACCATACAATACCAGGCATTGGGCAAACTTGTACCCTGCTAGATACCATGTGGTATATGTTGTTGCTTAATAAGGTGAGTACGCGAGTCTCCAATATCCTGACTCCATCCAGATGAAAAAAAAAATGTTCCCATATAAGTCAAGGGGATGCTCCCCTTAACTCCTCTAGGGAAACATTTTTTTATCATCTGGATGGAATGTGGATATTGAGACTCTCGCTCACCTTATTAAGCAAAACATGGTGGTAGTAGGAACCTGTAACAGAAGTGTGTTCTATCTTCAATAAAAGCCACAATACTCAAAACAGACCATCTAAAACCCATGAGTTTCTGGGGGCCCTCATCAGAACAAGATATTAAAATGTCTAGCATTGCACCATCTGTCTTTTAAAAAAAAAAATATTTTTCTAGAAGATTTTATTTAGTTACCTCTCTTTTATTTTACAGGTCTTGACATGTCTTAAGTGCCTTATCAGATAAGTATAAAAACGTTTTTAATTTGATGATTTACAAGTGGTTTAAATCCGACCTTTGTTTCTTTGTGTCCTGTTTAAATTTCTTGTTTTCCTTTGCAGGAATTCCTCAGGAACAGACTCAGTTTTGATGAATAGCTAATCCCCAGCTTGGATTGATCAGGTAAGAGACACTAATGTTCCTTAACAAAGTTATTATAATATTTTGTGCAAGTATCCATCATGATGTAATGCATGGTGGTGGTAGCTAGCCACCATTACTTTATGATGGATGCTTTTGCAAAATACTAATTTATGATGTGTGTGGTAATGCATGGTGGAAGTGTAGCACAAAGAAAAGAGTATATAACGCACTGTTTCAGCTGCTGCCTGCTAGCCAAAAACAGTTTCTGTATTAAGCTACAAATACCATTAAGTAACCATCCATGTTGCTACACCAGTTTTGTAGGTTGCAGAAAGAAATTCTGAGTTTGGTTTGGTTTGGTTTGTTCTCTACATATCGAAAAAGACCATAGAATGTCCATATTTCTCTGGCTATCCTCATGTTTTCTTTCCTTACTTTGTGTATCATTAGCTGATCTGTGCCCTTTGGCAAGCCATGAGCGAACATAAGGGATGGGATTGAATTTCTTTAATGGTGAACCGACTAGATTCAGGAATAGTAATGATGAAATAGTTTCAATAAGCATTGATGCTCGTGTTGATGTGCATATGAGGTTCATTTAGAAAAGCCTCGCTCACACTCGGCACTGGAGATAGCAATAGTGCTCACGGCTGTCAAGAGGTACTTATACTGCTCCTGAATTTCTTTACCACCTGACTCCTTGTACACCTCTATATGCCCAAATGGTTTCACGAGTAGTACCAATATCAAATCTTCTGCAAAGAGATTCAATCTCACTTTCTCCATACAGTGTAGGTAGCTCATCAGGCCAGTACTGCTTATATAGCACTTTCATTTCGGTGATCAGATTCTCATATCCAGTCTTGTGACCAGTTGCGCCTCCTGTAGACAGCATACGTTTCCGTAAGTTGTCTGCTAAGCTGCGGAAAAACTGTCCTGGGTGAATCTTCTTGTCACAAACATTTCCTTCATGCAATAGGACACCTAGAAACATCCTTTCTTCTATGGCTTTCTCACACTGTGACAAAATTTGCCTTGTTTTCTACCATTACGTCAAATACCGCTATTTGGCGGCAGATAGCTTCGTGCATCAACAATTGTACAATCGCGATGTTGCAATTCAAGAGATAACTCTGACAACTCCTGTAGGGCATCATACATAATTCCAAGGTTGCTGACAAACTGAATAGATGACAACCGTTTGCTTAGACCAAAGTAGGTTTTGCGTGTTGTGCTGTCACGAGAAATGTCATAGCCGCAGATGTGAAGTGCTTATAGAGAGCAGGGTAAGCATTCCTAACAGCCTCTACTGTTCTAAAGGACGCAACCCACCGGTGTCTAACACTCTACCTATCTTGCAAAGCTGAATGTCAAGTGCTTCTGCGCATTCCTTCAGCTCTAACCTATTTTTCCCAGATGTGTTATAAAGAGAATATAGCTTGTCTAACAAACTTTTAAAGTGATTAGTAGCTCCAACATCTTTCATGACATCATTGACTGCAAGCTCTAGGCGATGAGCAGAGCAGTGCCATGCTATGATATTTGGAAACATGTCTTGCAACGCTTCACGACACCTGTATTGCATCAAACATCACTGAAGCTCCATCGCAAGCAACTGCTACCAGGCACTTGGCAAGAAAGTTTTCATTTATGTTAATTTTTTCAGCGCAGACAATAAACTGTTCACTATTCCTCTGCAGTCAGATCCTGCAGCTCCACAAGGTCCACAAATAAATTAGCAGGAGAGTCCATGCCAGGTAACATCAGTCGCATGTACACAATTAAAGCGCTCTTCTTGTTTAAAGCAGTAGCTTCATCAAGTAAAGACTCACTTTAGAACAATCGCTGTGATTTGGGCAAACAACTTTTCTTCATCTCAGACGAAATGTGATGTTGAATGTTAGAACATGCCACATTGGAATGCAAAATCCTACCCATGTCTAGTCCATTCAACTGCTGACAGTCTATTTCTACTTCAAAACCATATGACGGGCGGTTACGCTTTGCTTCTTTATAAGCAGTTCTGAAGATTCTGGCCATAGTTGCAATTTGGGCAGACTGTGCATTTGCAGCTAATTGCAGCAATGTGTCTTTTTTTGACTGCTCAAGAATGCGACAAGCCGCGACATGTGACTTAGTTTGTGCATGTTCTCCTATCTTTTTCCGTAGTGATTTCTGTTGCTTTGTTTTATTGGTACCATATGAAGTAACACAGGTTTCGATCCATTCTTTAGCCAGCTTCATTCCAGCAGATTTTTCAGGACCCAAGTTACTGACTTGCTGACACACACTGCAACCGAGATTTGATCCGTTGATGACTAACCACCGTATTTGCTCTGAAAAAATGTTTTTGTTCACACGTCCATCCGGCAGGAAGTAAATGTTTGCTGTGAGCCACAACTTGTTTAGGTAATTCATCTTCAGTACCAGAGCTCTGTGATTCAGAGTCACTATTAGCACAACTGTTTTCGACAACACTATTCCCTTCAAAATCATGAACTTGCTTTTCTTTTGTAGCACTGCTGACTCATGTAACAGTGGCACCTGATACAGCTTCAGATTCATTTCTGTAGTTTTTATCACTCTCCTTTTTCTTCCTCTTAGTCACTGGCTCACCCTCATTCATACTACCTCCTGGCTTGAAAAAATTCGACCATATTTTCTTTTGACCATGAGACATTTTTTGGGGATTTATGTATCGGCTGTCTGCCTGTCTCCAAAATGAATAGAGATGTAACCTGCTCCTCTATCTATCTCACTTAGCTTTTTTATTGAAGCCCCAGCCCTTGAAAGAGACAAAGACAGTTACTGTCACGCGTTCACGACAGTAATGTGCTATATGTAAGTGGAACTTGTGAGAATTAAACCCAGCTTGCAGTCCGCACAAGTGCTCCTCTGCCTGTATTTTGCTCTGCCTTCAGTCTCTGGCTTGCTTGAAATTGTTGTTTAAGCTTAATAAGGTGAGTGAGAGTCTCTAATATCCCCTGACTCCAACTCCGTCCAGGTGACAAAAAATGTTTTTCATCAAGAAGTCAGGAAGGCCGGAAGGGAGTTATTTTTACTTGTGGAGAACTAGGAAAACCTTTAAGTAAAAATAAATTTAATAGTAGTCAAATCCAGACAGACAGTCTGAACCTATCAGCTTTAATGCAGTCTGTCTGCTTCTTCACTTTACTGTTTTTTTTTTTTTTTTTACTACTTATTTATTTATTTTTATTAGGTAGGTAGCAAGACTTCTCCTTGAATCCCAAGTTCAGCAGCCTGGCTTCCAACTTAAGTTTAACTCATACCTCTCAACTGTCCCCGATTTTCAGGGACGTCCCTGATTTTGCCTCAGAATTTTACTCTGTCCTTCCTAAAAATTGTGTTTCTGTGACCAAACAACATGGGTTATAATTATAAGCATAAAATAATGTCAGATATTAAAGTTACAGACTTGTTCTTCCTTAGAGTCTTAGACAATGCATTTTACACTAGCCCTTTATTCTTCCAGCTCCCTGAGTGAATATCTTCAATTTTAAAGAAGTGTAAAGTGTCCCTGATTTTAGTCCTTTGCCCCTGATTTTTTAATGCTTTGTCCCTGATTTATGAGGCAGGAGGTTGAGAGTTATGTTCCAACTTGAACCTCCTCCTCTCCTTTCAGCCCACTCATTTTCTATTCCCAGTCCTGAGCCATCAGCCACCCCACCCCATGAATTCACCTTTTAGCTGCAAAAAAAAGGGTAATATAACCACTATCCTCAGTCTATCCCTCACAAATTCGCCCTGTGTGCTGTGTCGCCCCACTCGCCCAAAAGAACACTTGTTTCTGAGTGCTCTGCGAGTCTGCGACAATAAATGTACTGTTTGTCACCAACACAAACACAGAACAGTCCAACAACACGACTGGACTAAAACGGCCCGGCCGGCGGTAAGGCGCCAATGTCATGACTCCTCCCCCGCCCCGCCCCGTCCATCCCACTTCCATTTACGCTGATACACATTGAGTTGCACCACCTGACCACAGAACAGTTGATCAGGTGATGCCTGAAAGCTGCTGCCGCACCGCCTGCCCCGCCCAGCGCTGAGGCCAACCGGGCGGTGATGGTCTGCGACTGTGCGGCAACTTGGCAAGCGCCCGGCACTGGAACTGCTGTAAGTAGGCTCAACTTAGACCCCGAATCTAGCAATAGCCTGGTGTGCATCTCTTGGCTAACATTTCTAAATTAATAAATACAAATGCTTATTGAGTGGGAAGCGGAAGGTACCCACAAATTCCCAGTCAAGTAATGCTCTTTGACGAGAGATGGGGCTGTAGATATGTAAGCTTTGTGCCTCCCTTAATCAATTTGTATACCCCTCAAAAATAAAGTAGCTTAGTATACGGTTCCGTGTCACGACGCATTGAATAAGCGTTCACTATTGAACTTTGATCTGCTCTGGAAATCATCTGTTAGTTAATCCACATAGGAACAACAGTTTGAAATCCTGCAACAAGAATAATTTAACTGGAGCTGCTTTACTACCTGAACCACCCAGCTCGCCCTTACTGTGAGGTAGATAAGCTCTGCATCCCTCACACTCGTTCCTGCTGCCTCCTCGAATACTGCTTGAATCAGCATAGCGCACACCCTGTGCTCCACTGGTTTCAGATTTGAGCAAAGGATGAACACTGAAACATGCATGACCCCAATAGGTAGTAGGCGGGCAGTTAGCTGTTCCTTGGCACTTTATCGCCATTTTATTGGTGGGCACACAGGCTGTGATATTTGGCCAAAGGACACCACTACTACAGTCAGATATTATAATTAAAAAAACTACAAAACTGGCCACCACCTTCCCGCCTCTCGGTGGTCAGGCAGACTCCGTGTTTCCCTCGCTCATCACTCACCGTTCATGGCCGAGTTGCCTGTAAGTTCAAGCTCTTCACTGCTGAAATTTAAATGTTTAATGGTGCCGCTTGCCGGGGCTCAACCCCGGAATGAAAAGAGGTGCCGGGGCTGAGCCCCGGCTAGCACCGGCACAAATTAAGTACTGGTCTTCACTTCTGAAAGCATACAAAGAGTGAAGGACATTTTTTGTCCAAAAAGTCTTTGAAAGGTTAAAGTTGTTAGATAAAAACAGTGGCCCAGATATTCAAACTGCATCACAAAGTAACAGAATAGCCAGAGCAGGCGCAAGTACAGTGTGCCTATGCACAACACGCATGATATTCAAACATTGCGCAGGGCTAGATGTGCTTGTGCCACACAACTGAATATCGTGGCAACTGCACCATGGAGCAACCAGGGATGCGCAGTGGCACAGGTCTGGTGCGCAATAGCACAACTAGGGATGCTCAGGGACAGGATGCAGGGGTCCCCCACACATGGAAGATATGGGCTGAGAAGCTCACAGCAGAACAGACAGCGCACCCCACACTCCATGAACTGCCCAACCAGAGGAGAGCTGGAAGAACCACCAGCCCATGGAAACCAGCCACAATCCCACAGCTGGGGCATGGTGCCCCAGCACACCCCCTGGCAAGCTGTGACCAACAAACAAGGAGGTCCATCCACCCCATGCTACACCATCCCACCAATGCAGAGCACACCCTGCACAGCATTCCACAGACACCCTGCCCAGGAGCAGCACCCAACACTGCAGGACACCCCATGCATGCCACCACCCCCCTGTGTGACAATGCAACCCTGTGCACCATTGAGACATGCAAGGCAGCCCCACCACAAGCACCCTGAAGCATGCAGCAGCAGACACCGATGCAACAACAGCAGACACAGTGCAGCCCTGCATGGCCCCCCCGATGTTCAGCTGAGAGACTGACCATGCATCGGCATACGAGGTACCACACATGTGACAGGGCATGCCCTGGACACCATCACCAGTGGTACAGCACCCTGCACACCCTCCCAAGGACACACCCCATCCCAGCACTGGCCTCAACAGCCAGCAAAGAAGCCCACAGTGGTGCATGGTAGCATGAGCCACACAGGATGCAACACAGTGCATGGAGAAACACCAACCCATACCCAAGTGCACACCAACACAGGGACACAGTAGTGGGTCAACAAACCCATTGGCGTGTGGCCACAGCAGCCATGTACCCACGGCTAGTGACCCTCCATGGCACAGGTGTACCAGCCACCCTGCGCATGCACCATGAAGCTGTACACCACCAGCACGTGGCTGACAGTGGAGCACATCCCCTGCAACAGACACAAGCGACTGCATGGAGGGGGAACAAAAACAGCGGAGGCCACAGTGCCACCCGAGGCAGACGTGCACCACACCAGTGACCGGAGGCAACCTGGCATTGTGCCGGGTACAGTGGTTGTCCAGCATGGACAGCCACAACTGACATGCCAGCAGACGGTGCATATCATAGACATGCAAGGGTGTCAGCTGCACAGCCCATGGATGGTCTGACAGGGGTGCCATGGACACAGAGCATGAACCGTGGACCACTGCACAGGCAACCAGTGTACAGAGAAAAATACACAAACCACAGACAGTGACTGATTCCCCCACCCACATCATCGGCGGTTCCCTTCTGGACACACATACATGCCCATGCCTGCAACACCCCTGATGCCATGCACACCACTGCAGCTGAGCACCTGTAGTCTGCTGCAAATCATAGACCACCACAGTTGTCATAACAAAATAAATGTATTATAAATATCCAATAAACACAACTATATATATATATATATATATATATGTATATATATATATATATATATATATATATATACACAGTATATATACACAAGTGGGGGATAGGGCCACAAAATAAGGTGGGGTGGAGTAAGGGCAGGGTGAACAACTAGGAGAGGAAGAAGGGGTGTGAGGTGGGTCCAGGGAGGAAAAAATCATCCGTTGGGCATTGAGGGCCTAACATCTGCCCGCTCTTCGGTTCTGTGGCATCCTGTGCGGCCTCCTCTCGCACATCATGCCTCTCTAGCCGCTATATTATCTCAAGGGATGCCCTTGACAGCTGCAGCAACTCCTGCAATGCCCTCTCCATAGTGTTCAATGCCGACCACCTAGGACAAGGGAACAGAGTCAATAGGTGTGAAAGTACATCCCCTGCAGCCCACCATTGTGTGGCATACAGCCATGGGCCACGCGCATGTGATGGTGTCGACCACCCACAGCAATCGTATCCACAAGACCTGCCCACCCAGGTGCACACAGCCACTGCACACACTGCACCCACCGCCCAAGTCCAGTCAGCACCACCATGGCTGTACAGTGACATGGCTATGCGGTGCAAAGGCAGTGGCACAGCCATGTACCTGGTGCGTGCATGGACCACCAGCGATGCACACCCACACATGCAGTGCCACAGGACAGTGCTGAGTGTACGGTGTGGCGTGCATGTCAGTAGCATCATTGGATGGTGGCCATACCCTGCCGCCTACCCCACAACACAGCATGCACAGTATATCCATGAAGTAAGGTACTCACCTGCATCTGCAACATCTTGGCGCTGATGGACATGTTGCCTGCCATCATGTGGCTGTTGCCAGGCAGCCTTCTGATCCACCGTTGCCTCTCGAGCTTGTCGCCTCTCCTCAGGGCCTAAGGTGCAAACATGGAGAGGGCAACATCAGTACAAAACAGTAACAAAGGACCCCCCGGTGTGTGATCCCGCACAGCCCAGCCATGCCGCAACCCCACCACGACCAAAACTGCCCACACTGGACAGTCCCCCCGGGGTGGACCCATGCCCACCGTGAAACCTGGACGTACACTACCAGTGTATGGATGTAGCACCTACCTGGACATGGCACTGCGCCTCACCTGGCGTGTGCCCGTAGATGGGCAAGCCTGTCTGGGTCCCTCCGCCTGAGGTCCCCATAGCAGTGGTGACACTGCTTTGGAGTCCTGTCGATGCCGGTGGCCTCCTCGAGTGACACTGCCATCTCCTCTAACACTGCACTCCTAGCCCTATCCAAGGGCACATCCCCAAACAGGGCCCCAGCATGGGGCTCAACAATGGCCACTAAATTGGTCAGCTCAAGAGGGCTCCACAGTGCTGCTCTCCCACGTGCCATTGCTAAAGCTGCTAGGATTACAAAATGGTGCTCTGTAGCACATGTTCACCATGTGCAGATGCTACGCGGTACAGTGTGCCATTCTCCAGCGCTGTCACCAATTTCTTGGTAAATCCTGCTCTGTGCCCATAGTGCCTAGAGCAAAGTTGAATGGAGGGTCAAGGGTCTGTCATGCATGGACTACCACAGTGCGATTGGGACTCCCTGCATGTAGAGCGATTGTGTGCCTGTGTGTGATACCCTGCAGTGGCCTACTGTGTTGTGGCACCATGGCGCCTATGGTGCTCCATGGCACAAGCACCATACATGTGAACAGTGCACTAGCGCCACTGGCACAGTGGTGGCCATGCCCTGTACTGCCTCCCATGCTCAGCATGCCATCAGCGCAGCAGACATCAGCGTCAGCACCACCGAGCATGTGCTGTGCGGTGCCTACTGCGCACGTCACAGAGCTGTGCCTTTGCCTGAACACGCTCAACACAATTGTACAAGGCGCAACAGCGCAATATTCAGCCAACATATGTAAATCAGCTCATCAGCAATTCCATGACGCAGCCACTACATTAGCATCCACTTAAAGTTGCGCCTCACCTCATTTGCATGCCTTGCGCTATATAAATGTGACATGGGGCTTCAGTGGTCATTGTTTGGTATTGCAGTCTATTGTGGTGGGTTGCATGCTGTTTGGAAGTGTGGACTGTGGTGTGTGTGGGAGATGCATGGGACTGCACATTCAGAGGTAACACCTGTCATTCCCACAGGATCAATAATGACCGAATGTCAGAAGGAGGAGAAGAAACAGAGATGTGGGAGACGGAGAAGGCCCAACTTCACTCGGGCAGAATCAGATGCCTTGTTTGAGGCGTACCTCAACAGGGAACTGCTGCTCAGTGGACAGCGGGGAACACCACAGGCCTGTGCTGCGGCATGGGATGAGGTAACGCATGCCATCAACCAGCATGGCATCCACCAGCGGTCTGTGAAGGAGTGTAAGAAGAAGAAGAAGGTGGGCACGGACAAGAGGAGGATAAAAGATAAGGTGGCTGTCATCAGGGCAGCACGTGCTGCAACTGGTGGTGGACAGCCGGATGTGCCATGCCTGATGCCACAGGAGGAGCGGGTAGCTGGCAGCATGTGGCATTGTGCCCTAGTGGTCATTCCAGGTGGTGGCTTCCAGATGGGTGGCAGCTTGTCACTGCATGGTAGGTCCTGTTCTGTCACTGTATGGGGGGTTGGGGGAATGCCACAGGGTAGGGCAGATACACTAATGCTACTGTGTTCCCTTACAGCTCCTGAGCGTCTACATGGGTCAGAGGTGGAGGGTGTGTCCACCGAGGGCGATGCCCTGGACATGGAGGAGCACCCATCCACCTCCACAGGTGTCTGAGAGTCAGGACAACAGTATCCCCGCCTGTCTGTCTGTACTGAAGTTGGTGGTGCTGGTGCAGAGGAGGACCTGCCCATTTCCCAGCGTGACAGCGTCCACGGATGCCAGCATGCTGTGACAAGGACTGGTGCTGGATCTGGCACCGATGATGATGATGATGGAGCACACATCATGGACAGTGATACATGTGGGCTGCAGGATGGCCCCACAGCAGGTAACAGCATGGGCATAACCGTGGTTGGTGCCGCCGTGGAGGCCTGCATGACATCACAGTCCCAGTCTGTGCTTGTATGCACCAGTGGGGCAGCACTGGTGTGTGTCCAGGCCAGTGGGGCTGTTGCAGCCTCTGCGGTGGCACTAGTGAGCCCTGGGTAGTGGCGGCCAGAGGGCCAGTGTCGACAGTCAGCCAATGGCGACGGGGGGGACAGTGTTTGGGGCGGCATCAGTGCACCACGTGTGGACATGCCCTGGAATGGCTCTGGTGTGCAGTGCCCATCATCAAGGGGTGATGCCCAGAACGGTCAGGAACATCATGAGGGACATCGTGCCGACCCGGTGGATGACCTCTTTGATGAGCACAGCCAACTACTCCAGGCTTCTGTGGATCAGCAGTCATGGCTTGTTAGGGTGGTGGACGCACTCAGTGTGGTTCTGCGCCAGTCAGAGAAGTGGCACAGCAGAGACCATGCTCTGCTCCTGGCAGAGATGGCCTGGCAGTGGGAGGATGTGACAGCTGCCATTGACAGGCAGACATGTACATTCACAGCTGTCATGGCCACATTGGGCACACAGTTTGTTGCACATGCACCGCAGACAACGCGAGGTGTCACGTCCACCCCCCATCCCCAGTGTCATGCGACACCCTCCATGTCGATACTGGGTTCAGCTGTGGGCATCCCGATCATGCCTGGCGCTGGCATATTCGGTGGGCTGCAGACCCCTGCTCAAACACGGTCGCGTTCCCACAGCGTCACCCCTGGGGGACCGTCGGTGCCACCCCATGAGGCCATTGGTCAGCCTGTGATGGCTGGCAGGTCTCGGTGGGGCTGCCCATCCATCCGGGGCGGCCGTGGCACTGTGCCACATGACTGACCTGTCTCCTACCATGGCTACTATCTGATGCTGCCCTGTGTGCAGTATGTTGTGCAATGTGCGACGCACGGTTGGGGTACCCAACCCTGCACACACACACACGGTCCATGCACACACCCTCCTGGCTGCTGGCCACTGTGGTGTGTGCATAATGATGCCTTCGTTGCACTGTCTGCCAGTGTGCAATGGTGCCCAGTGTCTGAGACACGCACAGTGACGGGCACTGGGCGTGGTCATCTGTGGACCTGTGTGTGGCTGGGGTAGCAGTCGGGGTCGGCATGCCTTCTACCCCTTGTGCATGTCTTGTGGGGTGTGTGGGTGTATGTGTGACCATGTGTCATGTTAGGCCTTGCCCATCCCTGATGATGTAATGCGGTTCCATGCTCACCAATTCCCTTGCCGCCACGCATGCCCTGGTATTCATCCATGCATGTTTGTGGATTGTGCCTTGCCATTGGTGGTTGCATGGCCCCATGATCTACCTGTGTTGGTTGAAGTGCTCCTCTGTGATGGTGTCCGGTGCAGCTGCGACATCCGGATCAAGCGGAGGTCCCTTCACCCAAGGGGTGGCTGCCCATCACAGTCTGGACCAGCGTCCTCATTGTCCCCATCGCTGTCCCCCCTTCGACCTCTACTGCTGTCCCGCAGTTGTTGGCCATGTTGTGCAGGATGCAACAGGCCAGAAATAGCCCACAGGCCTACGAGGGGCTGTACTGTAGGGCACTGCCAGACATGTCCAGGCAACAGAAACGTGCCTTCAGCATCCTGAACACCTGCTCTATGACATTATGTGTGGTGACATGTGATTCATTGTACCGTTGCTGCAAAGGGGTCACGGGGCGCCAGTATGGTGTGAATAACCAGGGACGGAGTGGGTAGCCACTGTCACCTGTGTGTAGAGGGTGGACATTAGTATAGTGGTCAGTGTCACTCTGCCATGGGCCATCAAGGCCAGTACCCATGGCACCTCTGGCTATGCCCCCACCCCAGATGCCCATGTCACCTACGTGATGTGCATACTCACCCACTAGGTGGCCAGTGGGGATGTCTCACTCTTGAACCTGTGGCACAGTGCAGACTGGTGCCAGATGAAGGCATCATGTGCTCCCCCAGGGTGCATGGCACAGACATTGGTTATGTGCCCCCTGGCATTGCACACCACCTGGCAGTTGATGCTGGCTTAACCATTTCTGTTGATGTATGCTACACCATCTGGGCCAGATGGCATGCAGATGGCCACATGGGTGCAGTCAATGGCCCTGAGCATGCCAGGCATACGTGCTACCCTGTGGAACTCTTGTATGTGTGCTCTGCACTCCACCTATGTGCTGGGGAAATAGACGTACTCCGCAGCATGTGGCAGCAGTGCGGTGAGGAATTGTATGGTAAAGGCGTGATCGGCCAACTGGGTTATGCCTGTTGTGTCCCTGTTGGTCTCTGGAAAGTGCCCATGGTGAGCAGGCACATGACAGCTGTCACCTTTGTCTCCACTGACAGAGCATGGCTCCGTTGTGTGGGTGCCTGTATCTCACAACTGAATAGCTCACAGAGTCACCTCAGGATTGCCCGGTTCAGGCAGTACCGGCCCACGATCTCTGTGTCACTGTAGTGCTTGAAGGTGGTGCAGACTCGGTACTGCCTGTTGGGGGCATACCGCCGACGTGCCCTTCCACGGCTGTGCCTCCCTGCTGCCTGCCTTCTCACACCCCTCATTACTGCCTCCATCTGGAAGGTGGCACTGGCCATGTCCCTGGCTGGTGTTCCCCCCTCGATCCATTGTGATGCTCCCCCTGCACCAGGTACACCTCCAGTGTTTGGCTGTCCTGCCTACTGCCACTGCCCTCAGTCCACTGGGACACCTCCCTGTCTCTCCTGCACAGTGGCACAGGCTCCCCACTCCTGTCCTGTTCCTGTTTGTTCCCAGGTGTGCCCTGTCCTGCTCCTGCCCAGTCCCACTCACTGCTACCCTCTTTCTTGTTGCTGTCACCTTGCTCCCACCTCTGGCTTCCCTGTAGCATTCATGTGCCTCTCTTGTTCCTTTTTATTTTTGATCATTTCACTGATCGCTTACTTCCGTTTGCTCCCCTATTGCGCATGGCACATGCTGTTGAATATCCTTTTCGCCATTTATTCATGGTTCCTCCCCTATGGTTCGCATGCATTCATTACCATTGTGCTCTTTAGCGATTAGACTTATGCGGTGCAGTTGCCTCCCACTGAATATCGCAGAATGGTGCAATTTTGTACTTGCACTGCGGACCCTCTATTAAGATGGCGCAACCCTTTTGAATATCTGGGCCAGTATATATATTAGCCTTAAATCAACTGTGAATATTGAACAATAGTTACTCTTCTGTGAAAACAAGTTACAAAGTATTATAGATTATATAGCAAGGTTAAACGCTTTATGGGGCTATTCCATGTTATAGTTGATAGTTTTTTATTCAAAATGCCTATAACTAAATATATGTGTAAGAAGGAAGACTTTATAACAATTCAGCATTTGATTCTTCACTGTCCAGCTCTTCAAAATGAACAAAAGAGTTGGATTGATCCTTTGCTGTGTGGAAAAGTGTCTAAAGAGGAAAAGTCAAGTTCCTATATTTGATGCCTGTATCGGAGAAAAGAATGATGTATGGTGTAATAATGTTTTTAAGTATGATAATGCATAAATTAGGTGGTAAATACTGAATCTATATTCGAACATTATTGTTATACTCCTTGGCCTTTGTATTATGATTGAAATTCAGGGTATTAGCTATATGAATTTTATGTAAAATGATGTACATTGCATTTGTGTGATATTATAAAAGTGTATCTTCTGATGAATGTAACAAATCTGTGATTTTAATACATTTGTACAATAAAATCAAACTTGAACTTGAAGCCTGGAGATAGTGCAAGGTAGGGTAACCAAAATAATTCAGGGCCATAGGGCAGCTTATGAGGATCTCAGCTTATGGCACTGAACATATTCTTACTGGATGCCAGAAAGGAGAGGGAGGGAGACATGATAGAACGTTAATGTTCCTAAAAGGAACAAACAAAGGTAAACTGTGAGGAACTACAGTATTATGCAGGAGTGGTGAGACAAAAACATGGAGACATGAGTGGAAGCTGATGGATCTATAGCACTGGTGCAACATCCCCACATCAACATCTGTGACAGTGTCGGAAACCCGTCGACACTCCTGACACCCACGCCCACGCAATGACCGGCAACACTGCAACACCTGCAGCCCCCCAGACTCCTCTACTTTAGATATCTAACTTACATTGCACAGACAGTGGAGTTAGATATATACCCCTGTCACCGCAAAGTCCATCAATGTGAAATCCCCATCGCTGCTGATATAGGCGCAGTAGGGGTTTTGCCTTAGGGGGGTTGCAGTGCCAGTGTCGCCATAGAGATGGCATTCCGAAGCTAATAGGGGGGTTCCAGGAGGAAAGTGGGTGGTTGAGCTATGGGGTAGCCTACCAACTGAGGTGGCTGGCACAAAACCATTAATGGTTTTAATCACAGAAGGGACAGAGCTAAAGGGTTAACAGTTGTTCAGGGTGCCAGCAGTAAGGCAGAATTTAAGCAAACAATAATACACAACAGGGTGGGTGGTATTGGGCTATACCCACCCACCCAGGGGTGTAATCAGCCCCAACGCCACAGGTGGAGGGCCTTATGGCCCTTGGAAGGGTGGGTATAGCCCACTACAGCCCACTCTGGAGGGTATTATTGCATTTAGAAAATGGGTTTCTGTGTTAATTTTTAATAAAGTAATAAAATAAGAGTGGAAATTAATTTAAAAAAATATAAAATCTAGAAAAAAAATGTTAGGGATAAAATAGTCCCTACATTTGTGTGTTGTTCCCTCTAATGTTGCCTCTCCCTCAGAGAGCACTTCTCTTCTACTTGCACCCCCCCATATGTGGAAGAAGAGATGAAGTTTCTTGCAAAGTTTCATCCCAGCAGTTTGCTGGCATCATTTTTTTATGCAGTTTTCTCTTACCTACAAGCCTTTTTTTTTTTTTCTTTTCTGTGGGGAGATGCGGCTGTTAGATATGTGACCTTGCGCGACCCCACTTCTTCAAACCAGGAAGTGAGGCACTAAAAGTATGCTGTGGGATGACAGTAGTCCAAGTTATTATTATTTTTTTTTTGTTTTAGCAGCAGCGCTCCTCAGTTTCATCAGTAAATTTGAGGTGATGAGTGACAAGAGACAGCCAATTCTCAGTAGTGGAGCAAGAATGATATGGGATGCTTGAGACATGATCGCAAAGGGAACATGTAATTTGACTGAAGAAGTCTCTTACCCCCAAAAAAATGAGGTACTTTGATTTAATGCCAAAAATGTGACAGTTACTGTTGTGGGGTGATCTGTCTGTGACAGATAGACAGGGTCGGAGCATAGCGGGGTAGGGGAGCAATTTGAAATGTCCGGCGTGGTGTCTGCAGTTTGTTTTTTGGTTTTTTTAAAGAAAAAATGTAGCATGGTACACTTTGGACCTGAAGGCGCTTTAACGATTTTGCCTCCCTCTTTCATTTCAGTTAGTGAGTGGGGAAAAAAATGGTAGTTTTTGTTTGAACTCTCCACTGGCAGCAGGATACCAGTGATGGGGTTGCCATAGAAGGGACTTTGTTTTAGGTGGGCATTGTTGTTTCATAAATGCCAATCTAGACAAGTCTGTCAGCCAGTCAGATGTCAGAATGTTTTACCCATTTTCTAAGGCAAGGGAGGAGAGGGCAAAAACACCATCAAGATAATCGGTCCCAGGGAAGGATACAGTATCATCAGAGCAGATTAGATAGACCAATGGTCTCTTTCTGCCATCAGTGTCTATGTTTTTATACTTCTAGAATGAACTTTTTTATTTACATGTAGCCCTGCACCACTAAAACTGATATTATAGTGTCATAATACGCCACTTTAGTTAGAATTGAGTAGCCCATTTATTGTTAATCCCCAAACTTTGCACATTAATATCTTTGGCGCTGTTTGATGAAATCAGCTGACATTCTGTATGTGCTGTGTAATAGGCAAGGTCTTAATTCTGTGGAAAGTTTTGTGATGGCAGCTGATACGGTTTCTGAGATTCACATGTGTCAATTTCTGGTAAATATTTTTCCTATACTTAACATGTTTTTTTTTCCCTCTCATCTACAGCCTGCAGGGAATGGAATTTGTTCCCCAAATGTGCAGGGCACATATGGGAGATCTAATGTGGCGCCTTTGAAATGTCTGGTGAAAACATATTAAATGGTTGCAGAGTTATACGGCTTTTAAGTATCATTTCTTCCATTCTGTGCATGCTGAGTAGGGTTTTGGGACAAGGTTCTGGTACAAAATGAAAAATTTAATGTAGCAGGACCCTCTTTTAATTCACACCACTTGCTTTTCACAACATGAAGGATTTTTTGTGCCTTGAAACTGCCATCTTGTTTTTCATCCTCAATCTAAAAATCATTCAAAATACATAAAAATAATATCATTTTAGAAAACAAACACC
This sequence comes from Neoceratodus forsteri, assembly GCA_016271365.2. Taxonomy (NCBI): domain Eukaryota; kingdom Metazoa; phylum Chordata; order Ceratodontiformes; family Ceratodontidae; genus Neoceratodus; species Neoceratodus forsteri. Next base: position 19,745,667 of record CM057458.1, on the reverse strand, counting down.
TGAATCTAGCTAAATGGGATTTGTTTTGTTAGATTATTTTGGAGTTTGCTTTTAAAACAGAATGTCAGAAATAGATTTTCCAGGTAGCCCAAAACATAGCCTGCCCACCAATATGGAAAAGATCTATAACTTGAATATATCCTAGTGTCCTAAATGTATCTCAAATACATGTCAGATATTAGTCATAGTTTTCAGATATAGTTTCAGATATACTCAAGATATTCACAGAATGATTCAAGATGTATCATAATTTGGAAATATCTTTGATATCCCCAGGTCACACTGGGAGATGAGCAACTTGTTGTTCAGTGTGTCTTCCTAGTGAAACATTTCAATAAATAAAAATATATGTTTGAAATATAATTCTTAAATTAAGTTTGCACAATCTGTTCATGCAGTTCTATTTTAACTATATATATATATATATATATATATATATATATATACTGTGTCTGTGTGTGTGTGTGTGTATATATATATATATATATATATATATATATATATATATATATATATATATTCTCAATATGTCTAAGATATATATATATTATGATTTACCTATGCCTATTCAGTTTTCAAGGCCCTTATTTATGGCAGTAATGGTAGAAACCCTTAAATTATATTAATAAAATATGTTTAAATTATAAAGACTTTATGCGATAGTAGCCCATATGGAAAAGATCTACTTATATTTTTTAATAACTGAAATATATCCTTGTATCCCCAAATTTGTTTCAAATATGTATCAGATTCATTAACACTTTTCAGATATATTTTGAGCTTTGTTCTAGATGTTTGCAGATTGATCCACGATGTATCATATTTGGGATATATCTTTGATATATGTATTTGAAATATATTTTGCTATATTATTTCAAAATTGAAGTTTTTGTTCTTTCAATGTTATGTTCTTGAATAAAATCAAAATACTTATTTGTGCACACATTATTGCAGTTTCTACATGTTTTGCATTTTATATATTTTAAATCTATTCAGTATATATATTCTGAGTTACTTATGCATTTCCTTCTTTGGTTTCCATTGTAAAATGCTAAATTATATATATATTAATAACATAGTTTTAAATTATACCAGTATGGAAAAGAACTGTAATGTACAGTATTTTGTTAATATCTTGATTATATCTGAATATGCCTAAATACATCACATATTTCTGATATCTGTGCATTTTTCCAGTTATACTTTAGATATTTGCAGAATTCAGTGAGGTATATCGTATACTTGGCATTGATATTCTAAATGTATGCTTTGTTATACTGTCAAAGAAATATTTTGTTTTACTTTTTAATGTTTGTATGAACTTTATAATGAAAAATCATTATAGTTTTATGAAAACATAATTTTACCTTGAAATTTCTACAAGTGCAAACATATATTTTAAATATATTAGAGATTTATATTCTGAGATATTTTTCATGTATGTTTAAATAGATTTGGACTGATGTACATCAGGAAAGTATATGTAATATGTGTATTATATATACTGATAATACATCTTAAATATATGTTTCACATAGCAAATAAATGTGTTTTATAGTTTATAAAGATGACTGGAATATATATTACATATACATTTAAAATATAAATAGGTTACATTCTGTAAATATATGTTGAATGCACTATTTCTACATAAAAAATAAAATGTAAAACCAAAGCCATAAGTAGCAATACACAAAGTAAAAGTCAGACCACCCCACATGACTGGTATTTCATGCTGTTCTCATGCTTTTTCAAGAACAGTGCTAAATATTTGTGCTGTGAGAATGTCCGTTTTTCACTGTTGCTACTATTGGCTTTAATGTAACACTTTTCTTTTCCTGTACAAATACATTTGTGATGGAAAATCCAAGAAGTGCCTTCTAGAACTTCAACTGTCAGAAAATATGAATCTTGTTTGCTTGCAAAATACAGTATGTGTAAAATATATGCAGAATATATACTGTATATATCTCAAATATATTTTTGCAAATGCTTGCTATGGTACTGTGCACAGATTTGCATAACTAATTTGCATATTTCAAAAGTACAGTTTATCAACCAAACACATGGTAATTTCTATTTTTAAAATGGTTTTGAATTGACAGCATTAGCTCACAAACCAGAGGGAAAGGTAACGAGCAAAAATTAAGTACATGTTGGAACTCACCCCAACATAAAAAGGAACCAAACAGTAGTGGTATAATGGAGTTTGCCCTTTAAGGGGCAGACCATGTTGTCCTGGTGCACCCCTTCCCTCCTGTAAGGAATGGTTGTGCTCGGAAAGGGAGGGGATAGGGAAGGGGAGGAGCCAGGATCCAGAACAATGGCCAGGCAGCAGGAAGGGGAAGGGAGAAGGGAGGTACATAAGGGACAGCATGATGGAGCCTCAGACACTTTTGCTGGAGCTTTGATTTGAACAACTGCAGCACGTCAGATTTGGCATTTAATTTGAGGTTGGTTTCACAGCAGAAAGGAGGTAAGGAGCAGCAATTATTTGTTGATATGCATTTAAAAAATGTTGCGTGCATCGTTTGTGGAAAGGAAGTGAAGGCTAACGGACAAGGGCACAGTTTGATGAGAGTCTTTACAAGAAGAAGTGATCAGGGAGTGTCTTTAAGCAGCAAAAAGGGGAATATGGTGGGTGGGATTAAAACAAAATGAAACGCTGGTCAGCAGGGTTGGCAGTCCCTGGAGTGGCCAAAGGAAGGGAGGAAGCAAAGCCAGGAGTGGGGGCACGTGGGGCCTTGGTGGTGCTGGTCTGCATGAACCAAATTGAGGCAGTCAGAGAAGGGCAACCAAAATGGTGCATGGACTGCATCAGAAGACATATGAGGACAGATTAAGGAGCTCAATATGTATACCCTGAGCAAAGGAGGAGAGAGGTGATATGATCGAGGCATTCAAACACCTTAAGGGCATAAACAAGGTGAAAGAGTCTAACATGTTTAAATAGAAGAAAAATAGCAGGACAAGAGGACACAGCATGAGATTAGAGGGAGGCTGATTAAGGGAATGTGAGGAAATTCTTTTCACAGAAAGGTGGTGGATGCATGGAATGGCTTACCACAAGAAGTGGTGGCTATGAATACAGTGCAGGGCTTCAAACAGGCATGGGATAGGCATAAGGGAGCAATACAAATGACTATGAATAGATAGGCCACTGACAGAGCAAAGGCTGATGGCACATTTATAAGGTAGAAAAAGAAATGGGCAGACTGGATGGGCCTTGCGGTCCTTATCTGCCATCAACTTCTATGTTTCTATGTTTCTATGTTTCTATGTTTCTATGATCTGGGCCAGGTGGGGCCTGCGGAGACAGGGTAAACCTCGGGGGCGGAAGAACTTGGGGTGGCTAAGGTGTGGAAGGGACATCTATTGTGCATTACCAGTGATAAAATGTAGTGTGTAGCGTGCAAGAGAAATTGTAGAATTTGTTGAGCATGCATGTTTTCTACTGGTTGTAACAGAATGGAAGGCAATGTAATACATGAAAGGAGAACAGGAAAGGGAATCAGAGGAGTGAACATTTAGAGGCATTGGATTCCTGTGAGAATTGTTTTGCTGCATGGCATGGTGCATCATTATGCAATAAGTAAAATAAGTAAGGTAGCAGGGTAGGCGTGCTTAATTTACCTGCAGAGGAGTTTAACTGAAGCCGGTGAACAATACACCAATCATGTGGCTGACTAAAATGTTCATATTGAGATTTGAAAGGGCTCTGCAGCAAGCGACCCATTGGTGTGGCGCCACCTGCGGTCGGGGTGGCTAGATGGTGAAGCCTGCGATGCAGAATTGAGGCTGAGAAGGAGTGTGTGTCCGTGCAGCGGTTTGCTGGAAGGCGGACGGAAGAAAAGAAGAAGTGCGGGGGCAGCAGGCCAAGCAAGCGAGGCCTACGGCCAAAATGGCATTTTACACACTGCGTGGGATGGCAGCACGCCACGTGAGTGAGGCCTAGGGCCAAAACAGCATTTTGCATGCCACATGGAATGGCAGTATGCCATGTGAGCGAGGTTAAAGGCCAGAATGGCATATTTTGGCACGCTACGTGGCTTGGGGTGAGAGGGCCCAAGGGGCTGCTCTTTTCAGCCTTGGGGGGGTTTTGGATAGGTGGACCAGGACATCATTCAAAGGCATGAGTACCAAATTCATAGTACAAAACAAAAGGAGCAGGGACCGAGGCGGGCGTGGCAGGCACGAGGAGATGGAGAAAGCACAATTGGGGCAGGGGTGGGACACTGGGCAGGCTTGGAATGTCAGCAAATAAATGGGAGTGCAAGGGGTAACTGGAAGGGGCCCTGTGGGAGCCAGGGGTCTGGGGTGGCTTGACCACGTGGCGTCACCGCGGGTGGGGAACCCGCGTTGGCTGATTGAACAGCTGGGATGGGAAGGTTCATTGCCACAATTCATGGAGGTGCACATGGTGCCTCAACCCACGACATCTCCCCACAAGGGGGGACCTTATTGTTGCAAAAGGACTTAGTCGGGCAGGAGAGTGTGGATAAAAGAGCATTACCACAGCACAAAGTAAAAGTACTTGTATAATCATATGAAGACAGAGGGAGGCAGGGGAATAGGGATGATAAGTCACTCAAAAAAAATGCACTCTGTATGACCCTAGGCATGTCACGTAGCTTTTCTATATGCCTAGGCGGTACAGATAGAGCAGTTCTTGGGGGGGCAGGATGCACCTCACTGATGGAAGGTCGGTCCGGATGGCAGAACCTGGGCTAGATAAAAAAATATATATATATATATATACATATAGAGGGTGGAGTGAGGCACAAGTAACTTGTTTTGTTTTCTGTAGTTGTCTTCACAGAGCGCAGTGCAGAATGGACATGGCACCCAGGAAGAGCAGGCCGTCAAAGGAAGAAGCTTACATGGCAATAATCAAGCTGGCTTAAAAAGCAAACAAAATGTGGGAACTGGTGGAGGGGGAGGACCTGGGGAAGCCTGGGGGGAAGAGGAAAGCGGATGGGGAAAAAGGTGGAAAAGGGAAGAGGGCACCTGGGGGATGACGCAGTCCCTCTAGGGTAGTGTCGAGGCCCATACCCACACAGCCGGGTGACCCACTGGCACCCACCCCAGATCTAAGGGAGTATCCCCCGGGGGAACCGGGACCAAAAACTTGGAGTGGGGGGTCTGACCCACAGCTCCCAGCATCCCACCCTCCACTTTCATCTCACCTGCCTCACCCACAAGAAGAAGCAAGGGGATCCTTGGAGGCCTCCAGACACCCCGGACAAGAAAAGGTCACAGGTAATGCATCCAATACAGTAGGAGATAGCATAAAAGAGTATATAGGGAAAATAGTGGCAGCACTGGGGACAGGGGATTTGGGGCAGATGAAATCAGCCCTGTCAGAGTTTAAGGCAGAAAAGGGTGCCAGGAGACATGGAGAATGGGAAGAAAGAGGGCTAGGTACAAGAGGTGGGGCACAGGGATGAGGATAGGTGAGCACGTGCCCATTGCCACAAAGAAAAATATGGAAGGGGAATGTGGATATATTTGCCCTGTGAGCCAGGAAGTGGCGGCAAAATACAAAGAGGTGGAGAGCATAGGGAAGAGCGAGATGGCAGCTGCCATAGTGTTATTAGGAAAGAAAGAGGAAGACAAATTCACGAAAGAAGACCTGGGATGGATGGTTCTTAAGTTTTGCAATCTTTTCAGCCATAGCTCTAGAAGAAGACCAGAGTTAGGTATCCGCTCATTACTTTTCATTGATAATACAGAGAGCTAAAGCAAAAGGCGGGTGGGATGGATATACTACGACAAATATTTGATCAGCGCATGGTGACATTTGGGATGTAGATGGGACACTAAACAAATAGATTTATGGATGACTGAGAGGGACCTGGGGTGGTGGTGGATGTCAAAATGAACAACTCAGTCTTGTAGGAGGCAGCAGCCAAGGCCAACAGGATGCTGGGATGCATCGCTGGGATCACCTCCAGAAGGGAGAGTGATGCTCCCTCTGTATAACTGCTTGGTGAGGCCACACCTTGAGTACTGCATGCAGTTTTTGAGGCCACACTTAAAGAGGACATTAAACTCCTGGAGAGGGTCCGGAGGATCAACCAAATGATTTGGGGCTTGGGGACAGGGACCTATGAAGAAGGCTCAAAGAGCTAAATATGTACACATTGGAAGAGAAGGGACCGGGAGGGACATGATAGAAGATCTTCAAGTACATGAAGAGGGTAAATAGGGAGGAACAGTCAGGGTGCTTTGAAGGAAGAGGAGGGGCCACTAGGGGCATGGTGGAAGCTGGAGGGGAAGATTCAGGAGAAAAGGAGGTGCTACTTCACTGAGAGGGTGGTGGAGCCATGGAATGCACTGCCTAGGGGTCTGGTGGAGGCAGAAACGGTGATGGGTTCAAGGGGCTGGGACAGGTACAGGGAAGGGTTCTGGAAGCAAAATCCAATGTAGCAAGAATATCCGGAATTGGGAAGGAGAAGCCAAAGAAGGTGAGGGGCAGCAAGGTCAGCACCAAGGGTGGGGCTGACCAATCGAGCAGACTCGAAAGACCATTAGGCCTATTCTGCTGGCATTTTAGTATGTTAGCATGTTAGTATTATGTAACAGATCAGTCCACACTCGATGTAGGGTGGGGTAAAAAAGGGGCTATGCATATGCGATCTACTGGGCATATAATAGGGCGTTCTGCACATGGCCTCAGTGTCGTTCTCGGCATGCCTGCGCAAAATGTGGAGGGGGTACTCGGCTAGCAAATGCAGGACTATAAGTATACAAGGAACGCAAGGGTACAGGGGGCACAGATCAAGCCAGCAGTTTTTTCGGGATGGCCAGGGCTTTTGAGGACAGACATGGAGCAATGGAGGGAGGGGCAGAGGTAATGGGGGTAGAGGTGGTCAAAAACATTGAAACAAAGGGAAAGGGGCAGGCAGGAGGGGAGGGTACAAGGTGGTGCAACAAGGCCAGATTTGGGATGGCCAGAACCCTCATCAACATAACAGCCTTGACAGCTCACCTGGACAGATACCCGGACACGAGCATGCAAGATATGATTTTACGTGGTTTTGACGCAGGGTTTTCATTGCAGTCTAAAGGTCCCAGGTAGGCAAGGGAGGTGAGCAACCTGGGGTCTGTGAAGGGAAAAGTGGACATGTTAAGGCAAAAGATTGAGAAAGGCAGCTGGCAGGGTGAAGGGTCCATTTGATGACCCTCCCATTGGAAAACATGCGGATATCACCTTTGGGTTTGGTACCTAAGAAGCAGGAAGGGGAATACCGGGTAATATACCATTTGTCTTACCCAGAAGGTGGCTTGGTAAATGACTATATTGGGGAGGAGCATAGGAGGGTGACTTACGCGACGCTCAAAGACGTGGTCCGGATAATCCAGGCCACAGAGGATGCGTGGATGGTGAAAACGGACATTGAGTCCACCTTCAGACTGCTTCCAGTCAGGAGGGAAGACTGGGACCTTTTGGGTTTTAAAAATGATGGACGGTATTACTTCGACAAAGCAATGCCTATGGGGTGCTCCACAGCATGTGCGACATTTGAGGCATTCAGCACATGCTTGCAGTGGATATTCCAAGAGGAAATGGGTTACATGTCAGTCATCCACTACCTGGATGATTTTCTCCTCATTGGGAAGAGTAAGAGGAGACACAGAAAATGCTGGTTAAGTTTCAGGAATTGTGCCAGGAATAAGGGGCCATGGCACCCAAAAACAGAAGGGCCCATCAAGGTTATTAGATTCCTCAGGATGAGATTGATGCCACAAATGAAGTTTTTAGGTTGCCAGACAAGAAAGTAAGGCGGTTGAAGGAGCTAATCGGGATACACGCCAGCAAGAAGAAGGTTCAATTGAAATTAGTTCAGCAGGTATTGGGACATCTGAATTTTGCATGCAGGGCCATTGGTCCAGGGAGGGCATTCACCAGAAGGTTGGCCAGGGCGACAGCTGGGGTCACAAAACCACATCACTGGGTTAACCTGACTTGCAGCGTCAGGGAGGATTTTAGCATATGGGAGGATTTTTTGAAGGACTATAATGGGTGTTCATTTTGGCAGGAAGAGTGGTCGTACAACACAGACCTAGACTTATACACAGACGCGGCCGGGGGACCGGGCATGGGAGGTTACCTGAGGGGCAGGTGGTTCGCGGAACCATGGCCAGCCAATTGGGTGAGGATGGAAAAGTGAAGGATATAACACTCTGGAGATCATGCCTATATGGGCATGCACTTTGGTTTGGGGAGGAATTCAGGGATCAGAAGGTGACATTTGCTGTGACAATAGGCGGTGGTGGATGTACCGAACAATAATGGAGCCAGGTCGGACACAGTCATGCAGGTAGTACAACAGTTAGTTTTAAGGGCTCTGCAGCTGAACATGTCTTTCAGAGCAAAACCTATAGAAGGGTACACAATACCTGGCTGACAGCCTTTCCGTTTGCAGCTGGACCATTTCAGAAGCTGGCACCGCAGCGGAAGAACAAACGCCCATACCAATGGACATTTGGGACGTTGGCAGGAAGGAGCAGAACTGCTGTTTCGTAGCTCATGGGGGCCCCAGACTCTGAGGCCCTACGATGGGGCCTAGCAGGTTTTTCAAGCATTCAGGGCAGAACACCAGATGGAGGTAAGTGGGCCATTATCTGAAGAACAGTTGGGAATGTTCACAGTGGAACAATGGCAGAAAGGGTCGGCTCATGCCACAATGGGGGTTTATCTGGCAGGAATCAGTGTGATCTGCAGCCTAAAAGGATGGTGGGACCCAACAAATGCAATGTTCATCAGAAGGATGATGCAGGGCTGGGGTAGGTTAAGAGGAGGGACCGGGACAATCGGAGGCCTATGGGGAGCAGTGGCTAAAACCTAAAAAGTGCTCCTGGCAATATGCATCAAAAGCGAGACCCAGTTATTTCACATGACTTATGTGACAATGTTTGCAGGGGCTCTGAGGGTGAGCGAGGTGGTAGGCCATGGGATAAATGACTGGGAAGGTGGTGTGGAATGGGAAGATGTGAGTTGGGGACAAAGAAATCTGGATTAAACTAAGATGGTCTAAGACTGACCAAAGAGGGCAAGGTTGCATAATAACACTAAGAGGCGATCAGAGATCGCGATATGCCAAGTACAGGCCCTGTGGGCTTTCACCGTAGGGCAAGTAATCAGGACGAGGAAGCTTTTTATACACAGGGATGGAAAAAGGTCACTGGCTATCAGATCATGTTGTGTATTAAAAAGGCAATGGCATTTTGGTGAGAACCCAACTAATTACTCATCCCATTCCCTGCAGATTGGGCAGGTTCACAGTGAGCGGCAGGGACCGAATCTGTGGAGACATTTTGGTAAAGGTCACTGGCAGTCAGCCAGTTAAAAAGATACATCAGAGCTCTGACATAAAAAAAAATGGGGAGGAAAAAATGGTAATAATGTACATATATTAATAAGGCGAGGAGGGGTAAGGCAGGATGATATTGGAGAATACATGTAAATTAACTAACTTTGCTTTGTTGCACCCCATAGGTAGAGAGAGCACAAAGTCTGGATCTGCTGCTATTCCTATATTTACTGGGCTGGTAAGAGCGGAGACAAAAGCTGTGGAAAACAGCTATGCCAAGATGCCAGGCAGTGTAGGTTGGTATGGCACGGCATACGGGGATGAGATGGGCACAGCTGCTCCTGCTTGAAACGAGCTCAAGAGACATCGGCCCAGTCAGACCTAATCATTATACACCTAGGGGCAACGACCTGGCAGGCAGACCGTGGGTGCACACATATTTGCAGATTAAGAAGGACTTGGCGGCATTAAGACAGTGGTGGCCTCAAGTATGCCTTGCCTGGTCAGATATGATACCACAGAAGGGTATGGAACAGGAACACAGCCAGGGGGCAGTGGAGATGGTCAGGAGGAAGATGAATAGGCGAAGGGGGACGCGTGATAAGGCAGATGGGAGGACAAGTGATACTGCGGGGAGCAGAGGAATGGGTGGATGAATTCTACAGATCAGATGGGGTACACCTGTCAGATATAGCAGTAGATATGTTTAATGCAGAAATGATGGGTTTCATAGAAGAATGGAAGACAGACAAACAGATAAAAAAAAATAATAATATAAGAGCAAAGGTGGGGGGTACCCTATATTGGGAAGCCAGTCATCCAACGCAACAGGAGACTGGCTAGTGGGGAAAAGTGGGGGAGGGACAGGAAGAAGAAAAGAAGTAACACAAGAGGAAAAAGAAGATGAAGGAGAAAGCGGTCTCAGTTTCACTGTTACCTAACAGAAAAGGAGAGAAGAAGACACCCAGGTTTTGCCTGGGGGATGGATAATCAGAGAGTGATATATTGATGGAAATAAATGAAAATTATGGATATATGACAATAAAGAAATGGAAAATGAATTATGGATTGATGGATTTAAATAAATTAATTGCCAATCTGAACACAACAATAAACAATGGTCTCTGTGTTTTTTTTGTGAGGGAAAAGGGGGGAATCTGGGACAATGGAGTTTGCCCTTTAAGGGGCAGACCATGTTGTCCTGGTGCTCCCCTTCCCTCCTGTAAGGAATGGTTGTGCTTGGAAGGGAGGGGAGGGGAAGGGAGGAGCCAGGAGCCAGAACAATGGCCAGGCAGCAGGAAGGGGGAGGGTAAGGAGGTACATAAGGGACAGCACAAGGGAGCCTCAGCCACTTATGCTGGGTTTTGATCCTCCCACCCACCCTAGAAGGAAAGATAAGACAGGAAGTACAGTCAATTTGGGGCTGTACGAGGCTCTGTCATGGTGGAGGACAGATACGTCCGCTAGGGCTGTGAACTACCAAAGGTGAATGGCAGAGGATGATAATAGGGTATGGACTGCCAAAGGTGGATGGCAGAAAATGATAAGGTCATGGACTGCCAAAGGTGGATGGCAGGGGATAAGAGGTTTATGGACTGCCAAGGATGGATGGCAGGCGGAAAGCCAGGAAGTCTGCTAAGAAGTTGGGGGCAAATGATAATAAGAAGGCTATGGTCTGCCAAGGTGGACAGCAAAGGGAAAAGAGCAGGGGGAGGACAGGAAGGGGGGAAGACAAAAGGAGTAACACAAGAGGAAGAAGAAGATGAAGGAGAAAGCGGTCTTGGTTTTCACCATTACCTAACAGAAAAGGAGAAGAAGAAGCCACCCAGGTTTTTGCCTGGGGGATGGATAATCAGAAAGTGATATATGGATGGAAATAAATGGAAATTATGGATATATGACAATAAAGAAATGGAAAATGAATTATGGATTGATGGATTTAAATAAATTAATTGCCAATCTGAGCACAACAACAAGCAATGGTCTCTGTGTTTTTTGTGAGGGAAAAGGGGGGAATCCGGGACAAATACCAATTTGAGTCTTACAAAATAATGAGATCAAGAGGTGAGTTATATATGTAAGTATAAATGTGTAATCTATATATCTGTAGTAATGATGCATTATTAAATAAGTATTCTATACTGTAGTTATCTAAGTGGTTGCTAATAAGAGAAATTCCAAATACACAGTTGTGGATATGCAACATCAAGATTAATCTATTGTTTGGGTATTTTAAGATATTTTTACAATGCATATATTTTAAAAAAAACTATTTTAGAAATATGTCAACTATATAAAAAGTAGATATATTAAATAGTCAAAATATATACACAGATATATAACATATATATCATGCACCTAATATAAAGATATAATAGAAATGTATTTATGATATCTGTGATATATATCCATCACATATATTCTGCAAATAAATACACTTTTATAAATATATCTAAAATATATTTCTTTTCCATATTGGAGAATAAAAATCCACAGAATATTAACAAGATATTTCTATGAAATATACAGAAATAGTATCAAAAATATATCTGAAACATATGCATCCGATATATCTAAAAAATTACAAAACCAGCCAATCTGGGATATAATGCATATATTTGGAAACTACTATGAACATCTATTTATGCATGAACTTCAAAAACTATTTCAAATGTTTTTAAACGATATACTCAAAATATGCTTCGAAGGAAGGAGGAGGGGGCCACTAGAGGGCATGGGTAGAAGCTGGAGGGGGGGAAGATTCAGGAGAGAAAGAAGGAGGTGCTACTTCACTGAGAGGGTGGTAGAGCCATGGAATGCGCTGCCTAGGGGGCTGGTGGAGGCAGAGACAGTGGAGGGGTTCAAGAGGGGGTGGGACAGGTACAGAGGAAGGGTTCTGGAAGCAAAATCCAATGCAGCAAGAATACTCAGAACTGGGAAGGGAGAAGCCAGACAAGGCGAGGGGAGCAGCAAGGTCAGCTCCCATGATGGGGGCTGACCAAATGAGCAGACATGAAAGACCGTTAGGCCTATTCTGCTGGCATTTTAGTATGTTAGTATGTATATTTCTTTTCCATATGGGCAATTTAGTGAAAGGAGACTTTCTCCCACATTCTCAGTATGAGAACAGCAGGACTTTGTTAACTTCTGCAGCCATAGCTGGAACTTGTCGTGCAGGCTGTAGAGAAAGCAATAAGATGCCATTTCCCTGGTGTGCAGTGGTGCCCCCCCATCACTTCTACCCTCTGATCCCACACAGTACACCTATCTCATTCTCCTTTACAAATTTAAGTCACCAGCTGAGACGAACAAAATTATAGATCGAGGGTGCGCTCCCATCCAATCGGAGTACTCCTTTCCCCTGCACGAGACACTCTTATTCTTTACACAAGAAAGGGTCCTGAAGGAACTGGAAGTAATAAGAGTTGATAAAGCAATGGGGCCAGACGGAGTGCACCCCAGGGTCCTTAAAGAACTAAGAGAGGTGGTGGCTGAACCTCTGGCTATCCTGCTTAGCCAATCACTGGAAACAGGGGAGGTACCCAAAGACTGGAGGACAGCAGATATAGTCCCATTATACAAAAGTGGAAACAAAGAGGAAGCAGGGAACTACAGACCAGTCAGCCTCACCTCGGTAGTGGGGAAGATCATGGAAGCACTACTGAAGGAGAGATTGGTGGAACATCTGGTTGTCAATGGACTACAGGACCCAAGGCAGCATGGTTTCACCAGGGGGAGGTCATGTCAGACCAAACTTAGGGGAGGGCAGTGGACATGGCCTATCTGGACTTCAGCAAAGCCTTTGACACTGTGCCACATAGAAGACTATTACACAAACTGGGGAATATGGGTGTGGGCAGGACAGTAGTGTGGTGGGTAGGTAACTGGCTGGTGCGGGACACAGGAGGTGGTGGTAAATGGCTGTCACTCCACAGAGGAATAGTGACCAGTGGGGTACCACAGGGATCAGTGTTGGGACGGTCCTATTCAACATCTTCATCAGTGACATTACGAGGACCTAGAAGGCGGAATTTCACTGTTCGCTGATGAACAAAGCTCTGTAAAGAGTAGACACACCAGAGGGTGTAGACACAATGAGAAGGGACCCAGAAACTTGAAGAATGGTCAGGGTTTACAGTTGAAATTAATGTAAAGAAGTGCAAGATTATGCATATGGGGCACAAAAACCCTGGCACAATATATCAGTTGGGGGGTGAGGATATAGCATGCACCAAGCAGGAAAGAGATCTTGGGGTTATCATCTCTGATGACCTCAAGGTAGGGAAACAGTGTGACAAGGCAGCAGGTAAAGCAAATAGGATGCTGGGATGCATAGGTAGGGGCATCACCAGCAGGGAAAGGGAGGTCATAATTCCACTATACAAGACACTAGTGAGGTCCCAACTGGAGTACAGTGTACAGTTCTGGAGACCATACCTATGTAAGAACATAGACAGGGTAGAGAAGGTTCAGAGGAGGGCAACAAAGATGGTGCATGGATTGCATCACAAGTCCTATGAAGACAGGTTGAAGGAACTGAACATGTACTCCCTGGAGGAGAGGAGGGAGAGAGGGGATATGATAGAGACATACAAGTATCTTACAGGGATGAACAGGGTGCAGGAATACACTATTTTTAAGCGAAAAAGATGTTCCAGGACTAGAGGGCATGGGATGAAGTTGGAGGGAGGACGATTCAGAGGAAACATGAGGAAGAATTTCTTCACAGAATGGGTGGTGGACAAGTGGAACACCCTGCCAGAGGAAGTGGTGGGGCTGAAACAATCACAGGATTTAAGAATGCATGGGATAGACATAAAGGAATTCTGGAGGTCAGGGGTAAGGGGCAACAGACTTCTAGGAAAACATAAACTGAACTTACAAGCTCAAATGGGCAGACTGGGTGGGCCATAGGCCCTTATCTGCTGACACAGTCTATGTATCTATGTATCTATGTAGCTTGAGCTATAATATATTAATATGTTCCCCATTGCCACTCGTTGCAGTGTAAGAGTGGTTTCACTTTCATTCTGCTTGAGTCAGAATAGCTCAGGTTTGCTTCGCTGTTCTCTCTCAGGCAGAATGTGCATGAAACCACTCTTATACTGCAACAAGTGGCTCCACGGGACATATTACTGGATAACAGGAAATATTCACTGCCTTTGTTTTCACTATATTCGCTGGTTCCATCTTAGAGTGAAAATAAAAAGACAGTGAATATTAGGTAGATCACTATACATTGCAGAACTAGTGTTTCACCAGTGAAAATAAGAAGTGAACATGTAGGGGTGTGCTTGGAGCACTAATTATAAAGAGCACAAATTTAAAGTGCTATTCAGTAATATATAAAAACACTTCGTTTTTATTGTTTTTTTTTATCTTGGATTGGAGGGTTTACTCCCCTCTCCAGCTGCCTTCACCTCTGTCTCTCTGTCTCTGTCTCTCTCACTCTCACTGCTTGATCCAGCCTCTTCCTAAAGTGGACTTACAACCCTAAAATCACTGAAAACAAACCTTTCCAACACTTACAGTCTACCTGCAAACCAATGACTTTGATTTAACTTTTCTATTCTGACCACAGCATTCTCACCTTCACACCCCCACTGCCAAATCCCATTGAAATCCTTGACCGCCAGGTTGGTCCTGCTTCAGTGGCTCCCACCACCCATGCCTCCTCGACCTCCATTCCAGTTCAGTGTTACATTTGCCATTCAGTTTATGAAAACAAGTACCTTTATTTTAAAATCACTAAAACTTTGCCAGTTTGTTCCCCCTACTCCTGCTCTCTGGTTGACTGACATCACTCTGTCTATTCACTGTCTTTCCTCTCGCTCATTTGCAGCACTCCAACATGCAGCACTATATCCTTACGAACTAGTTACAGATAAACAAAATAAAACTGGGGTTTGGCATTAAACAGTCACTACTGAACCCCATCTATAGGGGCACTACTGTGCCCTTATAATTTGGGCAATAAACTCACTAATGATATACAAAACCTCAATAAATATAGCCATTTACCACTGCTGGAGGAAACTGGTTTGAAGGTTTGGGATTAGCAATTCTGCAGGTGAAAACTGAAGTGTTTTCATTTTCTCAGATTCTTTTACAGCCCTCTTTACTCTGTCAGAGCATTCATCGAAGAACACTAAGACGCTGAACATGGAACTTTGCACTCTTCTGACTGAACATTAAGTGAAGAGGAATTTACACAGTGTTGTTTTTGTTCAAAGTAATAGGCCTCATTTTAATAGAGACTCTGAGCAGTATTTTCAAAATGTGGCACAGGGCTTGCGTCCAGCCCTGTGCCATGGCACTTACATTCTAGTGGTGTACTAAACCCTTTGCCGCAACTGCACCTGATTTTGCAATCTTTGGCACAGTTGCGACAATTTCCACAAATTATGCCAGCTTGTGCCAAATAGCTGGTGCATGCTCCATAAATACGGCCCCCAGGACTGCCGCAATTTAAACCCAAAAAAGTGGTTCACCCATATTGGTGCAACAGTCATTTTGTCATCCCTGATATGTGCGAAGGCAATATGTGGCCCAGCAATATGGCGCTAGGTATTGTGGCTCCTGGGACATATAACAACAAAGCAATGTCCCAGAAAACAGGAGGGGTTTCACCCCCCACCCCACCCCAAACTAACAATAACCTCTTCCAGCACAGGCATGCCCTGGAGAGGGAAGAAATTGTGTAGGCACAAAGGACGGCTTGAGTAAGGGGAAATCTAGAATTAAGATTGCCTCTGTCACTGTCGCCTTTGTTGTTGCCCTCTAATTATGGTACCAAAATTAAGTTACTGCACCAATGGTATACCAGAAAAAGTTGCTCTAACTTGTGGCAATATCTACATGGGACAGAAAATCACATTAAATTTCACAAGCCCCATGTGCTGCATCATTGGCGCACTGGGACTTGAGGCAATCTAAGGCTTTTGAAAATCCTGACCTATGTTTCTAAGGATTTCATTCTGTAAATACTGATATAGCTGTATTCTCACTGTGCCACCAGTTTGTTAATTTGTAAACTAGTGACCGTGTGTTGTTAAATGGGTAATTTCCTTTAGCTGTAGCAGCACAAACAGTTATTTTCAGTACATTCAAACATGAGGTCTCTGTATTTTGAGAATAGTTTCACTATCAATCTGGCTTGCACACAACACTTTACAGCGAGTGTCATCTGCCCCAGAGATACTATCACAACCACTTATTGATGGCGATTAAGGAAAGGAAACTACAAGTTCTGCAGATTTTCTTATCTGATGAGACATGCCAAATTATATAAAATTCTTTTGATTTTACCAGTGTGCTGGTAGTCCAGATTCCAGAATTATAATGCGTTTTCCAGTAACAGCTGAAAAACATTGGCCTTGAATATTATCCATATAGCAGCAATATTGGGAAAGTTTCTTATCCTTTCATTCATTACTATATACTTTCATATACTCTGTTATGAAGTTTGAAATTAGAGTAACAGTACTCTGATAATAGAGTTTGCCCTTTAAGGGGCAAACCAAGTTGTCCTGGTGCACCCCTTCCCTTTACTCGAAGATGGTGTGCTCGGGGGGGGGAGGGGAGGAATAAGGGGTCAGAACAATAGGCAGACAACAGGAAGGGGAAGGGCTAATGGAGGTACTTAATGGACAACACAAGAGTGGTTCAGCCACTTTTTGCTGAAGTTTTGATTTTCTGAACTGCAGCACATCAGATTGGCATCTGAGTGGAACAAAGGTTGGTGAATATATTCAGGTAAGAAGCAAACAAGCTAAAGTGAAATAAGTATATAAAAAATATATATATATATACACACACACACAATGATAAGAAGTAATAATATACTGATTTTTAGTCAGTGAATCTGTGGTATGTCAGTTGAAACAGGATTCAGACGTGGCCTTCCTTTTTGTAAAACTCAAAAAATCAGACTTGATACTATTGGTGCTAGCATTTATAGGAGCAATGTATGGTGGATCTAGACAGGAGCATTGCCAGGAGGCATGATGTACAAAAGTTAGCTTTTGGGGCTGAGAAGCAGGCCAAAGAAAGGCCATTTAGAAGAGTGAGAGCACCACGTGGCTTAGAGCTGGTTCGGTTGGCAGGGCAGGCACCCAGATTGTTTAAAAGCTTCATGGCCAAAAGAATGGTTGCCACAAGCAGTACGTTTATTCCTGTTTGGGACAGCAGGGTTTTTTTGTTGGTTTGAGCAGCTGGGCATGCCGCATGGCCCAAGTTTTTTCGGTCGACAGAGCAGACGCCCTGATCATTTTTTTTAAAAGCTTTGTAGCCAAGGTATTAGAAACAAGAAGTGTTGCCACGAACAGTACGCTTTGTTGTTGAGAGAGCAGGGACAGTGCTTCTATGCACAGGGTTTTTTTTTGGTTGGTTTGAACAGCGAGGCCTGGGCGCATGGCCAGATAAGGGCCTTTCAGCGGTTTGAAGCAAGCATTATGTGGTGACTGGTTGTTTCTCTACAGTGTGACAAAAACTGGGGCTTTCTGTTTTTTTAAACACCAAGAATGATCAGGAATTGATAATGACTAGGCCTCTTTAGGGCCTTAGTGTAGAGGAGAAGAAGTTCATTTACTGGGTGAAGGGTGCAAGTTTGGAGCGGTATGGGGGCTGGAAGGGCTCTACATGATGGTGCTGGATCAGCAAGTGAGGGGAGGGACTCCAGGACAGCAAAAATTGGAAACAGAGTGTGGCTATGGGGAGGGAACAAAGACCAGGAGCGAAAGACAGAGAAAATGCTGGCTTGCAGAGAGAGCAAGTAGGCTGGGGGGGGGGTTTGTTGGATGGAGAACTAACACAGTCAGCCACTTGGCATGACATCACATGCCAAAGAGGAAGGCCCACAAGATGAACAAGAGCACAAAGAAAGGTGGAGGGACCAACTAGTAGCCCTCAGGGGTCAAAGGGCTGAAATTTGGCCCAAAAGATCATCGGGCGCAAGGGAACAATGGGGGAAGAGGGACAGAGTGGTACCATCACAGTCAGCCACACGGCATGACATCACACACCGATGGTTCAGGCCAGTGAGATGAACAGGGCACAAGAAAAGGGGGGGACAGGTAGTAGCCCTCAGATGCCAGTGAGGTAATTTTAAGCCAAACAGAGCATTGGGGCATAGTGCAAGAGTTGAGAAGGGGTATAGAGTGGAGCCAGCTCATGCAGCTACATGGCATGATGTCACACACCACAGAGTGAGGCCAAAAAAGCAGAGCAAGGCACAAGGGAGAAAAAGGGGGCCCGATGGAGGCCGGCAGATGGGAGGGACAAAAGTGAAAGAAGGGGAACTAAGCCATGCCTGGGGATTGACAGAGAAGGGCCAGGGGCCAAAGAAACAAAGAAGGGCCTGGCGTATGGCTCATGTCACCTACAGCATCGAGGAAGACTAGAGGGCCATGTGGGGAGGCCAACGGCGCACAGTAGAAGGGGACAGGAGAACAGGATGGTGATAGAGGATGAGGGCAGACACCAGGAGTGGGTGGCATGACACACTGCTCATGGGAAAATTGGGGTAACAAGGCCCAGATGACAACATACCAGTTCCAGCCAGGAAGGACATTGTAAAAAAATGATCCTCCCAGTCCTCGACTATGGGGATGTAGTCTACGATGCTGGACGTAAGACCACATTAGCTAGGCTGGACCCTCTCTTCCACTCTTTTTGCCTTTTTGCCCTGAACAGCCCCTACTCCACACACCACAGTGCCCTTTAGCAAGCAATGAACCTCACCTCACTTGACTATTGCAGGCTAACCCACTGCGCAAAAAGTACGGCCAAGTATTGGTCTCAGCGGCTCCCTTCCTACCTCTCCGACATCTTAACAAACCCTAGCACACAAGCATACACACTCAGAAACTCAGACTCCAGGTCCCTAGCTGTCCCATACCAGTCTACCTCCACAGGGCAATCAGGGTTCAGCTACCGCATTCTCTCTCTGTGGAACTCCCTCCCAGCTAACATTTGTCACTTCACCTCCCTTTCCCATCTAAACTCCATGCTCCAAGATCATTTCGTCCCTACCTGTGCTTGTGTCTAGGCATCTAACAACTACTAGGCAACTCTCTGAGAATGTCAGCACTTAGCAAATTTGTAATTCATCAGTGTCTAACTATTGTCCTCTCACCTTATACTGTCTCTCATATGGCTCAAACCCTAATTTTGTTGTGCATTTGCTGTATGTAACTGTGTTACCAACTGACACACTCAATCTTGTATGTACATGGTTTCAGAATCAAATGTTAGTGATCTTCCACAATGTATTCACTTGACTATCCTGACTTCAAGTGTTATTTCATACCGTACTTACTGTGGTTACCAACTGTCTCTCTCAAGCTACTACTGACTTGTAATCAGATCCAAATATTAGTATTTCTCCCACTATGTATTTTCTTATCTATACTGTGTAAAACTGTCTTCCTATGTTCTCCCCTCCCCCAGGATGCATCTGTAATCGAGCAGTACTCTGCTCAGTATGCCTTTCTGGTAAAACGCTTAAATAAATAAATAAATAAAAGAGGCCTGTGGAAATTGGAGGGGCTGTGACACATGAGGGAAAATGTGAGGCCTGGAGGGCCACAAGGGGATAGGCTGACTAGAAAGCCATGAGGAACGACACCCCAAATATGGGCATTTATGAAAAAAAAAGGGGGCAAAGTGATTTTAGGCAAAGTGATTAATGTGACTTTCAATTTTCTTTGGGCAGTTATCTCTTCAGCTTCCACAGACCAACACAAAGAGATGGCACTGAGGAAGAGCAAGCCATCTAAAAAGGATGTCTACAAAGCCATAGTGGAGCTCGCAGAGAAGGCCAACAGGGTGTGGCAAATGGTGGAAGGAGGGGAGCCGGGGAGATCCGGGGAGAAATGGAAAGTGGGGAAAGGAAAAGGGGGTGATGGGAACAGGCCAGCAGGGAGGCCAAACAGCCCTGCCAGGGTAGAACCCCAGCCGGGGATACCTCACAGAGTGGCCAGCCCAGTACTGCTGCAGCCCCGGTCCTTGTCCGGTCAGTACCTCCCCAAGACCAGGGTGTGGTTCCCCCAACGCAACCCAGGCCGGATTCCCCAAATGCACCAGCCTTCCGCAGCCAATAATACAATCAGACAATTCCAGGGTATGCGAGTCAGCAGGCTGCAAAACCGACAAGGCCACAGGTAAAGTAGCCAGGGTGGTAGGAGAAAGTATAAAATGTACATAGGTCACCACGTGCAGCCCTCCAGCACAGGGGGCAAGGCCAAATGGAATCTGCACTGGCAGATTAGGTTGGATGCAGTGGCAACAGGAGAGGATGAGAAAGGGTTAGAGAAGGCAGGTAAGGGAACAAGGGAGATAGGAAGCCCGGGAATGCGAATAGGGGAGCACGTACTGCTGGCTACAAAAGAGAAGATCTGGAAGAGAGATTACGTGGACATATTTGCATTAGTGAGCCAGGAAGCGGCGGCAAAATACGAGGAGGCAGACAACATAGGAAAGAGTGAAATGGCAGCAGCAGTGGTTTTGTTGGGCAGGAAGGAGGAGGACAAATTTACCAAGGGAAAGACATGGGATGGATGGTTTGTATGTTTTGCTACATACTCAGCCATAGTGTTGGAAAAGAAACCTGAACTGGGCATCCTGTTGATCACGTATTCCCTGATAATAAGACAGGCAGAAGCAAAAGGCAGGGTAGGCTGGATTTATTATGATGAATTCTTCCAACAAAGGATGGCAACCTATGGGGATGTAAGGTGGGATACAAAACAATTGGATCTGTGGATGGATTATGTAACCGACCAGTCCACACCAGAAGGGGAGATGGGAAAGAGAGGAGGGGCACCTCAGAGGTGCTGCTGGGTCTACAATAGGGCATTCTGCTCCTGGCCCCAATGTCATTTTTGGCACGCCTGTTCAAAATGTGGGGGGTCACACCCGGTGAGTAGGTGCAGAATGACATGGGCACAAGGGACACAAGGGACAGGGGGAAAGGCACAGGCCAGCAGTTTTTTGGGGAAGGACAGGGATATAGGGGGCATGCTTAGGGTAAGGGGGAGGCAGAGGGCATGCAGGTAGAGGGGTCAGAGTTATTAAATACAAGGAACGGATAAGGGTTGATAATGGGGTATAATAGTAATGAGGGGAGGACAGATGACCAGTTCCAAGCCGCAAGGATGCCTATATAAAACGAAAAGGTGGGAAAAGTGGCTAAGAAAATATCCTGATAGGGAGGTAGTGGAGACACTTAAGACAGGGTTTGAGAAGGGTTTCCTGTTAAAATGTGAAGGTCTGAGAAGAAGAGAGAGGCAAACAATCTGGGTTCAGTGAGAGGGAAGGAGGACATCTTAAGAAGAAAAATTGAGAAGGAGAAAGCAGTGGGTAGGGAAGAAGGGACGTATGCTACACCGCCGCTCCCAGATATGAGAATCTCTCCATTGGAGTTGGTAGCCAAAAAACAGCCAGGGTAATACAGAGTGATTCACCACCTGTCATTTCCAGAGGGGGACTCAGTGAATGATTGTATAAGTGAGGAACATAGCAAAGTGATCTATGCCACATTAGAAGAGGTGGTGCAGATTATCCGGGCCACTAATGATGCCTGGATGGCCAAAACGGATATAGAGTCCGCATTCAGACTGCTTCCGGTTAGGAGGGAAGATTGGGATTTATTGGGCTTTAAGATTGGGGAACAATACTATTTCGACAAAGCAATGCCCATGGGGTGTTCCATAGCATGTGTGACATTTGAGGCATTTAGCTCCTGTCTACATTGGATATTTCAGGAGCAGAGTGGGTATGCAAGCAATAACACACGACGAGGTGTGGTTTATCGCCTGATAAGAGCACGCCCAGGGGTGTACTAAGGCACGGGCGCTTGCGCCGAAGTGCCTCATGCCACTGGGCGTGCTCTTATCAGGCGATAAACCACTGGAGTGTGTTATTGCTTTTAAAATGGGTCACATTGTAATAAAACATTATTTTAAAAAAGTAAAGTAAAAGTGTTGAAAAATCAGAATTTTGTTTTTAATACAAAAAATTAAAAAAATAGTCGCTCAATCTGGTGTAGTTTTCTGTGTAGATCAGTCACTAGAGGTCACTTTATCTGTGTTTGTATATGGAGTCTGCCTCTTTGTCCCCTTCCTGTCGTCTCTCACAGTAGCACCATGACAGGTGAAGTTGTATAGCCTCCCAACCCTTATCTGCTATAGAGCTCTTTATGAAGCGCTGTCTGTATAGCTCTGAGGATTTACTGGTTTGCGGTTTTCAAACCGGAACGCTCGTGCTGCGAAAATGAAGTTTCGGTATCGGGGTAAACTGACGGTAATGGTGAGAAAATAAAGAGGTTTTGGAACTAGGTTATAGGAGTTTTTATTTATTTTTTGCCTTAGGAGCTTTTTTTTGATGAGATCTGCATGTAGTTGGAGCGAGCGTGTCCCTTGATGCATGCTGTACATGACGATTTCCTGGTTTGCGGTTTTCAAACCGGAACGACATGACGATTTACTTCACAGGAGTTCTACATGGTTTTCTGCAAGAGGCAGCAGTCGCGCTTGTCCCGAAGTGGATTTACCACTTGTGATGATTGCGGTACTTTTAAATCACTTTAGGTTATGACAGGAAGGCTGGTGCAGGCGTGGGTCTCGGCTTTGATGTCAAAGCCGTTTCTCGATAGCGCACGGGAACACTCGGTAGATCGCAGGCAGCCAACTGAAAATAAACAGATCGTGGAGAGCCATGGATCCGAACTGGTACAAACTTTTCAAGAAAAATATAAAAGGTCAGATTTTTAACGTGTTTCTTGGGGAGGAGGATTCATTCAGTAATTTAGCAAACAGACTGCACGTGAGGGGGCAGGCTGGCAGGCAGTGACTCGTCGGCACAGCTCAATGATTCGCACTTGTAAAGGGCAGACTGGCATGTTGAGTGCTGGTTGGTACAATACCAGGGATTAAGGACACGGTTACGAGGGTGAAACAGCCAATCAGTGGCTTCGTTTTTTTCCCATTTTATAAAAGGCGGTAATACACTACCTGGACGATTTCACATTAATAGGAAGGGGGAAAAGAGAGACCGAGAAAATGTTGGCCAGCTTTCAAGACTTGTGCAGAGAATTAGGGGTCCCGCTGGCACCAGATAAAACAGAAGGGTCCAGTAAGGTTTTGGAATTCTTAGGCATAGAAATAGATGCCCAGAATGAAGTCTTTAGGTTACCAGACAACAAAGTGGTGAAGCTGAAGAATCTGATTAGAGGGGTTACGGGGAGGAGAAGGGCACAATTAAAACAGGTGCAGCAGGTCATGGGGCATCTGAACTTTGCATGCAGAGCAATTGGGCTGGGAAGGGACTTCACAAAAAGTCTAGCAAGGGCCACAGCAGGAGTAACCAAACCACATCACTGGATAGACATAACAAGGGGAGTTAAATTTCAGTATTTGCTGATGATTTGCTTCTTCATCTTTCAAATCCGGTTTCATCATTGAAAGCGGCTATGGAGATAATTGAGAATTTTAGTAAATACTCCAATTATAAGTTCAATGTCAGTAAAACTGAGATTTTCCCCCTTAACTATATGGCCCATAGTTCAAGCTTTGCTCACTTTGGCATGAAATGGACTGTGCGCTCCATTAAATATTTAGGGATCCATATTGCCCTTGACACATCTCTGTCTCGGAAGTTAAATTTAGAGAATCTATGGCGAGACATTCAACAGGACCTAATGAGATGGTCTAAGCTCCCCCTATCGCTGTGGGGTAGAATTAGTACTGTTAAAATGAACGTGCTGCCTAGAATCTTCTATCCTGTAAATATGCTGAATATGTGGATACCTATATCCTATTTTCAGCGTATTCACTCTGGGATAAATTCATTTATTTGGGGTAATAAATCTGTCAGGAAATCTTATCAGAAATTATCTCAACTGAAAGCTTATGGGGGGCTTTGCCTCCCTAATTTCCTCTTTTATTATTGGGCCTCACATTTGAGTAAATGTGGGAAATGGCTAACCCCTACCAAGCCCCAGGATCGTCAAGGATATAAACCAATGTGGCTACAGGCCGAATTGGACATCATGGATACTCATAATATTGTTCCTGCGGCTTTCCTTTACATCCCCGGGAGAAATATTCCTAAAGCGCTTCAGTCAATGCCGATAGGGATTTCTCACAGGGTTGTCTCCCAGTTATTCAGATACTTTAAGATTTCCCCAGGTCAGGACTTTTCTCAACCTATTTGTTCAAATCCAAACCTTAGGATTGGCAACTCTATAATAACTGAAAATTGGTTACCGCTCCTTTCCGGGTCTAAAGTGAGTGAATTTTACTCATCGGATCGGATTTTAACGACGGAGGAGTTGTTAACCAAATTTAAGTGGCCATCAATAATGACCTTTAAGGCTTTCCAATTAAGGCATCTTTTGGGCACCAAGTTTGGATATATAAATAAGACCTCCAATCTTTCTGACTTCTTTCACCAAGTCTCCACATTAGCTGATAAACCGCACAGCATATCTAGGTTGTATAATTTATTCCATATGTTTCCAGCGGCTCCCCCGGGTACTGGCCCCAACATCTGGCAAAGTTTATATTCAGATGGTGAGATTGACTGGCAGTGTATTTGGAAGGATCTATACATTTACCATACCCAAGATAGATATAGGGTTACCCAGTACTGCATATTGAACAATCTTTATTATACCCCGGTCAAACTTTTACAAATGAAATGTACTTCCTCGTCAATATGCTCCAGATGCGGCAACGAAGAAGGTTCATTATTACATATACTTTGGTCATGTGAATTAGTAGCCCCATTATAGAAACAAATAGAAAATACCCTTGATCCAATGTTAGGACTGCAAGGATTATTTTCTCCCCACGCGTGTATTTTAGGGGATTACTCCGGAATTCATGTGAGGGAAAGAAGATTTCATTTGGCCTTAGTATCCATGGCGGTCAAAAAGCTAGTACTTAGACATTGGAAAGACCAAACTGCCTTAACTTATACAGAATGGTTACACAAGCTTTCTTTTGCACTCTGGGTGGAGAATTTGATGACTCGGGTTAACCAACAATTGCCTTCTTTTACCAAGAAATGGGGTAAGCTGTATGCCCTCTGCCTCAAATGATACCTGGATTTGGGATAGGCTGCGGGCTCCTCTATGATCTGCATGTTATACTGCTGCTTATTATATTAATTTTGTTTAGGAGAGTACAAAGTGTTAATTCTGGGTCAATCTTTTGTTTTCTGGTGAGATTTGACTCCTGGGGTAATGACTCATAACACTCCTTTTCTTTTTTCTCCCTTTCGTTTTCTCTCTTTCTCCGTTACCTAAACAGATAACATGGCTTTGTGTATTTGAGTTAATATGCACCACAATGGGGGAGGGGGCTCTAAAGGGGGGAGGAAAGGGAGAGGAGGTTTGTTATTCAACTCAACTTAAACCCTGCAATGATAAACCACGAGGTTCTTACTTCTTTTCTATTTCAGAATACTCTATACGTGTTTAATATTTAGATAATTCTTCAGTGTTAACTGCCTGTCATTTGTATTGTTTGGTTAACTAATAAAATATATTAAATAAAAAAAAAAATAACAAGGGGAGTTAAAGAAGACTTCAAGGTCTGGGAGGAGTTCCTCAATATGTATAATGGCTGTTCCTTTTGGTAGGAAGAATGGGAATATAACACGGATCTCGAGCTATACACAGAAGCGGCAGGGAGTTTAGGTATGGGAGACTATTTAAAGGGAAGATGGTTTGCAGAACCATGGCCTACCAATTGGGTGAGGGATGGGAAAGTGAAAGATATCACTCTGTTGGAAATCATGCACATATGGGCCTGCACCCTGGTGTGGGGAGAAGAACTACATAATCAGAAGGTCACATTTTTATGTGACAACAAAGCAGTGGTGAAAGTTTTAAAGAACAGGGGAGCCAGATCGGAAATGGCAATGCGGGTTTTGAGACAATTAGTTTTAAGGGCTCTGCAATTGAACATGTCATTCAGGGCAAAATACATAGAAGGCATACAAAACATCCTGGCTGACAGCCTTTCCCATCTGCAGCTGGTCCATTTTCAGATGCTGGCACCAACAGCAGAGGGTCAGAAAACACCCATACCAATGAACATCTGGGATGTTGGCAAGAGGGAGCAGAACTGCTGTTTCACAGCTCATGGGCACCACGGACCTTGAGGGCCTACGAAGGGGTGTGGCAGGTGTTCCAAACATTCAGGGCAATACACCACATGGAGGTAAGTGGGCCAGTCATGGAAGAACAGTTGGGGAAGTTCACAGTAGATCAGTGGGAAAGAGGAACAGCTCACAACACAATGGGGGTGTACCTAGCAGGGATTAGAAACATAGAAACATAGACTTTGATGGCAGATAAGGACCACTTGGCCCATCTAGTCTGCCCATTTCCCTACCTACAGGATAGGCTGCAGATCCTAGTTAACCAACAGCCTATTTCTTCCTACCCCCCACAAGAATTGCCTTATGTCTGTCCCATGCATTATTGAATTCTCCCACAGTTTTAGACCCCACAATCTCCTCAGGAAGGCTGTTCCATGCATCTACTACCCTATCTGTGAAATAATACTTCCTCACATTGCCCCTGAACCGCCCTCCTTCTATCTTTAAATTGTGTCCCCTTGTTCTTGCATATCTCTTTTTCTGAAAGATGCTACCCTCTTGGACTTTATTGATTTTACTGAGGTACTTAAAAGTTTCTATCATGTCCCCCCTCTCCCTTCTTTCCTCAAGGGTATACATATTAAGCTCCTTTAGTATCTCCATACTGACTTACCTTGCAGACCCTGCACCATTTTAGTTGCCATCCTCTGGACTACCTCTATCCTGTCTATGTCCTTGCAGAGATGGGTTCTCCAGAACTGGACACAGTACTCCAGATGGGGTCTCACCAACTGTCTGTACAGAGGGATAACAACTTCCTGTTTTCTGCTGATTAGCTTAATATGCAGCCTTAAGAAATGGGAGGACCCAACGAAGTCAATGTTGATCAAGAGAATGATGCAAGGATGGGGAAGGTTGAGACAAAGACCCACGGATTGTAGATGACCGATAGAGGAACAGTGGCTTGCAAAATTAAAAGAGGCACTAGCAGCAATTTGCAGATCAAAAGACGAAGCGCGGTTATTTCACACAATTTACCTGGTAATGTTTGCAGGGCCCTCGAGAGCGAGAGGCTGTGGGACATGGTACGAAAGAGGAAGAAGGGGGGTTGGAATGGGAAGATATAAGCTGGGGATGAAGAAGATACACATACTGATCAAGAAATCAAAGGCAGATCAAGGTGGGGAAAGGTTGCACAGTGACCCTGAAGTCCCAAGAGGAGGACGCAGTGTGCCCAGTCAAAGCTTTGTGGGCTTACATCGCAGAGCGTGGGTATAGAACAGGGAGGTTAATTGTGCATGGGGACAGCAAAAAAGTCACCAGTTATCAGGTCACAGCCATGCTCAAGAAAGGCATGCGATTCTTGGGGGAGGACCCAGGCAATTATTCTTCCCACTCCTTTCGAATAGGGGCTGCATCACAGTGGGCAGCTACTGGGGAGACAGTGACGAAAATGTTGGAAAAAGGGTGCTAGCAGTCCGCCAGTTACAAGAGGTATATTTGGGCATTGCAATATGGAGACTAACATATCATCTGTTTTGTTTCAGGTATGGGACCAAAAAAGGGGGGAGGGGGAAGGTCAGGAAAAAGAGGACTATGAAAGGGAACTAAGAACAAAGTTTTAGGTAATATATTCTGCGTAAATCCTGTAGGAAGAGGGAGGAGCAAGAAAGTAGGGATCTGTGGTCACTCATATGTTTATTGGGCGGAAAAGAGAGCAGAGAAAAAGCCCAGGGGAAAACAATTATACCAGGTTGTGAAAAAATGTAGGTTGGTTTGGCGTGGCATCCAAGGGATGAGATGGGCACAGCTGCTTCCTACACTAAGAGAGATGAAAGAGCATCGACCAGTTCCAGACCTAATTATCTTACATCTAGGGGGCAGTGAAATTGGGGGAAAACCATGGGTGGACACCTATATGCAGGTAAAAAAGGATATGGAGAAAATACAACAGTGGTGGTCAGGGGTGTGCCTTGTTTGGTCGGATATGATCTCAAGAAGGGTCTGGAGACATGAACACAGCCATAGATCTTTAGACAGGGCCGGGATGAAGATGAATAGAAGAGAGGGAACACTAATAAAGAGAATAGGAGGGCAGGTAATACGTCGGGGAGGGTGGAAGAATGGGTAGAGGATTTCTACAGGTCAGATGGAGTGCACCTGTCAGATCTAGCCATAGATATATTTAATACAGAAATGATGGGTTTTATAGAGGCATGGAGGAGACATGCAGAAAGTACAATATAAAAAAAAAATATATATATATATATATATATGGAGGAGGAAATAGAGGAGTTTCCCTAGACTAAGTTGAGGGGAAAGCCAGCCATCCAATGCAAGCTGGAGACTGGCTAAGGGGAAAAAGGGAGGGAGGAGGGGAGGGGGGAAGAAAAGGAATAGGATGAAAAGAAGAAGCTGAAGGAGGAAAAGCAGTCTCGCTTTTCACCGTTACCTAATGGAAAAAAAGAAGAAGGCAGTTAGGTTTTCACCTGGGGGAACGAGAACAGCAAAATGAAGGATAATCAGAGATGGATATATGGATGCAATAAAATGCAATGGTGAAAGATATAATAAAAAGATGATGAGATGGAAATGGAATTATGATATATAATAGATTGATTGCCAAATCTGAGCACAACAACAAACAGTGGTCTGTGTCCTTTGTGAGGGAAAAGGGGGGAATCCCGGACAATAGAGTTTGCCCTTTAAGGGCAGACCAAGTTGTCCTGGTGCACCCCTTCCCTTTACTCGAAGATGGTGTGCTCAGAGGGGAAGTGGGGGAAGGGAAGGGGAGGAATAAGGGTTATAACAATAGGCAGACAACAGGAAGGAGAGGTGCTAAAGGAGGTACTTAATGGACAGCACAAGAGTGGTTCAGCCACTTTTTGCTGAAGTTTTGATCCCTCTCACCCACCCTGTATATTATAGAGCATGAGAGGAAGACAGTCAAAAAGGGACTGTACGTATGGCCTGTCAGAGGTGGATGACAGAAATGTTCCGGTTGGACGGTGATTGGACTGCCAAAGGTGGGTGGCAGGGGAAAAATGGGAGAAGTGGAGGGGGGAAAGAAAAAGGAATAGGATGAAAAGAAGAAGAAGCTGTAGAAGGAAAAGCAGTCTCGGTTTTCACCGTTACCTAACAGAAAAAGAGAAGAAAAGGCACCTAGATTTTCATCGAGGGGAGTGAGAAGAGCAAAAAGAGGGATAATCAGAGATGGATATATGGATACAATAAAATGCAAAGGTGAAAGATACAAAAAGATGATGAGATGGAAATGGAATTATGGTATATAATAAATTGATTGCCAAATCTGAGCACAACAACAAACAGTGGTCTGAGTCCTTTGTGAGGGAAAAGGAGGGAATCCGGGACAATGTGTACATATTTTTACAAGGGAGACCCAACTCAGGTACTGTCCCAGCATAAAGAAATTATTTATTGTATAAAATATAAAAAAAAATCATGATACAGACACCTTTCCAGTATTACATGCATGATTCAAAACCGTGCTAAAATGAAAAAAAAAAAAAGATTCAGTATTCACTCTGGCATCTCGCTTATAATAAATAATTTGTACATTGGATACTATTTGCCTGACAAAATATCAGCCTCTGTATATGTTATAAAGTATCCTATTACATGTCATTGTTACAGTGCTCAGTGGATAGTGCTGTTTTAGTGCTCCATCAAAGGACATCGTTCTGTGTTTCTGCATGTGGCTCTTTTTTTTTTTAATTGAATATACTTTATTCGTTTTATACCACAGTGGTACATCATAACAGGCATACAACTGTCCAACAGTAGTTACAATAGTTACATGGCATGAAACATTACCAAGGCATATATTACATTTTAAATGTAGTAATATTAAAAATCGCAGGGAATAAACTTACCATAACCATGCCCCCCAGCCAGTGGACAACTACTCCCCCCAATATCTCTTCCTAACCCCTATCTCACCCCCAACCCCCCACCACAGCCATATCTACCGACCCGTATGTGCAATTCCCACTACTAGGTAACTCTGCTGCTCCATTTTCCAATAGTAAAAGAATAGAGGGGCCATCTGTAGAGCTGTCTCTAGTTTAGAACAACCTAGGGCTCCATGTGCTATGCCTATATACCATGTTGTCAACACAACTGCCTTTCCCCGCTCACTTCTCTCTTCTTACTGGGTTCCCTGGGAAGCAGGAGTCAAAGACTGAAGTGTGTACAGCTTGTCTCATCTAGATTTGTACAGGGGGAGCTTACCACGAAGACTCGCAATTGCTTTTTCTACTGTTAAGTTATATAGAAGTTCCTTCACCCATTCAAGGTAGGAGATCACATGTTGGTCCTTCCAATAGCGAAAGACAAGCCTCTTGACTGACAGGGATATAATGGCCATGTGATACCACCTCTCCCTGACAGGGACAGTGATATAATCTCCAATTATACAAACTTGTGGTGAGAAATGCTCCTGCAGCCCCAGCAGTGGGTCAGCCCTTTCCTGGATGGTTCTCCACAGGCAGGCCACTCTGGGACAATCCCATAAAATGTGAAGTAGCGTCCCTGGTTCCTGTTCACACCTAAAGCATGCTTGATTCTGCATCTTGCCCATTCCATGCAGTTTAGCAGGGGTGTAATAAATGTTATGCAATATATAGAACTGTGTCAATTGTAAATGATCATTAGCAGTGTATAAACAGACTCCTTCCTATATTTTATCCCATGGAAAATTAACCTGTGAAAAATTACGTGCCCAATAGCTAGAGTAACCCGATATATCAGGGTTAAGTATCCCATATAGTAACGAAACCAAATGAGATACTGTGTGTGGTTGCTTCACACATGCAAGAAGCTCCTGAAGGGGAGCCACTTGCTGCGTATTCCATTCACCAGAGCAGAACCAGTTTAACAACATGTGCCTAATTTGAAACACAAAAAAAGGAGTATTTATTGGAAAGCTGAAAGCATGCTAACAGCTCTGGCGTCCCTCCTAGTTTACCATTTACCACCAAATCACAAACTCGGGCTTGAGGATCCACACACTCCTTGGGGCAATAATTTTTTGGTCTCTCAGTTTAAAGATGGGATTACCAAAAATGGGCTGCGATATGTCCTGTTGGTTATTATATTTCAGGGACTTACAAAACTGTAAATGAACCTTTAATGAAGTATATATAACCAAGCCACGTAGACTGCTAGGCAACTTACCCGGGGCTATAAATAAAAAGCTTACCGAAGATAGCCCAGCTAACAAATATTGCTCCACTTGTAGCCATATGGGAAGATTAGAAAAATGTTCTATGTCTGAAGGGGTAACAATCCAGTGCATATATTTAGCCATGTGGCTAGCTAAATAGTAATAATAAAAATTAGGGAGTTTAAGACCCCCAAGCTGTCTTGAGGCACTTAAGCAGTTATATGCCCTACATGGGGGCGTATGTTGCCATATGAATTGAGAGATTATATTGTGGAGTCTACTAAATCAGGTTAGGGGAAGATGAACATTTAACATATTGAGTGGATAGAATACCCTCAGCAAAATGTTCATTTTGATTACACTAACCCTTGCTTGGAGGGACAAGTACATAGAAGCCCATCTATTTAAATCTAATTGAATCCCCTTTACTAAATTATCTAAATTCAGCTTTTTCTTCAAGGATACTTATGTAGATAATATTATTCCTAGGTATTTAAGATGGGTAGTCCAAGCCATGGATAGCAGTGTAATCTCTTTTCTAGAAGGCAAAGGGTTCAGGGGCGTCACCTCTGATTTGCTAATATTAAGTTGATAATTAGAAACCCTGTTAAACTTTTGGATTATCTGTAGAGCTGCTTGAATGACTCACAGGGATTAGTGACATGTAGAAGGATGTCATCCACGTAGACTGATAACTTTAAATGAAACGTCCCTATTCTAATACCCTGTAGTATTGGGGAGGCATTCAGCTGATGTGACAATGGTTCTAAATATAAATTAAATAATAGGGGAGAAAGTGGGCAGCCTTGTCTAGTACCTGATTTTAGAGGAAAAGCAGAGGAAAAAACTCCATTGCAGTAGACTTTCGCTCTAGGTCCAGAATATAATGATTTAACCCAGGAAATAAAGGAAACTGGAAAACCCATTACAGCTAGGGTATCGAATAGATAAGGCCAACTAACCCTGTTAAATGCCTTCTCCACATCCAGGGAAACAAGGGCCATAGGTTTATCTGCCTCCCTGGATAAGGAGAAGATATGTGCCAATTTATGGATATGGTCCGATGAAGCTCTACCCTGTACAAATCCTATCTGCTCAGGACTCAGAAGCACCTTCCAAACTTTGGACACCCTAGATGCTAGGATTTTGGCAAAAAAATTAATGTCATAATTCATCAATGAGATGGGATGAAAATTTGTGACACTGCCTTTTGCCTTACCTGGTTTTGGCAGCACCACTATGATTGCATCCAAGAGAGTCAAATCTGTAATCCCATTCTCACATATAAATTTAAACAGACAAAGGAGAATAGGGCACAGATCCACCTCAAAAACTTTATAGAAGTTGGATGGAAAGCCATCCAGACCCAGAGCTTTATCTTTGGCGAGAGACCTGATGGCTTCCCTAACCTCTTGCTGTGAAATAGAGCGTGCCAAAAATTCTTGCTGGGCTACGTCCAGTGAAGGCAATTGTGTAGCTAACAGATATTCCTGAATTACATTGAGTCGGGGGGTAGGTTCAGGGGGACTATACAGCTGCGTATAGTATTGCTCAAACTCCTTGGCGAGTTGCCTAGGGGTAGTTAAGATAGCTTTAGTAGACAGGGAAAACACATAGGGAACAAGACAAGACTCCTCTTGTCTCCTGAGCCTCATGCTGCCTGACAAGCACTCCTACTACCATTGCCCCCCCACTCAAATCCTACACATAACATCACCCACTATAATTCACTAAAATTACTAAAAATGGCACCAGTAAGAGTAAATATTCCCTACTTAACATTCTATATTCCTGCTGTCAAAACATCTATATGGAACATCCATATTAACCTATCTAACGCAGAAGAAAGCTATCCAAATTACAAAATCCTATAATCCAATTAGGGATTTAAGCTATTACCATTGCTAAAACACAGTTAACCTAACTAAACCCATGGTGCCATCCTAAGGTTTGATTATAAAAGTAACCATAATAGTAGCGTTAACAACACCATTTGTAGTAAATTCTTTCAACACAGTAACATCAAGAATTAAATATAAAGAAATCCCCAACCCCTTTATAAGTTGGTCTAACCGGGAGCCTTCTATCTTGCCCTGGGACTCACAAACCCATCTCGGCTTAATGTTTGGCACTTAAGCAAGATCACATAGTGCAATATATCTCCTTTTCCTACACAAACAAGGATGCAAAACTGTCCAGTTCAAATCTCCAACCAGGTACTTCTAATACCAACAGATAACCACTAGATGTCACCGCAGTCTCATTTGAAGAGGTAAGGGAACATATGCTTGCAGGATGCAGCTGCAGTTTCCACCTTTTCAAACGAATCCCAGCAGCCCTCGTGGAGTATTTGCAAGGTTGCTGGGAACCTGACTCTGAATTTTATTCCAGCAGAGATGAGTTTAGTGATCACAGGATGTAGAACGGACCTTTTTTGGCGCACTGTATATGGTAAGTCCTGCACCACTCTAATCTTCTTCTCCGCCCACTTCATTTTTTGCAGATCCTTAAATTTAGCCATGGTATATTACTTATCCAGGAAGTTAAGTAATTTAAACAAAAAGGGCCTAGGAGGAGAGCCTGCAGGCAGCATAGGCCGTAAAGAGTGATGTGCGCGCTCGATAATGTATGCAAGCCCATTGAAAAAGGGCCCCACCAGCTTTTCACACAGCTTCTGGGTGAACACTATGGGTAGGGAACCCTCTTCCCCTTCAGGTAACCCCAGCACAACAATATTGTTTCGCCTCGATCGCCCTCGAGATCTTCTAGCTTGTCTTCGGCTTTCTTGAGCCTTTGCCTCATGTGTACCATCTCTGGTTCCAGATGCTGCCTCCAATCATCCAATGATGATATGCGGGCCTCATTATCTGCGATCTGAGTAGTGAGCTGGTCAATTGATGTCCTCATACTTCGCAGTTCCAAGGTTAACACCAACAAGGTGTCTTTCATGGGTGCTAATTCCTCCAGGAATCGCTTTTCAGTAAGCGCCTCTTGGTGTTGAGTGTGAGGAGTCATGTCGTCTGCCTGTGCTTTTGCCCGCTTAGACGTCTTCTCCTTGCTCGGTGTGGATGGTGAGGTATGCTTCAGTGCAGTTTTCTTCATCTCAGCATCCATCCTGCTTTGGGTTTTGTTTTTTCCCCCAAATAAGCGACGCAGACTTGATTCTGACCCTATTCCCGGTCTGCCTTCATCAGTAAAACAGAGAAAATTAGAGAAATATGCAATTTGAATGGGGTTAGCACGGGAGCTGTCAGCTAGAGCACCCTATCAGGCAGCCATCGCGCTGGAAGTCCTGCAGATAGATCTTTTAGCCAGTGCCATGAATTTGGCTTTTCTGCAGTCCATGCATGCAAGTAATGTTAGTATGCTTGCTTCTGCAGAGATGCTGTGTTGAGGTTGAAATTCCAATAAGGCAGAGCCAGAGGCTACACTCAGTCACCCCTGCAAACACTTGTGATGACTTCAAATCACGGATACCAACAGCAGTTATTAAGACTAAGGCAGAAAAAACTGAAACAATATTAAATAAAATTAAGGAAGTCGAAAGCAAGCTTTTTTTGTTGATTTTTCTCAAATATTTTGCAAGAATGGTCACAGCTTAAGACAGAATATTATGAATTTATTAAAGGGGCGTGACAGAGTCAGGGACCCTATCCCAGTTTTGAAAACTGTACTGCTGGTTAAAGCAGCTCTTCTGCTACAAAGCTTCCCACGTGGTGCCAAACTTGGGAATATCCAAGATGTAAAGTGGTCCCTAGAAGTAAAATAAACTCGTATTTACCTTTTCTTTCCTCTGTGTAACTCTGTTGTACTACACGTTCTGTCCTTTGGTATTTCTCTCAGCCTTGCTAGCTGGCTACTATCAGGGTGCTTTTCTTCTTCTTCTATCTAGTTTTTTTTTGTGTTCTGTGACCGGCCTTCTCCCCCAGAATGTAACAGGCAAATGAGGATACGATTATAGCATCTCAAACAAGCATTTGTCAATGCCGAATGTTTGCTTGCTGGCATTGGCAGTGGTAGTGTAGAAGTTACAGAGCTGCGTAATAGGAATGGCAGTGAAGTATTGAACTGAAGCCAACCCCACCACCACCCTGCAGAGAGTGACAGGCATTGGGGTGTGCGTTTGGGTCGTCAGGCATAACGGGCATGCCATTTCACCACACCCCACTCTGCAGAGACTGACAAGTGTCACGTGTTCCATGGGGTCTTTGGCTCTTGCGCACCCATTTCATTAGGAAATACGTGAGATGGGTGTGATATAGGAGAATGGGGTGAAGTTTGGGGCGAAGAGTCCAAGGCATACCTCGATGCCTCTCAGTGACTGCAGGGTGTGGAATGGTATGAGCATCACAGGCAAGAATCCCAGTCACACCCCTGATTCCTGTCATTCTCTATAGGGTTGGGCGATTTAGTTGAAAAGCCTAATACATCAGGCATTAGTTGGTATGTTACTCCAAATTTTCAACATGTTTGTTTGTGACCCCACCTCATGAACAGGGGAATATCAGTTTGGTAGCCAAAAGCTGCTTATGCACAGTGACTACGGCATTTAGCACCACAGGTGCAAAAATATTCAGAAAGGATGTAAAAATGACAGCTGTACTCTTTCATGGGAGGTGTAAAATGGCTATGTTGCAATTGTGTAGTAAAAAATATTTAAAAATGGTGAAGTCATGAGCAGCACAAGAAACTATGAGCTTGCACACCGTTATATAATTAGGTTGGGGATTTTTATAGCAGATTGTCAACTCAGGCATTTTGGTGCCTCCAATCATGAACAGTGTCACTGTGATTTTCTTTATCTTTGCCGAACAATGATTTCCCACAGCGACCACGCATCTCTGCACTGAAAGTGTGAAAACACACTTCGGCCATGTTGTGAAAAATGGCAGCTGTACTGGTCATAAGGAAGTGTTGAAAAATGCCACTAGTGAAAATCGAGACTGAAAATATTACAAAGTCATGAACTAACGAGGATGCGTGAAAACTGCACAATGCTCACTCGTACCACAGTCATTTTATGGACTTTTGTCACCAAATTTGCAACATAGCCATTTTAAGACCTCTGCTCATGAACAGTGTAACTGTGATTTTCTTAATCTGTCCTAAACATTGCTTTCGCACACCAACAGCACCATCGTGCACTACATGGGCAGAAACACGTTTTGGGCAGGATGTGAAAAATGACAGCTGTACTGCTCATAAGGAGGTGTGGAAAAATGGCAATGTTGGAAATCTGGAGTGGAAATATTGAAAATTCGCAAACCTACGAGCGTGCGTGGGAACTGTGCAACGCACACTCGTAAAACAGTCATTTTTAGGAATTCTGTCACAAATTTTCAACATTGCCATTTAAGATCTCTGCTCATGAACAGTGACACTGTGATTTTCTTAATGTGTCCCATACACTGAGTTCGTGACAACATCGCCATTGTGCACTACATGGGCGGAAACACGTTTTGGGTGAGATGTGAAATGACAGCTGTACTACTCATAGAAGGTGTGGAAAAATGGCAATGTTGAAAATTTGGGTGGAAATATTGAAATTCGCCAAACCTATGACGTGCGTAGGAACTGCGCAATGCACGCTCGTAAAACAGTCATTTTTAGGATTTTTTCACCAAATTTTCAACATAGCCATTTCAAGACCTCTGCTCATGAACAGTGTCACTGTGATTTTCTTAATTTGTCCCTTACATTGATTTCGCACACTGACTGCGCCATTCTGCGCTACATGGGCGGAAACACATTTTGGGTGAGATGTGAAAAATGACAGCTGTACTACTCATAAGAAGGTGTGGTGAAATGGCAATGTTGAAAATCTGGAGTGAAAATATTGAAATTTCGCGAACTTACGAGCCTGCATAGGAACTGCGCAACGGACGCTCGTTAAACAGTCATTTTTGGAATTTTGGCACCAATTTTCAACATGGGGTTTTGGCCCCCTTCTCATGAATGATGTCACTGTCATGGCGGTATTCAGGCCGAAGGGTGATTTAGCAGTCGTTGCGAAATCACCTTGGGCCGAATACGCCATGACAGTGACATCATTCATGAGAAGGGTCCCAAAAACCCATGTTGAAATTTGGTGCAAAATTCCAAAAATGGCTGAGATATGCAGTAAGTTGAAACCCCCTATCTATCCCATTATACAGCACGGCATTTCCTCAGTTCTGGACGGCTTTGAAGAGTGCAGGCGTGTTCCAGGTCACGAAGATCATCGCCTGAGTCCGGAGGTAAGTATGGGGTAGGGGGTGTGGGAAACTGGGTGCGCAGTGGGTGGATGTGGGTTGTGGGGGGTCGGGAGACACAGGCGCTGGACCGTTTTCTTACAGGTTAAAAAAAAAAAAGACATTGTGGGACCATTTGCCATGCTGGGGTGGGCTCTCAGCGTGGCACAAGGACTGAGGCGTTCCAGCCGACGGGGATTGGGCACCCGTCGGCAAAAAAAAAAAGCGCAGGACCGTTTGCCACGCTGGGTGGGCTCACGTGGCACAAGCACTTGGGGAGGGGGCGGTTCAGCCGATGGGGATTGGCACCCTGTCGGCAACATGAGGATTGCCACGCTGGGTGGGCTCCCAGCGTGGCATCAACTTCTGGGAGGGGAGAAGACAGGCGCGGTTCAGCCGACGGGATTGGCACCCGTCGGCTATACACCTGCGTGCAGGCAGGCGCTACGCCTGCGGCTGGGGAAGCTGCTTGGCGTGAGCAGCTTCTGCATCGCTGCTCACTCAAGCGTAGCTCCCCCTTTCAACTGTATGCCACTGCATTTTGGAGCGTGTTATAGACAGCTCCAAAATGCATTGGCTTACAGGGACTGCGCCTGCAAGCACACTGCCTGAATTGGAGGAGGAGGTGACACACCTCCGAAATCTCCGATGATGGCACTATGTTTCTTGCACAAGCGTGCAAACATAAAAATGAGGAAACTCTTTGCACAAAACTGTGTAAATGCACCAATAAGGGTTACTTAATGCCTCTAAAGAAGCGGAATGTGGCATTAGGGTTTCCTACCCTAATGCCCCACCCATCACCCCCCAAGCAGCAAAGGGAAATAACATTAGGGTTTTGGGTCTCCCAAATCTTGGTGAGTCAGTGGTGGGGTCTTACTTGGGGGTTGTCAACCCTAATGCTCACCCCTCACTCTCAGCCCCTAGCTTCCAATCTGAAGCACGAGGTACAGTTACAAGCCACAGCCTCAAAATGTACGCTCTTCAAAGGTAGAGAAGCATGTCTCACCACAGGCTAACAACACAGCTTGTTGTACCTTTCTTCATGTAGGGCCCTGTGGGCCCTGCATGAAGAAAGGAGATCGTGTGTGATGTTGTTTGTTCATGCAGTGGGGTAGGCATTATGGTTTACAACCCCCAAGGAAGACCCCGCCACTCATTCATCAAAGCAAGGCAAGGCACATTTTACTTTAAAGATGCCCAATCCCGAAGGCTCTGGGAGCCATACCAATATGAAACAACATCAATAAATAACAATAATCATAAAAGCTGTAATTCTAATTAAATAAACTCTAGCCAAGACTCCAGAGACCCCAAGCCAGAATGTTTTTTCCTTTTGCTTCTTGGGGAGTGGAGGTGGGGCGTTAGGGTTGGAAATCCAGTTGCCACATTTCCATACTTTTGTGGCAATAAGTAACCCTAACTGGTGAAGTAATGCAGTTTTTTGCAAAGAATATGTGTGTGTGTGTGTGTATATATATATATATATATATATATATATATATATGTATACACACATGCACATATTTAAATGGATCCATTTTATAATCACATTAAGGTATTCCTGAGTATGTCTGGTGTTGAATAACATTTATTCTCTGGTGGTCAAAGGCACTCAGCCTAACAAAGCACCCAAACCATGACATTATCCAAGCATCACACTCAAATCACATTAACACTGTAAATTACAGAATATCGTGAGAATATGCTAAAAATTACAACTGAACCAAAGGAAAGTGTCAGCAGGAGGAAAACTGTCATGCCGCCATCAGAAATAGAAATAAAGTGCCATTTGAGGATTTGCTTAGCGGACAGAATACTGTGGGAGTGGGAGTTTGTGGAAAGAAAATCATTCCACAGATGATCCAATCTGTAATGGAAATGAAAAATGTCTAAAATATAGCATTTATGGGTGTATCATATACAGCTAATTGCTAAATATAGCCATGGCTGAAATGTAGAGATCTGACTATGAACTCATTCAGTCCATGGATGCCATTTTAATTAAGACTGAGCATAGAACATTTTCGCTCAAATACAAGTTCCAGGAGGGAATTTAACTAATCAGTAAACAATGACAGTGAACTTATGTTGATTCATATCAGTTAATGTACCTTTAATTCTTGTCTTATTGTGTTACCTCCCCCCCACACACACACTCTCCCAGAAATGAGATGTTATCAGCTCGGTATGTATTTTCTGTTTAAACTTTTGAATAAAATAAATAAATGTAAATGAATAATACAGTACTAATATAACTTGCAACCTGCAATATATTTTGAGTGACCAGATTGGCCAAAGCCACTATGGAACTGTTATCAGAGTATAAGCATACAATTGGAATTTCTCTCAACACTCATCTTGAACTATATGTTTATACTGTACATGCCTACAGTAGAAATGTAATGTTAAAGGTTATTTTTACTTTCAGTTCCCCAACCCTTAATTACTGCATCTGACTATAAAAAAACTACAGTTGCAATTCTGAATCATCTACTCAAACTAAAACCATGAAAAGCTTATAAATGGAAAACATGACTTGATTTTATGCCGAATGTTGTCTTGCTGGCATTGGCATTAGTAGTACTGGAGTTATAGATGCATAATAGGAATGACAGTGAAGTATTGAAGTGATGCTAACCCCACCCCCACCCTGTAGAGACCGACAGGCATTGGGATGTGCCTTTGGGTTGTCAGCTATAATGCTCATGCCATTGTAACTCACCCTACCCTGTGGATACTGACAAGTGTCGTGGTGTGCTTTAGGGTCTTTGGGCATTATAACACCCCATTCCATGAAATATGCTGTGGTGCATGCAGTATAGGAGAATGGGGTGAACTTTGTGGCTGAACAATGCAAGGCACACCGTGATGCCTGTCACTGGCTGCATGGCGGGGGTGGAATGGCGTGACCATTACAGCCGATGATCCCAAGTCTCACCCCTGATGCCTGTCAGTCTCTACAGGGTGGGGTGCTACAGTTGGAAGCCCTAACACCATATGCGTGTGTTGGTATTTTCACTCCAAAGTTTCAACATGGGCTTTTTGTGAGCCCACCTCATGAAAAATGGCACAATCAGTTTGTTAGCTGAAAGGTGGTTTTGCACAGCGACTATGCCATTTGGCGACACGGGGTGAAAACACATTTTGGCCAAGATGTGGAAAATGACAACTGTATTGTTCAAGAGAAGGCATAAAAAATGGCAACGTCGAAAATCTGGAGAGGAAATATGAAAAAATGGTGACGTCATGAGCATGCATAGAAACTGTGCAACACACATCCGTAACCCAATTATTTTGGGAAGTTTGTCAGCCACATTTTTAACATAGGCATTTTGGGACCTCCCCTCATGAACAGTGGCGTTGTGATTTTGTTAATCTGTCCCAAAAGTTGATTTCCCACAGCGACCATGCCATTGTGCGCCACAGGTGTGGAAACACATTTTGGGCAGGATATGAAAAACGACATCTGTACTGTTCATAAGTAGGTGGGGAAAAAAAAACAGTGTTAAAAATCTAGCATGGAAATATTGCAAATTTGTGAAGTTACAAGGGTGCTTGGAAACTGTGCAATACATGCTTGTAACACAGTCATTTTATTGAATTTCAACACCAAATTTTCAACATAGGCATTTTAGGACCTCTGCTCATGAATAATATCACTGTCATTTCCTCAAACTGTCCCAAAAACTGATTTCACACAGTGACCGTGCTATTCTGCGCTGAACATGCGAAAACACATTTTGGCCAGGATATGTAAAATGACAGCTGTACTGTTCATCAGGAGGTGTGGAAAAATGCAAATTTTAAAAATCTGGAGTGAAAATATTACAAAGTCATGATGTTACGAGCATGAGTGGAAACAGTCAACGCACGCTCATAAAACAGCCATTTATGGGATCTTTTTCACCAAATTTGCAACATAGGCTTTTTGAGAGCCCCCCTCATGAACTGTGGCACTGTCATTTCATTATTCAGTCCCAAAAGGTGATTCCATGCAGTGACTGCAAAATCACCTTTCAGGACTGAATAACGACATGGCAGTGACTGAATTCATGAGGAGGGGTCCCAATAACCCCATGTTGAAAATCTGGTGCACAAATTTAAAAAAATGTCCACAATATGAACCACAGTTGAAAAAACCTATTGATGCCATTATACAGTTTACCAGCATTTCTTCAGTTCGCGGTCGGCTTTGAAGAGTGCAAACGTGTTCCCGGTACACCGAAGATTGTCGCACCAGACTCCGGAGGTAAGTATGGGGTGAAGAGGGTGTGGGGAGGCAGGGTGCGCAGAGGGTGGGCTCGGATTGTGGGAGGGGCAGGAGATGGCAGGAGACGGCAAGGGAATATTTTCTTTTTCACAGGGTTAAAAGAAAAAAACATTGTGGGACAGTTTTTATTTTCAGGGATTTGGCATGCTGGGGTGGGCTCCCAGTGTGCCACCTAGAAATATTTGAGGGGATACCATAGCCAGGGGATTGGGCACCCCTGTAGGTACACAACAAAAGTGGGGGGGGCAAGAGCCGAGGGGGATTGGGCACCCCCCCTGACACATAACAAATGGGGGGTGCATTATGTTGACTGGGAGTGGGCTACCCCCTCGGCACAAACATTGGGGTAGGGCATGCCAACAGGGTGATTGGGTACCCCTGAAGTCAGCATTATTGCAGGCAGTGTTCTGCCATGTTAAATTTTTTTTCTCACCAGGAAAGCACGTTGGGAGGTGCCGCTGCGTATGACGAGCTTTGTTCACATTGAAGCAGACCTTTCCTCAGATGTGCTTGCCACATTATGTATTCATGGTATGGCACTGGCATGCAGGCTTATTGGGGAATGAGGGATGCACCTACTGATGCATGCCCTGCATTCGCCCAGCAGTGACTGCGCCCAAGTCTGTTGTTATATAATATGTTGACGTGACACGCGAGCCAACATAAAAAGGACATAATCACCCAAAGGAACTGAAAAAAAAAACAGTAACTCATAATGCTCTCATCAAAATAAACAAAGATTTAAACAAAACGGTTTCAGTTGCTAATGGTTTTTAATTCTAAAATGTTTAAGTGTGCAGGGATGCAGCAAAGTTAAACGTTGCATCAAAGTTGCTGCAACGTGAATGACATTCACCTCTGCAAAGCTTTGCAAACTTTCCATTGCCCTCAGCAACTTCAACTTCATGAAAATTCATGATGTTTCACAGTAAAGTGGGCGAACTGGTCACTTGCAGGTGAATTTCACCCACCTCACCTATAATCTGCTCTCTGCGAGTGTGAACTTCATGAATTCACACATCGATTCGTGAATTTTGAGAACTTTGTGAATTACTTCCCAAAGTAAAGTTTGACAATGTTGCCCATCTTTATATGTGCGGCACTTCCAAACTGTTTTGTTACCAATACAGTACATTCTGTAACAAAGTAATACAATGGGCTGGATCTTCAAAGGTCAGAGAATGACGCAAGATGCTTGCCTCAAACAGCCAAGACGCAAGGGGCACATTACCTCAGCTCTTGTGTCTTTCCCGATTTTATAAGGCTGTTTGCAACAACCACTGGTCCACCTTCACCAGATTGACTTGCATCAGGCTTGTGGTACAAAACAAGTTCTGTCATAGTGGACAGCGGGCTTGCAGCACAAAACTTACACACCATCCCCTAAATCAACATTCCCAAAGCCCACAGATCCTGCCTGTGCTTCAACCAGCCAGTGCTGGTCTAACAGCTGTCTGTGCCGACACCACTGCCCATGGCAGGCAAGCTGGCTGGACTATGAGACCCTGCCCAGGTTATTGCTGCCCACATCCTCCCTGGTTTGCCTTGTACAGCTGTCCCCAGTCCTAGAGCATGTCAGCAGGTGCCAAGAGCCAGACATGTAAATACGCAGCAGCACTGTACTGTGCCCACTCTGCTGGGGTTGGGAAGGATACTGTCGGTAGTGGTGTGGTGAGTGATGCACCTGTTCCCTGCAGGACCTCTGTGGGGCATGTTGGGGGTGCACTTGACAGTGTACAATGTCATGCTATACTGCTCTTGCCCAACTGCAGCACACTGTACAGTAAACTGGCAGTGGGTCTCCCAGCTATGTGCATCTGCTACCTGCTTGTGTCACCCTACCATTTATTCTCCTATTCCTCTCCATATGGAGGTCTGTCAGTTGCAGTTTTCTGCCACAGCCTACATATTGTAGGGCACATCATCCTCCTTTGCTTGTGCTGTGGGGTCTTTCAAACACCTCCTGTGCACCATCTGTTTGATGCAGAGGACTGCCTGTGGCAGTTCTGGGGACTACCACCTGGACAGCTCATGTACTAAAATCTGAAACAGGGTCTCACGATGCATTGGGTTG
This sequence comes from Neoceratodus forsteri, assembly GCA_016271365.2. Lineage (NCBI taxonomy): Eukaryota > Metazoa > Chordata > Ceratodontiformes > Ceratodontidae > Neoceratodus > Neoceratodus forsteri. Next base: position 19,701,479 of record CM057458.1, on the reverse strand, counting down.
TGCTGCATGCTGGCTATAGAAACATAGAAACATATGTTTCTATAGCCAGCATCTTACCTAATGTCATCGCAGACCCTGTTTCAGATTTTAGTATGGGCACAGCTTTCATCACTGTACGGGCCCTTTGAAAATCTAGCCCCATAATTTAAGGTCAAAAGAGACTCTAGGTTCATCGTATCCATTTCAGCCCATCCCCACTTCATAAGCACTGGAGAAATTAGCATAAAGGATTTCAAATGCAAAACATTTTTAATCTTGCTCTTGGGGTCTGTTTTATTAGGGTAATAAACTTTGGGCTGTGATATATGGAAACTGTGTGAGTGTGAGTGTGTGTGTGTGTGTGTGTGTGTGTGTGTGTGTGAGTGTGTGTTTTAGGCACTCAGATATGCCTTGTTCCAATGCACTCTTGGTGTCTGCATATCGCAGTTCAGACATATACATAGCTGTATGTTACTACCTGCATAACCTTGTTGTTTAAGTTCTCATTTTAGAAATAACATTTTCATTTATCCAAAAATATAAAACTGTCAACTGGGCCATTTTCAGTTTAGTAAGCTTAGTGAATCAATGTTAGTTCTCCACTGAAGCTTTGTGGATTACAAAAACTAGCCCCACCATCATTTTCATCAAGCATATCGTCATCAAGATGCTTAACCCTTTGGCTACAGGCGTTTTGCATTTGCAATCATTTTCTGGCCATGGGCACCTTTGAAAAAAAAAGATTCTTGCCATAAGTGCAAAATAGGAGAAACTGTTATGCAAATAGAGTCTTCATTATAATGGAGTTCAGTGAGGCCCATGGGGAAATAGTGAAGAGAGAGAGATTTATATCCTTGACTTCTTCTTGTGTTCTCTCAGGCTAACTTAGCTTAAAAAGCATTCAACACATACATACCATGGCAGATTATAATAGCTAGCTGCCCCCCCCACCCACATAGCTTATGAACCAAGCCTTAAGGCAGCGATTGTGAGTTTAATTGGAAGCTCTATAAAATTGTGTTTACACACTGGCATTAACAAGGTCAATTCATTAAAGAACTGACTTTGCCTACATAAATAATTACTTAGGTCATCATTCTCACAAGAGTTATGAAGTAGTTTACTGCAGGCACTTTGTAAAATCCAAAGATTCAACTTGGGCCAACATTTTGAATGTAAACCTCATAAATCATTATAGATTCAGCAAGATGGCTTCCCAGTGATTTGTTTTTGCTTTGCTACTGTACTGATTGTATTATGACCTCCTTGTTGAATGTTGACTCAAATCTTGTTCTTCCAACTGTTCTGCAAAACACTACAGCTGTTCACTCATAGTGCTCTAATCGCTTGTTGAAGTAGTTACAGAGAGATCCAGCTGCTCTGAGAGCAGTGTAAACATTGAAATCCCACACAGCATATGAGCTTCATCACTGCACTTCCTTTATACAATGCAGCTCAGTGTCAGGCTCCCCAATTTTCCAAGATCGTCTGACACCTCTGTCAACATGTCCTTAGTGATGAATGTTCATAGCGTTCAGAAACACAAGGAGCTTAAGCAATTAGTAAGTTATGGTTCTATTTACCTGTATACCTTCCAGTTCTTCACTAAAATTCCTTCAAGTCTGCACTGAAGATCCCAACTGAAATCACTAGACAGGACAGAACCTGATAATGGGTACCACCGAACCCTCACATAGTGGAATGTAACAGGGAAGATCCTGATTGACATGACTAGACAGGAAGGAGTCTGATATTGGGTACCACTGTATCTAACATGGTGAAATGCAACAGGAACATCCTCATTGACACAGCAAAGCAAGCTGGAACCTGACACTGGACAACACTGTACCTTCCTGCATCATGATGACAGGACACCAGTGACAGCTCATCAGTTTAGGACATTTTGGGTGCAACCTTGTAATGGGCAGGGTTGAACCTGAACACTCATTCAGGATAGGAGCAGCCATAACCACCATTGCAAGAGGGCTCTCAGATGACCAGATTCAGAACCTTGGAGGTGGAGATCCCAGGTATTTTATGGTATATGAGACTGCATCTTATAACTTTGTCCCTTTGTAGTCTTTCAGGTCATCTCAGTGGAACCAGATGGGTTTAGATATATGGGCACTCCTTCATCTATTGGGTGGTGGAGAGAGCAGGGCATCAGTCCGAAGAGGAACCCATTATTTCTCATGAACATGGTGCAGGTGCAATGGATGGGACAGAGAGGGATGGGCTGGGAGGAACGTCACCCCGGCTGAATCTGAGGCTCACCTAGGAAGTCCACCTGAGATACTGCTGATTCATCTGGTGGAATGACCTGGGACATGGGACAACCATCAACCTGCTGCTTAGGATGAATGAGGACCTGCAATTCATTTACAAGATATGGTCTGGGACCAAAATCATTCAGACTCACAGCATCCAGACACACTGTTGGCATCACTCAAAGGATCATCAAGCAATGGAAAAGTGAGAAGGCACATTAACATGGTAATGCATACCTTCATGGATCCCATTAGGGAGATTACTGAGCTGGACAATGATGATGGCACAGAATTCCAGGGCTGTACACCAAGGATGAAGTGCACTTGTGGGATAATGGTTGAAACTAGTTTTTGAAGCCACAGCCATGTCTTGGAGGAGTATCCAGCCTCAGTTGCTTGGGGGACAGGATATCCATCCTCTGGTGGCATGGAGTCTCACAATGCCAACTGTACGAATGGAGAAGGAGGGAACTCATGCTGTCTGGTTGGGTCCCTCCCGGTCTGCATGAGGTGGGGAGCCAGATGACCAAGCGCCCAAGTGGGGAAGGGCATGGCCATTCTCAACAGGTTTACCTGTGGGTGCAGCACCACCACACAGGGGTGGGTGCTCACCACCTGGACACCTGATCCCCCACTGTCTGATGTTTAGACCTCATTGAGATACAGTGATCCCTCAGTCCACAAAGGTGTGCCCTTTTCTGGAAGGGTTGAAGAAGTCTGAGGTTGACGTGGCAAGACTCCTGAGCTATGCACATCACTCAGATCTGTATTACTGTTGATCATTTAATAAACATATGGCTGCAGCCAATTCATCCAAGATGTGCTGAGTGAGTGTAACCCCTAGGTGGCGCTATCCCAAGGGCTACTACCCCTGCCTGCTTGGCTAGTAGAAGGTTAAGGGGCCTGAGTTCTGAAATGGGTGCCTCCACCTGGAGGTCAGGGTTGGTAGTGGTCAAGCTAACCTGGGCACAGCCCTCCGGGACACTGTACCCCTCCCTTTCCTCTAGTGGCCTGAACACTGTACAATAATCACTTTCACAATACCCCTGGTACACCACACAAGTACCCACACTGTTTGCACTTACCACCAGGGCTGGTTCCTCTGGCTTGACCTTAGGGACCCCTGTGAAAAAGGTTATGCACAGCAAATAGCAACAGTACAGTCCTTTGAGCACAAACTGTAACCACAGTCAGATTACATGCAGAAAAAGTTAGATCTGATTTATTCAGGGGACTTGAACAACGGATGGGCAAAATCAGGTTAATTAGCTTAAAGGTTATATCAATCAAGCAGTTATGCATGCGCTTCGAGTCCCCCCACACAGTCACACCTCTGGGTACCCAGGTGGAGAAGAGATGTGCTAGCCAGGACTGTTGCCCTGGGAAGACCAGCGTTGTAGCTGGTTGGGGCCCTGTGATGGAAAACTCAACATGCACAGTACACAATATTTGTATCTGGACCCAGAGGGCTCAGTTTGTAAAGGAAATGAAACAACAAGCCAATCAGATGACACACTCAGATTAAGCTGTTGTTGCAGGGAGCTACCCCAGTATTTACTCACGATACCCAAGACTGGACACAGGCTGGATGAAAATCGAGACTGCAGGTGGTTGATCTGGAATGCCAGGAGAAGCAGGGCCCACACGAGTTGCAGAGGCGTCGTTCCTGTTCAAGCGTGGAGCAGGGAGCTGATCCCCAGACAGGTCTCTCGTTGATGGCTTCTCTGTGCAGTGGGTAGTCTGGCTGGGCCAGTCTGGCAAGGCCCAGACCACATGGAGACAAATTCGGATGCAGTCCATTTTGGGCTGGATACAGCTTACAACAAGCAGAACACAGTTCACACAGTGGGGAACTAACTCACGACCCACTAGCAGCTCACAGCTCATTTACATGTAAAAGAATTCTACTGTAACAGGCAAAGCGCTCCCCGGTCACAATTCCAAAGTCTCTGCACACACCGGGAGCTTAGGGGTAGTTGGAACTCCTGACAGGCTGATCGCATTCAGCAAAATATTCGGTCTTCTTCCAGTTGAGCCTGGCCCACTTCAGTAGCTTACTTTAGTCACACAAACTTGGATTTAGTCCAAAATAATTCTCTTCTCTCCCTCTCAGGAGCAGCAGGCAGACATGCAAGCCAAAAACTCAGCCTTTTCACAGTTCTCCCATGTGAATCCACTCAGGATTGCTGCCCAAAATACACTTGAGCTTTTCTCATTTCACTTCCTAGCTCAGAACTGCCCTAAACAGTAGGCAGCTTGGGGAATTCCCTCAGATCCAAAAGGTTTGGTTGGCTGATTTGGCTGTCAGTCAAAGCAAGAGCTCCCCCTTCAGTTGCAAAAAAGGCACAAAAAGCTCAAAACTACAATTCCTACAGATTTTGACTTCAGACAGCTCCTGTAGTCCAGCTACATTTTAGGTCCCACCAGAACTGAATGGTCCAATTTGCAGTCCAGGACCTAGATAGTGGAGACAAACAAAACAGTCCTTGCTGCAAATAAAGCATATTAGACAAACTACATTATCATTAACACTCAAAATGATTTTCAGCAAATAGTTACATCTTTCAACAGCCTCCCTCTCAGATTACTTATGCTGCAATCAGGCAGCTCTTAAAGAGACAGTACACAGAGGCTATACAGGCTCTGGTAATCACATTAAACTGCTAAAACGAGGACACCAGCTTGGCAGTGAGCATTTAAGCAAGCTCAAGGAAGACTTTTGGGAACCCCCATTTGTAGAGGTTACACCCTTCTCTGCCTGGGAAAACTTGGCATCCGCATCAAGTCTGTACTATCATAACATTGAAAATGCAACATATACAAGACATTTATACCATTAGCATGCTATACAAGTACTATTTGATTCATCAATTGGCATAACTTGTCACTTTACTATACATTTCAATGTACTCCACTATATCATTTCCATTCTGACAATACATTATGCATATTTCACACAGGTAAATTGAACATTACTACACAGAATCATGTAATAACTTCCTGTACGCTAAACAATTCAAAGAGGGGGCCCTTCCCTACCAGCTAACTTGGGGCTGGATGGGGCAGGGGCACCATGGTGAAAGGGCAGAACAAGTAACCTGGAATGGGCCGTCAAGCTCAATTTGGGCAGTGAGATCTGAGAGACATAAACACCTTTGTGGACTACATTGAGAGGCAAATCCACTGGCCTCCTGGGGGAATTGTAACTAAAGCGCACCACTGGCTTGACAGCTCGGCCAGTCTTTCTGGGGTGAACATCCACAGTCTCTGTACTTTCAGCAATGGTCTTGGAGTTTTCATCACTTGTGAGGGGTGCCTCTGCATGAAGGAGAATGTCCCAGCTGGGAGCACTGTCAGTCCCTTGCTCAGTAGTTTCTGTTTCTACAACACTTTTCTCATTTTGAAGACACTCTGGCACTGAAAGGGGGTTGTCAGCATTCTCATAGTGTTCCTCAAGTTCTGGCATGTCACCAGAAAGACTCATACCATCAGCCTCTCCTTCAGGCAAATCATACAGTTCCACGATACACAAAGACTCAGCATCCTCAGACGTGATTCTTCGCACTTCACCTTCAGGGAGCATTGGCTCCAAGGAGGATGCCGGGGCGTTAGGCAGCCCAGAAGGCCCAGCTTCATCCCCATAATTCAACATAGGATTTCCATGAAACAACTGACTCAGTTCATATGAGGGGTAATAGGCATTATCACACTCACTGTCATCCGAGTTAGACTGGCAGTCACTATCATTCTGGGCCTGCTGAGGGGGAAGTCTTAAATCAGCAACCACGGGGGCAGGCTGACTCTGTTTCTTTCTTGCAGCAGCACGAATCATTGGTCCAGGGGAATCAATCTCAGTGGGTTCAGCCTCAATTATAACTTGCCCAATAGGTAGCAAGTGGTTACGGTGTATGGTCTTGACAGCTTTGGAGTTATTCTCTGGGTGCACTTTGTACACTGGCAAATCATCCAACTTTCCAACTATGACATGGGGAAGATGGTGCCATCAATCAGCAATTTTGTGTTTACCATGCAATCCTAAATTTCACAACAACACACGGTCTCCAGGTCTAAGCTCTTGAGCCTTTACTTGTCTATCATGTCTCTCTTTGTTGGCTACATTTCTTTTGGCGGCCATTGTCTGGGCCAGTTGATAGGCATGGTTCAATTGAGCTTTCAGTTTTTGTACATATTGCAGGTAATCATCGGCTCAGACACCATCGGGAGAAACCCCAAAACAGACATCAACAGGCAGCCAGGCCTCGCTCCCAAACATGAGGCAGTAGGGAGAGAACCCGGTAGCATCATTCTTCATTCAATTGTATGCATGTACCAAGGTGCTAATCTGCTTGCTCTGTTTATGCTTATCTTTTGGGTGGAGGGTGCCTAGCATGTCTAGCAGGCTGCAGTTAAAGCATTCTGGTTGAGGATCCCCCTGTGATAAGGGGTGGTTCTTGACTTTCACACCCACCATAGAGAGAGAGAGCATTTCTTTGATTAGTCGACTCTCAAAGTCCCAGCCCTGGTCAGAGTGAATTCGCTGGTGGGGGCAACATAGTGGATGAAGAAATTTTCCACTAGCACCTTGGCCACGGTAGATGCTTTTTGAGCTTTGGTGGGAAAAGCTTGTGCATACCGTGTGAAATGATCCATAACCACTAACACATTGCCAATGTTTCACTGATCAGGCTCTAAACTCAAGAAGTCTATGCTGACTAGTTCCATTGGGGTGCTGGTAGTAATGTTAACAAGTGGGGGAGCCCTCTGAGGCAGGGCTTTTCTCTTTCAGGCAGTGACTACAGGTCCTTACATGGTGCTCAACATCAGCCCCCATCTTGGGCCACTAGAATTGAGATTGTTCTAGGTCAAGGGTCCAGTCGATACTGAGGTGGCCCATATGATTGTGGAGGGACCTCAGTACCAAATCTTTGAAGGCTGTGAGCAGGACCAATTGTTGCTTTTCTATTTGGCCACCCTGACCTACTGTCTCTCTATACAACTGATTAAGCAGCTTCAACCTGGGGCCTTCTTTAAACAATAAAGCAGTTCGCAGATCACAGGAACGCAACTTGGACACATCTTTTCCTGAACAAAGGGTGTCAAGTGCTGGCTGAATCATAGGATATTGGGATTGAGCCCACTGAATGCTGTCATTGTCAAACTGAGGTAGTGCACTAATATCTGGAGCAGAAAAGTGGCAATATGCAGCCGGTATGCAGGTGTCAGAGGGGCCCAAGCAATCTACTAAGCAGTCTGCTGTGTTCGTAGACATCTGTTCATTTCTGTCAACCTTTTGGCACAATGCTCAGATGTCAGGTTCAGACAGCCTGATCCAGTCACTCTTGGAAATGGGCCGTCGGGATAGGGCGTCAGCATCAATATGATTCAGGCCCGGTCTGTATTCGACAGCATAATCATATGTTGACAATGCAGAAAGCCACCGGTGCCCTGTGGCGTCTAACTTAGCTGAAGTCTGTCCATAGGTCAATGGGTTATTATCAGTCCTCACCAATATTTTCACCCCATAGAGGTAATCATGAAACTGGCCAACAATGGCCCATTTTAATGCAAGGAACTCCAACTTGTGCACAAGGTAGTTTTGCTCTGACGGGGTCAAACTCCTACTGGCAAATGCCACTGGTCTCAAACCATCCTCATGGTCTTGATACAGTACAGCTCCTAGACCCTGCAGACTGGCGTCAGTATGCAGCACATAGGTTTGGTGGGATTGGCATAAGCTAGGATGGGGAATGGGTGAGTTGGTATATGACTTTGTGGAAAGCTGCTTCACAGTCAAGCATCCAATGAGACCTGAAAAGTTCACCTGGGCTGAAATATGCTTTATCTGGTTCTTTGATGGCCCTTTTTGTATTTCTGATTTATTTATTTATTTGGCTTTTGTTGACGGGTAAGTGCACTAGACAAATCCTGCCTTTTTTCAGGCACGCGACCGGGGAGGAATACAGATGAATGCCAACTGACCTTGAACCAGATTAGCTGTTGGAGGTAATTTTAGCGAATGGTAGGAGTGTAACCCTGGGTAAGATTCAAGAGTGGCCAAATCACTTTGGAATACTCCTTTATGAACTGGCGGTAGTAGCCACAGAATCCCAGAAAACATTGTAGTTCTTTCAAATTGTGGGGCTGGGGCCAAGTAGTCAAGGCTTCTACTTTACTAGGATCAGTCTCTATCCCCTCAGTAGACACTATGTGCCCCACATACTTCACAGAGGTTTGGAAAAACTGGCACTTGTCAATGGACAGCTTGAGGTCGAAATCTTCCAGTTGGTCTAGTACTTTGAACAGTCGACTCATGTTCCTCTAGGGAGCTCCCATACACAATGGCATCATCCAAGTACACCAGGCATTCCAGCAAATTCATGTCTCCCACCGCTCATTCCATCAGTCACTGGAAGGTGGCTGGGGCACCCGATAACCCCTGTGGCATTCTCAGGAATTCATAGAACTCCAAAGGACAGATGAAGGCTGTCTTCTCATGGTCCTCCAGAGTCATCATAATCTGGTAATATCCACTGCGAAGATCCAACACCGAGAACCAGTTGCTCTCATTCAAACAATCCAGAGCATCTTGTATACGGGATATGGTGTATTGATCTGGGATGGTCTGCCGATTCAGAGTTCAATAATCAACACACATTCTCACAGATCCATTCCTCTTATGCACAGCCACAATGAGAGAAGCATATGGGCTCCTGGATTCTTGTATCACACCAGCCACGAGCATTTCCTGAAGTGTCTTCTCACATCATTTATGTCTGCAGGGGCTAGGCATCGAGATCTCTCTCGAAATGGCCATTCATTGTGCAGGCGTATGTGATGCTCCGCACCCCTGGACACATCCCACGTCCCATTCCTTCAATGAAAATACTTGATCTCTCTTGGCAAGTTTCTGGTTAATTCTAGTCTTCCTTTCAGCTGGCAATGGGAAGTCACTAAAATCAAACAAGTACGGAGTCACTCTATCTGTCTTGCCAGGGTGCTTGTTGCTGGGCAACACTGCAGTGTCTGCACAGTGTACCATAGCTAGGGTGCATCCACTGTTCACCTGGATCTCCCGATCTAACACATGATGAATCTGGACCTTCACTCGTCATGCATAGGCATGAGCAAGAGATGGCAAGATGCTGGGCTTAACCAATAATCCTTCCGGCAATTTTCCATTGCCTGGCATGTCCAACATCAGTATTTTGTTCTTGACATCTTTGAGGAGGCGGACCTCCCCTTGGATAGTACACTGGGTGTTTGGGGCCAGTACCATTTAATAGGGATCCTTCTTCCACACGACCCCTACCGGTTCATCCTGGTCCACCCCCTTGGGGTTCTGCTGCAAATCATAGGCCCTCTTGATCAGAGGGGGAATTCTTAGGGCCCTCCCAGTCCGTCGCCCTTGTTTCTCATAACAGAGTTGTACCAGTCTCCCAAACATATGGGCGTTGGTCCCAATTGACAGGGGAACCCGATCATACAGTCCAGTAGTGGGACACACTAGGGTCAGTGTCTCGACTTGCTCCTCTACACCAGTTACAGCTGCAGGAAATGACAACTAGAGGCGGACATATCCTAGGTAGGGATAAGACTTGTCGCTCAGTCCCCACACATGTAGGTCTTCTAGGGATTGTAAGGACACAGCAGATAAGTGTTTGTCATACCAGTCCTTAAATACAATGGTCACTTGTGACCCACTGTCCAGCACAGCCCAAGTAGGAATACCATTCACAGCCATGGTAGTCTCCATTGAAGGGCCCACTATTTTGGACCAGTCTGGAGGGACAGCAGCAGGGACTTTGATGGACGATTTAGTCACAAAGGGGTTTGAGTTAGGATGTTCGAAGCCTTCACTGTGGTCATTTCATGCACCCCTTGACCACTGATTCATTTTCCAAAGCTTTTCTTGCAGCCAGTTCACCACTTTCTCTAAGTCTTTCTGAAACCGGCATTTCCTCTTCATATGGCGATCCGTTCCACAGTTGTGACAAATGATAGACTCCTGGGTCATCCTTGGAGAGACCATTGCATGAGGAACTGAAGTAGTAGCAAGGGATCAGGGTCCAATATCAGCCTGCAGCGGTAAGAGGGGTGCAGCGTGTCTCAATAGTTCCTTTAGGGTGGCAATCAATTCTTTGATTTCAGCCTGGGAGCTACCCTCAGTAGAGGATGCCTGAGGGTGCACCCCCACCCCCATGGCAGTCACATCCTGAGAGGAACCAGAATCTTGTTCCATGGGAGGAACCCTTGCAGAGGCGCCTGCTTTCAACTCTTGGATTTCCTTTAATAGCTTGACTTTCAAAAACTGGGCCCAGTGCGGGAAGTCCTTTGCATTCTCAGAGTGCTCGTTAGGTGCCGACTTTTGCCCCTGAACCCCACTTGGATGATCACCCTCTGTCACTTGCACAATAGCAGCAAATTTTGGTGAAATTCCCCCCCCAAGGTCGCCTTTGCTCAACCCCATGAATTTCTTTCATTAGCTCGTCATAAGAGGGTAATTCCAGTCAGTTGGTCGAGGCGCAACTGAAGCAGTAACAATTCCAAAAATAGAGCAGACTTAAGGGTCCGGTCCAGCCCAGTTCAATCTAATCCATTTGATGGCAAACTACCCTTTCTGAAGCAGTCTTGCAGCAACTTTTCAAGCTGAGGTACATACACAGACAAGTTCAAGTTCAAGTTTATTGCAGGAAAGACTCCGTTGAGCAAGCTCATTCACAAGGAGGTCCTGAGTCACATACACATACAGTTCACAATTACATAGACAGGAGATATATGGCTTCCCTGAGTACTGCTGGGCATTTCTTACTCTCCACCACATGTTCTCATCTGAATCCGGGCTCCCATACACATTCTCAATGCATCAAGATAGTCCTGTGCAGTTGCTTGGGTTATTGGCCGCTTAGCGCAGGTGGTAGCCAAGGCAGGACCTCGGAGGCTCTCACTCAACCTCTTTCATTTCTCTGCTTCTGAGCATTGCCATTCAAGTACTAGAGGGGCAACATAGTCTATCCAGGTCTCCCAGTCATCCTCCCCCTTGGGGGTGGGGAGGGTGCCTGAGAAGATTCTCAACCTTCGGTAGGAGTCGTGACCAATGGCAGGTACAGATATAGGGGCCAGCATTGTCACAGGCACAGAAGGTGGGGCAGTAACAGGTGCTGGAGTGGGAGGGGGTGTTGGGGAGGGAACACCCCCAGGTGGCAGGAATAGTTTCTTAAAGTCCTCTACGGTTTTCCCTTCCTCCAGCAACAAATTAGCAAATTTCTCCTCAAAATTCTCAGATAATAGGGGGAGCTCATCCTCCCGGGTCTTTACTGTCTCTAGTTATCACTCTCCAGGTGGTTGGGGCCCCTTCTGGGGCAATAGTCCATGGCACTTTGGAACTGTCCACTGGGCCACTACACTCTACTAAGGCCATGAATGTTTGGGCAGTCAAATCAGCCTGTCCCCCCACCACCACAGCGTTTGTTAAACATTCAACTTTGGAAAGTACTCCTTCTACGGCGTCTTTCCCAATGTTCAGGGGAATATCCAATACAAGCAGGGCACTGTGAGGGTCAATCTCCTGCCCTGTGTACCATCCCACCAACTGGTGCACAGCCACTTCTGTTGAGGTAGCCATTTATGTTTGACAATAATTCATAATTTCTGCCACTAGAAGACACAAAATCCTAGGGGTGAGCCTTCAAGATGTAACCCCTAGGTGGCACTATCCCAAGGGCTACTACCCCTGTCTGCTTGGCTAGTAGAAGGTTAAGGGGCCTGAGTTCTGAAAGAGTGCCTCCACCTGGAGGTCAGGGTTGGTAGTGGTCAAGCTAACCTGGGCACAGCCCTCTAGGACACTGTAACCCCCCTCTTTCCCCTCTAGTGGCCTGAACACTGTACAGTAATCACTTTCACAATACCCCTGGTGCACCACACAAGTACCCACACTGTTTGTTCTTACCACCAGGGCTGGTTCCTCTGGCTCGACCCTGGGGACCCCCTGTGAAAAAAGGTTATGCACAGCAAATAGCAACAGTACAGTCCTTTGAACACAAATTGGAACCACAGTCAGATTACATGCAGAAAAAGTTAGATCTGATTTATTCAGGGGACTTGAACAAGGGAAGGGCAAAATCAGGTTAATTAGTTTAAAGGCTATATCAATCAAGCAGTTATGCATGCGCTTCAAGTCCCTCACACAGTCACACCTCTGGGTACCCAGGTGGAGAAGGGATGGGCTAGCCAGGACTGTTGCCCGGGGTAGGCTGGTGTCACAGCTGGTTGGGGCCCTGTGATGGAAAACACAACATGCACAGTACACAATATTTGTAATCTGGAGCCAGAGGGCTCAGTTCATAAAGGTAATGAAACAACAAGACAATCAGATGACACACTCAGATTAAGCTGTTGTTGCAGGGAGCTGCCCCAGTATTTGCTCACGATACCCAAGACTGGACATAGGCTGGACAAAAACCGAGACTGCAGGTGGTTGATCTGGAATGCCAGGAGAAGCAGGGCCCACATGAGTCGCAGAGGCATCATTGCTGTTCAAGCGTGGAGCAGGGGGATGATCCCCAGGCAAGTCTCTCATTGATGGCTTCTCTGTGCAGTGGGTAGTCTGGCTGGGCTAGTCTGGCAAGGCCCAGACCACATGGAGACAAATTCGGATGTAGTCCATTTTGGGCTGGATACAGCTTACAGCAAGTAGAACACAGTTCACACAGTGGAGAACTAACTCACGACCCACTAGCAGCTCACAGCTCATTTACATGTAAGAGAATTCTACTGTACCAGGCAAAGCGCTCCTCGGTCACAGTCGCAAAGTCTCTGCACACACCGGGAGCTTAGGGGTAGTTGGAACTCCTGACAGGCTGATCGCATTCAGCAAAATATTCGGTCTTCTTCAGGTTGTGCCTGGCCCACTTCAGTAGCTTACTTTAGTCACACAAACTTTGATTTAATCCAAAATAATTCTCTTCTCTCCCTCTCAGGAGCAGCAGGCAGACATGCAAGCCAATAACTGAGCCTTTTCACAGTTCTCCCATGTGATTCCACTCAGGATTCCTGCCCAAAATACACTTGAGCTCTTCTCATTTCACTTCCCAGCTCAGAACTGCCCTAAACAGTAGGCAGCTTGGGGAATTCCCTCAGATCCAAAAGGTTTGGTTGACTGATTTGGCTGTCAGTCAAAGCAAGAGCTCCTCCTTCAGTTGCAAAAAGGCACAAAAAGCTCAAAACTACAATTCCTATAGATTTTGACTTCAGACAGCTGCTGTAGTCCAGCTACATTTTAGGTCCCACCAGAACTGATTGGTCCAATTTGCAGTCCAGGACCAAGATAGTGGAGACAAACAAAACAATCCTTGCTGCAAAGAAAGCATGTTAGACAAACTACATTGTCATTATCACTCTAAATGATTTTCAGCAAATAGTTACATCTTGCAACAGAGCTCCCTCTCAGATTACTTATGCTGCAATCAGGCAGCTCTTAAAGAGACAGCACACAGAGGCTATACAGGCTCTGGTAATCACATTAAACTGTTTAAACACAGGACACCAGCCTGGCAGTGAGCATCTAAGCAAGCTCAAGGAAGACTTTTTGGGAACCTCCATTTGTAGAGGGGTTACATAAGCACGTGTGTGTGTGTGTGTGTGTGTGTGTGTGTGTGTGTGTGTGTGGTTGTTTGTTCAGGGAAAGTTGAACAATAAGCAGTCTGCCCAAGTATTGCAGCAGATGAAACTTTGTCTGTGGAACCTCCCCTGAGGCCCTGGGCAGCAGGTAGTCTGTACTAGGTCCCCTAGGGTGGAGAGGTGCAGAAGCTCTGCCCTTTGGAGGTTAATCCAGTGAGACCACACACAGGGCAGGGTCACCAGGATGGAGGAGGAGACTTAAGGGTTAAAAGGGCATGCACCTGAGGGCTCTCCTTCTTTCCATTCCTCCAGCTAAGGATCTCCCATCCCCTTTGCCTTTGTAAAAGCAGGGTTAAAGGGCTTGGCCAGGGTAGTGTAGGGAGCCCTTTGCTCCTCAGGTGGGATCCCTTCAGTGGTCTAGGAGCGATTTTCCTGTTTGTTTTTGCCACAAGATGTTCCTAGGTTTTTCATCTCCTCCAAAGGGGTACAAGGGTATGCAGTTTATTTTCATGTTGTCAGTTATAAATGGGTGCATATTAGGAGTTTTACAAAACTCATGGTAAAAGGAAAAAGGGTGGGAACTACTTCCTTGCAGATGGGGCCCTCCCCAGTCAGTATTACATGGGGGATCAGATGACCAGGTGCCCAGTTTGGGAAGGTTGCAACCAACCCCATCATGATTGCCTGCTGGTGCAGTCCCACCAGAAGGGGGGTGTAGGTACCTACCAGCTGTTCATATGAGCCCCCTTGTCTCTGTGGTTTGGGCCTTATGGAGGTACATTGGTCCTTTAGCCAACATAGGTGAACACCTTCACAGCAAGTGTTGCAGAGATCTGTGGTTGAGTTGGCGAGGCTTTTGAGCTGTGTACACCACTCAGGTTTGTATTATTGTTGATCATTTAATGTATGCTTTCACACCCAGTTTGGAAATGATTTCTTGCAATCAAAAGAAAAACTAATATTTCAGCTGTCATATGTTGAGAATATACTATTACATACAACTAACTCACTAACTTATTATACTACTGCTTCTGTTGATAACAGACCACAATTTGTACTGTAATCACTTTTGGTTATTATATTTGTCTGTAGCAAATTACAGTCATTTATACTAATCTGTAGGTCCAGAAAGATTACTTTAAAATTATGTAGAAGGAAATAACATTTCCGCTGAAGTCCACAGAAACAAATCTGTCCATGCTTTCTATCAAATCAAATCAACTCAAATCAATCTTTATTTGTAAAAGGCGCCTTTCCAAAACCAAGGCGCCTGCACATTGCATGATAAAACAATAAATAATTAAGACAATATTAAAATAGACTTGACAACAGCATTCAAAAATCATTATATGCTAGGCTAAAAGGCTAAGTTTTTAAAGCCTCCTTAAAGCTTTGGACAGTAGGGCAATCCTGCACCTGAAACGAAACAATACAGCCCAGTAGACACTATATCAAATAAAAGTCACATCTTTTGAATCATTTCATCAAACTCATAAAATAATTCACTAATAAAATTTACTACTCACTCCTGTGATTGCGCTGATCCTAGTCTAGTCCTGCCCTCCTCCTCCATATTTCCTTCCTCTACTGCCCTGATTTAGCAATTCACATTCCCTGTAGACTTGTCTCTATTGTACCCACAATCTCTCTTCCTCCCTCCCCCCTAATTTTGCAGCCAGTTGCACTTTGCTGAACCTTTGTAATGATATGCAACATTTTGCATGATTTGAACACTGCACTCCCTCTTAACTGTCTACCGTTTTCTTTTATTATTATAATTAACTTTATCAACTTATTACTGCACTCTCTCTTCCTTGCACTGGGACACATCTGGTGCCCAGCTATTTAGCTTAGCATGGTTTTCCTAGTGAAACTCTGAAATTAATATATATTATTAATATATTATTATAACATACATAAACAAACAAACAAATCAGAAAGGACCACATCCAGGGGTAGGTAGGAATAATGGAGTAACATGTAAAGTTATAGTTAGGCAATCATAGCTTCTATCTCATTGATACAGCTGACAGGTCTTTTTCAGAAGACTTTGGTGATGTACTCAAAGTGCTGGAATGAGACCCTGATTGATAGTAGGAAAACACTCGCCAAAAAAGTAATGTTACAGTTTTCAGCATGGACTTAGTGAGGGTAATAAAATGAAAGGGCTGCCTCAGAGCATTATCATTCAGTGAGGAATACTTTGACCAAAGCATTCCAGACAAGCAAGAGTCTTGATACTAATGCCTACAATGTACATTTCCCAGTGGTAGGAATTAGTCTTTGTGACAGTTGTTCTCAGCCTCCTTAGTCTCTCTGTGGTGATCCATAGGGGAGCTTATGCTCTCAGAATGTGGTGTATGGATTGTGGGAGGGAACAACTGACTGGGTGTGCCTCTGTTCCACCATCCTCACCCTCCCTGAGCCCACTGTGGTGCAATTGCTGTGCTTTCTTCGCAACCTCTGAGGTAGTGGTGGTGGCTCTGGTGCTCCCTGGATGGGGGAGGTTCCCTTCCTACCATCCAGTGTGGCCTGGGGGAAGGTTCCCTTACTACTGTCCAGTGTGGTCTGAAGATGGGCAACTTCCTCCCTCAGGGCAGAGAGTTGTCTGAAAATAGGGCAGCATCTCAGCCTCCAGAAAGACTCCCGGAAGACTGCTGCCCCTCAGCCATTACATTGCACTACTTCCCACATGTTTATCTACTTTTTTTGTGTGTGTGTGTGTGATTGGTTTGTTATATAGAAATATATATATTATACAATGTGTATGCTTATATTGTCAGTGCAGTGGGCTAGAGAGGATAAAACAGTGATATCCACCTTGCACTCTTGAGGAATGATGTCAGAACCCCGTATAAAGAAACTATTTCCAGGGGTGGGTGGGTTGAGGGGTGGGAAGGGGTTGGGCCTAAACTGTGCCCTCACAAAACAATCAGCTAAAAGTTCTGACCCACCGCTGGGATGAGTGCCTTCCTGTCAGCAAGATGCCCTACACAACAATTTGACAGAGAAAATACCCTGCTAATCAAACAGAGAAAAATCCAGACATCCAAGTCAGACACAGGTAAACCTCCCCAGCCCCAAAACAGCCTGGTGGTTTGTGCTCTGAAAGCAGTCAGCCCCAAAATAAGTCAGCTGTGTTTTAAACTCTTCCTGAACTGAAAATCTTAAGAATTGTAACAAAAGTAAAGCTAGATCCCTTTAAAATGGACACTTTTAAAATGTTGCAAAAATATCCTTCCAAATCCTAGGTCTCAACCCCAACAATCAAGCAAATTCAGTTGTATCTCACTCCCTCTGGTTATAAAATTACTACACTTTTAATGGAATCCTGCAATTCTCTGCTTAATGCCAATAAGGAAAAAAATATAAACTTTTTGTAGAAAGCGTAGCTCCCCTGCTTTACAATATTATGCCTTACCAGGTTTCCAGCTCCTAAATGGAGTTATAGTTTGTTCTTTGCAGTGTAGCAATGTTCTCAGCTTCCAGACAAATCAAAGTCAGACTGACTTGTGGGATGTTCCAGGGGTATTGTGAAAGTGATTATTGCACAGTGTTCAGGCCACTAGAGGGGAAACAGGGGGTGTTACAGTGTCCCAGAGGACAGTGCCCGGGTTAGCTTGACAACTACCAACCCTGACATCTGGGTGGAGGCACCCATTTCAGAACTCAGGCCCCTTATCCTGCTACTAGCCAAGCAGGCAGGGGTAGTAGCCCTTGGGATAGCACCACCTAGGGGTTACACACATATCACATGATGATTTGCATTATGGAAGTATGTATGATGTTGTATTTCTTTGAAACTTGATTTGTTGCCAATGCCCTTTGGGGTAACCCTTTTTCAGTGATTCTGCATTGAGGTTCTTTGTCCATAGCTTTTTTTTTTCCTTTTCAGCCCCCACTACCCAAGCAAACAAGGCCCACAGAGGGATGAAGGGTTTTCACTGAAAATGTTTTGATCAGAGATCAGTGTCGGTAGGTGCTGGCTAAGTGCACTGTTGCTGCAAACTAATGTACTGAAGAAAGAATATGGCATTAGTAATCTTGTATTTTGAATAAACATCACACAGAGATTGTGTGTTGAACCTGAAGTTTGGTGTCTGGTCCATCTGTTATCCCACAACCCCTCCACAGGGACACTTTAAATAATAGTAATAATAATTTTATTTATGAAGTGCAATCTCTAAAATCAAAGCGCTGTACAATCATAAAACAGTTAAAAAAATCAAAGAACATAAGTATCAAATACAGCTAAAATCAAGTAATAAAAATATTGAAACAAGCAGGAGCATATAATGTGACTAATCAATGAATGCCTGGCAGAACAAAAAGGTCTTTAAAGCTATTTTAAAGCTCCCCACGGTCTGGCACTCTCGAATCTGATGAGGCAAAGAATTCCACATGGTCAGAGCTGCAAACATAAAAGTGCACGAGCCAGAGGTTTTCAACTGTACCCTGGGAATCTTTAACAGCCCCTTGTCAGCTGAGTAGAGTGGGTGGGTGGGGCAGTAAGGAACCAGAAGCTGTTGCAGGTAGCCTGGGCCCTGTCCATATAGGGCTTTAAAGGTCAGAAGACCGACCTTGAAGGTGATCCGCCATTGAACAGGCAACCAGTGCAGTTTGCGCAGCACAGGTGTGATGTGGCTCGAATGAGGAGCCCCAGTCAACAGCTGTGCTGCAGCATTCTGCGCCAGTTGCAAGCGGCAGATATCAAACCCTGGAAGCCCTAGGTAGAGAGAGTTGCAGTAATCCAGGTGCGAGAACACAAAGGTGTGGATCAGTGTTGGCAGGTTACCAGATGGTACAAGGTGCTTGACCGAGTGATGTTCCTAGGTGGTAAAAGAGGACTTGATAATAGCGGACCTTTGGTGGGCGTGTCCCTCAGCCACCAATCAGTGAGCATGCTGCGTATGACAGCAGTTTCAAAGAGAGCCACAAGTTGAAAGAAATCTGCTGCTCCAATGAGGTGCAGTTTCCTCACTGGAGTGTCAGATGACAATGCTCCATTATGTGCCTTTCCTGGTGAAACATTCCAATCAATATGGTGGATCCTGCTGCCCACCACACAATCCCCACAAAGCCGACATCAGGGGTGCCCAATCCCCATGTCAGCATGCACTCCCAGTTCAATTTGTTTGCAGATGAGGGTGCCAAATCCCCTTTGCCATCATGTTCCTCTCCACACACACCCTTTCTTTGCCAACAGGGGTGCCCAACCCCCTCAGCATCATGTCCCCCCCAACTCATGGCACACTGGTAGCTCACCGCAGTGTGCCCCAATTTTTTTTTTACCTGTAAATAAAGAAAACCTTCCCCCAAAGTCAGTTTTTGTAACCTGTAAAAAAATCAACTGTCTCTCATTGTCCTGCCGCACCCTCCCCCAACCTGCACCCACCCTCTGGCACCCACACCTTCCTGCACCTCTCCTCACCCCATACTTACCTCCGGGGCTGGCACTGCCATCTTCTGTGGAGCAGGAACACGCCTGAACTCTTCAAAAGCCGACCTGAACTGAACAAAATGCAGTAAGCTTTATAATGGCGGGCAATGGGGGTTTCAACTTAGGAGATATCTCAGCCATTTTTGGGAATTGTGTTACCAGATTTTTAACATGGAGTTCTTTGGATCCCATATCATGAACACATGCACTGTCAACTCATTACTTGGTCGCAAAAGGGGATTTCACGGTCACTGCACAGAATCACCTTTTTGGGACTGATTAATGAAACAACAGTGCCACTGTTCATGAGATGGGGTCCCAGAAAGCCCATGTTGCAAATCTGGTGAAACAATTCCAAAAAATGACTGCATTACTAGTGTAATGCATTGCGCAGTTTCCATGCATGCTCTTAACTTTGAACATTTTTAATATTTTCACTCCAGATTTTCAACAGTGCCATTTTTTTCACACCTCCTTAATGAACAATACAGCTGTTATACTCCTCTATATAACTGCTTGGTGAGGTTGCACTCTCGAGTACTGCATGCAGTTTTGGAGGCCACACTTAAAGAGGGACATTAAACTCCTGAGAGGGTCCAGAGGAGGGCAACCAAAATGATTTGGGGACTTGAGGGACAGGACCTATGAGGAGAGGCTCAAGAGCTAAATATGTACACATTTATTTTTATTTATTTAGTTTTGTTTACGGGTAAGTACACTAGACAAGTTTTATGCATATTTTCAGGAACGACCCGGGAGAGTACAAAAGGGTGCAACAGGTACATTGATACAGTAATTGGTTCAGACGAATACATTCAGGTACAAAAACAGGAGAAAAGACAATTTTTACAGTTTTTACATTTACGTGGAAGGTACACCCAGATACAGTGCTGGGGCAAGGTATAAGTTAGAGATAAATTCAATGACCAACAGGGCTGGTGAGGATTATGAGCATAGTAACATCATAGCGTCGGTCAAGCAAGGGAGGGGGGATTTGGATGAGGACATAGCGCAAGAGTGGTGACGTCAGAGCAGGAGAGAAGAAGCCGGCACCAGTGGACACCGGGAGGCTAAGGAGGCTTAGGACATTCACAGCGAGAAGCCACCTTAAGATGATCCCACAGGAGGTCCGAAACTCTTGTGAGAGGAGGCAGTATGGACTCTTTCAGGAAAGGAGTTCCAGAGCCTGGGGCCATGGACAGCAAACTCCGGTCCCCCATGTTGGTGCGGAAGTAGGTACATTAGTAGGCCGGGGCCTTGGGATCTAAGCAGGTAGGGGAGAGGTCAGCAGGAGCAAGAAACCGGGCCAGTCCAGAGGGGTGCCGGAGATAAGTACTTTACTCACGAGGCACCCAGTGCAAAAGTTAAGGTGATTGAGCAGGGATAGCCAGCATTGGAAGAACATTGGAACATTGGAAGAGAGAAGGGACTGGGGGGACATGGTACAGGTCTTCAGGTACATGAAGGAGGTAAATAGGGGAGGAACAGTCAGGGTGCTTCGAAGGAAGGAGGAGGGGGCCACTAGAGGGCATGGGTGGAGCTGGAGGGGGAAAGATTCAGGGGAGAAAGGAGGAGGTGCTACTTCACTGAGAGGGTAGTGGAGCCATGGAATGCGCTGCCTAGGGGGCTGGTGGAGGCAGAGATGGTGGAGGGGTTCAAGAGGGGGTGGGACAGGTACAGGGGAAGGGTTCTGGAAGCAAAATCTAATGCAGCGAGAATATCCAGAACTGGGAAGGGAGAAGCCAGAGAAGGTAAGGAGGGCAGCAAGGTCAGCTCCCAGGGTGGGGGCTGTCAATCGACAGGCCAGCGAAAGACGTTAGGCCTATTCTGCTGGCATATTAGTATGTTAGTATGTTAATATGTTATTTTCCACATCCTGCCCAAAATGTGTTTTCACACCTGTGGCACACAATGGCGCAGTCGCTGTGGGAAATCAACTTTTGGGACAGATTAACAAACTCACAGTGCAACTGTTCATGAGGGGAAGTCCAAAAATGCCTATGTGGAAAATGTGGTTAAAAAAATCCCAAAAATAATTGCTTAACGGGTGGGTGTTGCTCAGTTTCTACGCACGCTCACAACTTAACCAATTTTTCATATTTTCACTCCAGATTTTCAACATTGCCATTTTTATACACCTCCTCATGAACAGTACAGTTGTCATTTTTCACATCCTGCCTGAAATGTGTTTTTGTACATGTGATGCTAAATGGCTCAGTCACTGTGCAAAAATCACCTTTTAGCTAACAAACTGATAGTGCCACTGTTCATGAGGTGGGATCACAAAAAGTCTATGTTGAAAATTTGGAGTGAAAATACCAACAAATGCCCAGGGCATTAAGGTTTCCAACTGTAATGCACCACCCTGTAGACACTGACAGGTGTCAGGGGTGTGACTTGGGATTGTTGGCTGTAATGCTTATGCCATTCCATCCCCACCCCACCCTGCAGCCAGTGACAGGCATCAAGGTGTGCCTTGGAGTCTTTGACCCCAAAGTTCACCCCATTCTCCTATACTGCACCCATCTCAGCGTATTTCCTAATGGAATGGGGTGGGCATAAGGTCCGAAGTCCCCAAGGCACACCGCGACACTTGTCAGTATCTGCAGGGTAGGGTGAGGTGAAATGGAAGGAACGTTATAGCTGACAATCCAAAGGCACACACCTCAACTCGTCAGTCTCTGCAGGGTGGAGTTGGGGTTGGCATCAGTTCAATACTTCACTGCCATTCCTATTATGCATCTCACTAATTCCTGCACTACCAATGCCAATGCCAACAAGCCAACATTCAGCATTGACAAATGCTTGTTTTGTAAGTTTTGGTTTCTGTGAGCCCTCCAGTTTTCTGTGTGCGGCAACACCTCCAGAACGATGTCATGCAAGGGAACTGTCAATGTATTACATACAGCAACAAGGAATTCTGGGTTGTGTTATAGGGCCTGAATGACTATAAGTTTTGTCTCTCCACAGGTGGGAGCCCCGGAGGTCGTGAGGGCTCTGCCACTGAAGCCCTCTCCCACCCCTCAAATTGCACTACCATCAGGTGGAAGTCCCGGAGGTCATGAGAACACTGCTGCTGCAGCTCTTCCCCACACCCCAAATTGCACCACCATCAGCTGGGAGCCCCAGATGTCATGAGGGCACTGCAGCTGCAGCCCTCCCCCACCCCCTGAATTGCACCACCATCAGCTGGGAGCCCCGGATGTCATGAGGGCACTGCAGCTGCAGCCCTCTCCCACCCCCAAATTGCACCACCATCAGGTATGGAGACTACGCACCTCGGAACAGATGTGGGGCAGGAATCTGTTGCTATTTATTTTATGTTTGACTCAGGCTACTGCTCACAAGGACTGTTTCTGCACATAATCCCAGCAACTGCAATCTGCCTGTTCTATCTTGAATTATCCTCCCCGCAAAGTGGCTGCTTTACATTAATTAGGGTCTTTAAATTGCTTAAACAGCAGCACCTACACAGCAAGGGTTTGCCTGTTGTAAATGGGATAGCTTTAGTAACAAGTTTAAAAAGCGTCAGAACATTTTTGTCTAAGGTGTTCTCTGGGCCCTCATGATGAAGCTAGGCTCTCTTGTTTAATATAGGCTCTGTACTTAAGGCACAAAAGTCCCCTGCAGCAATTGAATTAGCTGGGTAATTTGTATTTAGTGCTACAATATGTAAGTCATGAAAGTCCCCCCCAACGTGTTATAAATCAAATT
Source organism: Neoceratodus forsteri (assembly GCA_016271365.2). NCBI lineage: Eukaryota > Metazoa > Chordata > Ceratodontiformes > Ceratodontidae > Neoceratodus > Neoceratodus forsteri. Next base: position 19,678,463 of record CM057458.1, on the reverse strand, counting down.
AGCTAGGTGGATATTAATATTTGCTGCTAAATCTAAAATCCGAATTGCTGAGGAGTAGTCATGAACCTTCCAGCCCGCCAAAACAGTTAAATTTTAACAAAGAAGCTGCGCTCCTCCCCCACTTCCCAAAGTACTTGTTTGACCTCACCTTTGCTTCTCTTCTTGTCTCTCCACAGCTGGGAGCCCTGGAGGTCGTGAAGGCACTGCCACTGCAGCCCTCCCCCACCCCCCAAATTGCACCACCATCAGGTACGGAGACCGCGCGCCTGAACCAGACGTGGGGCAGGAATCTGTTGCTGGTCCTGCCAGCGCTCTGCGCCGGCTACCCCACCGCCCCCACCGCCCCCACTACCAACCTTGGTTGACTTCAGATTCTTCTTCTCTTCCCCATATATACTCAAACACCATGTTGTATCTCTACCTCTTTCTTCCTACCCTGCTGTTCCCTTTGTTGTCTCTCCCACCTCAAAGTTCCCTAAGGAGCAGACACAACCAATTCCTATCTATACTCTGTCTGCTTGACACTCAGCAGTAGCACCTTCATATTGGGCTGTACCCAACTCCCATGCTACTGCTATGGCAGGTCAACCCCTCTATACTGCCTCACTCCTTTCAAAGCGGGCCTTATACCCCTTAAGTATACCGTTCTGAACCACTCCACGACAGTCCCCCCTCCAAGGGGCACTACCCGGAAAATGCAAACCTCAATTCCTTATGACACTCTAATAGTGACCCTCCTGTTACTTCTTGCTGGTGACATCAAGGCTAATCCCGGCCCACCCACTCCTTATTTGCATGGACCCACTACTACTCCCTTTAGCCTACCTCGTGGCTTAAAGTTGATGCATCTGAATGTCTGCAGCCTGACAAACAAAATAACCTTGCTGCAGCCTACCATTCTCTCCCTGAACCCTGATGTCCTAGTCATCTCCGAAACCTGGCTCAAGCCTCACCACACGGACTACAAAATCGCTATCCCAGGCTACTCTATTATCAGGAATGAATGATTAGGCAACAAGAGGGGAAGGGGCTTAGCTATCTACATCTCTTCTTCCATACAGTTCACCTAAATCACTCTACCAAGTCTCCCACACTTGATAGATGCAGAACGAATCAAACTCTCCTTACCCCTCCTGAATTAGAATTCAGTTACCAGAGTAGAGATATCGGAACTCTCCCTACCCCATACAAACCCAATTTTTATAGCAGGGACTTACTGTCCCCCAGTTTCCTCAGCTCCTGATATCTTGGAACTCCTTGTCACCTTGAAATCCATTGCTAAGTGTGGCAAGCTCCTTGTCCTGAGTTTCAATTTTAAATTGGCTGTCCAGCAGCACCTTCAAGCTCCGCAGCCAAGTTGCTGGACTGAACCTATCACAAGTGATCACCGAACACACTCGACTAAATAAAAAGTCATCTAATCACTCCCTTCTGGATTGGGCCCTTACCTCCCGCCAGCATCAAGTAATTGCCTCTGGCACCCTACCGGATTCCCAAAGTGACCACCATATGGTTTTCATTAACCATAAAATATTCAGAACCAAGTCCTCCTCTCCCAGGATCATTCTCACTAGGTCTTTTAAATCTCTGGACCTTCCATCACTATTATATGAGCTGTGTGTCACTGATTGGTCCCCCCTCCATAATGCCTCATCTATTGAGGAAGCATGGAGCTATTTCAAACTCAGGTTCCTAGCAGCTTGGGATACACTTGCACCGCTCAAAAAGTCCCGGGTGAGGGGGGCTCACTTGCCCTGGTACACTTTGGACATCATGGCCCTCATCAGAGAAAGAGACCAGGCTTGGAAATCTTTTAAGGCATCCAGCTCCCCTGCTGACCAGGCAAAATACAGCTCCCTCCGCAACACCTACACTAGGCGAATCAGGCAGGCAAAGACATCTTACTTCCAAGCTTCCTTCCAGGCTAACTTAAGTAAACCAACTCATTTCTGGAAAGTGGTCAAATCACTCTTCTTTCCACTCTCTCTGCTCCCCGCTTCTACACTAAATGTGGATGGGACCACCACAACTGACCCATTAGCTGTTGCAACTGCTTTTAATTCCTACTTCACAAGCTTCCCCTCAGCCCTACTGTCCACCCTCCTCCATTACAACCAAAACCCAAAGCTGCAGTTGCCTCCGCAAAAGCTAATTCCTCCCCTCCCCCTACTTTCACCTTCTGCCAAACAACACCCTTTGAAGTCTTTGAAGCCTTGATCTCCTTAAATACTAACAAAGGCTAGATGCCAAGAGCTCTCTGTTTCAATACAGTGCTTAAAAGCTTTGTTTCCCCTTGCATGATGTCACAGTTGAGGTTGCAGCACTGAAAAAAATGGGGCAGGGTTATGCAAATGAAGCAGAACACAGAAATAAAAGCATTTTTTTCATGGAAAACAGCACTTTTTGGCAGTTTGAGTGGTAGGAGATTACAAGTTACTACTCCCATTTGCTATGGCAAACATGACAAAATCACTTTAAATAAAACAACGGGAGGGGAAGGGTTCTGATATCTCTACTCTGGTAACTTAATTCTAATTCAGGCACTCAGCCCGGCCAGGTCACCTTCATCGACCGCAGATCCCTCTCCACAGTCCAGGTCTGCCCCTGTCCGGGCACGTCGCTGAGCTGTCCATGGAGGAAGCGGCGGCAGGAAGCCAGCTCGGACACGTCACCTTCATTGGCTGCAGATCCCTCTCCATACTCCAGGTCTGCCCCTGTCCCGGCATGTCACCAAGCTCTCCGAGTAGGGGGCAGCAGCAGGAAGCCAGCCTGGCCACATCACCTTCATCGGCTGCTGATCCCTCTCCACACTCAGGTATTTTTACAAGTGTGCGGGACTCCTGAGCTGGGCGTTGATTGGCTCTGTCTCCCAGCTTGGTCCCACACTATTGGCTGGCCTTTATGACTTGCCTCTATTGGACTTTCTCGGGAGCAGTCGGCTTGCCCGAGCTGCTTCAAAAGACATTTGGCCACCATTTTATACTTTATTTATTTTATGTCCTTCGATTTGGGGTTGTGCCTTTGGTTCCCCCACTTTCAGCCAACCTTCCGACTGCTGACCCGATCATGGCCAGAGCTCACACCTGCCTGCCACAGCTCCCCCAGGTCACATCACAGTGGGTACTTACCCCCACCACCCCGTGGAACGAGGGTGGGCCAGGAGGGGCTTACTTGGAGTGCGATCATGGCAGCGCCATTGGGGCAGCCTTCATGCTGCCGAGGGATGTTTTCTATTTTCTCCTCTGTGGGGAGGGGTATACAATGACACCAGTGGAGGGAGTGCACACGCATCCACATGTGCTCCTCCAGGTGTCGGCCCCAACTCCGCCCCTCTTCTGCAGCATCAGTGCACTGCCCCCAGTCTCCACTGGGGGCCAGTCAAGTGACGACCACTGTTGTCCTCCCTCCCTCTCCGGAGAAGGAGAGCAGTCCTTCGGATGCTCAATCTTTCTTCAACTCTGCCAACCCCCAGCGGCCCATGCTCATTCCCGAACACAGGTCACCGGCATAGCGTGAGGTAAGGCATCCAGCGCCTCAGCCCTCAGTGCCACCAGGCTGGCTGGCCACTCATTTTAAATCTATATTTTTGACCTAGGTCTTTGCCTAAATTTAAATGCTGTGTATGCTCTTCATTCTTCTATCCTGCATACTGCAATAATTCTGGACTGCAACTCTGCTTTAGCCTGGTCTGTGGGAAGCCAGTAATAGAGTAAATGTGAATGGGCTGCAAACTGATTTTAAAGCTGATTGTAAATTAACTTTAAAACTTATTCTGACATTGGAAATATACTGCATTCTAACTCAAAAGTGACCGTTTTATATTAGAACTTGGAGAAATTTAGTGCATCCTACACTGTATCTAGCTAGCTGGGTCAAGGTGAACTTTACTGTGGATGGCTGCTGCCACTGTGTATTTGAATATCTGCAGCTCCTGTGCACTCACCCTGCACAGTAAGTTAAAATCCACTGTTTATTGCTTAAATATTGATGTGAATCCTCCAATCTAGTTAGCAGGGTTAAAGGGAAATTGCTGGAGTTTCTGCTGTAGTCTGTCTAACTGTCCTAATTGCTTTCTATCCTTTACTCTAATATATGAACTTAACTGAGCTTGGCCCCCTGTCTGCCTACAAATCTCAACCCCACCTTTCTTCTCCTTAATCTACTGCTCTTTACATACAAATAATCTGTCCTTCCCACCAACTTCTCATCACTACCCCACCCCCTTTTCTTTGTCTCTAAACTACCCAGAGCCCTACTGAATTTCAGTTGGTGCCAGACTACCCCCCTCCCCCTGAGTTAACAGCTCAGTCTTTGTCCTGTCACCCACCTCCCGATTTAAGCTCCCATTATATTCTTTATCTTAAATTCCTGACACTAACACTTTGCCTTCTCATCCCCCTCCAAGTCTGCTCCTGTCCAGGCGCGTTGCCAAGCTCTCCGTGGAGGCAGCAGCAGCAAGGAAGCCAGCCCGGCCACGTCACCTTCATGGGCCACAGATCACTCTCCACACTCCAGATATTTTTCAGAAGCATGACGGGACTCCTGAGCTGGATGCCAATTGGCTCAGTCTCCTAGCTCGGTCCTGCGCTATTGGCTGCCGCACTACATGGCTTGCCTCTGACTGGACTTTTCTCCGAAGCAGTCAGCTTGCCCTGCATGCTGCTGATTCTCGGCTTGCCCTGAGCATTGCTTCAAGACATTTGGCCACTCATTTTAAATCTATGTTTTCTCCACCCACCCTCCCGATCCTGGCATCTATTAAATGTACCTAGGCCACTTCCCATCACCCTCCTCTACTGCTCATTGACTCACCTACATACTGCTTTAGATTAAAGGAACAATTAAAGTAACCTCTCTTTGCTTCGCACAAATTCCTTCCTTTCTGCTGCTAAGTGGTCCATCTATAAATACTTTCGGTCTCATGAAGATTGTTGCTACTGGTGGCTCCTACAGCTAGCTGCCACTATTGCTGCCATTTCTCCTACTAGCTTCACTTACTCTTATCCCTCCATGCGAACTTGTCTACCCAGGCTGCAAGCATCCTCGTTTAGATACAACATGCCCTCCTTCTTTCCCAGGTTCCCTCCTATTCATTTTTCTTTCCATCATCAATACTCTATTTTTAAGCTCCCCAATCTAATATTCCAGCCATTCCTCCCTTGCTCCACTAGCAGCTACCTCCATTCTTGCAGTTACTCCTACCCCCTCTAATACTCTGGTCTCACTGCCCCCACTGTCCTGCCACCTTAAACACAGCACCTAGTCACCTTGCTCTTCTTTTTTCTCCTGATTATCCACTCTGCTAGCCACCACCCCCAAACCCTTCTCAAATACTTGACCTACCACAAATGTCCCAAACTTCACTTCCTCATCTCGACTCCTCTTACTTGCCTCAGGCAATGTTCATCCTAACCCAGATCCCACCTCCCCTCCCCTCCCCTCAGTAGTTATCTTACCAATAATGCACACTCTTCCAGCACCCCTTCCTTTCTCCCAAAAGAACTAAATATATTTCATTTAAATATCTGTAGCATCATCTCTAAAACTGACCTTTTGCAACCAATGGTACTACTATCCCTCATGCCTGATATCCTAATTTATCTGAAACATGGCTAAATGCTAAAACACCAAATCACTCCATTGACATCCTGGGTTACTCCATAATCAGGCAGGAGAGGGTCAGAAGGGGTGGTGGAGTAGCTTTCTATATCCTATCCTCACTACAGTATACTACCATCCTCTCATCCTCCTTACCCTCATCCTATGAAGCCCTATTTGTAAATATTGCCTTGCCTTTCTCCTCCCTATCTTCCATGCTGGTATATATTGTTGCCCTGGTATCAACCCCTCTGTCAAAATGGACCTCATTACCTCTATAACATCCCTCTCTCACAAAGGAGAGCTATACGTATTAGGTGATGTAAACCTAAACTGGTTATCACCAACTACCTCCAAGACACGAAATGACATCTCTGCCCTCAATCTCTCCCAACTGATCCAAGAACCCACCCAACTAGACCATAAAACCCTTAATCATTCCCTGTTAGACTGGGTTCTCACCTCCCACCCACACCGAGTCATTAAGTCAGTCATCCTCCCAGATGCTTTCAGTGATCACCATCCAATTTTCATAGTCAGAAAGGTCTATAGACCAAAACGCATACACAAAATCCTGCTTCTTTGGTCCTTTAGGTCCCAAAATCTTAACCCCATCCTCAATGAATTAACCAACTCGAATGGTCCCCAATTGCCTCTGCTCCATCCATTGACCAAGCCCTCGAATATTGAGGGCAAATTTCTAGATACCTGGAACTCCTACACCCCTTTTAACTGCACTAGAATTCAAGGTAACCATCACCCCTGGATCTCTCCTGAGTTAATGACCCATCTCAGGGAGCTTAATAAAGCTTGGAGGAAACACAAGGCCTCTCAGCTCCCTTCAGACTATACTAATTATAGCAGGCTAAGAAATGCCTGTACAAACGCAACCAGGCTCACCAAGTCTGAATATTTTAAAGCCTCTTTCCTAAATAACATTAATTCCCCTTCTAAATTCTGGAAAGTGGTCCATTCTCTGTTCTCCCCCCCCACTCACCCCCACCCTCTGTGCTCAACATAACACATTAATGTCTGAACCATATTTAGTGGCTCAAGAGTTTAACTCCTACTACACTTCCTGTGCCTCAAATCTTCTAAAGTCCCTCCCCTCAACCACCTTCTTCCTTCCCTTCCCTCCTCTATCACTCAACCCTCCCAACCTCACCATTCTTTCTACTTTGCTCCTGTTTGTCCTGAGTAGACACTAATGGCCTCCTCTCTCTCAAGCCTTCCAAGGCTCCTCACCAGATGACCTCGACCCTAAACTCCTATACCTCTTAGCCTCTGCTATTGCCTACCATCTCTCCCCAATACTAAACCTCCTTTAAGTCCCTCCTCGTCCCTTCACCCTGAAACATGTGGTGGTCCTCCTCCCAAGGGTGGGACCCTTCCTGCCCTGCCAACTATCATCCAATTGTCCTCCTGCTGCCCTTCCAAGCTCCAAGAACACCTAGTCCTCTCTAAACTAACCTCCTTTCTGGCTGTCTCTTCCCTCTTCTCTCCATTCCAATTTGGCTTTCGGAAGAACCACTCCACTACCACCTCCCTACTTAGGCTCACTGATGCCATCCTTACCGGACTGGACAATGGTCTCATCACCTCTGCTATTTTTTGTCAATCTAGCCAAGGCATTCGACACAGTCTCCCATGCCCTGCTTCTAGATTTCCTCATAACTACTGGTCTGTCACCTCCTGCTCATAACTGGTTTAGAGCTTACCTCACAGGCAGAACGCAATCAGTCAAGATTCAGGATGCAATCTCTTCCCCCCTCCCAATCTCTACAGGAGTCCCCCAGGGCTCTGTGCTCGGTCCCATTCTCTTCTCTGTCTTCCTAAATGACCTTTCTACAGTCTGTTCCCTCTCCTCTTCTATCCATATGTATGCCAATGACACTGTCCTGTTCACCTCTGGCAAATGCCCCATCTATGTAGCAACCATCCTTCAGCATGACTTCCTCCAGGTTCAGCTTTTGTTTGCCTCACATCAGCTTTCCCTAAATGCCAAAAAGACAGTCTCTATGACCTTTGACACTAAGCAGAGACTCTCTCGGCTTCACCCCTTATCCTCTTTCCATACCCTTGATGGAACAATCTTTGAGGACACCTCCTCTATTAGATATCTTAGGGTCTGGCTGGACCAACACCTCAACTTCTCTGGCCGCATTGACACCATTCTGAAAAAACTGCATCCTAAGCTTGATGCCTTCTACGGCACAGCCTGAACTTGTTCAGAAGATGATCTTCCCCATTTTTGACTACTGTGATGTAGTCTATGGTGCCGCTCCCAAATCCTCCTTAACCAGATTGGATTCTCTCTTTAACTCCTTCTCCCTCTTTGCCCTCGATGCTCTCCCTGCATTCATCATTGTGACCTGTACCATGCATTGTCCTTTCCCCCACTCGCTGACAAACACCTCCTACATTGTGCAAAACTCACTTCCAAATTCTGGCTAGGAGGACTTCCTCCCTACCTCCCTACCTCTCATGCTCCCTCTCACCCCCTTCTCCCTCCACTCCTCAGATCTGCTGACACATGCACTCTACTGGTTCCCCACTGTTCCACCCCTTATCGGCCAATCAGGCTTTACCCATCGCTTCCCCAAAATTTAGAACTCCCTCCCCCCAAATACTACATTCCTCCACCTCTCACTCTCTAGCCTCTGCCTTACACAACTACCTCTCAGTAAACTGTTCCTGTTTAACCCCTAACAAAGTTCCCATCATGCCTTCTCTGCTACTCATTAAACATTCTCTTGTTAAATCCTCCCTCCCCTCTAGAGCCTTCCACCTAGCACTTCCAATCTCTACTTTCTCCTCCCTTTTGCTTCTACCTCTGCCCTTGAACCCCCATGCCAATTGTTGCCCTTCTTGTCTCGCCCCCTGGCAGGGTTCCTAGCATCCTGGAGGGGCTACTTGTCTCTCTCCCCTTCTCCTCCATCCCCTCTGCTCCATATCCAATTCTTGTCCTCCTTTTATCTGCCCTCTGGCAGGGTTCTCAACATCCTGGAAAGGCCAGATTAGGCAATATCTCTTTCCTTCCTTCTCTTACACTTCCACCTATTCCTCCCATTCTACACTCCCCCTACCAAAACTATTTCCCACTTCATCCCCTCCCACTCCTCTCTTCCTTTCTCCTCCTCCCCCACCTCCCTCCGGCCTCCATGCATCAGCCCCTGGCAGGGTATCACTGCATCCTGGAGGGCCAGCTCCTGGCTGCACCCCATCCTCACGCCCACTCCCTTATAACCCCTACTCCCTGACTCCTTACTCCCTTCTGTCCTGAGTCCTTACTTCTCAGCACTTAAATGGGTATTAGCTTACTTGTATCTGAACAATTGCACTTCCTGCCCTGACTGGCAGAATATATTACTGTTGTATAATTCTCAGTCATGTCAAATTTTAATTCTGTAATCCTCTCTACAAATGCAAAATGTTGTGTCATTTAATGCTAATGTATGTGTTACCACAGTTATGATAAATGTTAATTATACATCTATTGTTTTAGTTTAGTTTAGTTTATTGTTCTAGGAATTATTACCTTGAGCCATGGCTCTTTTACTAAAGGTTCCATGTTGACTGTGTACAAACAAGTCAAGTTACATAGAAGGGTCATCAAGTTATGAAGTAGCATTAAGCCAGTATAATACAGTACATTAATGTCAGAACTTCAGACAAAAGAGGGGAGAGAGAAAAATACTTAGCATACACAGAACAAGCTGTTTGAGGAAAACTTTAGAGAAATGGACAAAGTGGAAAGTGTAGGAGGAGAATGGGGGGGAGCAGACATAGAGAGATTAGAGCTACTCAGATGCCTTTGTCAACAAATGAAGCAGAGGTGGTAGATGAAAACAGTAGAACAGCCAGGAGGGAAAATCTTTAATTGAGTCAGTCACAGGAGCCGGAGGCTGTAAAGTGAGAGTATAGCACAGATTTGAAAGCTCCTAGGGAGGTGGAGGATGTACTGAGCATGCTGAGGGCATTGAACCAGCTGGGGGCACGATAGGCAAAGGATCTTTGGCCCTGTGTGGTCCGGCATCGGGGGACCTGGAGAGGCTGGTGTTCCGAACTTCTGGTGAGATGGATGCTGGTATTCGGGCATAGTATGTCTTGGATACACGGTGGAGTGAGTCCCATGGTGGATTTTTTTGCCATCAAGCAGGTAATGTACTTTATGTGATTTGAGAGTTGCAGCCATCCTGTTTCAGTGTAGAGCTCACATGTATGAGTGTGTCTTTGCACTCCAGTGAGCAACCGACACGCCTTGTTTAGGGTGGTTGTGATGTGCCTTAGTGCGGTGGTTGAGGCAGAGCCATAGATAATTAAGCCATAGTCTATGACTGAGATGACAGAGCTTTGGATAGCAATCCTCAGCGCAGATTGGGTAAGGAACTGTTGGTTTCAGAACAGGATACCAAAGCGCTAGTTCACCATTTTCACTGTGTTATCAATGTGGGTCGAAAAGGTTAGGCCTTGATCAAAGGTGATCCCAAGATATTTGAATGTTGACACTTGTTCAGGGGTATTTACTGGGTACATTTTGATAGCAAGTGGAATTTGCATTTTTTGTTTTGTGGACTGGAGAAGAGCATGTATTTGTTTTTTGTGATTTAGGACCAGCTTGTGATCTAGGAACCATTTCTCAACTTTGGAGAAAGCAAGTTGCAGGCTATGGAGTAAGGGTTTTGGATCCTTATGAGAGGAAAGAATCATGGCATCATCAGTATAAAGATTATTTGTTCTGGGCAAGATTTGGGAGAGAGTTTAGGAAAAGGCTGAAAAGAAGAGGCCTAAGATTGATCCCTGGGAACACCTGAGAGGACTGGATTTGAGACTGAGAGAACTCCTGAGATTTTACAGTTTGAGAGCATTGGGCAAGGTAACTTTTACCGAGGCACCTGGACCTTCAAGTGCCCAAGATTGTGTAGTTGTGTAATAAGTAAGCCATGGTGAACAGTATCAAACGCCTTTGTTAGGTTAATGAAAACAGCTCCGGTTTGATATCCTTTGTCCAAAGCATTTTGGATTTCTCCTGAAAATTCCAGTAGGGCGGTCTACATACTATGTCCTTTCCTGAAGCCGTGTTGCTGCACGCAAAGGATGTTATACTTTTGCAGGTAGTCTGAGAGTTGGTCTGCCACAATACGTTCGAGGGCCTTGGAGAGGGGTGGAAGTATTGATATGGGTCGATAGATACCAGGTAGGGACTCTGTCACCACTTTTAAACACTGGAGTGACTATAGCAGACTTCCATATGCTGGGAAATTGACTAAGGCAGAGGGAGAGATTGAACATTTTGGTGAGTGGGTGCAGCACCTCTTCCAGGGTAAGGGACAGAAGTTTAAGTTCAATAGTATCACTACTTGCTCTGGACTTAAAGATAGCCTTTTTATATATTTGTAGACTTCATGTGCCTTGACTATTTTGAAGTGGAAAAGCAGTTGGTTAGGTGAAGCAGTAGGAGACATTGGTTTGGAGAGTCAGTATCAGAGAAGAAGTCCCGCAGGAGGACCCCACTGAGGTCTGTGAAGGTTTCATTTAAGGCCTTGCCATGACCATTGGTCTAGGGTAGTGGTTCCATCCACAGTCATTATAGTAGGAGAGGACTTGGACTGTTTACCCATGATATTTCTGATGTTGTCCCAGAAGGATCTCCCATCACCCCAGGAGTTGGAGAGGGCATTCTTGAAATAGGAGCTCTTCATCAATTGGATTTGTTTAGTGCAGTGGTTTCATGCCTGTTTATACTTTTGGATATCCATCAGGGAGTCTGTGGCTCTGGCTATGACCCAGAGGTGGTCCCTAGCTTTGAGTTGGGCCAGTAGCTTGGCCATGAGCCAGGGATTTGAGAGCGCTTTGATTTTGCACTTTTTTACTGGTGCGTAGGTATCGCATGCAGAGTTGAATGTAGTAATAAAGTAATCTAGGGCTGTGTCAACATGTAGAGTATTGTATATTAGGGACCAGTCTTGCTGCCTGAGACAGGCCTTGAGTTGAGTAAGGTTGCCATGAGGTAGAACTCTGCTTGAGATGGTTTTTGGAGGTGGTTTTCGGAACTTATTTGTCCAGGTACAGATCACAGGGGAGTGGTCACTGAGAGAGTCCAGAAGAACAACTGTGTTATTTATGTGGGCTAAATGGCTAGCAAGGATCAAGTCTATGAGAGTGCTAGTCCCAGATTTTAGTTTTCCTAGTAGGGGAGCTCACCATCTGTATTAGGTTAGCTGCTGGGATAGCATCCTTGAGGGACCCAACATCTGATGTGAGTCAATTAATATTAAAATCACCAAGGAGAAGGAGCTCGTGTCAGGTGGTTGCGATCTTATAAATTCAAGTACAGTCTGGAGGCCAGACCCTGGATCTTTAGGAGGGATATAGACAGCGGCAACAGTGAGCACTTTATTTTGGGCACCAAGGAGTAGCTTGATGGGGAGAAATTCCACTGAGGAGTTTGTGGTGGAAAAACAGACAGGGTGACTAGTGAGGTTGTCCTTAATGTAAATTGCACAACCCCCCCCTTTTAGTAATCTTATCCAGTCTGAAAATACTGTAGCCTTGTAGCGAGATGGCATGGTCTGGAGTGTTAGGTGTCAGCCAGGTTTCAACAATGGCTAGGATATTGGGGTTGTGTTGGCTGGCAAAGATTTGAAGGGGGGACAGTTTTGGGAGGATGCTGCAGATATTTAGGGTGGCGATGGTGAGACCCCCCTCCATTTTTCCAAGATTTGTTGACCTGGTGGAAACAGAGCCAGGGTTTGGGTGGACACTTCCTGACATCAGGAGGAGGAGGAGCAGCAGGAGTTTAAGGGTCATCTGACGCAGTTCATAGTACACCAAACAACACCTCTGTTGTTTGTGAGGTTGAGTACAGTGTAGTTGTTTAGGGTCCCAGTGCAGGGTAATGGCTAGAAGCAGAGGTCGATTTGCCCACATTCCAATGGCGTGAGTTGCCATTTGCACCCAGTCCTTTGTAGGAGTGTGCCACAAGTGTGGGTAGGGAGGATGTTCCATGGTGCCAAATTGCTGGTAATGAGCTTGAATGGTCAGTGTGAAGGGTGGAGAGAGGTAGGAGGAATTAGGAAGATGGCATAGAGGAGGAAAGAAGGAGAGGGCTAGAAGAGACATGAGGAGGTTGCTATAGAGAGGCATATCAGAAAGGAACAGAGATGTGATTTAATAAAGGTGGTGTGGTGCACAGCAGGAAAAGAAATATGAGTAACTGGAGAGCACAGGGGCTTGTGAGGCAGGCTTAGTGCAATAGAGAAACTAGCAAGGCAGTGCAGGAGGAGGGGGAGTGTTTTAGCTGAGGGACAGGATGGGAGGCAGGATAGAGGGTGGGTCCTGAGTGCAGGGGCGGAGCGAAGAGACTGTTTAATAAAGGTCGGGGGGAGGGGGGGTGGATGTAAAATTTTGGCACTGAGCAGTGCAAGTGAATGGGTGCCAAGCCCAGCAAAGCAACAATTTCAACAGCACCAATCAGAAGGCAGTGGCTAGAACCAGAGGCCAATGAGTGTGCGGTTCGGAGTGCAGTCAGCCAATAGCAGCCAATCACAGCTTCTCCAGCCCAGTGGATGTCCATACCTGGCTTTCGGGGGTTAGCGGCAAATGGTGGAGGTGTCAGGGGTGGCGTGGATTCCCGGGCACCGAACCGTGCCTACGAGGCACATGGCTGGCCCATTCTGGCTCAATTGTGGAGTAAAAAGAAGAAAGACTGGGGTGAGTAGGCAATTTAGCAGGAGGAAAGACAAAAGACAGTGACGTGGAGTCACTTAAACTAGGGGTGGTCGGACAGCGCCGGATACAGCAGCAAGATGTGGAGACAGCAAGAGTTTAGAAGAAAAAGATGTAGCTTGAAATAGTAGGGGGTGGGGGTAGCAGCCAGAAACGATCGGCTTCAACAATAGCTCTGGCGCCAGCTGGGAGAGTCGGTAAGGGCTGAAGAAAAATTTAACAGGGATGGAGTGAGGGAGTGGGAGGAGAGCTGTGAGGAAAGGAAATCCAATCAACAAGGGCAGATTTTGGAGACAGAGGACAGACAGAGCAGGCAGGCAGGGCAAAAGTGGGAGAGAGAGGCAGAGTCAGCAACAGCACGCCAGAGGGAAGAAGCAAAACTCTAACTTCAGGCAAGAAAGCGTGGCAGAGCACTGCACAGAGTTTGTATACAGGGAAAGCCAAGGTCAGTTTCAGGAGGAGAGTTAGAATAGCAGACTTGAACAGGGAAAGCCAAGAGCAGTTTCAGGAGTAGAGTTGGAAGAGCAGGCTTAGGCAGGGCATTTAAGAGCACGCTAACAGTGCAAATTCAAGGAGGAAAGCTATCAAGTGGGCTAAACAGTGTAAGAGCAGTGCATCAGATACAGCAACTAACTCAAATATAAGCAGAAACATAAAACATTATACTGTGGCTACTGTAGACACTAGGGCAGTATATTGGATACAGCAGCTAACTCAAAAATATAAGCAAAAAGATTTAAAAGAACACTGTGGTTACTGTAAATACTAGAGCAGTATATCGGATTCGGCAACTAGCTCAAACATAAGCAGAAACATTTAAAAATAAGACCGTGGCTACTAGGAATACAAACAGATCATGATTTTTTTCTTGGAAAGCAAGAAAGAGTTTAGGCAGTAATGTCCAGGAGTAAAATTTTGGCACTGAGCAGTGCAAGTGAATGGGCGCCGAGCCCAGCAAAGCAACAATTTCAGCAACACCTATCAGAAGGCAGTGACTGGAACCGGAGGCCAATGAGTGTGCGGCTCAGAGCGTGGTCGGCCAATAGCAGCCGATCACAGTTTTCCCAGCCAGTGGATGTCCTTATCTGGCTTTTGGGGGTTAGCGGTGGATGGTGGAGGCATCAGGGGTGGAGTGGATTACTGGGCATCGAACTGTGCCTACGAGGCACATGGCTGGCCCGTTCTGGCTCGATTCCGGCTTTCGGGGGTTAGCAGCAGATGGTGGAGGCATCAGGGGTGGCATGGATTACCGGGCACTGAACCATGCACCATACTGTACACCCCCCCCCGGGTTACACCAGGAGATGAGCAACTTGTTGTTCAGTGTGCCTTCCTGGTGAAACATTTCAATAAATACATAAAAATAAATAAATAATACATTCACATAGTAACTTTTCACTTTTATCAAAAACACCTAGTGCCGTGGTATTTTTCAACATTTACAGGTTTCACACAAATACGGCATTTATATCAAGGTATTTTATAACATAGTGCTATTGCATACTAAATCCAACAATGAGAAACACTGCCTGTTGTTTTACATCAGCTTGGAGGTCACCACAATAACCTCCCTGTACGAGGACCTGAGAAGGAAAAGGAAAACTAAAGAGGACACTATAGCATAGTCAAGAAAGGTGGGGGGACTATCAAGCCAATAACACTCTGGCAAATAGTATGAATTTGCTTCCAATGAGGAGACCACTTTACAATGCCATAACAAAGGTGCTAAACCTGCATCAGGAGCTCCACACCTCCAACAATTACTGTCAGTACCCATTCCTGTACTGAGCAGCTGTTTTGAGGAGTAGTAGTAATAATGCAAAATTTTGAATTGTATGAGTCTTCCTTGTACTTTTCTAGACAATCTAATAGCACTTTCCCAGGTTCCGCTCCAATAAGATTCTGCTACATCAGTGCCTACATCATCCTGCTATTTTAGTGTAGCTCATTCTGTTAAATCGATATCTGCTTCTTTTAAGTAAGCAAATAAGAGGCTAAAACCTTTGGGAAGAATGCATACTTTAAAGAAATTCTTCCATGCTGGTGTTGGAACAAATTTATAAGATGCATCTGGGAATCTGCTAAATAAAAAAAACTCCTTATTTGTTAATAAAATCAAAAATCACATTTTAGCAGCTTGAACTTGTTTTGTAGATCAGAGAAAGAAGTATATCCTGCCCGTCCAACAAATCTCCAATCACAGCAATTCCTTTAGATTTCCAACCTATGTTTTGAATGGGTTTATTGTCTGTGGTCATCCTGGGGTTGTCCCATAAGGGCATATATTGTAAGGGAACAAGTTCTACCTTTTTGAGACAATTACATTTTCTACATACTATTACTGAGACTTGAAGAGCCAGTTGATTCAGTAAGTGACATGGAAGCTTACATAGAAACATAGACTTTGATGGCAGATAAGTACCACTTGACCCACCCAGTCTGCCGATTTCCCTACCTACTGGATAAGCTGCAGATTCTAGTTAACCAACAGCCTACTTCCTGCAACCCCCTACTATAATTGCCTTGTGTCTGTCCCATGCATGTTTGAATTCCCCCACTGTTTTAGACCCAACGACCTCCTCAGGAAGGCTGTTCCATGCATCCACCACTCTCTCCATGAAAAAAAATTTCCTCACATTACCCCTGAGCTGTCCCCTCTCTATCTTTAAATTGTGCCCCCTTGTTCTTAATAGAAAAAGAATGCAAAAGAATAAATTAGTCAGACTCAAAGGAGATACAAATTCTTTTTCTAACCTTATCCATAACAGGATATCTGAAGCTTCATTAGTTAAAAACCAATTTGCAGTTTGCATCAGCTTATATGCCCAGACGTATCCTTGCCACCAAGGCAAGGCCGAGCCACCTTGTTTAACCAGAACCCTAAGTTTGGATTTAGAAAGCCTTGGAGGTGTGTTTCCCCATAAGAAAGTGGAAATAATCTTTTCAGTTTTGTTGAACCAAGTATTGGGAATATTCACTGTAAAATTGTTAATAAAATAAAATAACATGGAAACAAAAATCATTTTTAGAGAGTTAATGTTCCCCCATCAGGAGAAATGAAGTTTCCCCCATCTGACTAAATCAGCAGTTAGATCTTTCATAATTTTTGCCATATTATGGGGCAGTATCTTTTCCAAAGAGTTAAACACTTTAACCCCCAAATATGTCAAACCTCCATCAGGCCAAGCCACATCTGGTAAGATTGTTAATATGGCTGACTCTGAAACTAAATTTTTGAGTTTTAACCATTCAGTCTTGGATCAATTGACAAACAAGCCTAATATTTCTCCAAAGTATTGAAACAGAATTTTTATGTGTTTCAGAGATTTTACAGGATTAGTTAGAATAAGAGGTATATCATTTGCAAAAGCTAGTGCTTTATTAGTATAATGACCCATTTTAACCCAGCTGATGCTTTCAGATTCCATTAATTTCCTAATGAGAGGTTCAATTGCCAGTATAAATAGTAATGGGGAAAGCAGACACCTTTGTCTGGATCCTCTGTGCAGGTGAAAGGTATCTGATTTTAGTCCACTGGTAACTATGCAAGCTCTGGGGGATGCATACACTGTTTGAACCCATTTCATTAGACCAGGACCTACATTATTTTTCTCTAAGACTTTATATAAATAGTTCCATTCAAGTGAATCAAAGGCTTTACCTATTTCTAGAGATAAGTCAATGGACAGGGAGGAACTGTACTTTGAGGAGTGGACTGACCAAATTATAGAAAACAATCTCCGAAAATTATCAGCAGGCTGCCTGTTTTTTAGGAAGCCCACTTGCTCCTTGCCCACCAGTTGATTGAGAACTTTAGAAAGCCAGGTAGCCAGAATTTTAACTAGGATCTTATAGTCATAGTTTAACAGCGATATTGGCCTATAATTTCCACACTCAAGGGATTGATAGTCCCCTTTTCTCCTTTAGTATTCACAGCGGGTGACATTAATGTGATTTCTTAGATTCCCAAATGTAAGAGATATTGGCTACTGGCATGTGCTCTAGCTTATAAAACATTACTCCTTCAAAGTTGGAAAAATACTGAACCACCTACCATTCAACAATGGCTTAACAATCTAATACTTATAGATAACAATGACAGAATTTGCTATTCTATGATGAATAAGAATGATGTATTTCTGAACATATGGGAATCTTTTCTAGCCTTTTGTGTTTAGAAATTGATGATAAATTACTCTGGACATATTAGTTTTATAGTTATTAGAACATAGGTCAGATATACAAATGTGTTTTAGACATTAATTTGACTGATGGTTAAAACAAAGTTTAATGCTCTTCACTTATTAGAATGTAATAAGTTATTAGCTTATACATAGATACTGTTTCACCTTTAGTATTAAGAGTTTTTGAATATTGCTGTATGTATCTAAAATATCTTGTATTCTGTTACGAAAATGTAATAGCATTTTTAATTAAATAAAAAAAAAAGGTGAGGGGCACCCATAGGTGCCAGCCTTATGGACCAGAAATTGTAAAGGATAGATTAGGCTAAGAAATAAGAAGAACTGTTGCAAGAGATTTAAGAAAAGGTTGGTCCTCGAGAATGGCAGGATCCCCCTCTCACATATCCCCCATGTTAAGAGTGAAGCAGTTATTTCTGATGCTTATCACCTTCCTGTCCCAGGAAAGTATAGGGCTTCCACCCACCATCTTTAGAAGCTCTGTCTCAGGGTCCCAATTAATGATAAATATTTCTTCATAAACATAGTGGATATCATCATTCTTTACCCTGAGGTGTTAACACATTTCTCAACAGAGACTTATGGTACCTTCCCTGCACTTTCTCCTTTTAGGTAAAGTCTGTCATATTTCATTGACATCAATTCCTACACCATATCTAGACACGAAATCAGAATTTACATGTGTTGTCCCTGCCCTGTGGTACACAGCAAATTAAAAGGGCTGAAGTGCTAAGTACCACCGCATTATACGGGGATTTTTCTTTCTCATTTGGTTCAACCAGCAAAAGAGGTTATGATCAGTTGCAATCTTAAATTCAGCCCCTCACAAGTAATATTTCAGACACTCAATAGCCCATTTTAGAGCTAAGCATTCTTTCTCTACAGTGGCATATTTTCTGTCCCTCTCCTGTAGCTTCCTGCTGATATACATGATCAGATGTTCTTCCCCATCTATTTCCTGAGATTAGACTGCCCCAGTACCATTCTCTGATGCATCAGTTTGAACTTCAAACACTTGGTTGAAGTCAGGACTTTCAATACAGGAGCTGTACACAGAATAGCCTTTATATTCCTAAAAGCCTCATCACAAATAGGGGTCCACTGAACCTTACTGCACCTTCTTTTAGTGAGATCAGTCAAAGGACTGGCAATGATTGAGAAATTAGGAATACATCTCTGGTAATAACCAGCCAGGCCTAGGAAAGATCTCATATGCTTTTTTGTGGTGGGTGTTGGGCTGTTTGCTAGTGCTGTAACCTGCTCTACCTCTGGCTTCACTTATCTGTTGCCTAAAATGAACCCTAGGTATCTTGTCTCAGTCTTTGCTAGGGCACATTTAGCAGGGTTAATGGTCACTCCTGACTCCTTTATTTCTTGCAGTACCTGGGACAAGTGTCTAACTTGGGATTCCCATGAAGGGCTGAATATGAACACATTGTCCAAATAAGCCACACAGTACTCAGTGTGTGGTCTAATATGTGGTCCATAAAATGTTGAAAAGTGGCTGGGACCCCATGCAGTCCAAATGGCATTGTGACAAACTGGTATAAACTGATTGGGGTACTAAATGCAGTTTTATCGTGAGAATCAGGTGACAAGGGATTTGCCAATATCCCTTAGTAAGGTCAAGGGTGAGATATGGTGCATTGCCTAGCCTGTCAATTATGTCATCTATTCAGGGCACTGGACGGCCATCAAATAGCGATGCGATGTTAAGCTTCCTAAAAATCTAGGAGTAGACGTAACTCACCCTCTTTCTTGTCCACTGTGACCATGGGTGAAGACCATGCACTCTTTGAGAGCACAGTTATGCTTAACTGCTCCATTTGTTTAACTTCCTGAATCACCTCATCCCTCACCTTCATGGGCAATCTGTAGGGCTTTTGGTGCATGGGCTTGTCTTGCATGGCAGTTATAGTGTGCACAATTCCTTAGGCTCTCCCTGAGATGTTTGTGAATATGGGATCAAAATTCTTGTAATAACCCTGCAAATCTTTCTGTTGCTGAGACTCCAATTCAGGGTTTATTTGGATTGTCCCCAGCTGCTCTGGCTGCTCTAGCATTTTACAGGCAACCTCCAGCTCTGACTCTCTAACTTCAGGATGGATAAGGGAGGTTAGGCATGTTACACCATTTCCTAAGGAGAGTCACATGGTACGCTTTTCTGGGGGTCTTTCCTGGCATGCTAAGCTCATAATTCACTGCTCTTGATTGCCTCAAAATGGTGAAAGGGCCCTGCCATTTCATGACTAGTTTGTTCTCTGTGGAGGGAAGAAGTAACTACACTTTGTCCCCGGACTGAAATGTTTCAGTCTTCAAATCCTGGTCGATCTTTCTTTTCTGCAAGTCTTGTTTCTGTTCTAAGTTCTGGTGAGCCAAGTTGATATACTTCACCAGGTGTTTGTTTAACTGAGTCATGTGCTGTACGACATTAAGATATCCCACCTCCTTCCCTTCTTCCCAGTGTTCTTTAACCACATCCAGTGGCCCCATTGGGTTCCTCCTATACAATAATGAAAAAGGAGAGAAACCAGTGGATGCTTGAGGGATTTCTCTGTAAGCGAAGAGTAAATAGAGGAGGTACCTATCCAATCTCTACCCTCTTCTTTTACATACTTCCTCAACATTCTCTTTAATGAAAACAAATTGCACATACCCCAATAATGCAAAGCATCATGGGAAGCATATGTAAATGCCCATGAATTAATGTGGACTGGCTTAACTTTAAGCAAAATTGCATGGTGCCAGAAGGCCTCATAATACAATCAGCAAAGGCTAGGAACAGCAGACACATGTTTCATCCTCATTTGGACATCTGCCTAATCCTCTCTATGAGGCTGTCAGTCTGTGGGTGGTATGGGGAAGTACATACTGCTACCATGCCCATCAGATGATACAATTCTTTTAACAGGTGTGCATTAAAATTACTCCCTTTAGTATTTCTTGGGAAATTACCATGTGATCAAATACCTTTGCTAGCTTCTCTGCTATCCTTGGGGCAGTGACAGTTCTCATGGGGGTAGCTTCTGGGTAGCAGGTAGCATAATCACATATGACCAGTAAAAATCTGTTAGTCTTGGAGCTCTTTTCCAGGGGGTCCACTACATCCATGGCTATCCTGCCAAAGGGATTAGTCACAAATGGGATGGGTTGTAGTGGAATGCTTTCCCTTGTTCTGCCTGAGCTACCTTCTGATACTCAGCACATGCTTTACAATACTCAGCTATGTTCTCATGGATAGGGGGCCAATAAAACCTGGGTGATATCCTATTCAGGGTACTATCTCTGCCTGAATGGCCTGCTAAAGGAAGTCATGCACCAGATACATGATTTGGGAGCAGCATTTTTCTGGAACCATTACTTGGTCTACTACTTCTCCAATTCTGGGGTTAGTGTATTCTCTGTACAGTATTCCCAGTTTTACAACACACTGAGGGGCACCTTTTTCCAGTCCTTTCCCCACCTGTGGAAAAAAGGGCTAAGTGAATTGTCTGCTTTTTGCTCATGCTGCATATCACATTTAAAAGTGTGTCTCAAGTCTGGCTGTACACCAGCATGAGTATCAATCCAGTCCTTCTTTAGCTTCCTCTTCTCCGCCTTAGTTTTATGGTCCTTGCTGGGATTATCAAAAATATCCTCATCAAATAGGAACACAGATGTAAATGTCCCTGCTTCACTTGAGCTCTGGTGGTTACGTCAACTGCAGCACAGTCCTGGGTGGCATGACAATGTACAAATGAAGCAAAGTTTGGGTGGTCATGCCTGATAACAACTGGCATGGGTAGGCAAGGTACCAACCCATCTTCTACATCATGTGTCTTTTCTTGAACAGCCATTTGTATGGTGGCTGTAGGGTAGCAATGGGTATCAGTGTGCCCACAGATGACTGCTGTATCCAGCCCTTTATTATTCCCAGTCACCAAATCTGCTCATGCAAGAGTCTGGCAGCTCCCTGACTCAATCAGTCCCAACATCTGCTGTGATCCAATCTGCACAGTAGCCATAAAGTAACCCCAATTTGCTAAGGCTAGGTGAGCTGTCTCTTTCTTTTTATTAGGACAGTTTCTTACATAATGTCCTTTCTTTTAGCACCCATGACATACAGTCTCTGCTATAGGAATTCACCCCCAACTCTCTGATCTCCAGTCTTGCTTCACTGGGGTTGGATTTGACAGTTTATAAGTAAAAGGGTTCCTTACCGGGTTGCTGGTGGTTGCAGTTGCAGATGTCCCTTTGAATCCTCTAGGTCTGGATGGTCAGGCTGCCAGGAAGACTTCCACCAACATGATGGTTTTATGAATGGAATCAAGCTTATGCTCCCAAACCTAAAGTTGTACATCCTGGGGTAAAATTTTAATAAACTGCTCAATAATTACTGCCCCAGAAGTTGGTCCTTGTCTTGTTATCTAGCTGAAATCATTTGTAGCAGAGCTCCTTGAGATGGGCACACGCCTCTTTGGGGGTATCCAGTGACTGCATTTTAAGAAACTTAAACCCCTGGCAATAGGTTTCAGTGTTTCTGTCACAGTGCCTGAAGATCTCCTGCTTCACACGGTCATAGTCCTCTGCCTCTTGGGAGTCCATGGTATATAAACCAACTGGGCACTGCCAGGTGTGGTTCCAGTTGAATAACCCACTGTTCCATTGGCCATACACATGTTCGAGTGATCCTCTCAAACATTGTGAGGTAGGCTAATGCCATCACTGTCCAATAGTTTGGACAGTTAATGTCTTTTGGGCTACTGGCTTCTTCTCAGTTTGTCCTGATTAATGACATGCAAGACCCTCATGTTATCCTCCCATTTGTCTTTTCCTCCTCTCAATGTCTTTATCTCTTTCCATCTGCACCTGTTTTATGCAGATCCATTTCAACAACTCCCTTCAGATGGAGCATCTTCAAGAGGAGACAGTTCCCTCGATTCTTCCCTGTCCTTTTGCATCTTTTTGTCATCTTCAGGCTTGGCCTTCCTCCAAGCTCCCTGTTCCAGCCCAGGCAACATCTTCTCTCCAAGTCTGTCAGCTGTGGCTCTGGTCAGAATTCCACAGACTTTCTTCTCTGGGTTCTCCTCTGCCAACTCCTAGTGCATCGGTCCACCTTGGATATCTGTGTGATATCCAATGGAAAACGCTCCCCTAGCCCAGTCCAGATGTTTCCAGCAAGTTATTCCACTTCTGACACCAAGTCTGTGGAGTGGTTGTGGGATGACAGATGGACCAGACACAGAACTGCAGGATCAATACACAATCTTTGTGTGATGTTTATTTAAAATACAGATAATAACCTTAAGCAATGGCATATCCCTTCTCCAATACATCACTTTACAAAAACAGACTATGCATGTCTTTCCTTTGCACTTAATCAACATCTACTGATCTATCTCGGTAGTGAAAGCTAACTATTCCCTATGTTGGTCTTGTGTATTTGGGTGATGGGGAGCTCAAAGTAAAAAAAAAAAAACAAGCTGAAGACAAAGAACCTCAGTGCAGAAGCACTGAAGCAAGAGTTACCCCAAAGGGTAGTGGAACAAGCCAAGTTTCAAAGAAACACAGCATCACACATACCCCGATAATGCAAAGCATCATGGAATGCATATGCAAATCACCATGAATATTTTGACTGGTTAAGTGTAGAGCAGGAATGCATGATGACAAAGAGCCGCTGAAATAATCTGTAATTTACTTGCATTTTAAATAACACAATGGGGGTTTTCCGATATATCTACCCTGATAACTTAATTCTACAATACAGTCACCTAGTAACTTTTATCTTTATCAAAAAAAAAAACTAGTGTCATGGTAGTTTTCAACATTTACAGATTTCATACACATAAGGCATACACATCAAGATATTTTATGACATAGAGCTATTGCATACTAAATCCAACAACAAGGAATGTAGCCTGCTGTTTAACATCAGCTCAGAGGTCACCACAATAAACTCCCCATACGAGGACTTGATAGTGAAAAGGAAAATCAAAGAGGACACTATAGCTTGATCAAGAAAGGGGAGGGGGGCGCATATAGATGGCCAACCTTATGGTCTAGAAATTGTAAAGGATAGACTGAGACAAGAAATAGAACTGTTGCAACAGATTAAAGAAAATATCAGTCTTCAAGAGAGGCAGGATCTCTGTCACGGGTGATTTATTTAACTAAAATATGACAAGAGGAGACGGCAGCTGGCTGTGGAGGCCAGCAGGTTGTACCAATTGCCCATCATCGGAATTTTCTTTTAATCTTGAAATTGTGGATGCTTGGGAGAGGGTGGGAGTGGGCTTTGCAGATGGTTGGCAGACAGGGGTTGTTTTTAAAATTGGGCTGGGAAGCAGGGTGATTTTTTAACTTCCTCCTGACTCACAACTGCACTAATAAAGAAGCCAATTACCAAAGTTCTGAATATTTGGGGCCCTAAATATGAATATTCTGCCAACTATTTGAAATAAGTTGTTGCCCACCCCACAATATACAGCACCTTGTTTGTCTCTAGCCATTTCTGCATCACAGCTGAATGGTTATTTTACCAGGCTAAAGCCATCCTTGGATTTTACTGTATTGTAAAGATGAGCCATATTAAGCGCTAATAGAACCAAAAATATCAAACAGAAAATGTTAAAAATTTTAAGAAATAGTCAATTTTAAGTAGAGCACTGCGAACCTCCCAAGGTTTGATAATGCAAACTTTGAACATTGATCCAGGTAAAGTTCACCAAAGTTCTCTTATTGGCGGACTAGTTCACACTGGTTTGACTGGCTTGACCA
The DNA here is from genome assembly GCA_016271365.2 of Neoceratodus forsteri. Taxonomy (NCBI): domain Eukaryota; kingdom Metazoa; phylum Chordata; order Ceratodontiformes; family Ceratodontidae; genus Neoceratodus; species Neoceratodus forsteri. The sequence continues at coordinate 19,654,176 of CM057458.1, read as the reverse complement.
TTAAAAAGCATTAGGAAAGGCCAGCCCAGTGGTGCTGAGGGTTGAGGCACTGGAAGCCACACCTCGTGACATGCTGGCTACCCTGGTTCAGAAGTGAGCCCGGGCCGCCAGGGTTTGGCAGGGGTGGGATAGGATGAAGTGTCTGGAGGACTGCTCTGGGAGGGATCCAGGGACCCACTACTCTGTGAGGCCCCTGGTGATGAGCAGGGACACTAGGTGGAGTAGCAAAGGGAGGAGTGCAGTGGATTTTGGCACACTGTGCCTGGCATCGCTGCATGCCGCACTCAGAAGGGAGAAAAGTAGAAAATGGGCTGGTTGGCAGCATGAGCTTCTGCCTCCCGCTGCCCCCCCCGAATGGCACCTCCTCAACCAGATCCTGCTCCAGTGGGTCTAGCTGGGAAGCTCCTCACCCTCCTCCATGGGGGGGTAATCTGTAGAGGTGAGGAGGTCAGCCTGATGTTGGGAGGCAGGGCTAGGGGGTTTCCGTCCGGATGACCACACCGACCATGGCCCGGGGGAGAAAAATATGTAAGATAAAAAGCATTAGGAAGTGGGAAAAAATTAAATGATATAATGCACTGGGCAGATAAAGCAACCAATACTGCAGGGTGATGCAGTGGTCTGCATTGAGGGCTACTAGTTCAAAAAACTGTGTCTGTTCAGTCAATGCCAAACATGGACAGTGCTAGTAGTAAGCAAGAGTACTACGTGTCTAACAAGGTTCAAAATAAAATGGTTTGTAAGGCTTATGTATGCCTGCGAAATATCAGTACAGAATCCCACAGTGTAGGCTACAGGATCCAGAAATTGTGTGTCCATTGGAACACTCGGACAGTGCCACACATGCACATGGTTTTCTATTATAACATGGATATTTAGATGTGCTGTACACACTGGTTTCATGGACAATGTTACACCAAAAATTAATTATTTGACTTGTGTAGACCTGGCAAAAATTCACAAAATAATCTGAAGAAGACTGAGTGAACACAAAATTGCAGCATCCAACAGTGTAGGCTACTGGTTCCAGAAATGGAGTACCTATTTTTATTTTTTATTTTATCTTTTCTCCCTGGCAGGACCCCGTCTTTCCATCAGCCCTGATCACAGCCCCCAGAGACCTCCACTACCATCTATGGCTGCCGAGGACCCTCAGTCAGCACCAGGTTACCCGCCCCGGAGGGCGGGGCCGCAGCCACCTCTACGGTGACCACGAACCAATGTCTGGTCAGGGACCTGCAACGATGGTGATGTAGTGAGGTCCTCCTGGGAGGGCTTCATGTGCACGGTGGTCCCGCCTGCCTCCATTTTCCACTATTTTTATTACAGAGGCGGGACGTGCAATGATGCCAGCGTCCGCCCCACCTCCCAAACTGTACTTCATTGGATGCTCTGAGATCTCCTGGCCTCCGCCAGGAGTCCCCAGCGCCGATCGCTTCCCCACTCTTCCCCCGGAGAGGGAGAGCAGTCCATAGGATGCTCCTTCCTACTTCCCCTGGCCGGCCCTCTGATGATCCAGGTCTGTTCCCAAACCTGGGTCGCCGGCGTCTCAAGCAGAAATCCCACCGCTGCACCAGCGGGCCAGCTGGTGTACCTATTTGGACAGTGCTACACATGGACATGGTTTTCCATTATGCAATGGATAAGTGTTGTACACACTGGTTTCACGGGCAACATTGCTCAAAAATTACTTATTTGGCCTATGTAGGCCTGTCATAGGAATATTAATCCGAAGAAGACCAAATAAAGACAATAGAGCAACAGCCCACAGTTTAGGGTGTCAATGGTCTAAATTACTGATGAAGGTAGTATGTCCGAGGTGTGCATCAAGTACCACTTGAATGACTTTCTTCCTCCTCCACTTCCTTTCTACCTGGTCCCCTAATGTTCTCCTCCCCTGCCCATCATCATCATTAGGCTCTCGCAGTCAAAATTAGATTGGGCTCTAAAACAATCATCATCATCTCAGCCTATATCCCCCCGAGAAACCAGAAACCTGCATTTGAATCCATCCTTCAAGCTGTCTCACACCTTCCAAATACTAATGAAACCATATTAATGGGTGACTTCAACATCGACTGGGCATCCCCATCCTCCTCCGTCTTCAGAGACGCTGCCCAGGCTATGGGTTTCACCCAAATGATCACATCCCCAACAAGGTGCGACACAAGAACCGGGACATCCTCACTATTAGATCTCATTTTTACAAACAGGCCAAAAAATATAACCCAGGCCTCAGTGCTCCCTGACTCTATCAGTGACCACTCCCCGGTTATCTGCTGGTGGTCGGGCAAACTGCCCACTGCACCACCCAAAACCACATGGCACTGAAAACTCAAAAAAGGAGGCATCAATAACCTCAAAGAATACCTAGCCAATAGCAACTGGCTTCCTTTATATAACGCACAATCAGTTGATACCGCTCTCGCCCACTTTATAGCTACCTTTAACAAGGCCTGCGATATACATGCTCCCCTCACTAGGCTGGTCGTGAAAACCAGGTCTACGCCATGGATAACACTCTCCTCCCAAAACTCATGCAACACAGGGACAACCTCTGGCACAGGGCCATAGACTCCCCAACGCACCCAGGACAGACGACTCTAGGGAGGCTCGAAATAAATGCACCTGGGCCACACGGCAGGCCAAGGCTGATTACTATCAGCACACCCTCTCCTCCTCCTGGGGAGACGGGAGAAAGTTCTGGAGTAACGTACAAGAAATCAGTGGCAAATCACGTTCCCCAACCCCTACCCAACTCAGTCTGAACGGGGACGTTACCCAAGATCCTGCTAAAATCACTGAAGCCCTCAATGAAACTTTCTCAGACCTCTCACATATCCTCCCGCCTAACTTCTTCCACCCTCCCAAACCCCCCTCTACTCCTCTTATGGTGAGTACAGACCTCCCTCCCTCCCCCTTTCCGGTTCCGTATCATCCCCTGCTCCTTAGCCAAATGCTACATCTCCAAAGCAATCGCTAACACTCGCTTCAGCAATGACTCCCTGGACCTAAAACTCATAAGGCTTACCCTTGATGTCACCATACCCCATCTCACACAAATCCTAAACCTCTCGCTTTGCCTCAGCCAATTCCCCACTACCTGGAAAAAAGCCGTGATCACCCCTATCTTAAAGAGTGGTGATCCCACCCTCCCCGGGAATTATAGACCAATCTCTATACTCCCTCCTTTCTCCAAAGCCCTGGAAAAAATAGTCTCAGACCAGCTTACTGAGCATCTAACAAAACACAACCTACTCAGCAGGAACAGCATGGGTTCAGAGCTGGCCACAGCACCATCACGGCTCTCGCTGAGCTCACAACGTTCATCCACGAGGCGCTCGACCAAGGGTCACTTGCAGGGGCTATCTTTATAGACTTAACTAAGGCCTTCGACACGGTCAGCCACGAATTACTCCTTCAAGTCCTGCCACAACTAAATGTAGTCTCCGAGGCCGCTGCCTGGCTAAAGGACTACCTCACAGAATGCTCAGCAAGTAAGAATAACCCCACTATCTCCACTCCCAAGCCTGTTCGCTCCAGTGTTCCGCAGGGGACAATCTTAGGCCCACTGCTTTTACTCTCTTCTTAATTCTCTCCCCAAAGCCTGCAGCAGTCATCTCTACTCTATGCTGATGACGCGGTTCTCTCATTGGAACACTCCTCAATCAGACGCACTCCAGCACACCTCCAGGAATACTTCAGGGAGCTGGAAAGTTGGTTCGCTGACCACCGGCTGATCATTAATTATTCCAAAACCAAGGTTATGACCTTTGCTCATCGCCAAAGCCCGCATAGTCAGATGGCTCTTCACATTTGTGCAGATGGTTCCCTACTGGAGCACGCCAATCACTTCAAATACCTGGGATCACCCTGGATACCTCCCTCTCCTACCACAGACATATGCACGCCCTCTCGGCAGCAATCAACTCAGAGGTACTTTCACAGAACAAAAACAGTCTGCCCACTTAGCTATGCAGAGGTGTTTATCTCCATCTCTCCTAATTATTTGGATTTTAACGTTTTAATTGCTGATAATCATTAGAACAAGGTGTCGCTTGTTCTTGCGACAGACTCACCCACACCTGCACCTATACAAATGACTTGGCTACCTTCATCAACAAGACTCAAGTACCACACCTGCATACTAGCAAAAAGATCACCTCCAGATAGGCCAACCGCCTTCACCCCATCATCAAACCGCCCCTCTCAGGCATATTACCAGACTCTATGGCTACCACATCCTTCGTGGTTCCCCCATGTCGAACGCCCCTTGCACAGAGATCCTCCACTACCATGCCCCAAATTGGCTAAACACTCTTCCCCTTCTCTCTCCCAACTCTGCAGCATCCAACTCTTCAAAGCAGGCCTAAAACCTTCCTATTGATAGCTCTAAATGTGAATGCTACTTTGGCCTACCTGTCTCTCTCTCCTCCCACACACCCACACAGGGGCCCTCAGGCTATCTAACCCCCCATGCTCAGCCTAGGGGCTCGAGGTATGTCTCCTACTTGCTCCAACCAGACAAAAAGTCTCTCTGCTATCATGCCAACAATGAATTCAGTAATTCCACTTTTTTATTATGTATTGAAAGTTGCCTTCCATTAGCCTTTACTGTCATATGTCTCTCCACCCTCTGTAACAGCCGGAGAGCTAATGTTACTAAAAATGTGATTGTACATAAATCTGTATATAATTTTTTGCTTGTATATAATTTTCCTTGTTCCATCTGTCTTCCCCAACTCGTGTTCCCCCCCCTCCACCCTCTGTAACTGACGTGGAGCCTTTGCAAAAGAGTCTTTGACGCAAAGGTTTATAATTCTGAATTTACAGTAAATAAAAATAAATAAAATAAAAATAGTTTCAATGTCAAAATTCACAAAACAATCTAAAGAAGACTGAATGAAGACAACAGTTCACTACTCCACAGTGTGGGTTACTGGTTCCAAAAATTGTGTGCCCATTAGGACAGTGACACTTTTGGACAAAGCTTCTCATTATTCCAGGATACTGTAAGTGTTGCTCACATTGGTTTCATAGGCAATGGTGCCCCAACATTTATTTATCTGGCCTGTGGAAACCTGACAAAAATTGACAAAACCTTTGAAGAAGACTGAGTAAAACAAGAGTGCAGCATCCCACAATATGGGCTACTTTTTCCAAAAAAGTGTGTGTCTATTGGGACAGTTCCACACATAGACAAGGCTTCCCATTATGACATGGATAAGTGTTGTACACACTGGTTTCACAGATAACATTGCTCCAAAATGTATGTATTTGGCCCATGTAGACCTGGCAAATATTTATAACACATTGATACAAAGAAGAATTAGTAAACACAACAGGACAGCCTCTCAGTGTATATATAGGCTACTGGGTACCAAAATGAATGGATACAGAAGCTCTCCATCCACATTGTCATCCTTGGTCTTTAGCCTAGCTGCAAATGTAGGAGATTTATCATCCATAAACCATGGCAAAAGGCCTTTGGAAAAAGGGGCAAGTTAATTTCTTAAAAAGTGAGTGGGTCCAATTCTCAAAGATCCCTTAGAGTGATGCAAGTCATATCACCCCAGGGATGCAGACAAACCCTGGGTGCACCACATATCCTGCACCTGATTTTATTATAAAATCAGGGTCCCAGTGACAAACTCCCTGGGTTTGCCACAAGTCAATAGCTGCACCAATGGCTGGCACACTCAGCGGAAAGTGCCAGAGGAACCACCCTCCCCACCTGGCACAACATTAAAGGGGCCAGACTGGAGGGATGGTGACTGGCCTGTACAGGATGGGGATGAGAGCAGAAGGGGCATGGAGGAGCAGAGGTTGTTGGGGAGGCAGTGGTGCATTAATGGGAGTGCTATGACCTGGCATATGAGGTCAGTAATATGCATTATACTTATGGGGGGTCCAGGAACACAATGTACAGCTGCCAGGGCTCTGCCCTCCTGGTACCATGTCATGTTCTGTCCCTGGACATCCCACCCATACAGTATAATGCATAGTACAATACAATATGCAAATATATATACAATTGCAATGCACCCTCCAGGTACCACAGCACTCCCATCAATGCCTTGCTGTCCCCACTGACTACCAAATGTCAACTCCTGTGCCCTTTGGTCCCTGGCAGCCCACTGTCTGACCCTGTCCCACTGGCACAAGCCACTTAGACCACCTCCTGGCTGGTCTGCCAGCCCTTGCTGCGCTCCACAGCTGGGCTTGCAAAATCCCCAAAAAGGGGATGGGCAGCCCGCCATGGTGCAAGTCCCTTGCGACTTGACACACCTGGTTGTTGAACGCAACCTGGTGGAAGAAAGCTTTGGCCCAGCCACCTCAGGATTTGATTCAGCTGTCTTAGAAAATTACAATTGACACAATTTGTGATGCAAGTCACCTATTGTGTCACTATCTTCTGATGCAAGTGCCTTGCATTGATCTAAGTCTTTTGAGAATCAGGCCCAGCATCTCTACATTTTGGGTCCAAAGGCATGCTCTCCTGTTGGTGACAATATTGCCTGTAGCACTGAAAATTCTCTCTGAGTATGTACTTGCTGGTGGGCAACTAAGGAGTTCAAAAGCTACCTGTGTCAAAGAGGGCCAAATGGTCTTTTTTTGGTACCAGTACAATGGAGGCTTGTCTTCTTCTGCTAGTAGCATGTTCTCATTCAGATAATCCTGAACCATTTTGTTTGCTGGCATCTCAGGCACCACTGTATCAGAAAGTGTCTTGCCATGATTTTTTAGACAGTTGTTCCCACTGGGGTTATCATCAATGTCTGTCTTTCTGGTGGGTGCGGCAGCTCCAGTAGTAGCAGGTTGACTTGGAGACAAAAATGAATAACTCCTGTGATGTTCAAAAGCAGTAGTGGAAACACATTGGGATCCTCCTTTCCACTCCTCCACCTGGTCTGTCAGTGTGATTGCAAGGTATGATGATGAGTGCTGTTCTGCTCTGTTTGTGTTCCCGTCTTGTTTTGTGCCATCTGTACAGAGACCAGATGGATAAGCCAGGCTTTATAGAACTGATGATCCTTACCGCACCCTTTGCACCAAAGAATGTCTCAAATGTGTCTTTGAACTGAGGGTCCAAGAGAGTGGCCATGAAGTAGTGGCCAGCTGTATGCATTTTTGAATTGTGTGTGCCATTCCAGAAATGTGATATTATCCTTTCTACTAGATTGAGAGCAGTGGTATCCTTCTTGTCCTCATGTTGAGCTTTCATATGAAGATGTTGCAGGTTAATGAGGGCAATAAGTGGGAGTACCTGGCTTAGGCCAGCTGTATCAGCACTTACTACCCACATGGCCTCCTCAAAGGGCTTCAGCACAGTGCAGAGGGTCTCCATCAGGTGCCTTTGATTTGGGCTGTTTACCTCTCCCTTGCCAATATCATGCTCAGCAACATACTGCTGGCTAGCCTTGTGTTGTTCTAGCAGACATTCCATCATGTAATAGGTGGACGTCCATCAGGATGCCACATCTCATTTCAGTCAATGGAGGGGAAAGTGTTTCCTCTGCTGAATGTTTCATAACAGTTTCCATGCCTGTACAGATTGGATAAAGTTACCACAAACATTTTTGGCCAGACCTACACATTTCTGCAAAGTGATGCCTTACTTTGTAGGAATCCCTGAACTACCAAATTTAAACTATGGTTTAAATATTCTGTTCTGTGGAACTGTATATATATATATATATATATATATATTTATATATATATTACGTTCAAGTTTGTTATGTATATCTTTCTTGTACATGTGACTTGGAATGTAAATACTCTGCTCCTATCAGTATTGTAAACATGTTGTTCCTTTTGTATTATGTATGTTTATATGTAACTATACAATTTTCCCTGTCAACAGCAGGTCCACCTTGTAAATGAGCTTGCTCAATGGTGATCGCCTGGATAAATAAATATCTGATTGATTGATTGATTGATTGATTAAACAGTGAACAAAATGTGAAACATGTATAATGCCCATTGTCAACTGCCTTTACAATATTCTTTGCATTATCTGATGTTATAACATGTGTTGTTAATGAGTGTTCTGTCAGCCACTCATCAAACATCTTCTACAGGAGGTATAACACATTTTCTGCATGATGGTCTTTGTCAAAAGCCAATGACACATAAAAGATGCCTGCTTGTGGAGTTTGGGGCTCCAGTTACTTGTGACTAGTGCTACTGCTGCTGCTGGCACTTAATGCAGAGGAGGAGGATGAAGAGGAGGAGAATGAGGAGAAGAAACTGACCCAATGGGTAGTCACTGCCATGTAATAATCAGTAATCTTTATTATAATTTCTTACTACACAGAATATGCAGAATGAGTGAGATGATGCCGGCCAATAAGATGTGAGTATGGACATCTCCTATTATGGCAAGTACACCATTTCCTTATATACCATTCTCCTTCTTCCTTTTGTCTTCCAGACTCATTTTATTTCGCTTACTTTCTTACGGATGATGACTTGGGGAGGAGCCTATCCAGGATTGCAGAAGATGAGCAGTAGTTGAACGCTGACCTGCTGAAGAGTAGATGGTACAGCAGGAGACCGAGAAAACTATATTTTATAAAAAGGTGTACCATCATTGCCACACTATTTTTAATACCTCAGTCCTTTCCAGACAAACGCATTCTTCTAGTTTTTGCAGCCTGTTGTTTCTGCTCTGCTTCCCTTACAGGAGGCAAAGAGGAGTCCCGGCAGTAGGGGAGCATCTCTTCTAGTGAGGATGAAGGTGATGAGCACTGCAGACTGCCAAGGGTCTCAAGGCAGAGCTGCAGTAAAGTTATAACAAGCAGCAGTGAGCTTTTTACAACAGAATAATATTCTTTGTAATCCATTGAAGCCCAGAGTGAAGTTTTGAACAAAGTTTGGATATTGGAGTATCTGAGGAGTGCTTAAGGACATACTCTTTATTTTCCATACCTCAGAGCTTTTTGTTGCTTTAGTGTTAATTCTCTTTTTTTATGTTTGCTTGCATGCATGTGCAAGAGACATAGTCCCACCATACGAGTTTTCGTAGGTGTGGCACCCCCGCTCCAAATACCTTGGGCATTTTTGCAGGCATGGCCGCACTGCACCAATGAATGTCCCAGCTGTTCACGGCAGCAGTTCAGATGCAGTGGCATACAGTTGAAAGCATGATTGTTACAGTCATGGTATCGCGTAAGCAATTTCCATACCGCCGCCAGGCGCAAATTGCCTACACGCTATCACCGGGCTGACTGTAGCGGTTGTTGCATGCACCCCCAATTTGTTGTGTGCCCAGGGATGCCTAATCCTTTGGCTCATACACACCTCCCCATGCACACTGTATGTCCGAGGTGGGTGCCCAATCCCCTGTCGACTCCATCCCCCAAAAAATGAACTTCCAGGTACCATGCTGGAAGCCCACCCCAGCGTGGCAAAAGTCCAACATCCTCATGTGTTCCCCTCACACTGTATGGCCAACGGGGTGCCTAATCCCCATTGGCTCCACTGCCCCCCAAACGTCCAGGTGCCATGCTGGGATCCCACCCCAGTGTGGCAGAAGTCCCATGTCATCTTTGTAAAATAAAACCTGTAACAAAAGAAAACGGTCCTCGTTACTCTCTTGTGGCTCTCCCCAACCTGTGCCTCTCTCTGTGTACCCACCTCCCCACACGCCCCTCACCCCATACTTACCTCCAGAGATGGGCATGATGATCTTCGTGGAGTGGGAACACATCTGCACTCTTCAAAGCTGACCGCAAACTGAAGAAATGCTGGTAAGCTGTATAATTGCATAAATAGGGTTTTCTCAACTTGGAGCATATCTTGGTCATTTTTGGTTATTTGGTCCTGAAAGGTGATTTTGAAGTCACTGCATGGAATCACCTTTCTGGACTGATTAATGAAATGACAGTATCACTGTTCATGAGGTGGGCTCCCAAAAATCCTATGTTACAAATTTGGTGAAAAAATCCCAAAAAATGACTGTGTTACGAGTGGGTGTTGCGCAGTTTCCATGCACACTCGCAAATTCATGAATTTGTAATATTTTCACTCCAGATTTTCAACACTGGCATTTTTCATACCTCCTTATGAACAGTACAGCTGTCATTTTTCATATCCTGGCCGAAATGTGTTTTCACACGTCCGGTGCATAATAGCACAGCCACTGTGGGAAATCAGTGTTCGGGACAGATTAAGAAAATCACAGTGACACTATTCATGAGCAGAGGTCCTAAAATGCCTATGTTGACAATTTGGCCACAAAAATCCATAAAATGACTGTGTTATGAGAATATTTATTTATTTATTTGCTTTTGTTAACCGGGTAAGCACACTAGACTGCCATGTGCCTATTTTCAGGTGCGACCGGAGAGTTACAGGTATCATACAGTGTCGCGCCAACAGTTACAGAATGGGTGCACCCGGAGAGTTACCGAGTCAGACATCATACAATTAACAGGTTACAGAAATAGGGAAAAGTCCATAGGAAAGCCAGGCATTACAAAGGTGGCTCAGTACATTGTGAAAATACATGGGAGAATACAGCTAATAACATAGGAAATAACTCAAAACGCGGATAGGTAGAGTACATAATTAGTCAGTTTGAGGAGACAAGAAGGTAACCTAGCACAACAGGTGTTAAAAGGCTAGCTCTAGGACAAGGTAAACACTATGCGTGAACAGTAGCCGTGACAATGGTAAGTGCAAGCGGGGGGTTCCAAAAGGCAGGGGGGATGGACCAGGTTGCTGGGCTGGAGCTAGAAGTGCGAGTAGGGCAGGGGCGGGGAAGTGAGGAGGAGGGAGAGGCCCCCACCCAACCGGGGTGAGGGAGGAAGGGGGCAACGCAGTAGGATTATGAGGTGCAGGGGCAGGGGGGAGAAGGTTTCAGGAAATTCCAGAGGGAGGCTTTAAAGCTTGGATGGGAGGAGGAGGAGGCCCTGACTAGTTCAGGGAGCGAGTTCCAAAGTTTTGGGGCGTAAATGTGGAAGGACCGATCACCCACGAGGGTGCAGGTCCTAGGAACGAGATGTTCTTGGGTTGTCCCGGGCCTGAGGTGGTAGGATGGGGACCTAGGGTTAAGGAGAAGGGCAAGGGCAGAGGGGAACCAGAGCGACAATGTTGTCGATGAAGTTACCTATACCAAGGACCGTGTTTCTCCGGGGAGCCTAGGCGGTAGAGATCACACCTGTGGGTGAGGGAGGGGTGGAAAGCATGAAGCGGCAAACATTGTTGTAGGCTGAGTCCCATTTTGATAGGCTGGTTTTGGGGACTGGGGCAAAAGTTACGAGGCCATAGCAGAGAGAGGGGAGGGGAGGAGGACCCCCCGGGCGAGGGCTAGGCGGGCAGCAGGGGTGAGGCAGCTATTGGCTCGATAAGCTAGGCCAAGTTTGCAATTAGAGGCATTGCAGATGTTATGGATGTGCAGGGTGAGGTCCAGCTGCTGGTCGAGGGTGACACCTAGGTACTTGGTGGAGGTAACCATCTCGAGGGGAGAGCCATCGGCCCCGAGGACACGGGGGAGCAGGGCAGGATTTTATTTTGTTCGAGGACCCAAACAACATGGCTTGAGTTTTTTTGAGATTGAGGGTGAGCCTGTGGTCACCCAGCCAAGTATGTATGCGTTCAAAGTCAGAGTTAAGCTGGGAGTTAATAGTGGAGATGTCCCGCGAGCTGGCCAGGAGGACGAGGTCATTGGCATAAAGGGTGGAGTGGGCATGGGTAGGGACGGAAGATAGGTCATTGATAAATAGTGAGAATAGGGTCGGGCCAAGGACGGACCCTTGAGGTACACCACAGAGGACAGGGGAAAGGTTGGAGGATGTCCGATTTAAATAGGTGTATTGCTGTCGGTTGGAAAGGTAGTTTTAGAACTAGTACATTATGAGTTCCTGCATCCTCTGAACTTCACAAATTTATAATATTTTCACCCAGATTTTCAACATTGCCATTTTTCCCACATCCTTATGAACAGTACAGCTGTCATTTTTCACATCCTGGCTAAAATGTGTTTTCGCACTTCCAGCACAGAATTGCGCAGTTGCTGGGAAATCAGTGTCCAGGACAGATTAAGAAAATCACAGTAACACTGTTCATTAAAAGAGGTCCCAAAATGCCTACATTGAAAATCTGGTGCAAAAAATTCCCCAAATAATTGCATTATGGGTGTGCATTGCGCAGTTTTTATGCACGCTCATTACTTCACCAGTTTGTTTTATATCTTCACTCCAGATTTTCAACATTACCATTTTTTACACCTCCTCATGAACAGTACAGCTGTCATATTTCACATTATGTTCAAAATGTGTTTTCGCACCTGTGGCACCAAGTGGCGCAGTCACTGTGCAAAATCATCTTTCACCTAACAAACTGATAGTGTCACTGTTCATGCGGTGGGGTCACAAAAAGCCCATGTTGAAAACTTAGAGTAAAAAAAGCAAGAAATGCCCAGGGTCTTAGGGTTTTCAATCATGATGCCCTACCCTGTAGGGTCTGACAGGTGTCTGCTCTACCCTGTAGGGACTTACAGGCATCAGGGTGTGACTTGGGATTGTTGACAGTAATGCTCATGCCATTCCACCCACACCCCCACCTTGCAGCCAGTGACAGGCATCGAGGTGCACCTTGGACTCTTTGGTCCCAAAATTCACACCATTTTCCTATACTGCACCCATTTCAGCATATTTCTTCATGGAATGAGGTGAGAGTAAAGCAAACACCCAAAGGTACACCTCGACACTTGTCAGTGTCTGCAGGGTAGGGTGAGGTGAAATGTTGTGACTATGGGTGATGCCCAAGGCACACTCCAATGCCTGTCCCTCTCTGCAGAGTGGGGTTGGAGTTGGCGTCAGTTCAATACATCATTGCCATTCCTATACTGCATCTGTCTAACTCCTGCACTTCCACTGCTAATGCCAGCAAGCAAACATTCTGCATTGACAAATGCTTGTTTCTCTCTCCTCTTGCATAACCTGTAAGTAGGAACGGCAGGTTACATAGTGCTCCAATCTAAAGGCACTACCAACCTTTTTAGTCTGTTATATACTTGTTTGTTTTCCCTTAATATTATAAAGTACCTCAACGGAATAAATAGGGTAAATATGGAGGGGATCTTTAGACTAAAGCAGGGAGGTATCACTAGCGGGCATGGTTTGAAGTTGGAAGGTGGAAGGGTGAGGGGGGAAAAGAGGAGGAGGAGGTTTTTCACTGGGAAATTAGTGGACCCTTGGAATGCACTGCCTGGCAAGCTGGTTCAGAGATCCACATTGGAGGGCTTCAAGAGAGGGTGGGACAGACACAGAAAGTGGATGTATCAGATGATGGCCTGTCTCAGGGGGGTTGGGATGGATGATAGGGGTTTCTGGAACACAAGGGGGGGGAGGGCCTCGGCACCCAACTAGGGATCTGAGGTTCGAGCAGACTCGATAGACCATAAGGCCTAATCTGCTGGCAAATAGTATGTTAGTATAGTATTACTGATAAAATATATTTTTCAGTTGTGACAGCTATTTAGTAGGTTTTTTAGGAAGTTCTAATAGTAAGTGTACACACAATCTCCAACAATTACACCCCCCCATTAAAAAATGTACACATCCTCTCCAAATGGCAACCCCTTCCAAACAAGTTACATTGTTGTCAGATGATTCCTCTAATCTCTAAACGGCTTATACATGTATCTGTCTCCTAAACAACAGAAGTTTACATAGAGACACTCCTCAGTGGCCTACACTTACCCAAATACTACAGATTAGAATGAAAATGTTAACAGAAAGGCATATAGTTTGTGACAGACATGCAACAAAACTATACACAAATGTGTATGGTGAGTATGCCTATCTACACCCTTGTCCACTACTACACTTACTATTGGAACTTGTTGGGGACCAGGGGGAGAAGTCTTAACACCCCAAGTTTAGGTTTGCTTTTACTTTATTTCTTTCCTTTTTGGTCCATAGAGATTATCTCTTAGTTTAATCTGCAATTATTTAAGGAGTTTATGTTAAATACAATAAAAATGGCTTCAACAGCACAAGATATAGATCTGAAATAACGTTTCTTGTTTTAAAAAAATTAAAATAAGATACAATGTGATCCCACCTACGGATGTGCTCAGGTACTTAGGTGTGCACTGGAATTTCCTATTAAAATGCATGCGTGGTGTGCTTAGGATAGCTCACCATTTTTGTAAACTGCTTCTTGACTAGCAAAGCAGAAAGCCATGGAGTAGAGGAGCCTTACTGCTGGGAGAACAGACAACTTTTTATCAAACACTGCGGCGAACATTATGAAATAAGTCTTGAATTCAAGCAAATGTTTGAGTAAAACTCTCATAACATTTGGCATTGTGGTTACAGTTAGAGTAACTGTGGGGATAGGGAGCAGAGACTGGCTCAGAGACTCGAGTGTACAGGCATTCAGCTCTAAAGTCTAAGGTCCTATTCCCCAATTAAATTGCATTTCAGTCTCTAAATATTGAAATACAGCTATATTTTCAGTCCAGTGCTCTTAGAATAGTATTTCAGATAACACCCCAACTACATAACTCAAATCTATATGTAAAGGAGGCTGAAGTTAGCTGAAATCTACTTATGTCAAAGGAAAGGTAGTGGGAGAGGACAGAGCACCAACAAACACCTCACTTTTGCTTATTTACAAAACTGTCAAAACACTGATCCATTTTAGAAACCTAAATTTATTTTTATTATTATACTCCCCTTTCTTTTCTAATATAATTAGTCTCTACACCAGTAGTCAAGAGGACAAAGTCATTTTCAAGAACTCTAATTTACCCAATTCATTCAAGCCTGAAGAGGTAACAAATTTATCTCTGGATCGAAGCTGTGATACTCACCAGGCTGGTTACACAATATTGGACAGTACTTGGTCGAATTTCCAGCTGGGCAGTGAATTTGAGTAGCAAGAGACTGTGACTGTAACTTTATTCTGATATCAAAAATTTACAGATCGAGGGGCAGAGCTAGCCATTAAGCATGGTGGCAGCTTAAAAGATTAGTACAGACCAGCCGAGAGGGATTTAACAAAAATCTGACAACTGCAGCTGCATTTCATTGGAATTAAAGAGAGTCTTATGAAGCCAGAACTGTGGGCAGCATGAATATATAATAGTTTGGTGAAATTGCAGCCTCTGTATTAGCACACCAGCGATCTCTAAATGGACCATGGGCTGACAGCTTGAGAGTGGGCCAAAAACTCCAGCCACATGCCAGCAATTGGCAGAATGAGCAGCTACTGTTTTATGCACACACATAAGATGGACTCTAAAGCAAAAAAAAACATTGGAGATGGCTAACATCACTGCAGTGCTGGCACAGATACAACATGATAACACGGAGCTAAAAGAAACTGCCAACCGCACCAGCAAGGGTCTCACAGTGCTGGCCAGTAGAGTAGCGCCACTGAAATGTCACTGCAAACACACAGGGAAACCTCCCAGTATCAGCACAACACCTTGTGGGAGCATGAAAGGAAAATTCAGTTCTTGTTGGAGAAGGTGGATGACATGGGGAATCGCGTCAGGAGGGGCAACATCCGTATAGTGGGCATCCCAGAGGGCACTGAAGGCCGGGACATGCCCGCCTTCTTGTGAACTGCTATATCTTTGATCTTAAACACACTGGGATGCCCACCACTGGAAATTGAGAGGGTGCACTGATCCCTTGCACCCAGACCCAGGCAGGGGGAAAGATCCTGACCAATCCTTTGCAAATTACTAAGGTATCTGATAAAGGAGGCAATCCTCTGGATCAGGAAGGAAAGGGCCAGCTGCAATGGGAAGGAAAACCAGTCCAGTTCTTCCAAGACTTCTTTCAATCTGTCAAAATGAAGAAGGGCTTATGTGGGGGTTAGGCAGCGATTTTATTAACAAGGAATATCCACTTCATTAGGGTACCCCACAATGTTGCGAACACAAGTGAATGGGGTATATTTGACTTTTCAATCACCAGAGGAAGTTGAACATTACCTATCTACAGAATATAAGGTAAACGCTATGCTGCCACAGCCACCGTTGAAACCACATGGTGGGGAGGCCCTGCCTATGGAACTTGCAGCATCACCAGAGGCTCCAAGGCAAGCTGACAACCAGAGTAACAATAAGGACAATGAACCTTGGCATCTGGCTGCCAGAGACCAGCAAAAAATAGAATAGAGCCACAGGCACACAGAATGCCCTGCTGTCCAGGAGAAGGTCCAGAAGTCAGAGAACGACTGCTACTTTGGATGCAAGTTCAGAGTCTCCATATGCCATACCAGTGAAGACCTTCAATAAATATGAAGCTCTGAGACATCTAATTCCAGCACTGTGTTTGAAGCAAGGCCCTGTGTATCCACAGTCAGCTCCCTATTTGGCCAGTGAAGGAGCCCAAAATAGTTGGAGGCTTACCATTGATTATCAAAGACTAAACCAAGTCACTCCCAGTTATGCACCCACTGTGGTATCTGCCCCAGATGTACTAAAACTTCTGAAACCAGAACACAAGTGGTTCAGTAACCTGGACATCTCCAGTGGTTTCTGGTCACTCTCGCTGGCCCCTGAGAGCTAGTACAAGTTTGCCTTCACCATTAAAGGACATCAGTACATGTGGAACAGTCTCCCACAAGGATTCCACAACCACCCTTCCCTGTTCCACATCCACACAAGGGATGCCATACGAGGCCTCTCCACACCAGACTGCCTCCTGCAGTATGTGGATGACCTTCTCTTGGCCACAACAGGCCTGGAGAGACACCTGAAGGTCCTAGACAAGCTATTGACACTTCTACAGAGGGCAGGCCTCAAGTGCAACCCCTGCAAAGATGCAATTGTGCTTCCTGAAGTCTCCTTTTGGGCCTGAACATCACTGCTGAGGGCAGGAGCCCCACCTGGACAAGGTCCAAGGCATTCAGAACGTGCCACTACCTACTAGTGCCTACTTTGAGACATTTTCTGATATGGTAAACAATTCCAGAGATTTCATTTGTGATTTTTCTCGAAAGGCCGCACCCTGTATGAGCTACTGAAGAAAGATGTCCCTTGGCAGTAGGAACCAGAACATATGGCTGCTGTCACTTAATTGAAAAGGGCCTTGACCTCCACTCCAGCTTTGGTCAGCCCTAACCCATAACTGCCGCTCCAGCTAGAAACTGCCACTCTGATGTGGACTTGTAAGCAGTCTTTGCACAAAAGACAAATGGCACCTTGAGGCCTATTGCCTATGCCTCACAGGTGCTCTCCCTGTGGAACAGAAGTGCTTTGTGTGAGAAGAACTCTAGCTACCTTCTGGGCTATCAAACACTTCATCTACATCATAGGGTTTCCTGTTGTGCTGCAAACCAACCACATCTCTACTAATTTCTTATTGACAGACAGAATCAAAGATGATAACTTGTTGCCTAGAGCTAGCATGGAAACAAACAGAAAATCAGGGAGGTAAATGAATGGTTCAGAGCATGGTGTGTGGCTAGGGGTATGGGATGGTGGGGTTGGTGCAACTTGGGAGGACAAGGGACTGTATGCTAGGGATAGGCTTCACCTAAATTTGGGGGGAAGGAGGTTTTGAAACTAAAACTGACCAAGTTCATTGAAGCTAGGTGGGGTTAAACTTGTGAAGGGAGGAGGGTAGGGGCTTGAGGCTGCTGCTAGCAGGCACATCGAGGGAGGAATTAGCCTTCTCCCCCCCAGCAGAGGGGAGGGGGTGCCAAACCAGGGCACCCAACTGTGAACAAGGGAGCAGATCCATGCAATTAACTGGGGATCTCAGACTGGGCGAACGGGAGAGGGCAAGGGGCAGGGATGGAGAGTGGTCCTGATTAAAGCCAAGAGTATGGGCAACAAGATGCCTGAAATTCCGGTGATGCTAACTGAAGGAGAGGTGGATGCAGCGGCAGTCACTGAAACTTGAGCCACTCCCCAGCATGATTGGGACCCAAATGTGATGGTGTACACTGTGTACAGGAAGGACAGGGCAGTGGGCAGGGGAGGTGGGGTTGCACTCATCATTGGGCACGGCATCAATATAAGCAGGGTGGAGGGGCATAGGGAAATGTAGAGGCATTATGGGTTACTTTGCAGGCACCTGGGTGTAAGAGGGTAAACCTGGTGGTGGTTTATAGGCTACCCATGCAGGCGGAAGAACTTGAGGAAGGCTAGGTGATGAATCTCAAGGACCACTGTGGTCAGGGGGAGGGTAAAACTGTGGTGCTGGGTGGCTTTAATATGCCAGAGGTTGATTGGGGAACATGGCATCCTTATCGACTAGGGAGCAGTGCCTGTTTTATGTCTTCCAAGATGCATTCCTTTCCCAACTGGTGGCTGACCTGATGAGGGATTGTTGAATCCTGGATGTGGTCCTGTCAGATTGTGATCCGGTTAGGAACCTAGTGGTAGGGAACCCACTGGTGGGGAGTGATCATGCCATGGTCTAGTTTTGCTAGACCTGGGAGGAGGGGAAAATCACACTAAAATGGTGGTGGTTGACTTTAGGGGTGCAGACTTTAAGGTTATGGAGGGGATCATCAAGGGGCATTTGGAGGGAATCAGACCGGGTATGGAGACAGAAAGCAGGTGGGAAATTATCAAAAAAGGACTCCTGGAAGCTACCAAGGCCTGCACAAAGGCCCAACGCAAGTTTGATAGAGCCAGACAGCTGAGCTGGTGGACCAGGGAGGTCCAGGAGGTGGTGAGGGAGAAAAGAGCTGCCTATATATGATACATGCGCTTGCATAGGGTTGTGGACAGGGGGGAGCATGGTATGATATAATATCCAAAAAGGTAACCAGGGTGGTGAGATCGACCAAGGCAAGGACGGAGCAGAGGTTGGTAAAGGGGATCAGAAGTGGAGAAAAAGGATTCTTTAGGTATATCAGGGAGTGAAGGAAAGTGAAGAAGCAGATTAGTACACCAAGGTTGGGGAGAGGTTGGGCAAAGGAGGCCGGGGAGCGGGCGGAGGTACTTAACGAATACTTTTCCTTGGTCTTCACTAGAGACGATGGAGGGTCAACACCTTACAGGGGGATGCAGGCTAGGAATGAGGAAGAGGGGGAGGTAACGGATGTTGAACTTCCGGTCAGTAGCGTGAGGACGCCCTTAGGTCCCTGAAAATGGATAAGGCACTGGGTCCAGATGGCCTTCACCCCAAGGTGCTAAAGATGATGGCGGTTGTCCTTGCTGCACCTCTGGTGGACCTTTTTAACTCGTCCTTTCAGATGAGGTGGGTGCCTCAGGATTGGAGGATGGCTCTGTCATACCTATCTGACAAAGGCGACTCATGGGATGAGCCGGGTAACTACTGGCCTGTCTGCCTAATATTGGTGGTAGGCAAAATGATGGAGGCCATCTTGAAAGAAAGGCTGGAGGTGTTTCTGGAAACATGGGGCCATCTTGATGAGCACCAACACTGCTTCTTTCAGGGAAGACTGTGTCAGACTAACCTTGTGGAGCTCTACAATTGTGTGACAAAAGCGATGGACCAGGTCAGGCCCAGTAGATGTCCTTTTTCTAGACTTCAGCAAGGCATTTGATTCAGTACCACACCCTGGGTTGCTGAACAAGCTGGGGGGAATGGGGGTTGGGGCTAGGATGGTTAGGTGGATACGAAACTGGCTAACAGGGCAGTTTCAGAAGGTAGTGGCGGTATCATCATCTGGGAGGGTCATTAGCGGAGTCCCACAAGGATCGGTGCTAGGTTCACTGTTATTTAATGCTTATATCTCAGACATCAGGGATGGTATCAGGAGTGAGATGAGCCCCTTTGCCAACAACCTGAAGCTGGGGGTGGTGTTGGATGGGGGGAAGAGGGTAGACGAGCCCTACAGGGGGAACTGGAGACTTTGGAGAGGTGGTCATGTACTTGGAAACTGAGGTTCATTCCCAAGAAATGTAGTGTTCTCTACTTGGGGCTTAGGAACCCAGCTCGTGAGTACTTTTTGGGTGGGGAGAAGCTGCAGGTTTCAAAAGGGGAAAAGGATCTTGGGGTGGTTGTAGATGCCAAAATGAATAACTCAGAGCAGTGTAGTAGGGCTGCTGCAAAAACAAATAAAATGCTCTGTTGCATCCCCAGGGGGATAACCTTGTATAATTGCCTGGTTAGACTGCACCTAGAGTACTGCGTGCAGTTTTGGCGCCTGTACTTGAAAAGGACATTGTACTTCTGGAGAGGATCCAGAGGAGGCCGATCAGGATGATACAGGATCTGGGGAAAGATCCTATGAGGAGAGGCTTGAGAAACTCAACTTGTACTCCCTGGAAGAGGGAGGACAAAGGGTATATTATCAAGGTCTTTAAATATCTGAAGGAGAATAGGGTCAGCCTAAATAGGCTGTTCCAGATGAGGGGGAGGCCACCAGAGGGCACTCCATGAGGCTGGTTGACGAGAGGCTCAGGGAAGACTAGAAATGTTACCTGTTGAGAGGGTGGTGGACCCTTGGAATGCACTGCCTGCAGAACTGGTGGCTGTTAATACAGTGGAGGGATTCAAGAAGGGCTGGGACAGGCACAAGTGGAGGGTTAAACTAAGTAATGCCAGATCTGGAGGTGTAACTCCGATGGGGAGTGGGGTTTGGGCGATTTACTCGGGGGGCAGGGAGGGCAGCAGTGGTGCCCCGACTGGTTGCTTATTTTCGAGTAGACTAGATAGACCATTAGGCCTACTCTACTGGCATCTTAGTATGTTAGTATGCTTAACACTGGACTCACTCACTGGTCCCTCCTGATACAAGATCGAGACATTACTGTGCTTACTGACAAAATACCCTCCATCTTGGAACTTGGACTCCTATACCAAGGAGATCCCAGTGAGTGTGGCATCCCCAGAGCCACCCACCCTGCCAGAACCAGGCCCCTTCCTTCCCACTACCGAGAGCACCCTAAAGGATCCTACACTTCGCCGCATCTTTAAAGATGGATCTTCCTCCCATCAGGAAGGGGAACAAATTGCAGGCTTTGGGGTCTTGGTTATCTACCCAGCAGGTGGCACCTCTGAGGTGTCCAGGAAGTGCACTATTAAATCTTCCCTGTATGCTGAACTTGCTGCAGTTGCCTGTGCCTTGAGATCATCCATGACAGAGGAGAGAAGGACACCAATTTTCTTCTTTGACTCTCACTTGGTGTGCAATTCATTGACAGAATTTCTTCCTTTCTGGAAGACCCATGATTTTGAATCCTCGGAAGGCACCCCTGTGAAATACAGTGACCTGTTCATATATATTGTTAGCCTAGCTGAAAAATTTGTCTTCAGGCTATATATACACAAGGTTAAGGCCCACTCCAAGTCTGAACCTTACCATAAGTACAATGATCGAGCAGACACCTTGGCTAAGGATGGCTCTCAAGGGGGGAGGTATGGAACATGCAGCCCCCCACTGAGGCCCACATAGTGGCTGCACACAAAAGAGCCATAGTGGTCCCTCTGGATCTAACTGCAGTGCAAATGGCAGATCCAGAAATAAAAGATGTATATGAATACTTCTCAAAGGAAACAGAAAAGGAAATGCCTTTGAATAACCCGTTCAAAAGGCATTCTGACAACATCCACCTCTCTACTGACCAGAAGTTGGTCCTGTACCACTCTGGTGATCAAAAACTGTGGGTGGCACCTAAACCGCTCCAATCAGACTTCATCCACCAGGTCCATGACACCCTATCCTATTGGACAAGAAATTCCAGTAGCCCACCTTGCAAAACAAACTTTCAAGGCTGGCCCAACACTCGTATTTGCCCTAATGGAACTTTGTGCATCTGCCAAGTTAATCAATGCCTTACTGACCTATACAGCCCCACAGCAATGATGAGCCCAGACTTTTGTTACCAGTTTCCCAGTACCACCATGCACCAAAAATGTTTCATCCAATCCATTGCAACAGCTCCTCTTTTCCTTACAGGCACCGCAGCATCCACAGATGAACCTCTATAATGCCCAGTTATGGAGCCAGGTCAGCCCAGAGGCCTGACCACAACCTCTGTTCCTGGGACACCTATTAACAATGTTCAGTTTATGCATGTTCCTGCTATTCTGAACCTTACACACTGAACCATGGCTGAGTTTGGCCATTGTTCCACCACTAATGTCTCTAAGTTTCACACTCTCATGCTATCAGATTTAATGGCAGCCTATCAGGCACGTGCACAAGACCCTGTAGCTGGGCACCATACTATGGCACACAGAGGAGTGTTCAGCTCCAAATGCCCTAAAAGAAGTCTGGGGGTTTCAGTTGTTACAGGCATAAGCGGTGCTATTACAGGTATGTTTGGATCTGGTATGCCAATTTGGAACAGAGCCAATTTGACTAAAATTCATAAGCATGCTAAATTATTTAAAGGAGAAGACTCCAGTATATTTATGATGTGGATATGTCTGATGTATTTATAATACATTACACCAAGTACTGTACATATGTCAATAAGAGATCAGCCATTTCTTCTGTCAAAACACATTTCTAGAGTTTGAGGCTCTGACACAAGGTAGTAAAATGTCAAGCAAGCCTCCATTTACATGCAAATGAGTCACTTGTAATACAGCCCCTCCCATTCCTTGATGTCAATGCAGCAACAGTGCAGAACAAAACATAAGGGTATCAATGCTGTCTATCCTGATTTTAGTTTAAGTTTGCAATGGCTTAAGACAGTTCTGTCATGCAGCTCACACAGGGAGTGGTACTTGTAGCCTTAATACTGCATATGTAGAGCAAATAATACATCTAATAGTATTGCATTCACAGGAAACAAAAGCTGTTCCTGTGTTCTACTGATTTCTGTGCAATTCATCAAGACAGTTGTAACATGTTGTGGAAAGCAGTAGACTGAATCAGTTAATCAACCAACTAATCAATCAATCGAGCAGTCAGTCAGTCACTCTGTAGGTGAACCAGGTGAACACCCTTGAGAGGATTCATTTACAAGGTAGGCTTAAACAGTTTCCCAAAGGATCATAGAAGACTTAATTCTTCCTTTGCACAAATGATTCACTTCCTTTCAGCAGCCTGAAAGTGAGAGCTAGATCACTTACTTTATAAAGTGTGTTGTTTTACATTTCAAATGCTCCTACATCTGGGTTCTGACTGGAAATACCAAGACACAGAATGCATATGACATGGGAGGAATGAGCTAAGCAAATACAGAGTACTATAAACACTGAGACTGATTAGTTTGTTTACCTACAACAGCTGAAGTGTAGCATCTGATTTGTGAGGGACATCCTACTTCAAATGCTGGCATTACAAGGGGCGGGGGGGCTGCCACAGCTTGTTTTCAGTACCTTAAAAGTGAAGTGCTGTAGCTCTCACATCACTAATAATAATTTATAATGGGAATGGCGGCACTGTTAAAGTCATGGACCTGAGGAGCCATCACAGTTCCCAAGGAGGTTAGGGGAACTTGTTGAGGGTTAGAGAGTAAGGCACTTTAGTAGGATTTGAACCAGAGTTTCCTAGTCCTTGTGCCTGTGCTTTAACCACTAGATTACTGTTCTTCCATATGCTGCAGCTGATGTCCTGGTACCCTATTCCTTGTTATAGCTGAACTCTTTATTGCCTTATATCAGCCATCCAATCATTGACTACCTTGTTACAAAGGGAAAGGAGCATTTTTGCAAGATTGTGTCTCACTGCTGGTGTCAATCGAAACAGAGAATGCTAACACATGGAACAT
This sequence comes from Neoceratodus forsteri, assembly GCA_016271365.2. Classification (NCBI taxonomy): domain Eukaryota; kingdom Metazoa; phylum Chordata; order Ceratodontiformes; family Ceratodontidae; genus Neoceratodus; species Neoceratodus forsteri. Next base: position 19,630,559 of record CM057458.1, on the reverse strand, counting down.
AATAAAACAGCTATATAATGCCACTTAAGACTCTTGTTGTACCCAGAGTCATTTATTGGGTAAACTGTTTTTACTAACAGAAACATTAACACAACTCATACAGGCACTTCCTTATAGACATACTGTATATACATGTCAAATCAGTTCTGAATCACACCTATATGGTCCTAGTCCCTATAAGACCTGCACTTCAGGATGTGCACAGCACTTAAAGAGTTCCTCCATTACTCAAGTGGGGGACCAAACATTGTGGGTTCTGTTTACTGGTGGAGCAGCATTTAGTGCAGCACCATTATCTGTTGTTCTGATGACATCATCCTCCAGCTGCATTGATGGTAAAATGGAGGACAAACACATTACTAACTTCTGGGGGCTGTATATTTGTATTTGTAATCTAGATTTGGACAGCAACAGGACTCCTGGCAACTAAAGGAGGAACACAACAGTTACACATAAGGAGTTAGGAAAATAGGGGTGTGAAACTATGGGAGACTTCCCCTTTAACAGTAAGTTAGCACAAAATGTCACACAGCTCATGCTACACAGTATAGATGGTATATCTCAGGAGGAAAGATTCACAGTGTATAACATGCACAGTATAGCACATTTATTCAATGAGACCCAAAACAAAATCAATCAATAGATCTTTTACAATAACAAAGAAGCTAAAGAGCAACACATAAGCAGGGAAGGCCTTCTTTCCGCTTATGATGTATATGCCATAAACACTATCATAAATCTCTTCCATGATCTGGAGTCAGCAAGGATTCCAGATTTAATCCATGATAGATGTTTGGCTAAATGGAATTGCCCCTATTGTAAAACCCTGTCATCCACTTCCAAGTGCATGGCCAAGACTGTGTCCTTTTCTTTGGCCACAACTCGTAACTTGGGGCTATGTCACACCACACCCAATCAAGGACCCTGCTACATGTCAGGTGAATGCGCCATGACAGACACATTGTAACGTTACATTCACTGTGTCCCTCCCAATCTTCAACAATAGCTCTTCCGCTCTTCAACAAGCTGGCAAAACTCCATTCAGTGGGTCATCTAGAGGCAGCATCTACCGAGAATAGACCAACTTGCCTCCTCTGTTTGCATTTCATCCTCACTTCCTCAAGTTCATGTGACCTACAACAGTGATGGACAATACTGCATTGTAACCAGCTACAGTACAAGACATTTTCCTATGGATCTCTCACCTGTGGTGTAAATATGCCCAACTTCTGTTTTGTACCTCATGAGTGCACTAGCATTGGCCATACAGTTATCACAATTGTTCCCACCCTGAAACTTGATTACCTTGAATGCGATCCTGACTATCTGAATATTACAGAAAAGTATTTACCAGTGTTTAATGTGCATATCGATCGTTTCCCCCGGAATTTTCAATCCTTGTTAGACAGACAGGATACACACCTTATTCATATTAGTACAAACGTCTCTATGATGCCAGTTTGACAACCCTTTTGTCAACCTGCATCTCACCGACAGGAATCATGTTGACCGCAAGTTGTGGTTGTCATGATTCCCATTTGTCTCCCGGTCCTTTTTTTTTTAAATCAGCTCTGCCCCCCCCCACACACACTTTAGGATTCTTAACTCCAGTTGGAGTTAGTTTGGGGTGGGGGTGCAGGACCATGAGACAGTTTGTCCCTGTCTTGGGCACACCAACACAGCGACCTGTCAGCAAATTGTTGATTTTGTCAACAGGATTGCAGTTTGCTGTGTTGGTGTCGCCCTATGTGGCGCATACCAGTACAAACATTACCAAATTAGTCAATTCTCTGAATAATCTATTTCATGAAGGTGATTTATGTACTGCATTGTCCAACACTTGGTTGGAACTTACCTTTAAAGGTTTTGTTATTATTCAAGTTTTTCTAATTGTTTTTCTCATTATTACCTTATGCTGTCTATGTCGCACGCTGAAACAGCATTGTACAAAGTTAAACGTTCTCTATTCTACTCACTCAGCTAGACTGTAACCAACCACATTTTCCCTAGTTGTGTTGCCTTTTCATCAGGCAGTGGGGGTGGGGTGGGGGGTGAACATGTAGACCTGTATGACCTACAGTCCCTAATGTGAGCTATCATGTTCTATTACACAATAGAAGGCATATAGGGTATTTACTCATGCGTGCTACAATGTGCTAACAATCTACTATCCAGTATAGTTATTTTTCTGGCATTAGAACACCATCTACAGCTATAAGCCATAATGCTAAGATCAGCATATTTTATGTCTGATGGAATAAAATGGCGACGGCTGCACTGGGTCAGATCGCTAGTGCATGCTGTTAATGCTAGTAGTTAGTTTTAATATTTTAGATGTTTTTAAACATTTTATTTTATTTGTTGTTTTATTCTGTGGTTGTTTATTGGAGAACTTGCTGAATATTAGCTTAGTTATTGCATCAGCTGGTTGAAACTGCCAATAGTGGAGACCTTACGGCGGTTGATGTGGCCGATTACAGAGCTACATAAGAGGTCGTCTTTCTCCCGATAAGCAAAGTAGGATGGTTGTTTTAAACTGTCCTTATTTGGGACATTGTTAGCCTGCTTATTAGAAAGAGTACTGGAGTCTGTTTATACTGAAGGCGGACTGAGTTGGGAATCGGGACCTGTGAAGAGTCGCTGTTGAATCCTGCTATTTGGATGTTCTTCAGGAAATTGTGGTGAATTAGATCCTGCTATGTGAATGTTCTGCTGCTGATGGTGGCCTTCAGAAAACTGAGATGAATTGCATTATATTTCGAAGCACCTATTAATTTTATGGTACCGTGTCTTGCTGAGGGGATTTTGGCAGCAGATGAGACTTGGGGATTGTTGGTGGTAATTACTCAGAGCACAGAGGGCTGGCGTTGAGAAGTTGATGAGTCCTTTGTGCCTGGGATTGGAGTAGCTACTTGAAGGTACAGTAAGAACCCTGAGTTATATTTTAAAGTCGAGAAGGATCTAGTGTTAATGGACAGAGTTAATGAACTGACCTGCTTTGGGGAGGAGGTAGGCTCTGATAGTTTTTCCCCATGGGTCCTACATATGCCGGTCAAAGGGTCGATTTGCTTTGGTTCCCTTGGGTCCCCAGGGTTGCCTGATTTGTTTGGGTACCTACGGGGATCTGGGTGGGGGGAGTCGTTGGAGTTGCTGCTATCACCTCTGAGCGGGGTTGGGGTTAGCTGATTATTTTTCAACATTTCTGGATCCAGTTTCCTTGGTGGTTTATGGTGGAATCATCACATGACTTCAAGATTTATTTAATTACTTGACAGTGCATATTTTTGATATAGTGGTAGTGAGAGTACCACAGATGTTTGGACAACAAGGGTGGTGGTGAGAGCCCATCCTTGAATAAATCATTTTGAGCAGTATTTATACAGGAACTGTTTTAAGGACCACACTAGTATCTGTTGATTTATTTTTTCAGCTGTGCTGCTGTTAAAATGTTGGTGTATGTAGGAGTGGTTGATTATGAATATGAGTGTGTGGTGAGTGACTGGGTTGTTTTGTGTTTGGGGGGTTTGGAGTAAGCTTTTATTGGGGTGGGTTTTGTTTGGGGGGGTTGTGTAAATTTTTGGTGTAATTGTGGGTGGCTGGAATGTGTTTGGGATTGGGACTCCATAAGGCGCAGCTACTGGGAGGTGGCCTCCGGCTCTCCATCCCTTTGAGCTCCCAGCACTTTCAGTAGAGATATATCAGAGATGTAGAGTGCTGGGGATAGCTTGGAGGGAGCTAGAGGAGTCATTACCAGGGGGCTGCAGGGTGTATGGGATTCGGCAGAGGCCAAGGAGATGCCCTGGGTGAAATGGGAACTAGAAAGGAGTCTTCCTGCCTGATTCCCATACCCAAGGGCTCTGTAAATGTTTACGGGCAGATGATGGCTCCAGCTTCTACACCTCATCCAACTCGGGCTGTGTTGTGCAATGCCAGGTCGATCAGGAACAAGACTGCTATAATAGCTGACATGATTTCCTCGGTTGACCTGGCTTGTATCATGGAGACCTGGCTAGACTAAAATACTGCTCCTATATTGGAGATGGTGGTGCCGGCCTGGTACTCTGTGATACACAGCCTGAGGTTGGATCGCAGGTGTGGGGGGAGTGGCTATTTGTTTTAAATCTGACCTGAAACTCACAGTACTCCCTGTTAATCAAAATATGATCTTTGAGTGTGTGGCTGCCTGAAGGGGTGGGATTGTGGACTTTGGGGTCCTCAAGATTTATTGACCCCCTGGTTTAGCATGGGAAATAATGCAGGAGATTGAGGAGATGATCACCAGCCTGATGTTGGAGGCCCCCAATGTGGTTGATCCTGGGGGACTTCAATGCCTGGGTCGATGATGGAGTTCCAGGGTTAGGCCATGACCTCCTGCAGAGCATGGAGTCCCTGAGTCTGGTACAAAACATGCCATCTCCCACTCACTCAGGTGGCCACACACTGGATCTTGTCTTTTCTTTGAATCTTGAAATAGATCATCTAAGGGTTGATCTGGTAAGTTGGGTCACATCATGGTGCCATGGGTTTCACATTGGCAGCCCCGCCAGAAGGTCCTGCCCTTGTGAAGATGGTCCGTATCACCCTTTGAGAGGTGTTTCTCTATAGAACTGGCAGCGGTACTGGACCTATCAAGTGTGAAAGGGCTTGTGCAGTGGGATGGAGGAGGCAGTGATGGCCTATAATAGGGCCATCTCTGCCATCTTGACTCCATCACACCCATTCGTGTCCACCCTCTGTCTACACACTGCAGACCCTTGTGGTTTGAGCAAGGTCTGCGTGGTTTAAAGACAAACGGGTGGAGGTTAGAGAGGCACTGGAGGAGATCGCGACTGAGGGGGACAGATTGGCCCTGAGGTCACATTATATTGACTATCAGGGTGCAATCTCCAGAAGAAGGTGGAATTTCTGTCAAGAGATTGCTGTGGTGAGGAATAGACCAGCTCAGCTCTTCCACACAGTGGAAAGGTTATTACACCCCGACTGTTTACATGTGGGGAGCAGGTAGTAGCTAGGTGTGAGGAGCTGGTTCTGTTCTTTGCTGACAAGGTGTCCTCCATCAGGGCTGAGGTCTCCTCGAGTGTCTCTAAAGGGTGTTGGTGGTCTGTCTGAGAGGAACAGGGACATCCTTCTGCTGATGAGGAGTTTGGGCTAGTTGGGGTGGAGGAGATGGTGGGGATACTCTCTAAGCTGCGACCTACCTAATGTGATCTCGACCCAGGACCAACCCAGCTTTTGCTCAGATGTTTGGATCTATTGGGACCTGTGGTTGCTGAGATCATCTGGAGTTCCTTGAGGGGTGGGATCTTTTCACAGGCTTTGAAGGAGGCCTTGGTTAAACCCCTTTGAAAAAGCCTCTCTGGACCCTGTCTCAGCAACTACAGGCCGGTGTTGAACCTCCTATTTTTAAGGAAGTTTATTGAAAAAGTGGTGGCCTTATAGCTTGAGAGACACCTCAACTCTTCCTCTTCCTATGAGCCATTTCAGTCTGGTTTCCGTGCGAGGCATAGCATGGAGATCGTCCTGGTAAGGGTGTTGAATGACCTCCTGACGGTGTGGGATAGGAGAGATTGTATGAACTTAGTCCTCCTAGACCTCTCTGCAGCATTTGATGCCATGGATCACGAGGTGCTGCTTGACCGCTTGCAGTACTTGTGTGGCCTGTCTAACAAGGTCATCTGCTGGTTCAGGTCATACCTAACAGGCAGAATTCAAAGGGTAATGATGGGCTTGGCTTTATCTGCACCAAAGCCGCTTGTGCTGTGGAGCTCTGCAAGGTTCGGGTCTGTCGCCTTTGTTGCTCAAGGCATATATGCTGCCACTGGTAGACATCATCAGGTGATACCGACTGGGTATTCATTATTATGCAGATGATACCCAGTTGTATCTGTCCTGCACATGATAGTCAGGTTTTGCTGCATGTTTAACAGCTACCTGAGGAGATCCAGTCATGGATGGCTCAGAACTGGCTCAGACTAAACCCAGACAAGACTGAGGTGCTGGTAGTGGATCTGGGTCATAGGGGGAGGAGGGGGGGACACTCTCTGACCTAATGTTAGGAGGTGTTCCTCTTGTACCCTCCAGACAGGTGAGGGATTTGGTGTGATCTTGGATGATGGACTGACCATGGATATCCAAGTGTCAACCATCAGGAGTGGTTTGTATCATCTACAGAATATTGCCCGAATCCAGTCCCTGACTCCCCCTATGACCTGTCCACACTAGTACATGCTTTTGTCACCTCCAGATTGGACTACTGTAATACCTTGTACCTAGGGTTATCTAAAGCAACCACCACAGACTGCAGCTGGTGCAGAGTGCAGAATGGGAGCAAGAAGATCTGAGCATATTACTCCTGTCCTCCGTGAACTGCACTGGCTGCCGGTCAGGTGGAGGATAGTCTTTAAGATATAGCTCCTGACCTACAAAACTCTACACAAGGGAGAGCCTGTCGATCTGCAAGATCTCCTTGTCCTCTATTGCCCCTCCTGGGGCACTTTGTTCTTCCATGGAAACCCTCCTTGGGGTTCCCAGGATGAGGCTCTGGCGCTCAGGAAATATGGCCTTTTCAGTTGCCACGCCCACCCTGTGGAACTCTTTGCCTGAAAATTTGAGGAGGGCTCCCTCGGTGGAAGCCTTTAAGAAGGGCTTAAAAACATAATTATTCTGGCTGGCCTTTTATGATTACCTGCTGAATGGAACTGCTGGGATTACTGTTGAATTTTGGTTTTATTAATGTGTTTATTTTATTGTTGTTGTTTGTACGGCACCCAGAGTCTGTGGAAATTAATGCTTAATAAATGATTTATCTATCTATCTTATGAATCATTGTATTGCAACCCAAAAAGTAGCTTTAGTCAGCATAACGCTTATCATTGTATACATGCGAAACCTAACAGCCTTGGGTGAGAGCTGCCCATCAATATCTACCAATAGAATTGCTTTTGTTTAGTTCTTCATATGCAGATGAGTCCATTACCTGGTAACGGACTTTCTAATCTCTTAAGTATAAGAGTTTGAGTAAGACTATTTTCACTGAGTTTTCTATGATGACATTGGTGTGTTTGGAGTGTTCCAACCCCAGCATGTATGTTGTCATTTTTACATGTATTTGGGGAATAAACCTTTATTCTGTGATACCTGTCTTCTGTGTTGTGTACTTCCATCAGGTTTAGAATCCTACCAAAGCCCCAACACTTTTTAACCTTACAATACTGGCCCTGATCTTCATCTTTTCACTTACATACAGTACCTAAAAAATGTGGTGTCCCCTTTTGTTACCTCCTGGACTATTCTCTCTTCAGCTTGCTCCTTTGCATTCCTAATTACTTTCCCTGCTTCCCTCTGTTTCCCCTGATGCATCTCCCTATCTTCTTTCCTCTGCGTCTCCTTATACATTCTGAATGCTACCCTTTAACCTTTACCATTTCAGCCTCCTCTTTTGAGAACTATAGCAGTCCCTTTTTCCTCTTGCTTTTGCTCACTTGTTTGATGCAAAGATTTATTGCCTTTCCCTTGTTCCCTTTTAGGCTCAGCCACTGTTTTTGTACCCCAGCCAGGCCATTCCCCGCCACATCATCTCTGAGGCATTCTCCATTCTTTATGAAATCTTTCCTCCTGAAGTCTAGGACCTTCATCCTTGTGTGGTTTGATTCTGCAGCCTTCCTTATATTGAGCCACACCATACTGTGATCACTGGCCCTCAGGTGACCTCCCATTTGATATTTGCAGCACTGTCTCTGTTACTGAGTACCTGGTCCAGTATTGCCCCTTCACAAATGGGTTTGCTGACTAGTTATCTGAGGAACACCACCTGCAAAAATCCAGGATATCCCTGCTTCTAGATGACCCTGCTGCTGTGAGACTCCAGTCTACATCCGGCAGGTTGAAATCCCCCACCAGCAACACCTTCCCCTTTTCCTGACATCTTTCCAATGGCTTCCACCAGTCCCTCTTCATGCTGAAGGTCTGTACAGTAGATGACTACAGTGCGAATAGTGGCTTCATTACCCATCTCCAGGGTGATCCACAGTACCTCTGTCTCCTCCTGTATTCCCTGTGTCTATGTCACTTTTATGCTTTCACTCTTATAAAGCACCCAACCCTCTCCTTTATTTCCCAGCCGGACCTTCCTGAACAGAGTGTAGCCTGGTATGGGCTGTCCCAGTCATGGTTTTCAGTGCACCTTGATTCAGCTATGGTCACAGCATCCATTTTGACCTCTGGGATGATGGCATTTAGGTCCAGAATCTTATTTCCTAGACTTCTAACATTCACATGACATTTCCAGATTTCTTTCCACACTGCTTATTACCCTTTTTTTCCTTTTACCTCCTTCCTTCAGCCTAGCTTTTAATGCTCCCATTCTCTTCCCTTTGTCTCTGAAATCCTGCTTCCTTTATTAATGTGCACCCTGGATGGTTACTCTCCCCTCAGGTTCACCCTATGCTTTACTTCAGCCTGTGGAGGGGCAGTTTTTGCCTCCCCAGTTCCTTCCATCACCCCCTTGGCTATCTTAACGTTCATCCAAGTAACATTTAAACCATCCACTGAGGACATCTATCTGAACCCCTTCTCTCGGCACCATTTTTCAGCCATGAGCTGAAGCTCCTAGTGTGGAGATCCTTCTCCTCTCCTCTGTCATGGACCAGCAGCACCTCCGTGAAAGTCACTGAGTGTGCTACCGGTATAAGACCCATGCCCAGCTCCCTAAACTTCCCCTGCACTATGCCAGTCCCATCCTTGCCAGGTCATTAGTCACCAGGTGGACAGTGACATCCAGCTCTCTCTTCTATCTTGTTACCCTAGTGAGCCTCAGGATCTGCTTAACAACCCTCTGGGCTGATCTATGATTGTCGTGGACAAACATTTTATCGAGCGACTGCACAGCGAAACCATCATGTAGACAGCATTTGTGGTTGGTTTCTAAGTTCCTGACATGTTTTCAGGGCTTTGCCCTGTACCCACCACACAGGGGGCTGTGCCACCGCACCCCACTCCCCACTAAATATAGCCAACTCCAAGTTGGAGCTGATTTAGGAAGGGGTGCAAGATCCCCCCAAATACAGTGCCTAGGTCCAGCGCCGACACTACAGCGACCTGGTGCTGTAGTCGCTGTAGTGTCAGTCACTGTCAAAATGTCACTCACAGTCAGTTCCCCTACTTGAAGCTCCTTCCTCCACCTCTGGGGTCCTTTACCACCTTCTTTCAGATCTCCATGATGGAAGGCCCAACATCTTCTCTGGTCACTACCATAGGTGCCTCCTCCCTGCACTCCTACCCTACCAGAGTGGCACAGGAATTACATAGTGGTACCGGTTGAGGAATGTGCCTCTGTCCCACCACTCCCACCCTTCCAGAGCCCACCACTGTCTAGCCATTCCTCCTCACTGGCATACTCTGAATTAACAGTGGCAGATGTGGTGCCCTCTGGGTTGGGGAAGAGGTCCCCTGAAACCTAGCCAACATAGTCTTCAGTCTAGTGAGCTCCTCCCTCAACCCAGAGAAATGCGTGCATATGGGGAAGCACTACAATATCAGACTACCTCTCAGAGAACTGCTGCCTGACAGCCACTGCATTGCACCACTCACAGCATTCTCAACTTATATTCTCCTTGTGTTACCTGGAAATACTTTTGTACCCTTGTGCCTTATACGGTGTTTCTAGTTTTCAAGAGAACAAGCAAGTTAGCCACCCCAACGGCTGGATGTGTCAAAATAAATAATTAAACACAGATACAAGAAAATGTCTGCATCATCCACCAACCTCTATTCCCAGTAGAACAGACAACAGAACAGACTGAAATAGTGCATCCCTGATTATGCATTTAGAGAAACTAGCTGGAGCTGTTGTAATATGTACCTGCTGGTGTCCTCGTTGAGAGATATAGAGTTTGGGCATTTAATGGGGAAAAATAAGCTGCACTTTATCAGTCTGTTCTGTTGTCTGTTCTGCTAGGAACAGATGTTGGTGGATGGTGCAGACGTTTTCTTGGATCTGTGTTTCTACTTTTACCCTTTTTTTGTTTGTTTCTATTTGTGTTCCCCTATGCCTTGTTTAAATCCCTTTATACTCCTACCCTAGATAGGCTATTGCTATTCCCAGTTTTGACCTACCTTTTCCTTGTGCCTTCCCAGCGATGACTGCTACACAGTTGTGTACAGGTGCCTTACCTTTGATGACCAGCAGAATACCCTGCTTTCCTGCTTCCTTCAGCTGCTACCTGCTGATGCCTAAGATGTCAGTTACCTGTTCCACTCCTTCACCATTCCACTCACTCACCAGGACATGAACATGCTAGACACTTTGAGAGGAAGTGCTTTTATAGTGCTTTTCTAAGAATGCATTAATCCTCTGTCAGCTCCACCTCCCAATAACATATCTAATTCACAAGGCTTCATGAATCTGCAGCCCCAAGATTCATCTCCTGAGCTAGTTTCCTCCAAACCACCTGTTACAATTTTAAAGACAAGTTTCAAAATGCCCCAAACGCTGCCTACAAATTTCTTTTTCTCCCCACTTATCCTGCTACTTTCAGTATGAGGTGAAATATAAATAAGTATAACTATGTTGTACCTTTAAGGTGAAGTTAGGTGCTTCACTCCTGTCTGCCAGCAAAGTCTGTTCTGTTCTAAAGTCTATTATCTGCTGTCATTTCAGATACTTGTTTTTCATGGGGGACATTTTCAAAGAAGATGATCCGGCACAACTGAGATGCGCTGGCACATCTCAAGAAATGCGCTGCTATGCTATATTCAAAGGCTGGAGATGCGCCGCGCATCTCCAACTACGCTGAAGTGCAGTGATAATGTATGCAGCGCATCTCCAGGGGGCGTGCCCATGAATATGCGGCACATTTCTATATTCAGCTGTGATGTGCGACGCATCTGCCCGCACACCTTGGAGATGTGCTGCAAAATGTTAAGCATGTAAAAAACATGTCTAACTGGTAGCCATCCACAGGTGGGTTGCTGTACTGCACACAGCAGCACAGCTGCCATCAGCCTCTGGGTGACAAGTTCCCCCCCATCACTGAACCCTGACAAAGTAGACGTATTGCCCAATAGTCCATTCCAAATGCAGTGTCCCCTCCTGTAGCGATCCCCGTTTGCTCATTACAGTGCAGCCCAATACCGTGGTCCAAATGTGGGGGGGGGCATGGAATTGGTGGCAAATGCAGTATGGTCTGTGGGGGCTGAGTAAGGGGGTGCAGTGTGGATTATGTGGAGAGGCGGTGTGCCATGGCCATTGTGTGTGTATGACCAGTGGTTTATCCGTCCATGTGCGGCCACAGGGATGTACTGTACATGTCAGTGACACACCTGTTTGCAGGTGTCCATGGACACTGTTTCATACAGTGTGGTCAGTAGCAGGCCATGGCACTGCCCATTGTGCTTTCTGTTAGTGTGTTCACACATTCATTCCCATCCCTGTCACCGAGCACTGTGCATGTGCTGCTAAATGCCACGGTGCACTGCTGCTTACAGCAGCCCTCCACCTGACATATTGTACCCACATCACGTCACATGGCTGGCAGATGTATCTGCTTTGATGTGCATTTGAGGATAGCCCACATGCTGTTATGCCGTCATGTGCTTCTGCATGTGCATCCCACAGTGGATGTGCAGCTCTGCACAGGCAGACAGCACGTGCCTTCGCTTTTGGTTTGTGCATGCAGCTCGGTCATGCCGTGCATACATTCTGCATGTCTATACATACACACGATTATTTTTTCTTAGAGAAAATACCTTTGAGCTGATAGCTTGTTTACAAGGGTTCCATGTCATAACAGAAAACAATACAAGTAAAACAGATGTTTAGGATACAACATAAAGTAAATGATTATAAATACAGTGGTTACGGTTGCAGAATATAGAGGTTGCACAGTAAGTTAAACATTTAGGTAGAATAGTTGCATTGGGCAAAATTGAAGAAGTCAGGGCAGGCCTTATCAAGACAGGAGAGTAGGGGTGGGTAGAAGTGTTTTGGGATTGGGGTTTCTTGCAGCACGCACACTGAGTGTCATTTGTGCATAGGGACCAATATGTATGTCTGTCCCCAAGCTCCCCAAATCATTTTATTCCTCCTCCTCCACCTCTGTCACTATCTGGCACATTCTTTTCTTCTATCTTTTTTCTAGAATGACCATGTTGCAGCCCTAGCTATGCCACTGCGAGTGGTTCCTGCAATGTGTGATACTTTATGGGCTGTTCGACCAGTTCTGTTACAATAGAAAAATAGAAACATATATTTTGTTGGCAGAAAAGGACCTTAAGACCCATCCAGTGTGCCCCTTGTCATTTTCTATTCCATCACCACTGACCCTAGTTGGTCATAGTAGGTGTTACACCCTCCCCTGTTCCTGTACCTAATATGCCTCTGTACCTAGCCCACGCATGCTTGAAACTCCCCACAGTCTTTGCCCCCACTTCCTCCTCTGGCAGACTATTCCAGTCATCCAGGAACAACTGGCAAGTCCAGCTCCAACTGCAAAGTATGCCAGAAGTAAAATGTTCCAATAGAAAGCAACAGACAGCAGCACCACATGGTTAAGTGCACAAGGCTTTATTCTAGTGCAAAATACAGAACTGCCAAGTAGCATAGGAGGGGTCATCAACCAGTTTGGCATGGGTCTTGACAACACAAGCTGCACAAAACCAGTTGAGGACCCCCCGAGCTGCTTGGCAGTTTCTCATTTGCTTTGGAATAAAGCTTTTTGCACTTAACCTTGTGGTGCCACTGCTTGTTGCTTTCTATCCTGTCATCCACCACTTTCTGTGAAGATATATTTCTGTACATCTCTCTCTCCTAAACTTTCCCTTTAGTATCATTGGATGCTGTTTTGTTCTACTGCCCCTTTCTCTGAAATAGACCCTCCACTTACACCTTGCTCATTGTTGGGAGGTACTTGTAGGTTTCATTATGTCCCTTCTTGCTCTCCCTCTCCTCTTCCGGCAGTACATGTTGAGTTCCTGCAGCCTTTCCTTGTATGGCTTCTCATGCAATGCCTCACCATTTTGGTTGCCCTCCTCTGTACTATCTGTGTCCTTTCAGTGTCCTTGTTGAGGTGCGGCCTCCAGAAATGGACACAGTACTCCAGGTGGGGCCTTACCAGTGAGCAATACAATGGTAGCACCACCTCTCTTCTCCTACTACAAATTCCTCTCTAAAAGCATGCCAACATCCTGCTAGCTTTTTACACTGCTTCAGCACACTGCCCAGCTACCGTGAGGTCATCAGATATGATGACCCTAGGTCTCTTTTTTGCTTAGTGACTGTACACTCCACCCCCTATCATATTCACAGCCCTGAGTCCACAGCCCTAAGTATAACCTTGAACTTTCTGCCATTGAAACCCAGCTACCACCCCTAGACCATTCCTCTAGTTTCCTCATATCAATTTGCATTCTGTCTACCTCTTCCAGGGTGTCAACTCTATTGCAGATTTTTGATCATATGCAAAAGACACCACTGACCTCAAGCTCCTCTGCAATGTCACTTATGAAGATGTTGAAGAAGACCAGCCCAGCACCAAACCCTTTGGCACCCCACTAGTTACTCTCCTATTGTCTGCATTACCATGGACCACCACCTTCACCTCCTATCCATTAACCAGTTTGAAACCCAGTTTGTAATTTTCTGCCCCACTCTCAGGCTGCTTAGTTTTTAACTAGCCTCCTGTATGGCACAGTGTCAAAAGCCTTTCTGAAGTCAAGATAGGCCATATCCACTACTCTTCCTTGATCCGCCTCTGTCTTAACCCCGTCAAAGAGAAATCTATGACATTAGTTTGACATGCCCTCCCTCCGTGAAACCATGCTGCCAGTGGTCCTTTAGCCCTTTTGCCACCAGGTGTTCCATAAGCATCTCCTTCAGTAGCATCTCCATTAACTTCCACACTACTACACCACTATTGTGAGCTTGACTGGCCTGTAGATGCTAGTATCCTCCCTATGGCCTCTATTGTGCAGATGGTCCACATTGGCCCTCCTCCAGTCCTCTGGAATTTCCCACATCTCCAGTGAGGCACTGAAGAGCACTACTAGAGGGACAGCCAGCCATGTACTCAATTCAACCATTGGATGAATCCCATCTGGTCCCATCACTTTATTCTCCTTTAAGGCTTCCAATCCTTTTGGACCCTCTTCACTGATAATGGATTTGTATCCACTCCCCATCTTCCTGTTGCTTACTGCAGCATGCTGGTCAATCCCCCCAGCCTCTACAGAGAAGACAGAGCAGAAGTAATTCTTTAGTACAGTATTTCCCTTTCTCTTGATCTTCCTCTGCACAGTTCCCCAGCCCCTTGATTCTCACTATCCTTCCTTGTCTTCATCTTTTCCCCACTTACCTGAAGAAGATCTCACTGGTTCACAGCCGGCTTCCAACTGCAACATCCATGCCACTGTCTCTGTTTGATAGTAACAGGTCCAGTATCACTCTCGTGAGTGGGTTCTTTAACCAGTTGCCTGAGGAACGCCTCTTCAGGGAGACTAGGATTTTCCTACTTTTAACCATTGCTGCAGCAGGGAGGCTCCAATCCACGTTTGGTAGATTGTAGTCCCCCATTAGCAATACCTCGCCCTTGTTAGCCATCCCTTGGATTTCTTCTATCATATCCTTATCTTCCTCCTCCTCCTGTGGCGGGGGTCTGTAGATCACCCCCATTTGAATGGTGGCCACCTTCTCTGCCTCCAGGGTGATCCACAGTAACTCCGCTTTTCTCTGATCCCCCCCATACCTCTGTGGTCTTTATGTTTTTCCTCATATAAAGAGCCACCACCCTCCATTTTCTCTTACTCTGTTTCTCCTGAGTAGAGCATACCATTGTATGGCTACATCCCAGTCCTCATTTTCATTTCACCAGGTCTCTGCAATTGCTACTGTATCCAGATCTCCTGCTGCCATGGTGGTCTCTAGGTCTACCATCTTGTTGCCCAGACTTGAGCATTTTCACACATGGCTATCCATTTTTTACTGCTACCTCCCCTCATCTTGCCTTTATGCCCACCCCTTTACCGCCACTATTTTCTTTCCTTATTCCCCTTCCCTCTTCTATTTGGTTACCTGTTTATGTTTGTTCTTTTTGGGACTTCTTACCCTCAGAATTCCCACTGTTGATCCTGTGAGCTTGTGGGGGAGGGGGATAGACTATGTCAACCTGCCTTCTTCCTCCTCCCCCCTCGGCTATTTTAAATGTTTACTAATGTAGCATTTCAACTTTTCACTGAGGATCTCAGTTCCCCTCCTGGAGGGATGCAGTCCTTCTCCCCTGTACAGATGTTGAGCCCTCCAGGTGGAGCTACAGTCCCCAATGAATCTGACTCCCCTCCTCCCTGCAAAATTTCCTCAACCATAAGTTGAAGTCTTGGGTGCGGAGCCTCCTGTCATCCCCTTGTCCTGGACATGTAACACCTCTGAGAAAGATACAGATTTTGCCACTTACATAAGATGCCTCCCCAACTTTCTGAACTCCTCCTGAACTGTTTCTGGCTCTCCCCAGCTAGGTGATTTGTACCCCAGTAGAGAATGACATCCAGCCTCCCTCCCTCCCTGCCTCCCCAGTGATCCTTAAGATCCTTCTTCCATCACTGCAAGCCGTGGCACCAGGAAGGCACCTTACTACCATCTCCTCATCCTTACTTGTCCCCAACTGTATCGTCCTTACTATTGAGTTCCCCAACAGGATTCACTTCCTCCTTTATCAACCATTCTCCAACCTTCCATTTTTAAGAAAGGTTGTCAAGAAAATAGTGTCGCAGCAGCTTGAGGAGCACCTTGTGACCTTTGATATCTACAAGCCTTTCCAGTCGGGTTTCAGGGTGAGGCATAGCACTGAAACAGCATTAGTTAGGGTGCAAAATGACTTCCTTAGTGCGAGAGATAGAGGAGACAGGTCAGTTCTTGTTCTCCTAGATCTCTCCTCAGCTTTTGACACCATGGATCACATTGTAATGTAGGAATGACTTTAGGAATATTGTGGTCTCGCCGGTACTGTAATCAGTTGGTTTGAGTCCTATCTCTTGGGCAGGATACAACGGGTGGTGATTGGGAATTTCTCCTCCTTCTCCCCGCAGCCCCTGCCCTGTAAAGTGCCTCAGGGTTTGATCTTGTCACCAGTGTTATTAGTTGTGTACGTGCTACCCCTGGGTGAGCTTATTAGGCATTACAGTTTGAGTTTCTCTGCTGGCAGATGATACCCACAACTGTATAGTCTTTCCCCTGGAACACATGATGCCATGGAAGTGCTTAACTGCCTGTCAGAGATCTATGACGGGATGTCCTCCAACTAGGTGAGACTGAAACCAGATAAGACAGAGGTACTAGTGATTGAGCCAGGGCATGGGCATGCTGGGAGTGCCTTCAGAGTGGCCTCGGGAGTGGTCCTAGGGACCGCTTCAGTGATGGCTTCCCCTAGGGTGAGAAATCTTGGCATCATCCTGGATGACAGATTGACTCTTGATGCTCAGGTGTCATCTGTTGTCCAAAGTGGTTTCTACCACTTGAGGAATATCAGCAGGATTAAACCCCTAATTCCGCCCGAGGACCTGCCATCACTGGTTTACGCCTTTGTTATGTCTAGGCTTGATGACTGTAATGCTCTGTACTTCAGGGTCAGTGGTAAGGCAAGGCAATTTTTATTGATATGGCACCAATTCCGAAGGCTCTGGGCACCTAACAGACATACAAAAAGAACATACATTAAAATGCAATAGAACATTTCCAAAATAGCAAAATAGAAAAATACGATTTGCAGCTCAGCATTTTTTTTTGTGTGTGGTATTTATTCTCCAGCCCTGCAGCCCTCTCATTCTGTAGGGGAACCTCAGCCCTGTCACCCTGGTGTCTACCATCCAGCACAGCTCGTCCCCAGGGCTTGACCCCTGGTGGGTCAGAGAGGGTGCCTCCTAAGTAGGATCCAGTGGTGCCGCAGTGGGGCTAGCCAGGTTCAGGGCCTGCAAGTCCCCCACTGTCATCCTCTGCAGGCTTGTTTCTCATTTTCTCCCTGTTGTGGAGCACTGCATGCAATGCCGCCAGTGACTGGGTGCGTGCATGCTCCTGTTCATGCCCCTGTCAAGTGGATGCCATGTCCCCCCCCCCCACTGTGCATCTCTGTGCTGTCAAGCCCCAGCCTCCAATAGGGGTCAGAAGAGCACCGGTCACTGAGTCCCCCCCTTCCTGGAGCCAGTCCATCCGATGCTCGATCCATCTCCTCCCGGCGGCCCGTGCTTGTTCCCAAACATGAGTCGCTGGCGTGGTGCGAGGTGTGGCATCCAGTGCCTCAACCCTCAGCACCACCAGGCCAGTGCAGCTCAGTATCTTTAAAAGAAAAAGCTTCAGGTTTGCCAAAAGGATAGACTGGACATCAAAGATGGACTTAGCAATCTGTGAAGGCCAGGCTGAAAATGTGAGCCTTCAGTCTCAGCTTAAGCAACTTAATTGAGGGGGCTTCCTGGGCTGCAGAAGGAAGCAAGTTCCACAAGGTCGTCCCAGAGACACTAAAAGCATGGACTCCTGATGTCCTGAGCTGAACCCTGGGAATGACCAGGAAGCTACTCGAAGAGGAACAGAGGAAGCAAGCAGAGGTCGCCAGAGTAAGGAACAGGTAACCAGGACATAGTCTGTATAGGGCCTTATAGGTGAGTAAACCCACCTTGAAAAGGACCCTCCACCTGACAGGCAGCCAGTTGAAGGCATGCAGGACCGGGTTACATGACTGGACCTCGAAAGTCCGGCAGCAACTGGGCTGCTGTGCTCTGCACCAGCTGCAGTCCGTGAAGGGTCCCTCCGATGACACTGAAGTACAGAGAGTTGCAGTAGTCGAGCCTAGTGGTAACAAAGTCATGCACCAGCATCGGCAGATCCTTGGGCAGAACGAGGGGCTTAATCCTGGTGATGTTCTCACAATTGGTAAAAATACTTTGACTACAGATGACACCTGATCTTTAAAGGTCAATCTGCTGTCCAGGACCAAGCCCAGATTTTGCACTCTTTGGGAAAGCCACCAGTGGAGCAGAACCCAGGACAACACCTGTGGCAGCTCCCAGTGGCAACTCATCATGCCTGTGACCAGGCTCGATCACTATACCTCAGTCTTGGCCAGGTTAAGTCTCAGTCAGCTAGAAACCATCCAGTGGTTAATTTTAGCCAAACAGTTATTAAGCACATCGACAGCACCTGATGTTCCAGGGTAAAAGACAAATACAGCTGAATATCATCTGCATAGCCATGAAACTCCATGCTGTATTGTTGAATGAACTTGCTCAGGTACAGCATGTACCCTGTACAGCATCAGCGACAAGGAATTCTGCCCCTGCTACGGGAAAGCAGTAAATGAGGCGAATCCTGCAACCTGCACCCCCACGCACAGTAACACACTTAGAGGATCAGGTATTACCAACTGGGTTCACCTTGAAACCCAGGCTGGATCAAATACAATGGCCTCTCCCCACCTCTGCAATCCTTCCTCTGGCAGTGCTCTATGGAGTAACTGGTGGGGATGGCAACCTCTAGAACGAGGCCTGCATCATCACCCAGCCAAGTCTCCGTAATGCAAGCCAGGCTGACAGAGTAAATCAAGCCCTCAAAAATGGCGGTCTTGTTCCTTATCGATTTGGCCTTGCATAGCACTGTCTGCAGAGGATTTGAGGATGTGGCTGGCCCTCTAGCTACCTGCCCACTCAGCCCAGTGGGAACCCTGGATACAGAGACCAAACATGTCTGGCCTCTCCCTAGGGTTTGTTTAAACTCAGAGCGTCTCCTGTACTGGACAACCTCAATGCTGCCCACCACCCCCTCCTCAGCTGCCTTCGGCCATTGACAAATCACTCGCCTCTTTGTAATCCCAACCTCCCTGCAGTGCCTAGCTGCAGTGGTAGGAACCAGGAGGTCAGTGAAGGGGTGGAGGTCATGAAGTTGAGCAGCTGCATAGGTGATTCGAGCTGGGCTGCTGATTCAACACATCTCTGCCTGGCAAGCCCAGTCCAACAGGAGAACCCTGTTTTGCACTAGATTTCAATGAGTGCAGAGACAAGCCAGCCTAACACACACACCCCCACTCACACTAACCAACATACACCCCAATCACACATCCCCACAACCACACTAACTAATGGCTTTGACTACCCCACCCATAAAACAACAATCCTCACAACCCACAGACCCCCACCCTCTAATAAAACAAAATTCTTTACACAGGAGAAGGACAGGAGTGTTTTTTTTTCTATCCTCATTCCCTCCCGACACCACTAGCTGAGGCTTCTTCAATCAATCTACCTGTTAAACTCCTGCCTGAAATCCTCTCATCTGCACCTATGGTCTCCATATACCCATGACACACCTTAGGAGCCATCCCCTGGGAATCTACCCCCGGGTAGATTCTGCTCCTCAGTGCTTTCTTCCGGCACTCCATAGGTGGAGGTGACGTCGAAACGAGGTCCTAGTGGGAAGGATCCGGCGGTGGAGGTGGGGGCAGGCGATGTCTACCCCTCAGGCAACGGGTGTTTTCCCTGTTCTTGAGAGTCCCCCCACTTAGGAGCCCGGACGTACAATGACATCCAGTGTGACTGGGCGCACTCCTGCACCCTTTCTGTGGACATCCACCGAGGCTCCTCCCCATGCACTAGTGTGATCTCCAGGCTGTAGCACTCCTAGCCTCCACTAGGAGACAGTCATGCCAGGGAGTCATCCACCCACCCTCCTCAGGAGAGGAGAGCAGTCCTCCGGATGCTCAAACCTCTCCTCCCTGCTGACTTCCAATGACCAGAGCTTGTTCCTGAATCCAGGTCGCCAGAATGGCGCGAGGTGTGGTGTCCAGTGCCTCAACCCTCAACACCACTGGGACGGTAGGACAGGATTGCTTAAGATAACAGTGCTGCCACAGAGGCAGAAGTCCAGCATTCACAACAAGTAATGAAAATTTGAGTCAGTGGATTTCAGAATCCAGAGAAACCCAAAAATAATGGACTGTAGTGCCTCCTCTCACTAGGCACGGTATCCAGATATCACAGGAGACAGTTCTTTACACCCCTCTTGATTGACAAAAGATGACTATAAGTAAATTTTTTTGCTAGTAAATTAGGGAGAAATCCCTCAGCAGTATGTCTGGAAAGTCTCACACTCACTGAACCCAGTCACTGGCCAACAAAGCTGAAAATGAAATCCTCAGGGAGATAGAGACCAGCCTGCAGAATAACAGTCTCGATCACAGGTCTGAATGGCGTCACACGCCAAAGCCAAAATAGCTACTGAAAGTTAAATGATGGAAAAGCAGCTCACTGGGTCATAAAGGAGGAAGAAAGGTCACCCATCTTCCAAGCAGCCAAGACCTCCAACCCGGTAAAGGCACAGGAATTCAAAGTCCTCAAACCGCAAAGTTGGACCAGGTGCAGAAAGCCTCAAGTGGCCACATCCAGTCCCCCCAGTCAATCTGCGGAGCAGGGTCCTTTCAAAAGGTTTTTCAGCTCAAACACTCTGCCAACCAGAGGACACAGGTCAGAAAAGAAGGGCCCACTCTTTTCAGAGTGTTGTGATGGAATCGGGAAGGCTCCACAGTGGAGGGACCCTCTACTGGCTGCAGCTGGTGCAGAAAGCAGCAGCCAGGTTACTGAAAGGCCTGCCAAGGTCTAGTCATGTGACCCCGGTCCTGCAAGCTCTGCACTGGTTGCCTGTCAGGTGGAGGATCATCTTCAAAGTGGGCTTGCTATCTTATAAGGCCCTATATGGTCTGAGCCCTGGCTACCTGGTTGATCTCCTGACATCTGCCTGCTCAGTCTACTGTTCTACCAGGGGCCTCCAGTAGTTCCGAGACCCAGGTTAAAATGCCCTGCACCGAGCCTTCAAGTCGCTGGTCTGGTCCCTGAACATGTTTTCCATCACTGTCAGGGAGTCCCCAGTGGTGGAAGATTTTAAACGGTCTAAAGACTCACCTCTTTCGCTTAGCTTTCCTGGACTAATCAGAGCTATTATACTAAATCATATTTTAAGATTATGTTTATTGATTTTAATATGAGATTGCATACTAAATAATGTATTGCAGCCGACCCAGAGGTGCTGAGGGCTGAGGTGCTGATGCCACACTGCTCCACTCCGCAACCTGGGTTCAGGAACGAACTCAGGGAGCCAGGGGTCAGCAGGGAGGGAGAGGATTGAGCATCTGGAGGACTGCTCTCCTCTATCTGGGAGGGTTTCAGGGCCACTAGTGTCCTTGGCGACCCCTGATGGAGATCGAGGGCACTACAGGATCACAGCCAGAATCGTAAGGGGTGGGGAACGTGGCAGACAACAGCAGGGCAGCGCGAGATGTCATTGCATGTCACCTTCCCAGGGAAAATAAAGCAAAAATCCCCATCCACGGGATAGGTGATGGCACCACCGCCTGCCACCACTCCATCAGCCAGACTCCATCCAACCTGGGCCAAGCCCAGCCCTGCCTGCCAAAGTGTAGATAGACGCTCCTGGGAGGAAAGGGTGGCCCTACCTAGGGGGCTCAGAGCTGGGGGATTGCCGAGCTGGTGCCAGGGGTTGGAGAGTTTCAGGCTCAGAGGTAGAGAGGTGAGGTTAGAGAGATGCCTGAGAGATATCCCCATGAGTATGGTGCATAAAATAAATAAATGATGTATTGCATGCTTTCATCCTACTTGCAGTTCCTCTCTTGTTTTATGTAAGGCACCCAAAATCTTCAGGATTGGTGCCATAGAAATAAATGTGCCTTGCCTCCTCCTCCTCTGGGTTCCTATGCTACCCCTTGGGGTCGCCACCATGGAGGACCTCCACATCTGTCCCAGCCACTACTTTGGTTGCCTCTGGGACAGTCTCACCCTGTCTGTGTGCCATAGGATTTCTGTAGTGGTACAGGATTTGAGATGTGCTTATGCTCCACAACCCTAACCCTCCTCGAGACCACTGTTGTCCAGCTGCTCTTTCCTGTCACCCTTTAAGGTAGCAGAGGTGGACTTTGTGGTCTCTGAGTGGGTGAGTAGATCCTCCTGGTCCAAGCCATTTTGGCCTTGAGTCTGGAAACCTCTTCTCTCAGCTCAGAAAGATGCCCATAGATGGGACAGTACCAAAGTCTTCAGAGGGTCTTCCTGAAGTCTGCCGCCCCACAGACGCTGCATTGCACCACTCCCATCATAGCTGCTATTTCTTTTTTTTTTCAATTAAAACTTTATTGATATATTTCCCATTATAATGGGCAGTTACAGCAAAACAAGATGTGACATAACCACATATGAAGATAAAACTGCCCAGCCCACCCCACCCACCCATTCCCCTCACAGCAGCAACTGCTCCATATAACCCCTAAGAGGGCCTGTGAGAAGGTTTGAGACATGACATAATCACAAATGAGACAGCAAGAGTAAGGAGTGAAGAGGATCCCACATTTTGTTGTAAACTGCAAGTCTGTTATGAAGGCTTGCAATCCGCTTTTCTATTCGAAGATTAGTACATGGATTTCATGCAACCACTCTTGGAGAGATGGGGTAGATTTGTCTTTCCAATGATGTAAGATGAGTTTCTTAACAAATAGAGCAATCAGGGAAATATGAAATTTCCTAGTTTTGACCCTGACAGAGGACATATCCCCTAAAAGACATAGATCAGGAATGAAATATTCCTGAAGGCCCAGTAGGGGCATAGCTGCTATTTCTTGACCTTATCTGTTACCCCTTGAACGTTCCCCCAATACAATAACTAGCCCCCTCCTACAAGCTAACAACTCTCAGAAGCACAATTTTCTCACACTCCCCCTTTAGAGCTTTTTTCTCTCTCCCTTCTTTCCCTTTCCCTTTTTCTCTCACTACCTGTGGATACTTTCCATCTTCTCTTCACAAACTCAAATAATTTTCACACTCCTAATGTACTGCTTAAATCTCCTCCAACCCCAGTTACAACTCCCTGGTGTGAGGTTTACACCTCCCCCTTTGGCTACTTCCTGCCCATGCCCTGTGCAGTCAGGATTTGTAGTCTGTACAGTTATTGGAGGGTGGGGTTGGGATGCAGGCGAAAACCTACTGTGCATCTGCCCAAAGCTACCATAGTACCAGGTCAATACCAGCATGTAAAACAGAGTGGTATTAACCGTACTTATATACAGCGCTTAGATTTACATCAACAGGAGTAATATAGCAAAAGGAATATACCACTACCCCCGTCAGCGCACGCTTGATGTGGAGAGAAGAGAAATAGCCATGCTAGATGTTTGATTGAGCTGATCCCATGGTACAGTGGCTAGGCACCAGCACATGGTGTGGTCGGAGACCTGGGACTGTGGTTCAGTTCCCCCTCCCAGATCTCTCCTGCTGCAACTTTTGCAGGCATTTTTTTTTAAATCAAACTTCCCCACTCCCAAGTTTCTCCTCCATCCCCGAAGTCTGCCCCCCTGAGTTAGATATTTTGATGTACTGGTGGGTGTCGGGGGCAAAGCCCCCCGCAAAAAAATGTAAACACCCATTGTTTTCAATGGATGCTCTGTCACAAACAGGTCAGCATTTTGGCCAACTCTGTTTGTGTTCGTCGCTGTTTGGCTGTGGCATTTTTAGCTGTGCTGTTTTGTTATACAGTGGTATGACCCTGTGCCACCTACTGTACCTCTGCCATTAGTAGCAGTGCCATGTGTGTGGCTCCCTGTTCCCATGTCACTCCAGAAACCAGAACAAACAGCAAAAAATAAAAGTAAACTGTGTTAAAGTAAAAATTAAACTGTGTTAATGTAACTCTGCTCTGAAAGCGCCCCGTTCTCTTGTCACGCCAGACACTCCCAGAACCTAGAAACCAGAATGAACAAAACAAAACAAGCAAACTGTGTTAAAGCAGCTCTGCTCTTTAAAGCACCCCTCACTCCAGCTACCTTCAACACAAGAAGGAGAAAAGCAAAACAACTATCAGCTCTGCCCTCCAACACTGCGATCTGAGGGAGATCTCAATTGTCTCCCCACTGCACTACAACCAAAATTTGCCATACTCAACCCTACTTGCTTTTCTTATTCTTATCAAAATGTATTCGACCATGAAAACTGCATTGGTGAACATTTCCATTTTTCAGTGTCCCGGGGTGGAGCCGGCCCGCCAGTGCAGCAGCATGGTGTCCGTCCGCAACACCAATGTCTGGGTTTGGGAACAGACCCGGAAAGTCGGAGGGCTGGCTGGATGGAGAAGGACTGAGCATCCTAGGGATGGCTCTCCTTCTCCAGGGGGAGGGGGCTGAGTGTCCAGCGCAAGTCAGACCCCTAGCGGATGGCTGGGTGTCTCATAGTGACCAATGCCTGGAATGCTTAGGAGACATGTGGACACTGGCCTCATTGCATGTCATGCCTCCTCCTTCACAGGCCAAAGATATGCAGCTGCCTTCCATGATGCCCCGCCCACTTCCCTGGCCTTGATCGACTGCTCAGGCTCTCCCTTTTAGATGACCAATCCCGTTGTCTGCTTATCCAGTCAATTCTACACCCCACTGCGAGGGGGTGGGAAAGCCAGGTAGGCAATGCTAGTTGGTACCCCTGCTGGCACCCTTCTCCTATCATCATAGGGTCATGCTGGTGAGGTGGCCCCACCCTGGGGTGTAATCCAGGGGGTACCCGCCCGGTAAGTCCAGGGGGTGAGGACAGGGCTGGGGGTCAATGCAGGGGCTGAGGTGGTTCAGACGGCCCTGCAACAACAACAACAAAAGGTAAATGTTCCAGGGTGGAGTCATCATGAGGACTAAGAAGTAATGCAGATGTTTGGTGATGCAAACATGGCGGCAGAAGTGAACACAGTGTAATTGACTGTGATCCCAAGCTGGTCTAGGCATAGCATAACACAACTTACATGGCACTGTACAAAGCCATAACCATATCCCCAGTTAACTGCTGTAGTCTTTCCCATGGACACCCAATCAGGTTATTCAATAGCCCCCCACCCACTCTCTCTCTCTCCCTTTCTGTGCATGCACTCAGTCCCCGGTATCCAGTGGAGCACCCAACCCTTTTCTTCAGCACTTTTTGTTTCTGCATCAGTTACTTACTAACGCACATCCTCCACTGGCTCCACAGATGCTGCCTTAGCATTCCTTGAGGTGTGTTGGAAACGTCTGCACCTACCTGAACGAGGCTCACCATGCTTTGCTCATTGCCCTGAGAGCCATTTTCATGGCAAACTCCACCCTTGTCATCACATGTTCACCAAGTCTTGTGCAACCATACAGGGAATGCAACTGCATCTGTGCATGCAAAGGGATGCATGATTAGGGACTAGCACAGCTGAGTCAGTCCAACAAATGGTAACAGTCCCTACTGACTGTATAGTACCCTGGGTATTCCAAAACAGTTAGGACTACTGAAAAAAAACTCAGAATAACCATATATAAAGAAGCTTTCCTTTAATCTTTTCAAATCTTAAAAAAATTCTAAGGCAGGCAAATCATGGAGAAAGAGGCATCTTACAAACAGGTTTGGTGCGAATTTAAAATTTGCATGCAAAATGTGGTGAATTTGCTCTCTATTACATGGAGCATTTGCATACAGCACACTATGCAAATTCAGCACAACTGCATGAGGTGCACTATGCGAACTGACACAATCCAAACTTTGGGGTGAATTTTAGATGCCAACTGCACCAAAAGTTCACCGCAAAGTGACAAATTGTGTCAATTTGTGTAGTAAACATTTGTACTGTTGAGGCGAATTGTGCAGGGCAAATTGACTAAATTCACACTATGCTCCATGAATTGCAGAATTTTTTGATTCACACAGAGCCACTTACAAGGTAGAAGAGAAAGGGCAATAAGAAATAGAATGAAAAGATATGGCCCAAAAATGTCACTTGTAACATTCCCTGCTGCTTTAAATCTGTTAGGATTGTGGCATCTTACTTGTTTCACTCCTGCCCCTTTCCTAATCTTTCAAGCCCAAACCATTCAGATATTATTACTTTTGCACTTAGGGCCCAGTTGACTTCAGTTCCAGGCCGCTTATGTTGCTGCATAGCAAAAGTGCATAGGTACTTATGCACCAAAGTCATTTAAGTCACTACACAGACTGCACACACACACACATCTGACCACACAAAATGCATGTCATGACAACAACATGTACTCATATATGGTGGCTCCATAACCCTCCAGTAGAACCCCACTCTGCTTACAGTATCCATGCCCCTAGTGGCTGAGGGCGGCTATACATATAGGTTATATGGCACCACATTTGGCTTTGTTTCTTTCAGTATTCCCCATCCTACAGATAAACTAATGGACCAGATAGCATATACTAAAACCCCGACTGGACACATCCATAAAGCACACACCCACATTGGACAGGGACATAACCAGTGTATTCTGCACTTAATGTTTAAAGGGTATCATGGCCTTGCAGGATGGCCTACTGGGTACTTTTGTCATATGCTATGCAGCATACGACAAAACCAAGCAACAGGAACAGCGTGGTACAGAAGAGCGAGAGGGTACAATACCGTGAAAGGGTGTATGCATGGTACTGCACCCTCTCACTCTCCCAGACAGAGGATAAGACCTCTGCTGGTACAGGGGACTAGTGGCAGCTGCCGTGGCTCAACAGGATGAGCCACTGGCAGCACGGGAGTCAGGCAGTGCATTTGGGACTGGGTTTCGATTCCCCAGATCCATGGATTTTTACTTTTTTCGCACTTTGGGTGATTTCTACTGTTAACCCCCCCCCCAGGAGTTAGATATTTTAGTTGGTGTGGATTTGGTGGGGCACTGCCCCCATAATGGTGGGTGCAGGGGTCAGAGCCCCCTGCAAAAACGAGACATGCTGCTAGCAATATAACATGCTGTATTGGCAGCGCAGTATATTGCCGTGGCATAATCTCTATTATGACCCCATGCCGTAGGCTGGATCACGTGCTGCAGAATGCCATGACCTCTGTCAATGTGTCCATACAGAAGTACTTTCCCCAAGTACCTTGCCACATGGATGCCTGCCTGTGATATTTCACATAATTTAACAGGATACAGCATATGTAGAATGACCCCCTGTGCTCTGGCTTGTGGTCAGCACTGGACCATCATCCCTAAAGATGGCAGAAGCTGACCCAGTGGTGCTCAGGTAGTTTGACCTGCTGTACTGCAGCACATGTGGCTTCTGGGTGTATGCTCATGTACTACTACTGTTTGAGGACACTGTTCACCCTCATGAGTAACATGACATCCCTCATACTTCATTGGACAAGAAACAGCTAGGCAAGTTTATTTACAGAATGTCGATCCCATGGCTATTAAGACACACCTTGATCATTTACTATTTATTGGACAGGCCTCATGCATGTTTATCCTGTTCAAACCAGTACAAGATAACTGTCCAATTGACAAAGGTACCTAGAGATGGGCATTGGGCACTGGGGTGAGATGCCCCAGTGTGCCCAAATGGGACACGGCTAGCTCTGACTGTTATATCCCTGTCTGATGATGCTGTCTACACGGACCTTCTTGGGATGATGTGGTAGCCATCGTATTCTGAGACAGGTATACTCTGTGACAACACTGCAGTACTACAAGGTTTACACCTCCAAGAACAGTATGCACATCCATGTAGAGTTGTTATGGAAGCAGATTAGTCAGGAAACATCAGGGTAGACTGGGTTGGCCAAGCAACAAATTCTTTGTTTCTGTGTTACATATCCCCATGCCATTTATGTTTTCCATATTGACAACAGACATTCTTGGTTGAATCCTGACCAGATGCATGCATCCCCTGTGACCCTGCCACTATTCCTCAGATTCTTCCCCAGTGCTATACCTTGAGCCCTTCACACCCTCCCTCACTATTCCATCCAGTCCCTACAAATTAAATATATTTTAGTTACATAGCTGTGCAGTCTCGTGGTGTGTCATGTGTTCTTATACGATTGTGTGTTCAGTTGCATCCTGACACTTTCATTGCACTGTCACACTACCATTCCTGGTTGAGAGGAGTGCAGGGACCTGCACAACTGAGGCCCTGTAATCTGTTCATGTATTGCTAGTGCAGGTGTTGGATATGTGTGGACAATGTTAGTGCATGTCTGCATTGTGTGCAGTCAATCAATCAATCAATCAATCAAGTCTTTATATTTTTTGAAATTCAACATCTTTATTGAATTATATAGTAACAGAGGGAATATGGTGTACAGACAATATAACATGCTGTAGTGAGACAAAATAGTGTACAACTAGCGAAACATCAGAACAGTAAAAGATGAAATGTGTCTGTATGTTCGCAAAAAAAAACAGCATACCAAACCATCCCTTAACCCCCTCCCACCCCTGGAGAGTGCCACATCGAGAAGCCAGAGATTGGAGAAATGAGATGGCAAGAAGTACTCTGATAATGAAAATGTTTCAAGGAGACAGAGTAGGCTAGGGTTGCCAGAGATCGTCATTGTGTGAGCTTTAATTCAGATATAAAGCATATAATTTACCCCATTTCTGGTTGAAGGAGGCCAAGCGATTCCGGGAGCTAGCTATTAACCTTTCAGTTTTGAAACAAAGGGAGGTTTCTTTTAGCCATTCAGGGTATGAAATGGCAATCTGGTCCATCCAATGTTTGAGAACCAGCCTTTTAACTGCTATGGAAATTAAAGCCATATGGAACCTACATTCCCTAACTCCAATATTAGAATACATCCCTAATATACATATTTCTACTGTAAATAGCTCCAGCAGTCCTAGGAGGGGGGTCTAAATTAGTTTGGATTGTATTCCATAGAGATGCCACCTTATCACAGTACCAGAATATGTGCAGCAGGTTCCCTTCAGCTGCTCCACACCATGTACAATTAGTTGATGCTAGCCTGCCAAATTTGGCCAACTTGATCGGTGTATAGTACAAATTGTTTAAGATATGAAACTGGATTAACCTGTGTCTATCTTGGGTAAGATATCTGTGTGTGTCACTCCAAATCTGGCTCCAAGGTAGAGGGGAGTCAGGTAGGAGGGAGGCCCAGATTTTAGAGCCAGCAAGGGCATTGGGATATTTGGTGTCTAATAGGTAAGAATATATTCTGGTGATTCCATGGGGCTTGGTTACACACTCTTGAATCCGTTCCAAAAAGGGCCTCATTTGGGACGGCGTAAATACAGTCCCGCGAATGAGTTGACTAGAATGTGTCTCAACTGAAAGACCTTGAATATGTGTTTCTGGGAGATGTTCAGATTGGTTAACATGTCAGTGGAAGAGAAGAGAGAGCCTTGAGATTACAGGTTTTCCCACTAGCAAGCCATGTATTTGTGGAAGCCAGTCGGAGGTCAGCGGGGAGCCACCTATCTTGATGTTGGGGTTTAAAGTGAGGGGTTGCGCCAAATCTTTGTGTGTGGTATATTAAAGAAACTCCAGCATTGGGATAAGATTTTAATGGAAAGGCCTATAACCGAACTTTGTATGGCCTCTGGCAATGTAGAGAAGGTATAGTAGAAAATTCGGGGAGGTCGGAGATTATATTTGTCCAAGAGATTAAGTTCTAGCTGCAACCAAGTAGGGTGGGATAGATTGGGTTGGACGTCTAGCCAACATCCTAATTTGGATAGATGACTAGCCCAGTAATATAACAAAAAATTAGGGAGGCGAAGACCCCCTCTGTCCTTAGGTAAATTAAGCTTTAAAAAGGCTCATCTAGGATGTTTACCCCTCCAAATGAAGTTGGAGAGGGCAGAGTGGATCTGCCGAAAACAGGATCTTGGAAGCCATATGTTTAATAAATTTAAGGGGTAAAAGATACGGTGCAGGACATTCATTTTGATGATGCTAATACGGCCCCATAGAGATATCGGCAAGCTGTCCCACCTGCAAAGATCTTTCTGAACTCTGATCAGCAGGTCATCCAGGTTGAGCTTCTTGATAACCTCTGGATCTCGGCAGATGTATGCCTAGGTACTTAGCGAAACTGGGGACCATCTCATGCCAAACTGAGCAAAGTTAGCTTGGGGTGTGGAGGAGTTTAGCGGGAAGATAACTGATTTAGAAAAGTTTAATCTATAGTTGGATACTTGTCCGAACTAGTCAATGATTTGTACTGCCTGTGCTAAAGAGGATTCTGGGTTAGTGGAGATGCAAGAGGATGTCATCTGCAAAACTGAAAGAGTCAAGGGTTTCTGGGAGATAACACAGCCTGTGACCTGTGATGAGGCCTTGATACTAAGTATCAAGGGTTCTAAGTACAGATTAAATAAGTAGGGGGACAGAGGGCAGCCCTGCCATGTGCCAGAATACAGGGGGAATCCAGATGAAAAAACACTACTGCAGTAGATTTTAGCGGAGGGTGATTTGTAAACCATTTTAATCCACTGGATAAAAATTTCAGGAAAGCCCATTCTCTTAAGAGTGGACCACAAAAAGTCCCAGTTAACCCTGTCGAAAGCTTTTTCTGCATCTAGTGCAATTAGTGCCATGGGGACCTGGGAATCTTGGGCGGCTTGAAAAATATGGGAAAGGGTTCTCAGATGGTCTGCTGCAGATCTGCCCTGGACGAACCCCACCTGTTCGGGACTCAGCAATTGCTGCCAAATCTGCCTGATTCTGAGAGAGAGGATCTTGGTTAGGATTTTGATGTCATAATTTAATAATGAGATTGGGTGGTAGCTAGCCGGATCTGACAGAGGTTTGTCTGGTTTTGGGATTAGGATTATTGTGGCCTCTAACAGAGAAGGATCAAGGGAGTCTGAGGTGAACATGTATTCATATAATTTCAGGCAGAGAGGAGAGATCTCCTTGCAGAAGACTTTATAGAAGTTGGGGGGGAAGCCATCGGGACCTGGAGATTTGTCCAGAGTTAGCCCATTTATTGCTTCCTCTATCTCAGCTAGAGTAATGGGAGAAGACAGCCTTTCACCTTGGTGCTCCTGTAGGGAAGGGAGCCTAACACCATCTAGGAAATGTTCTACATTGGGATGAGACGATTGGGAGGTACCTCTACCATATATTTCCCTATAAAAAGATTCAAAAATGTGTGCAATATCTCTTGGTGAGGTTTTAATAGAACCATCAGGAGAATTCAGTGCAGGGATTAACCTTGAGCTTTCTGACTCCCTCAATCTAAGGGCTAGCAGTCTGCAGTTTTCTCACCTTGGTCCAGGTAACTAGATTTAGTTTTAAGGATGGCATATTCCGTTTTTCCTTAGTAAGTCTTCGTACTCATTCCTGAGCT
This sequence comes from Neoceratodus forsteri, assembly GCA_016271365.2. Lineage (NCBI taxonomy): Eukaryota > Metazoa > Chordata > Ceratodontiformes > Ceratodontidae > Neoceratodus > Neoceratodus forsteri. The sequence continues at coordinate 19,599,430 of CM057458.1, read as the reverse complement.
TTATAAGGTTTCCAGATCGGTTTGAGAGCTGAGAGAAGAAAATAATTTTTGGCTATCCTAATTTGATTGGACAGTGAAATGATTTTAGCTTCTCTTAGTTTTTTCCTTCTGGAAGCTAACTTTATGAACTCACCCCTGATGAAACATTTGAGGGAGCACCAGATTAAGTCCTCTCTGGTAACAGAGCCCTGATTGAGTTCTAGAAAGAACGAGATCAGAGATTTAATATGGGAAATTGTTCGGTCTTCTTTTAGGAGTTGTGTGTTTAACTTCCATGAGGTATCCCTTTGGCCATGTGGTCCGGGGGAAACCGTGACCCATGCCAGAGAGTGATCGGATATGACTATTGGCTCTATACCTGCTTGGAGAATGGCCTCTAGGAGGGTGGTGCTGATTAGAATATAGTCAACTCTTGACCATGTTTGGTGTACTTGAGAGTAAAAAGAGAAAAGTCGGCCAGAAGGGTTCAGCAGGCGCCATGGGTCACATAAGCCTAGTAGGTTCATAAAATCATTGAGGGGATTTTGGAAGGGAAGGAGGTTTTAAGGGTCTGTAGGTTTTGTCATGCTCTTGAGTTGGGGCAATATTCCAATCCCCTCCAGTATAAATAGGGAGGAAGAACTCACTCAGTCTATCAGCTAAGTGCATGAAATTTGGGGTCTCCTTCCACCAGGCCATAGGTTGCACCTAATACCACATTAATATTGTTAAGCAGGCCTTTTACCAAAACAAATCTACCCTCTTGATCTATAGAGCAATCTTCAACCACAAATGTAATATATCGCTTTATTAGTATAGCAACCCCTCTGCTAGCCGATAGTCCACTGGATACAAAAACCTGAGAAAAACCCAAACGCGTAACCCACTGGATTCCGAAGCCAATAAATGAGTTTCCTGCATGAGAAGGATGTCAATATTTAGCAAGGAGCAGTTCTGGAGAACCTGATGCCTTTTGGTAGCATCTCTGATGCCTCTGACATTCCAGGTAGCGATTTTAATAGGCCCCATAGCCATGGCTTGATATCGTAAGTGAGAGAAACAAAATTCAGTAGTGCTTCCACCAGATTCAAATACAAGTGGCACCCTCCAGGTTCCCCCTCCCCATCCCTGCCTCCCCAATGAACATAGATAAAAGTACAGAAATTCCTCGTCCCCTAGAAGGTCTAATTGTGGGCAGAAAATGGAAGTAATGGGTAGAAATAGCTTGTGGATACTAAGCCCAGATGAGGAGATAACCCGTGGTCCCCCCCTCCCATCCCTTTCAATAACATCCCAAACTCTCCCCACCCCCCTTGTACTATATACAAATGGTCCTCGTAGAAATGAGAAGCCAAATTCAAGCTGATTGAATAGACCTGGCAAGGACCAACCCCAAAGGGTTGCAGACCCAAGGATAGTCAGTATTAAGCCGAGCTGATATGGAGAAAACTGGTCCAGTTTGGGGAAACTTGTTGTCATACCTCGGAACAAGCAATGGAATCCTGGTCTCCTGGGTACTGCCACCCTCCCACCCCTTACTAGACTGCAAGGCAGGTCTCCCAGAGCTTGCTCTACTTCTGAGCCCTCCACCCACCAGACCTGGGTAAAAACATAGGGAAAGCTATACATCATGCCCCAGTAAACAACGTCTTGACCGCTAAGCCTATAAGAAGACATGTAAAATATAAGGACCATACCAGGAACTGTTGATCGTGGAATTAACAGGTGCCCCATCGGCCCGTTTCACGCCAGGAATAAGCTTTGGGACAGGGCTCACGGGGAATCGACTATTTGCCAGCTGTTTCAGCATACTACAAGCCCAATTAAAAAACTATTACAGCCCCTTTCCTGGGTTTGAACTAGCCCCGAGGTGTGGGAAGTATCTGGGTGAACCAAAACAGAAGGGACCATATGGTCCGTCTCTATCAAGGGCCAGAAGAAACAGCATATGGAACTGGTTCCACCACCTCCCCCCTCCTTCCCGCGGGAGTGTCTAGTCAGCCATTAACACCTGCTTGGGCCTGTTAGGCCGCAGCCTGACTACAGCCACGGCCCCAAAGAACCGAAAAGAAGAGGGAGGAATGGCCCAACCCAACAGGTAATAACCTTAACACCAACACATAACAAGAAGAACTGATGGACAAAACTAGCGATTAGGTTCAGCCAGACTTAAAGAGATTTGGTAGCTTCAGGGTGAGATCAGTCATGGCCTGTTCCGGTTTTCAGAAGGAGTGCCAGACACCTTCTAATGCCACCTGTAGTTTAGCCGGATAGCTCATATGAAAACAAATGCCAGCAACAATGAGCTTGTTTACAATCGGGTGGAAGGCAGCTCTTTTCTGGCTAGTTTCGAAGGGTAAGTCCTGCGCTAGCCTCAGCTTAGAGTTGCCCCAAAGAATTGCTTGCAGCTCTTTAGATTTGGAAAGGACATGTTGTTTCTCAAGAAAACTGAGGAATTTTACTATTATGGGCCACGGAGGAGCTCCAGGTGGAGGCCTTGGCTTTAAAGAATGATGAGCTCGCTCGATATGGTACTGCAGGTTAAGAGGGGAAGGACCCACGATCTTATTGAGAAATTTTTGAGTAAATGCAATGGTGTCCGTTCCCTCTTCGGCTTCAGGCAGGCCCAAGATCAGTATGTTATTTCTCCTGCTTCGTCCTTCTAAGTCCTCCGTTTTAAGTTGAAGCTTATTAATCTGTTGTCTAAGTCGGGTAATCTCTGGGTCAATTTTCCCTTTCCAATTTTCCAGTGAGGATGTTCTTGCCTCTGAATCCCCTACTCTTAGGGTTAGTGAGCTGAGGTCGCTTCAGATAGTTTTCAGCTCTGTGGAGATATCCTGTAGGGTTTCACGAAATGGTATCAGCTCTTGAAGAAAATGATCCTCGTTAGAGGATTTGCAGAGGAACCAGGAGGAATCTGTTTAGCAGTATACCCGAACTTTGAGTTCTGGATTTTTAGCTGATTTTCGGGTAGCCGGGCAGGGTATGCTTAGCGCTGACCTGCTTCATCTCTGCCTCCATGCTTCTTACAAGCTCCAAATTAAACAGTTAAGAATCCAAGGTAGGTCGCTACCACGATCCAGGCAGATGGAATAAGACAGTGAGATGTTCAAATCTCTTCTTTAGATATTAGAGGGGCAGAAAAATAAGGTTTTATTGGTCGGTGGGCAGGAGCTCTAGATTAGGCTGCTACTAGGTGCTCTGCATCACGTGACTCCAATCATGTCTTTATTTAACCAGGCGTTCATCATTGAGCAGAAGCTCATTTGCAAGATGGACCTGGGTGGAGCATGAACAATTGTATATACAGGTCAGCACAGGAATTTACAAGGCAATACAGATAATACTCTTTACAGAGAGGAAGAAAAAGAAGTTCATATGTACATAGAATTATACAGATATTGTACAGATTACACAGTATTTACATACATAGAAGAGTCTATAGGAAGATAAAGCAGGTTATCTAAGGTTGCAGGAGGAAGTAACAGAAGAAAATAATAAAAATAAAAATATACACCAGGTAGAGGTGAAGGTAGGTGGGAAGGGAGGAGGTAGGGAAGAAAGGCTAGGAGGGCACGGTGCACAGAGGAGTTGGTAAAGGGGATGTAGAGAAGGTGGATGGAGAAAAGGAGTATGTGTGAGCCCCAGGATTGAATGCTCTAAAGTACGGGGCATGGTAGGATGTCACATGTATAGTTTGCTGCTATGCGCAATATGATTGGAAATTTTGGGAAATCAACTGAGTGCATGTTGTATCCATAGTTTGCTACAATATCAGCCACCTGTACTTCTGTTTTGCAGTGTTCGTGCAGGGTGTGTACACATTCGCAGTGTTATCTTTGCGTCTTGGCACATGACAGCTGTATATGTGCTTAGGACACCCATCATTGTGCATTGGCCGTATGGGGCAGGTTTGAGATACACACATTCATCTACCATTCCTACATCTGCATCCTTTTGTTGGTGGTTTGCGACCATGTGTGTCCGACATTGAGCCACCTCATGCACCCACCTCTGACACTGCTGTAAACACAGACACAGTGAAAGCCATGACTGCTGCCCAAGCACGTAGGTACCCATATTCTAATGGATGCCAGTGCATCACTAAGAACATCCAAAGTTTGCCTTTATTTTTTTTAATTTTAATTTTAGTCTTTGTAACTGGGTAGGCCCACTAGGCACAAGTGCCTGTTTTCAGGGGCGACCTGGGAGCACTGGGCGGTTAAGTGACTTGCTCAGAGTCACACAGTATGCAAGTGAAGGTTGTGAGAATCAAACTCAGGTCTGGTCTGCTGGATGTACTAAGCTTGTTCACACCTCATTCCTCTAACCTCTAGGCGATACTGCCAGCTTTCAGAATACATGCACACGTTCATGAGCACTTCCTTATATGGTGTGGCCGAAGGCTGTTCCATAATATTTTCATGGATCAAGACACTGCTCACTATATGCGTGTCCTCATGCCCTTGCACACATATCATTCACACTCATTTTTTTTTGTGGATTTCAAGTTGTATATATGATGTACACAGCATAGATGTCCGCATCAGATTTACACATCATTTTTGTGAATCTCTGGCCCTTTGTAGATGGAACCCTACATTTCTAATTATGCCAAACACAACACTTTTTTAGAGTTCAAAATAAGCAACAAGATATATGGTACAGTTACAGTTACAGAAATAATTGTTTAATACCAAGGGATTCTCTGTGTCAATTTATAGTAGGAGAAAAAACTAAACTCTGACTACAGTGCCATTATGGTGTTTCTCTCTGAATGTTGTGGTTCTGAAAAGTCTGTGCAGAGGCATCGCAGCAGTAATAAAACCACAATATAAAAATGTATTCATAAAATTATTTGCTAAATAAAAAGTGTTATATTACAAATGAACCTCAGCGCTGAAAATAACAGCAATCTACTTTATAGAATGCCTCTCCCTGGGCAGAGTCCCCGTGTCAGACCACAATGAAATGATTGTATTCATTGTGACAAAATTGGATTATTATTAAACCCTGCAGTTCTGTTTAGTCATTTGTCATCATTGTTCAGACTCTCAAATTATTTCATTTATTTATTTGAAATGTTGTTTTCCAGAAAAAACACATTTAGGCAATTTGCCAGATTTTTAAAGAGGGTCTGGGGGGAACAGTTACAGCAAGACAGCAGACTAGCAATTTGATTGTAAGTGATGATAGACTATATACATGCAAAATACAAATTAACATCTGCAAAAAAAAAAAAAAAAAACAATTTCAAGTGTCAAAAATTTAAAGGCATTTGCACAAGGTCCAATCAAGCTAATGGCCATCAGAACTTGAGAGGTAAGAGTAGTAGGGATCTGAGCAACAGGGCCATGTGTGGGCAGAGACAGAAGGATGTATGAAGGTACTCTACCCTAGTGAATGACGTGCCCATCGAGTAGCAAGACAACGTATGCAGCTAATTAGTATTGGTTTAGTTATACGCAACAGCAATCAGCGTGCCAAGCATGTACAGAGTATGATGTAACTTACTGCATCCCTCCTCTATGGGGTGTAGTGTTTTTTGTATTTTGCAACAAATCAGGAGGTTGTTTTATTTGATCTGCATTACAGCTGTTTGGTTACCTCTATGTTTAAAACGAGTTGACCTTTCAGTATGAACTGAAATGTATTATATGTGGTGTTTTTAGGTTTTAATGTAGTTCTTCTTGTAACTTACTGCTAAGCACAATTTTTTTTTATTAAACATTTTTTTCATTGAGCTTTTTCTTGACCCCCCCCTTTCCAGATGGCACCCCCCAAGTCCTGTCACAGACCTTCTCTTGGACTTACTGGTTATCCATCACTTACCCAGGACCATGATAATGGTGGGTGGCCTCCCTTTATTTATGTGTGGGCCTGTGAGGGAGGAGGGGGACCAGAGCAATGGTGAACTAGGGTTTTTCCATCCAGCTCCTGATCTTCCCTCTAAGGGTACCAATGTGCAATGACATGCACCCAAGCATGCAGTAGCATGCATGCATGCACGCAGCAACACTCAGGCATGCATCATCACTCATTTATGCAATGACACCCATGCATGCAGCATCACCCATGCACGCAACAGCACCCATTCATGCATTGGCACCCATGCATGCAGCAGCACCCATTCATGTGATGGCACCCTTGCATGCAGTATCACACATGCATACAGTAACACCCATGAATACAGTATCACACATCTGTCTAGTAGCACTCATGCAATAATACACATTCACAATAGCACACTTACATGCAATAGCACACATTCATGCAGTAGCACCCATGCAGTAGCACCCACACATGCAGTAACACACATGCATGAAGTAGCACATGTGCATTCCTGGCATCTGGTGGTTGCCCCTTTCCTACTCTTTGTGCTCTGCTGCAACCTGGCCTTCATGTGCATGGTTGCTATAGAGCAATGCCCTCCTTCTGTGAGGATACCTGATCCTTTCTCCCGTGGATGACCTCTGAGTGACCTGAGTCATTGCTGAACTCAGGTTGTGGGTAGGGTGAGTGATAGTACTAGAGCCACATCATTGTGCCATTGAAAAAAATAATTTTAAAGCTTCTGTTTGTTCAGTTTATAAATGTGTCAGGGTACAATTGCATTTTAAATTTTCTGGATGATGTTTTATTTTGAATATACATGTATCTACTGTTGCTTACCCTTTTCCATTTCGCCAGGACACATCCAGAAACGCTAATGTTTAGGTCAGTATGCCCTTCCTGGTAAAAACTTTTTAATAAATAAATAAAACGTTAACCTCAATTTTAAATTTTAGGTGATTGCTCGATTGAAGAAACCTTATCTTGTACAATGTTTTGTATAAATCAATGAATTATCTGGTGAGTTATAAAGCTAAATGCTTGTGATTACTTAGAACAAGTAAGAGAAATAATTAATCACTGTGAAATAATATCTCCTCTCTGCCAGTAATTAGTAGCAATGTTTAATAATTCATGGGCATGTGATTTAAATAATTCAGGCGCCAAGCAAATTAATTCTTTGGCTTTATATAGAATGAATTTGTTGCCATTTGATTTTCATGACTTTGCGTCTGTAGATAAATGCTTTCTAATTGTTCGTCGGAGACTGTATTACCCAGTTCAAGAGCACAGGCTTGGGAACTGGGAGACCCAGGTTCAACTCCCACCAGAAACACTTACTTACCGTGTAGCTGTGAGCAAGTCACATAACTTCCCAATGCTTAACACTAGGGCTTGGTGAAATTTTAAAAATTCCACTTTCTGCAGAATTCCTCAGCATTTGGTGATCTTTGTGCAGTTCTGTGGATTTACACCAGTGCTGAACAATTGGGTTTGTACCCCATTTTTTCATGAAATAGCAAAATTATACAGTTGAAATTGGTGTCCAATCTCTATGCAAAAATTACTGTGTGGAAAATCTATGTTTAGATTAAGTTTAGTAAACATTCTGTATGTCTCTTCTATCTGTGAAAAAAATCAGCAGAAACAAAAGCTGCAGTTTACAAAGAAAATTGTACAGCGTAAATAGACATCCCTCACTCTACTTACTGGCAGAGCTTTCAAGAAGTTTTCAGAACTGTTATAATGAGGAGTAAAATCCAGCAATATGATTACTCAGTCAGTAGGACCTCATCACATCATGCAAAGCCCATGAATACACATAGTCTGGACACCTGAACTTGTTACAGACTACAAGTGGACTTGACAGACTTACAATGCATCTCATGCAGTGAAACTGACATGTACTGTAGTGTGATCACTGCATGAATCCAGCCCCTCTCATTCACTTTCTGCAGGTTCTAAACAGGAAAGGTTACCCCCCTCCCAAACACAAGGCAGCATCTGTCCACCAAAATGTTGTGGTCCCTGCAATCTCATTTTCCCCTACTGAATTGCAACAGTTGTAACACTGATGAGTCTACTTTGCTCTTTTCTAGTTTTATGTTTGCTTATGCACACAGCACACAAGAAATATATTGCGATAGTACAGCATTGCAGAGATGTGGCGGTGTTGTGGCCAATGCAGCAGACCCTTTAATGGACATGTCCCTCAGCCACCAATTAATGTTGAAGCTGCCGATGACGGCAGTTTCAGAGCAAGCACTGCACTTGAAAGAAATCTGCCGCAGCAATCAGGTGCAGTTTTGTCATTGCAGCATCAGCTTCCCCCTCCCTCCCAACCAGGCACACAGCAGGACAACAAATTTAAATGTTAGCTCCTTCCACTGCTGCTGCCCACCCCCACCCTCTATTGCCCATCATCCGGCATATAATGAAACCTCCCACTCCCTCCCACTCCTGCTGCCCATCCCACAGCCTCCGTTCTCCACACTGGCATAAACCCTCCCACTCCTCCCACTGCTGCTTCCCGCCCCGCAGCCTCCGCTCCCACACCGGCATAAACCCTTCCACTCCCTTCCACTGCTGCTGCCCACCCTGCAACCTCCATTCTCCATTGAACCAGCATAACCCTTCCACTGCTGCTGCCCGCCTCACACTCCTCTGTTCTCCGCCACACCGCGAAACCCTCCCAATCCTCTCCCACTGCTGCTGCCCACCTGCACCCTCCGCTCATCACACCAGCATATAATGAAATCCTCCCACTGCTGCTGCCCACCCCACCCTCCATCACACCAGCATAAAACCCTCCCACTCCCTCCCACTGCTGCTGCCTGCCCGCACCCTCTGTTCTTCATCCCCCTCCATTCTCTGTCCCCTGACATTGGGGTGCTCAATCCTCATGTCAGCATTTATCCCCTCCTCCTCCTCCTCCCATTAATGTGTCACACTGAGGGCCCATCCCAGTGTGCCAAAAAATACTTATTTAATGTTTCTGACACCAGGATGCCCACTCCTGGTGTCAGAGGCACCAACCCCCCCCCCGCCCCATGTTCTCAGCTGACCTCGGGGTGCCGAATCCTTGGGTGATACCCTCCCTCCAGTAGTCTGGTACACTGGAAGCCCACCCCAGTGTGCCAAAATCCATTTGTTAATATTTCACCTGTAAAAAGAAAACAGTCCTCGATTAATTTTTTAAACCTGAAAAAAGAAAGCAGTCCCTTGTCGTTCCCGCTGGCCCCTCCCCCAACCCTCCCCTCCCTCTGCGCATGCCACCTCCCTGCACCCCCTCACCCATACTTACCTCTGGAGGTTGGGAACAGAGATCTTCTGATGACTGGGAATATGTCTTCACTCTTCAAACACCAACCTGGAACTGAAGAGATTACGGTAAGCCCTATAATGGCAGTCAATGGGGGTTCAACTTAGGTAGATATCTCAACCAATTTTTAGAGTTTATTCCCAAAATTTCAGCATGGGGTTCTTGGGACCCCCCCTCATGAACACTCACACTGTCATTTTGTTTGTCTGTCCTAAAAGGTGATGTTGCGGTCACTGCACAGAATCCCATTCTGGGACTAATTAACCAAATGACAGTGCCACTGTTCATGAGGTAGGATCCCAAAAAGCCCTTCTTGCAAATTTTGTGAAAAAACTCTAAAAAATGACTGCATCACAAATGTCCATTGCACAGTTTCTATGCACACTCATAACTTCATAACTTTTTAATATTTTCTCTCCAAATTTCCAACATTGCCATTTTTTCACACCTCCTTATGAAAAGTACAGCTGTCATTTTTTGCATCCTTCTTGAAATGTGTTTTTGTACCTGTGGCACAGAATGGCATGGACACTATGTGAAATCAACTTTTGGGACAGATTAACAAAATCACAGTTCATGAGCCCAAAAAGGCCAGGTTGAAAATTTGGTGAAAACATTCCAAAAAATGACTGTGTTACGAGCATGCATTGCACACTTTCTACACACTCTCCTAACTTTTCCAATTTTTCATATTTTCACACCAGATTGTCAACATTGCCATTTTTTCACACCTCCTCATCAACAGTACAGCTGTAATTTTTTCACATCCTGCCCGAAATGTGTTTTGGCACCTGTGGCACAGAATGGCACACTCGCTGTGCAAAATCACCTTTTGGGATGGAGTAACGAAATAATACTGCCACTGTTCATGAGGTGGGGTCCCAAAAAGCCCATGTTGAAAATTTGGACCAAAAATACCAGCAAACTCCCAGGCATTAGGGTTTCCAACTGAAACGCCCACAGTGTACATACTGACAGGCATCGGGAGGGGGGGTGACTTGGGGTCGTCAGCCATAATGCTCACTCAATTCCACCCCCACCCCCACCCTGCAGCCACTAACAGACACTGAGCTGTGCCTTGGGGTCTTTGGCCCTAGTGTTCACCCCATTCTCCTAAACTGCACCCACCTCAGCTTATTTCCTTATGGAATGGGGTGAGCATAATGGCAGAAGACCTCAAGGCACACTGTAACACCCGTCAATGTCTGCAGGGTAGGGTGAGGTGGAATGGCATGCATGTTATGGCCAATGACCCAAAGACTCACCTTCAATGCCTTTCAGTCTCTGCAGGGGGGTGGGTTGGTGTTGCTTCAATACCTCACTGCCATTCCAATTACGCATCTCTCTAACTCCTGCACTACTAATGCCAATACCAGCAAGCCAAAATTCGGCATGGACAAATGCTTGTTTTGTCTGTGTCTGACTGCTTCTGGTTCCTTACCACATCCTAGGAACAACAACCATGACATGACTGATAATCACCTGAACTGTGGTACCCAACACCATGAGCAGTACCCCTACTCAGTACTATCGACACCAAATGGGCCAACATGATTCAATTCCCAGAAGTTGATGTGCAGCCCTTCACTTGTCAGCCAGCTACTGTACACATAGTTCCAAATAAAAAGCAAAAGCAAAGGTGAAACATAAAAACATAGATAGTGACAGCAGTAAAATGTCAATCTAGTCTGGAAGGTGGAAAGACTAAGTCATGTTTAAAACATCAGTTAACAGAATATGTGTATCAAATTATAATAGCAATATAAGGTACTCTGGGTGATTATGTTCCTGTCCAGTTAATGACTCCCAACTGACATGTGCACTTGGCTTTGCCTTGAGCCACATCATGCCCATGGGGGGAGGGTTAACAGCTCATTAACATAACCCTAGTTGTACCTTATTTATTTATTTATTTTTTTTGGTTTACATTTTTTATTTTTCCAAGTACATAACATACAAACATTCTGTAGGATGTCTTACAGTTAAACTATACATGCAATGCAGAAATCTTTATCAACCTTTCCTATTTTCGTACCACCCCCAGGCTTTCAACATATGCCTGTTACAATGGGCTGGTAGGTGTAAATGTGATGGGAACCTTCAATGGTTGTTAATGTAGGTTAATAGACAAAAGCACAAGAAAAGAAAACTGAAAATTTCACCCTACCTGTAGCGACCTGGAGTATGGTCTTTAGAGGTGATTCTCAAAATGCTGCTCTAGAGCCAGCGCGGGGTTACCATTTAGGATAGGCCTGCATTGAATCAAACAGTAAATATACACAAAGTAACTGAAGGAGGACTAACATTCAGTACAGTGCTATATGGGAGTGAAACAGATTACATAAGCTAGACAGTCAACTATTCCAAGGAGTACTACTGGAGAGTTAGACCTACCCTTACTCTGATGAGAGGGCTGGGTAGCAGAGTAGGGAGGATTCATGGGGTTATTTTTCTTATTCAACCAATTTCTTCTAGGTTTTAGCAGGGCAAAAGGGGTACCAGAAAGTGTGTACACTGGTAAGGTATTAACCACCACATGTGACATTCTTGCCAGTTTGGCCACTTGGAGTAGGGAATTCATTATCTCATTCATAGTGGAAATTTCACTTGTCCTCCATTGACATAGGAGAAGCTGCTTAACCAGCTGCTTAGGGTTGAGGTCCACTTCTTCTCATGAGAGCTCAAGTGAGGGGTGGAGGTAAGTAGACCAAGCAACATCACTTTGGTGGAGGAGGAAAGGGGCTTCTTCAGGATTTTACTGCCCAGCGTGGCTATAGCCTTCCATTGAGGTCTGACCAATGGACAGTTACAGAGGATATGAAGTAGGTCACCTTGGTGAAGGGTACATCTCCAACACCTGTCATCCTGAATGAGCTTGGCTTTGTGTAGCACTGCCGGAGTTTTGTACCAGGACTGGAGGATTTATTTTGGATTAAAGCACTCTGGGATCGTGGTAGGCTTTATGTACAAGCCTCCAGCAGGCTCTTCTTTCATTCTTGATCCAATATTTGAATGCTTAGGGAAGACTGTCATTTAGCCTTAGCCTCCTGTGACTGGGAAGGAATGTGGGCTCCGAGGGCTGCGTATATGATGCTGGTGTGATCTCTTTTGAGGGATAGCCAATTTGTAAGTGGAGGGAGAGGTTTCCCTTTAGGGCTTTTCCAAATGTAATCAGAGACTGCACCTCTAATTTACAAGTATCTCCAGAACCCTTGAGATGGGATAAAGAAACAGGTATAAAGACGTTCAAATGTATTCATTGTAGTAGAGTTAGATGTCAACACATCCTGGATATGCAGCACTCCTGCCTCCTCCCATTTGGACCATTGGATTGGTAAGTTATCTACAGTAATATGTCTGTTGCCCCAAAGTGGGGTTAGGCCAAGGAGGATGGATTGGTGTTCAGTTTTTAATGACGCTTCCTCCAGTACACTATGGTGGGGCCTATTGTGGGGTGACTCAATGACTACTGGGGAAGGGTGTTGTATATCAACAGGGACAGTTGTGGCACAGAACATTGCTCCTGCTCCACGGCAAGCTATTTGGGGGCTTCAGGGGTTGGGTCAGTGAACCATTTAAGTGTTTGAGCAGCTTGGAAAGCCCATTTATACCCCTCAAACTGTGGTAATCCCCATCCCCCTAGGGTCCAATCAGCCTGCATCTTATTCCTACTGTAACTGGGCTTTTTACCATCCCATAAGAAAGTTCCCACCAGTTTATCTATTTTGTTACACCACTCTGGGGGGAGTCTTAAGGGAAGATGGGAGAGAATATACAAGATCTTGGTGGAGGTAAACATTTTTATAGCTGAAACTTTGCCCACAAGAGTTAATTGAAGAGGTTTCCATCTATCTAGCTCCATGCTGAAAGTGGAGAGCAGGGACTTTAAGTTTACTTCCCAAATTTTGGAAAGGTCGGGAGTTATTATGATCCCTAAGTATGTAATGCCCTTAGGTGCCCAACTAAGATTATGCTGTGAAGCCATGTTAGCAGTGCAGTGACTATTTAGGATAAGCACCTCTGTCTTTGATTGATTTAGGCGTAGTCCAGACTATATAACAAATTTAGACAAAATGGCCAGCAGGAGGGGAATGGAGCACTCCAGGTTCACCAGGGGAAGCAGCAGATCATCTGTGTACATCAAAGTGGAGTATTCCTGCCCTCCCACCATCACCCCTTGGATCTGGCACTTTTGCTTTATAACTTCTGTCAAGGGTTCCATGACCAATATGAAGAGTTAGGGAGAGAGGGGGCATCCTTGGCTGGTGCCCCTTCCAAGCAGGAGTGGGAGGGGGAAGGTAGTGTTAGTCAGCACCTTAGCCATCGGAGAATTGTATATGGCCTCAATCCATGCTTGGAACCCTTACACAAACCTCATGTTTTGTAGAACCTGTTGGACAAAGTCCCATTCCAGGGAGTCAAAGGCCTTTTTGAAGTCAATTGACGCAGCCGCTGCTGGTGTAGGGAGTCATTTGGCTTGGTATATCAGGTTGATCAGGGATCTGATATGATCAGTGCTGTACCTTCCCTTTACAAACCCCACCTGTGAGGGATGGATACAGAGCTGGCAGAAGTGGGTTCAGTCTTGCAGTCAGGAGTTTGGCCAGGACTTTGCCATCCGCATTCAGCAGTGAAATGGGTCTGTTACTTGAAGCCTGTATGGGTGGCTTACCTTTCTTGGGAGGACCATGATGATGGCCTCACAAAAGGATGGAGGAAAGATGCCTTCAGCCACAGCCTCAGTGTATACCTGTCATAGGATCAGGGCTATTGTCTTATGAAGGATTTGCCAGATCTCCAATGGGAATCCATCTCCTCTGGGAGCCTTACCGGTTCTCAGTGATGAGAGTGTTAGTTCCACTTATGTGGAGATACGTGGGCCATCCAGGACCTGAGATTTTTGGGGGGAGAGTTTGGGAAGGTTAAGGTCTGTAAGAAAGGAGGTGTCCCCTTCAGGATTAGGGGCCCTGGATGAAGTATACAGGGAGTAATAGAACTCATCCATTATCCCGCTGACTTTCTCTGGTGCGGTATGAACCTTCCCCTTTATGTCCATGAGCCCTGCAATGTGCCTATCTACCTGTTGCTTTCTGATGCAGTAAGCCAGCACCTTCCCCCCTTTTCCTTTGGCCTCCCAGTACTTGTACCTAAGTTTCAGGATGGAGGCCTCCGCTTTCCTGGCTAGCAGCTCGTTAACCTTCAGCCATAGGGCAACTATCTCCCGTCCTGCAGAGGTAAGCAGGGACTGATTGTGCTGCTTTTTAAAGTTGTTCTGCCACCTTCAGTTGTTTTCCAGGTCTAGGAGTTCTTTTTCCTTTTTTTCTTCTTTAATGGTTAAACCCATGATAGCTCCTCAGGGTGGCTTTAAAAGTCTCTCACATATTGCCTGCTGAGGTGTCAGCTATGGGATTCTCACGAAAGAATCTGATGGCCTCAGTCTGTAGCCAAGGGGCAAATTCTGGGTCTCTTAGCAGGAGGGGATCAAGTCTCCAAGTGGGAGAGGAGTAAGTAGTGGAGCCCCATGCAACAGAGAGTTGTATTGGGGCAAGGTCCAAGATTACAATTGGGTGGATGGAGGCATCAAGGGCCCCTCCTTTAATCTCCAGGGAAGTAAGCCAGAAATCTATCCAACTGTGGGAACTGTGGACTGGGGCATGGAAGGAGTAATCCTTGTCCCTGGGATGAAAAACCCTCCAGATATCCAAGAGATCCAGGTCTTCCAGTAATTGAGTAAGGGCTTTTAGACCTTTGACATGGGGTTCTGTATTGGTGGGACTTCTATCTATTATCAGTTCAAGCTTGAGATTAAAATCTGCCCCTAAAATAATCAGGGTTCTGTCTTGCATAAGCTCACTGATCTGGTGGGCCACATCATGAAAGAAGGCTGGAGCATCCTTATCTGGGCTGTATATATTCCTCAGCACCAGGGCCCTCTCGGGAGTGTTCACCTTAGCCAGCACCCACCTACCTTTGGGATCACTGAATGATTTTGACATAGTCCACTGGAGTTTTTTTGGTTAATGATGGCCACCCTCTTTTTGTGCTGGCTGAGGCAAGAATCACCTGTCCCACCCAATGCCTATGTAACCTCTCATGATCTATTTGACTAAGTTTAGTCTCCTGTAGGAAGGCAGGTCAGAGCTCAGTCTCCTTAGATGTGTTAGGATTTGTTTCTCTCTTCACAGGGGTGTTTAAGCCTTGCATATTCCATGAGGTTGCCATGATGTCATTCATCATGAAATAATGACACTGCTCTATATAGTCGGATGTCTAGGTACATCTTGAGGCTGCGCTTTGGTGTCTGGCCCCTGGGGAAAACACTTCAAAAGGCTACCAGTTGGAAGGTAGCAAACAGTGATCATCTAACAGTATAGTCGTAGCTTTTAATACTGACAATCTTAACCAAATAGTGTGCATAAAGCAAAAATAACAACAAACTCATATAATACTTTTCACTGAACTTATTTACAGTTAGAGATAGTACTCAAGCTTGGGAAACAGAGGTGTGTCAGTGGCCACAGCAATATGCCAAAGGCCTCCCTCTGTACCTGGTGCCTAGGATGGAGTCAGCTGTCATATCTTCCAGGTGTCTCACCTAGATGATATGTACCCCCAGGCCTAGGGGTGGGGAAGAGCTGACTTGAAAAACAACAACAATCTTGCTGCCATGGGGCTATTAGTAGGGTCTTGAGCTACCCAACCTATGCACTGATATTTCCTCCACTGAGCATAGGTGAGCAAAACTAAGCTAGAAGAGGAAAAGAAAAACTTCTTTATGTAACCTTGGGGTTACTGGGTCTGTTAATGACCCATCTGGGTGGATTCGTTAGGGAGTAGTGGACCATATGGGGTGGGAGGACAATTCGGAGTCCAGATCAGACAACTGTTGAGGACCCCAGGGACCTCGGTATTCAACCTCAGGGTAACCAGTAATATCCACTATCGGTGGGGAGGAGGCCTCTGAAAGACTGCTTAGCTTGACATTGCAACCTGTAAACTATACCTCAGAATCATTATAGGAGTGTCTTGTCTTGAGGGGGAGGGTAAGGGTTTCAAGACACATGCCTCAGATTAGCAGGGCTGACAGAGCTTCTGTCCAGAGAGTAATTGTCAGAGTTCCAGACGATCATCATCAGATGATGAGGAGGGGGCCTTCTGGATGGAGTAGAGTAAACATAACAGGTCTTGACCCTCCCCCCACCGGCTCTCCAAGCAGGCCGTGTTCAAGGACAAAAACCCACACTTGATCCCAAAGAGCATCTTGAAATCTCTCCCAGTATAGGAGAATAGGGGCCTTCCCCAACATCTGATTATTTTGGGAGGAAACCACCCGTCTTGAGAGCAGGATAAGCACAAACGTCCCCAGAAGGTAGTTAAGGGGACTCAGTTTGAGCGTAGGCTGCAATAAGGCACCAATCTGGAGTAGTAAATGGACCATGCACGTTCTGTCCCTCAGGTTTCCCTCAGCCCATCATCAAACCCCACCAAAGATCCAGGGCCACCGAGAAGCAGATGGGGCAGTACACACCCATACAAAATATTTTGTTTGGCTCTACTTATCTGATCTGCCCAGTTGAATGATCTGGTGAAGCTGGTGCAGGAGTCAGCATAGTGAAGGTGCTGTAGGGCTCCTGGAGTTGGTCTATGACTTGCTAGGTAATCTCTTCAGCTGTATCAGAGATCCGGTGCCTGGTGCTCCACTTGCTTGTTGGGGGAGACCATGTTGGCCCATGCAATAGGAGGAGGAGAGTCAGATTGTCTTCTTGGTGGGCTGGAGTCCTGGATTAGTGCACCAGATGTTTTCAGGTGCTGCTCTGGCATGACTGGACGAATGGCTAGGAATCTGTTTTCCGTAGGGAAGTATCCGAGAGGCTGATATGGATCTGTTCCTTGCTCTGTTCCATCGGGCTGTCGAGATGGGTTCTTTCCGTGGGGTGGTCCCTCGTCCCATGCCTCCAAGAAGTCTGGTGTTTTCTATTGCCATGGGAGGGGAACTCCCAGGAATCGTCTGATCCACCCAGCCATTCTGAAGCATCGTGTGTCTGGGGTGGGGGATCACCTGTTGAGACTTTCTGTGTGCCCCCCGGAGGCCTCCTGATCACGGTTAGATGGACATTCTGTGTTCAGCCATGTTGAGTGCAGGAACTAAGAGCATTCAGATCAGAGAAAACCTTTGGGACCCCATTGTGCTCAACTCACATGGTGGCTGGATAATGGAGAGAGAGAAGGAGATTCCTTGTCTGTGCATGAGGTGTCTGGCTTCCATGTAGGCCCGATGTTTATCTGATAGCTCCTTTGAGTAATCCAGATAAATGTTGATTCTGTGATTTTGCCAGTGCAGCTGTCGGAGGTCCCGAGATTTGCCAGGATCATTTCCTTTTGCCTATAATCCAGGAAACGAGCAATAATTGGCCTTCATTTGCCCGAAGATTTCGGCATAGGTGCAGGGGTGTGGTGGGCCTGTTCTACTTGTAGTGTACAACCTGGATCCAGTTTAGGGAGTTCAGATAGGGCCTTTTGCAGGAATTGTTCCATATTTTGGCCTTCGGACCTCTCTAGAAAGCCTCAGTATCAGAGGTTGTTTTCTGCACCCCTGATTCTCTAGATCATCTATTTTATCATGCGGCCTGAGAATCATTTGGTGCTGCTCTCGGAGCATCGCAATGTGTTCTTGCAAACAGTTCTCTGCGGTGGCCTATACGACCCTCACTGCGGAGCATTCGGGAGTTCAGTGATTGTAGTACTTGAGCTGCACGATTAGAAGCTAATGTGACCTGGGCCATTTGATTTAAAAGCTGGCTGAACATAGCTTCAACTGATGCGTGATCCCATGCCATTGTCTGAGGCTGCTGCTCCATGATATAGTATTAGGCCCCATCGACCTGTTCAAAATGAGATCCTCCTCCTTGCTGGAATGTGGTATTTCCAAAGTAATTTTCAGATATCCTTATTCCTCACCAGTAAGGGTATGCTGTGTGTAATTCTTAGGTTCTTGAGATGCAGGATGGCTCAGAATATTAAAGGATAAACCCAAACCTCTATGTACACCTCTGTACCCGGGTCGCACCCGGAAATGAGCCTCAGCTCAATGTGCCTTTCATGGTCACCAAATTTTAAATAAAATAAAATAAGTACCACAAGCGAGCTTGGGATCATGCTACCATCCTGGTTTGTGCTCCAGTGGCAGTCTGTACCTTATGGTGTAAAAAAAAACATCCACAGAACATTTCAAAAGCAGAACAGGATTCCACAAGATTTCTGATGGTGGAATTTATCATCTGGCAGAAATCTATTGACACTGCTGAAAAGGACTTTCCAGAGGCATGCCAAGGAAGTAACCACAGTTGTCTTTGAGAGGCATGTCAAAGAATGGGCCAGCCCTTCATGCAGCTGCTTCAAACTCTAGATAGCAACCAATTCTGTGTTTTTATCTGATTATATAAAAGGTAAACACTTGTAAAAGGGGCAATTATTTTACAATCAGAGTAGCAAAGGCCTGGAACCAACTGCCTCAGGAAATAATAAAGCAACCGACTTTACTGTGTTTAAATCCAGGTTAGATAACTATCTGAAGTGGACTGCCAATGGGGACTAATGTACCCACCAGGGAGGCAGGAACACTCCAGATGAGCTGATGCCTACTTTTGTCTAAATCAAACCAAATAAACCGAGTATATTTTTTTTATTTATTTTGTTGCATTTTGTATCTGTTGTTTGCTATTGTACATATATTCTCCTCCTAGTGTACCTTTTTGCTGTGCAAGATATTTTTTAAATTTTTTTTACCCCCTTTTTACCTGGTGGCTCCACGGTCTGCATCTCGTCCTGGCATCCTTCCCATCCGGCCGCTGTCCGATCCCTGCCACGGCCCCCATTGAAGCTCCCACTGCTTTATACCACCATGGATTACCCCCCGCAGTGAGGTGGTGGAGAGTCCCCCTCACTCCCCACTGAGACAGGATCCAGTAGTTTCAGTGGTGCTCCGAGGCTGGGCATCCCAAACGGCCATCAAGCCGCTGCAACTGTGCACCATTTTTTCCTTATGTATGCCCCTAATGGAGTGCAGATGTGCAATGACATCAAGGCACGCATGCCGATGTCTGCCACACTCTGTCCCCTTTGCAGCCACCGCCTTAGTAGTGCCCCGGTCATCACCAGGGGCCGCTACAAAGTGGGGTTCCTGATCCCACCCCAGGATAGAGAGCAGTCCTCCAGATGCTCGATCCTATCTCTCCCCTGCCGACCCCTGGCCCCTGGGCTCACGTCCCAACCCGGGTCACCAGCGTGGCACAAGGTGTGGCGTCCAGCGCCTGAACCTCAACGCCACTGGGCCGGTTTGTGTGATATTTTGACTGCTGAATCACTCTGCTTTTGCATTTTGTTCTGTTAATCCCATGTAATGTTCAACACCCCTTTCCCAGGACACACCTAGAAATGAGCTGTTAGCATCTCAGCATGTTCTCCCCTTGACAAAAATTGTAAAACCAATAACTAAATCTGAGCTGGGATATGCTGGGTAAATACACTGTAAAACAAATTGTATTTGTCACCTGCTGTGATGCAACTTCTGATACATTTTGTATGACAGATTTCTTTTTTATTTATTTATTTTTTATTTATTTATTAAGATATCGGATAACACCTTTGAGCCAGGGGTCATTTAAAAAGGTTCCATGTCAGGAGTTATAACAAGAAAAGAACAAAAGAGATAACACATTTCACAACAGTTACAGAACATGAATATTAATACAATCAAACACAGTCAAAGACATTGTTGAAAACATGAAAGTACATATATCATCCACCTGCAAATTAACAAAAGACATTGTACAATGTATGCCTAGAGGAGGAGAAGAGCAGCGGTGGAAGGTGCAAAGATATGAGGGGATGGGGTGAAAGCCAGGAAAGAACAGCTCAGGTAGAAATAGTCAAGGGTAGAGGAGAAATAAAGGTAGGTAGTGATGGAGTAGGGATGAGGTGGGAGAGTAGAGGAGGGGTGGGTGGAAGATGATGGAGGGTGGAGTAAATGAGGTATATGGGGGAGGAGTGGATAGGAAAGAATGTAGGAGGTGGAAGAGGGAAGAGAAACGGGGGAGGGGGAAGGAGAATGACTAGGGGTTTAATGCGAAACAAAACTTCACTAGAATTTATATTGTCCTTTGCAAGGTACAGTAGCATTGTTAAATAAGTAAATGTAGTTTTTTAGTAAAATCTAGGACACAGTTTACAAAAAATTAATATACTCTAAATAATTCAAGAAACATATATTCAAATTCTAAGTAATTATGAATACTGCACATGTCAACTATTGTTTGTAGCCTTCACAAAATAGCAATAATGATGTATTTATTTTAAAACAGCCAGTACCTTTCCGGAGTGGGATATGATAAGCAGGGTCTACATAGAACATAGAAACATAGAAGTTGACGGCAGATAAGGACCGTAAGGCCCATCCAGTCTGCCCATTTCTTTTCTACCTTATAAATGTGCCATCAGCCTTTGCTCTGTCAGTGGCCTATCTATTCATAGTCATTTGTATTGCTCCCTTATGCCTATCCACGCCTGTTTAAGCCCTGCACTGTATTCATAGCCACCACTTCTTGTGGTAAGCCATTCCATGCATCCACCACCCTTTCTGTGAAAAAGAATTTCCTCACATTCCCCTTAATCGGCCTCCTTCTAATCTCATGCTGTGTCCTCTTGTCCTGCTATTTTTCTTATATTTAAACATGTTAGACTCTTTCACCTTGTTTATGCCCTTAAGGTGTTTGAATGCCTCGATCATATCACCTCTCTCCTCCTTTGCTCAAGGGTATACATATTGAGCTCCGTTAATCTGTCCTCATATGTCTTCTGATGCAGTCCTGCACCATTTTGGTTGCCCTTCTCTGGACTGCCTCAATTTGGTTAATGTCCTTGTGAAGGTGTGGCCTCCAATACTCCACGAGTACTCAGATGGGGCCTAACCAGTGTCTTGTACAGAGGGATTATTACCTCCCTCTTATGACTTGTGATACCCTACTAATACACCCTAACACCCCCTAGCCTTACCTACTGCTTTAGAGGTCTGCTTGGATGATTTTAGGTCATCAGTGATGATGATGCCCAAGTCTCTTTCTTCCTTTGTGACTGCTAGCAACTCCCTTCCCAGCCTATAGGTGGCTTCAGGGTTTCTCTTCCCTATGTGCATGATTTTGCACTTCTTTGCATTAAATCCCAGTTGCCACTCTTCTGAACATTCTGCTAGTTTATCCAGATCTCTTCTCATTCTGCCCACCCCATCTGGATCATCTACTCTGTTGCAGATCTTGGTGTCATCTGCAAACAGACAAGCCTTACCCTCTAGTCCATCTGCAAGGTCACTAATGAAGATGTTGAAGAGGACTGGCCCCAGGACTGATCCCTGAGGTACCCCACTTGTGACTTGAATCTCTTCTGACTGTATACCATTTACCACCACTCTCTGTTTTCTGCTCGTCAACCAGTTTGCCACCCAGTTGACCAACTTCTGACCCACCCGAGCCTACCCAGCTTATTTATCAATCTTCTATGTGGAACAGTGTCAAAAGCTTTGCTGAAGTCAAGGTAGGCGACATCAACTGCTCCCCCTTGGTCCACCACTCTGGTTACCCAGTCAAAGAAATCTATGAGATTAGTTTGACAGGACCTTCCTTCGTAAACCCATGCTGTCTTGGATCCTGTACTATGGATTCCAGGTGTTGCACTATCCTTTCCTTAAGTGCCTCCATAATCTTGCCCACTACTGAGGTAAGACTGACGGTCTGTAGTTCCCGCCTCCTCCTGCTACCACTCTTGTGGAGCGGGATCGCATGAGCCCTTCTCCAGTCTTCTGGGACCTCTCCTGTGCTCAGAGACTCACTAAACAATTCTGCTAATTGCTCTGCTAGTTCCTCCTTTGGCTCCTTAAGTACCCTGGGATGTATGCCATCAGGTCCCATTGCCTTATCCACCCTGAGCTTAGCAAGCTCTTGTAGGACCCTTTCTTTTGTGAAGGAGTAGTGCTCACCTCCCTCCCCTGTGTCCATGATGCTGAGCTGTGGGCCTGCCCTACCTTCTCTTCAGTAAATACTGAGCAAAAGTATCTATTTAGGATAGATGCCTTTACAGGGTCCTCCTCCTCACATGCTCCATTTTCTCCATTAAGCTTAGCAATACCCCTCTGGACTTTCTCCTTTCACTAATGTATCTATAGAAAGTCTTATCACCTTCTTTACTGTTCGTGCTAGTGTTTCCTCAGTTTGGGACTTTGCCTGCCTTACTGCCTTACCTGCTTCCCTTAGGGCAGTTTGGTATGCCTCCCTATCTTCATCCGCTGTGTTCCCTTATATTTCCTGAAGGCCAGCCTTTTGGCTCTGACCTTTTCTGCTACTGTATTTGAGAACCAAAGTGGTTTCCTTCTTCTTTTGCACTTCCTTTTCTGTCTAACACAATGGGATGTTGCTTCAAGTATTGCATCCTTAATGCTTGCCCACTTTGCCTGTACCCCCTCACCTGTGTTTCATTTTGCCAGGGCTAGCTTAACTCTGTTGGCCATCTTATCAAAGTCAGCTCCTCTGAAGTCCAATATTTTTGCCTTGGAATGGGATGATTTAGATGTAGTAGCCAAATTGAACCATACCATGTGATGGTCACTGGCCCCCAGGTGACCTTCTACCTGGAGATCTGTGATCCCTTCTTTGTTAGTCAGTACTAGATCTAGGATAGCCCTGTCTCTTGTGGGTTTGCTGTACCAGTTGTTTGAGGCCCTCCCTGCAGGAATCCACTATGAGTCTAGTTCTGGCAGATGTTCCTGCTGGTATTGACCAATCTGTATCCGGCATGTTGAAGTCTCCCATTATCAGAACCTCCCTTTAGCTGTCATGTTTTGTATATCTTCTAACAGTAATGTGTCTATGTCCTCCCTCTGGTCTGGAGGCCTGTAGACAACCCCAGTTCTTATGACTGTCCCATTTCCTGTTTCAGGGTGACCCACAGTTCTTCTGGCTCCTTATGTGTATTCTGAATTTCTGTAGCTTTGATATTTTCATTAACATACAGGGCCACCTCCCCCCCTTTTGCACTCGGTCTCTTCTGAACAATACATAGCCAGGTACTGAAGTCTCCCAAGTGTGGTTACTGGTAAACCACGTCTCACTAATTGCTACTATGTCAAGTTTAGCCTCTGACATTATTGCCTGCAGGTCTGGGATCTTATTTCCCAGGCTGTGAGCATTGTGTACATGATTTTCCATTGGCCAGATTTTGGTGTGTTAGTTGTTGGGTGAAGTTTGGCCTTACCCTGTGCGTCATATGGGGAGACAAACCTTTTTCTTACCTGGTGATGCAAATGAGCAGCAAACATGCTGAATTCCTGTTTGACCACTAGCTGAGGGGAGGGTGTTCTTCCCATTCGACGTATGGGGTGTCACCCTCTCCCATTTGCTAGTTTAAATATTCTGCAAAGACGTCAAACTTCTGCCCCAATGCACTGACTCCTCTTTAGTCAGATGCAGTCTATCAAATTTAAAGAACTTTCGCTCCCAGAACTGTTGCCAGTTCCCTACAAATCTGTGTCCTTTTCCTGGCACCAGCCCTTGAGCCACGTGTTTAGCTCCCCTATCTCCCTTCTCTGACCTTCCGTCCATCTGCTCCTCTCCCAGACTGGCAGGATCTCAGAGAAGGAGATGGACGAAATAGATGATAGTTTGGTACCCAGCCTGGTCAGGTGTTCCTGGTCTCACAACTGACCGGCTGGCGAGATCATTAGTCCCTATGTGTACTAGGACATCAATGTTTTCTCCTTCCGTCTGCAGAAACACAATGCATTTGCATCTGTGGTTGACCCTTTGGAAATCCAACTCAGTGAAGCTACATAGCACAGTTGTGCAGCCTTTGCTTGGGGTTATTTAGAAAAAATGCTCTAATTTTTTATAATTTGGGTTAGCTAAGCGTGTGACTTTCATTATGTGATTTTAGAAACAAAGAGCTCTCAGGAGACATAGAGCATACATCAGCATGGGAGGGTAATGGGCTGTTAGTGTCCAAGTGCTGTAGTGTTACTGTTGCTACCTAGAAAGTCTTGGTTAATACAATTCCAGAAAATACGTGTTGTTGGTTACATATCTCACTTCATACCACTGTTTGAGGCATATAACATTGGAAATGGGCCTGTACCTGGTGCCTTAGTTTGTAAGTGTCATATTTCTACTTTGCGTTTCTCTGCTCTGTGTCTTCCTTGCTTAAAGCAGCAGCAGTGCTTGATAGTGGTGAAAATTAGGCAGGGACAGAATAGTATTTCCTGAATATGACAAATAGTAGGGTTGCTGAATATTCAGGCGCCTATCCTGAACAGGGCATTATTCATATTCAGGAGCTACTTTGTGTTCCTAATTAAAACGGAAAAAAACACACAAACACAGACTTCACCCACCCTTGCCTCTCTCTCTCTCTTTCTCTCTCTCTGTCATTCAGTACCCTCAATCCCTCCACCTGTTGTCACACACCTGATCCCACCCTCCCCAGTATATACACACAATATATTAAGTGTTATTTTCTGTCCCACAGTGGGTGACCGGCACAACCTGCCCACCCAATAGCCTGCTACTGTGTTTGTTCAACAAAAGCACTTGTTTTTGCTATACAGATTAAGAATCCCCTGTCCCCTGCCCTGACAACATCTTCAGTCTTCTCCCCCCTCCCCAGCACCCAAGCAGCAGTGTAAAATAGCTACCAGTAAAACCCACCCTCCTCATGTCCGGTCACCTTTCAATGAATGAGCGTGATCACTCTGTCTCTATAGAAACCCATCTGATCACATGATTGGCTGTGTTTTTATAGAGACAGAACAAGTGCATTCATTCATTAGAAGGTGGCCTGCTGTGGAGGAGGGTGAGTTGTGCTAGTTGCCTTTGGAGCGCTACTTGGGTGCAGTTGGAGGAGGGTGGAATAAGGATACTGTCTGGTTAGGAGATGGAGGATATTCAGTCTGTATAATGCGAACAAGCATTTTTGTTGAACAACACAGTAACTGCATGTGGAGGTGGGTGGGTTGTGCCAATTATCCACCGTTGGATGGAAAATAACATTTAACATATTGTGTGGGTGGTGGGGGGAGGATGAGATCACGTTCAGACAACAGGTTGGAGGATAGAGTGTTTAATGTCTGGGTGGGACACTGAGCAAAGCAAGGGTGGAGGAAATGTATTCGTGTAGAGTTTTATTTAAGCAGAAAGAGACATTTTGAATTTTGAAATAACGAATACTCGAATATTAAGCTTGCAAATATGAATATTTGTCCAAGTACTCGTGAATAAGTATTCGCACAGCCCTAGTAAAAGTTTTGACCTATACTTTGTTCATCTATTTTAGGCTGCCTCTTAACTCCTGATTTATATGATAACTTTTTTGCCATTTTGAGTTTGCTATATCTCTTTTTTTAGAGGTGAAATAATAAAAGGAGCGCTCCTTTTAACATGGCTCATACCAGGTTTTCAGCACTATTTTCTGTTGTTATTGAACACCCATTGTTTAAATATCATTTTTCATGTAACTACAATAAACTAGCATTCATTAGATACTGTACTGTTCCTATAACCGATGTACAAAAACAACTGAGGATACTGATGAAAACCTGGTTTGCATATCTAGAAAATATGAATGTGCCAGCAGAAACAGACCACCTGGTCTATTTAAGTCTGTCGAGTGTCTACCTAGCACCCCTAGTTTGCAGCTGCCCACCCTCCCTTTGTCATCCCACTGCTGCACCCCACCTCCCCACCTTCCCAAAAGGAGTACTCAGAAGAAGAAGGGTATCATACAAGTCAGAGATAAGGGCAATCTGAAATATAAAATATTGGTCAAACTTTTCACACTACCATGCATTGCTGCTTTAAGAGATCCCACATAAAACTACATACGAACATCTGAATTTGCTAGCAGAAACAGGCCATAATGGTCTATCAAGTCTGCTTGAATGCGCAGCTCAGTTAATTCCCTGGAGCTGCCCCCTCCCACTCCTAATGGAGTCATCCCCAGCCATCCCTTCCCCTTCCCCATCTGCTTCTCAGTAGTGCCTCCTTCAGTCCTCACCTTCATCACCCTGCCCCCCCCCGAAACTGGCCACCGTCTTTGCTGCCACCAACTCCTCCAGCAACTCATTCCACCACTTCCCCACCCTTTCAGTGAAAAAAGTGCCTCCTCATTTCCTTCTTGAATCTACATCCTACCAGTTTTGGGCTATGGCCCCTTGTTGTACCCTTGCTCCCTTCTTAAGTTAAAGATGTCCTCGGTACCAACCCTGTTTATACCCTTAAGGTACTTGAAGGTTTCAATCATATCCCCCCTTCTGTCCTCTAGGGAGTACGTGTTTAGCTCCCTCAGCTTCTCCTCATATGTTCTGTCCCCATGCTTTTGATCATTTTGGTTGCCCTCTGCTGAACCCCTCCAGTAGTCTGATGTCCTTCTTCAGGTAAGGGCACCGAACTGGAACACAGTATTCAGGTGTGGTCTCACCAGTGACCTGTACAGTGGCAGAATAACTTCCTTCTTCTTAGAGGGTAGATCTCCTGGCGATGCAGCCCGGCATTTTATTTGCTTTTGGCTGCTGCCTTCGGCACTGTGCTGTGTTTCATGTCACCCTGACCATTACTCCTTGGTCCTTTTCCTCCTCTGAAACTGTCGCCTGCATTCCCTCCAGCCAGTAACTGGCCTTTGGGTTTCTGGCTCCCATGTGCATTACCTTACTTTTCTTAGTATGAAAATCCAACTGCCAGATACCCAACATTTCTCCAGCGTAGCCAGGTCCTGCCTTAAATCCTGTCTCCGCGCCTCTGTATCCACCCTCCCACAGAGCTTAGTATCATCTGAAAAAAGGCAGATCTTACTATTGACCCCTCTGCAATGTCACCTATAAATATGTTGAACAATACAGGTCCGAGTACTGAGCCCTGCACATATATTAAACATTTCATAAATGTTTATTACTGTACACTCAAACAGTACATACATTTTAGCTTCCTCCTTCAAAGTAAATACATTTTAAATCAGTGAAAAATGTTGCTGCTCCTTTTCGAATTATGTCTGGGTCTGTTACTTCACATAAACAAAAGTGACCTATTTTGAATTCTGCAGACTCTGTTTATTGCAGGGATGCCCAATACATACATCCTGTCAAGGGAATTCTAGCTGGCAGCAGGCCCAGATGTGTTACTAGCAGCTTGCATTTAGAAGTATGAAATTTATGCCACCCCCCGTCTCCCCACCATCACAAAATTGATCAGCACATGCCAGCTCTGGGCAAGGAGGTTCTCTGCAGTGAAACCTACATACTGTATTTTGTGAAACGACACAAAATAGTGTTTCTTTCTAACACTTGCACTTCTGTCATGCAAAAACAGACACTGCATTTTTATGCACTGATTGAGAGAGAGAGAGAGATTGCAGGAACCATAAAGCAAAATTATATGTTTTTCAAAATGTTTGCCTTGTACTGTACAGGAGGCAATCCTTCTCTCAGTTCCAGATCTACAATTAACATGTGACTGAATTCTGCAGACAGTTCTGCTCAGAAATAATTGAAACATTTGTACCTACTCATTTGAATATGTATGCAGCTACACCCAAACTTTGCCATAACTGCATGCCAGTGCATGAATGATTATGACTTGTGGAACTGGCCTGTCCTTTTTTATGCACTCAGACCTGTGAGTCATGAGGACGGGCATACCTCTCAACCTTTTGTCACTGAAATGAGGGGCATGGACATTTTTGGACATTCAAAATGAGGGACAATGAAGGACAAAGACCCTCAGAATGAGGGACACATCTCAAACATGGAGCTACACGCCAGAACACTGTGAAAACCATAGTGTTTACTTGCACAAAGTTTATTTTGAATTTAGTATTTTAGAATATTAAGTGTTTCTGCTTTAAAGTCTGACTTTACAGCAGATTCGCTGTGTGGCCAGCACCTTTTCCATGAGGGATGGATGAGGGACAGAGCAATTTTAAGGGGAAAAACAGGGATGTCCCTCATAATGAGGGACATTTGAGAGGTATGAGGACGGGAGGAAAGCAGTCAGCAACTGATGGGGATTAAGATGTAACTAACTTTGAGTTGATTGATTTATCTGGGATTTATGTGTTGTATTTTATGCACTGCTCTCCAAGCAACATTGTCAGAGAGGGATACATTATAATAACAAGCATTTGTCAATGCTGAATATTATCTTGCTGGCATTGGCACTGGTAGTGCAGAAGTTAGAGAGATGCATAATGGGAATGGCAGTGAAGTATTGAACTGACGCCAACCCCACCTCACCCTGCTGAGACTGACAGGCATTGGGGTGTGCCTTTGGGTCACTGGCCATATGCTCATGCCATTTCACCTCACCCTACCCTGCAGACTCCGACAAGTATCACAGTGTGCCTATGGGTCTTTGGGTCTTATGCTCACCCCATTCCATAAGGAAATATGCAGAGATGGGCGCACTATAGGAGAATGGGGTGAACTTTGGGGCAGAAGAGTCCTAGGCACACCTTGATGCCTGTCAGTGGCTACAGGCTGGGGGTGGAATGGCGTGAGCATTACAGCTGAAAATCCCAAGTCACACCCCTGACGCCTGTCAGTCTCTACAGGGAGGGGCGTTACAGTTGGAAACCCTAATGCCCCAGGTGTTTGTTGGTTATTTTCACTCCAAATTTTCAAAATAGGCTTTTTGTGACCCCACCTCATGAACAGTGGCACTATCACTTTGTTAGCTGAAAGGTGATTTTACACAGGGACTGCACCATTTGGCGCCACATTTCGGGCAGGATGTGAAAAATTACAGCTGTACTGTTCATGAGGAGGTGTAAAAAATGGTAATGTTGAAAATCTGGAGTGCAAATATGGAAATTTGGTGAAGTCATGAGCGTGTGTAGAAAATGGGCAACAGACACCTGTAACAGAATTATTTGGGGGAATTTTTTTAACCAAATTTTCAACATAGGCATTTTGGGACCTCCGCTGATAAGCAGTGGCGCTATGATTTTGTTAATGTGTCCCGAATGTTGATTTCCCACAGTGACCATGCCATTCTGCACCAGATGTGTGAAAACACATTTCAGGCAGGATGTGAAAAATGACAGCTGTACCATTCATAAAGAGGTGTGAACAAATGGTAATGTTGAAAATATGAAGTGAAAATATTAAAAACTCAAAGTTAGAACGATGGGAAACTGCACAACACATGCTTGTAACACAGTCCTTTTCTGAATTTTTCACCAAATTTTTAACATAGGCATTTTGAGACCTCAGCTCATGAACAGTGTCACTGTGATTTTCTTAATCTGTCCCGAACATTGATTTCCCGGTGACCACGCCATTGTGTGCCAGATGTGTGAAAACACATTTCGGGCAGGATATGAAAAATGACAGCTGTGCCCGTCCATAAGGAGGTGTGAAAAAATGGTAATGCTGAAAATCTGGAGTGAAAATATTACAAATTCTAGAAGTTATGAGCGTGCGTGGAAACTGTGCAATGCACGCTAGTAACACAGTCATTTTGGAGTCTACCTCATGAACAGTGGTAATGCCATTTCGCTAATTAGTCCCAAAAGGTGATTCCACACAGTGACCACAAAATCACCTTTTGGAGCTGAATAATGAAATGACAGTGACTGATTTCATGAGGTGAGTCCCAAGAACCCAGGTTGAAAATTTGGAGTCAAAAGTCAAAAAATGGCAGAGATATCCACCTAGTTGAAACCTCCCCACTGATGTCATTATACAGCTTACCAGCACTTCTTCAGTTCACAGTCGGCTTTGAAGAGTGCAGACATATTCCACTCCACCGATTGCAGCGCCAGACCTCCAAAAAGGTAAGTATGGGGTGATGGGGTGTGGGAGGTGAGGGTACAGAGGTGGGTGCAGGTTGGGGGAAGGGGCCCGCCAACAGCGAGGGACCTTTTCTTTGTTCCAGGTTTAAAAAAAAAATAAAAAAACAGCACAGACCATTTTCTTTCTTTACAGGAGTATGAAACAATGTTGGGGACACTGGGATGGGCTCCCAGTGTGTCCCATGACTTTAGGGGTGTGATGTTTGCCACACTGGTGTGGGCTACTAGTGTGGCTCACAATTGGGATGGGCAGGGGCAGGAAAATGCTGATGCGGTCAGCTTCTGAATACAGGGAGGCACACTGGGGTGGGCTCCCAGTGTGCCACACAATCTTGGGGGGTTTACACATGCCAACAGGGGGACTGGGCACCCCCAAAGTTGACTTTCTAGGGATTGCAAAAGGTGGACAGTGGAGCCACCACCATGTTTATTGTAATGTAATATCAGACAAGGCACATAGGGAGAAGCGTATCTTCAGTGCTGCAGCATGACGAGCTTGGCTCTGATTGCAGCGGTGAAATAGTTACAAGTTGGTGGCACTGCAAAACACTTGCGTCACTGCTACATGCTCATTAATTGGCAAATGAGGGATGCACCTTCTAAGTGTGCCCTGCATTTGCCCAAACTGACACACCTCTGCATTTGTCCTACTGAGCTCCTACTGCCACAAAATGTTGCACGAGCAAGACAACATAATAATAATTAATTGATTAACTGGTACTGTACAGAGGAAGATCAGAGTCGGTCAAAACCAAATATACTCCTGATCCTGTATTGAGATAGACTCAGCACTGCAACCAGCAGAAAAAGCACACATCCTTCCTCTTTACGAAACTACGCAGTTCACATGGGTAACTCAAGCAACCGGAAATTTCAATCTCCATTTTATAATTCTGTCAGTGCAGTTGCAGATGTACTAAATTAAGTGCCTACTCTAGAATTCAGTTGCAAATGTCCCAAAGTATTAATGTATTTGTGCAGATTTACATACTTGTAACAACTTTCAATATGTGTGTGTGTGTGTGTGTGTGTGCTTGCCTTATTTTTATTACAATCTATGCTTCCAAAAAGTGTTTCAGCTGGGGGATCCTGGTGGAAACTGAAATTTACAGT
Organism: Neoceratodus forsteri; assembly: GCA_016271365.2. Taxonomy (NCBI): domain Eukaryota; kingdom Metazoa; phylum Chordata; order Ceratodontiformes; family Ceratodontidae; genus Neoceratodus; species Neoceratodus forsteri. The sequence goes on along the minus strand of CM057458.1, from coordinate 19,568,307 downwards.
ACAGTCAACTGTAGCCCATCCTTTGGGGTATTCAACTAGCAGGGGCCTTTGTGTAAGCAACCCTTTTTCTGTCCTGTAAAGTTTTTTGTTTGGTGTTAAACTTCAAAGCTTTATATCCCTTTCATAACAAAAAAAAATATTTTGAGTGTAAACTGGGCCAAGGAACAGTGAGACAGAACTCCACTGATTGAGTCAGCTGGGAAAGCAAAAGGGCCCAGGCTTCAATCCAGAAAACCAGTTTGAACCTGTTCTCAAAAAGGGTGGTCTCCAGAGGTCGAAACAAATGGTCCAGCCTGTAATGTCTGAAAGGTATGTATGATGATGCAGGTGTAGTTAGTCAGATAGCCGGAGGTAATTCTCTGTGTGTATTATTTGGTCTTAGAGTCAGTTATGCTCTGAGACTTTGAACTAGCAGCATCATGGGTTTGATTCTGTCATAACTTGCCAAGTTCCTGTTTGGGGTGAGCTTGTTTTACTCCACTTAGAATTTAAATAGTTTTGAGTTAGGTTTCTCCTGTGTGAACACTGTTGTTTCAAATGTTTATTTTTTATCTCAGTAGAATAATGTATTCCCCATAGTCTTTAGTGTGTATTATCTTGTAAAATATATAATTATCATGGCATATTTAATGTTACTTTTATAGTCTTCATGCTTTCTGCCACTGAATCATTTCAGGTACAGCTAACCGGGGTAAACTGGCAAGTGTGTTATCCATTTCTGAAGAAATAGGCTGCAGTTACTAATTAGGTAAAGTGCCCAAGTTTGCTGGGGGGGGGGGGTTATTTGCTTTTCAGTAAGGAGCATTGTACTGTGTGTGAGCAGTAGCTCTGGTGGGATTTGGACCTTCAAATACCCAAGTGAGTTTATGACTGAGTGGTGGCGGCACACTAAGGTAACCCTTTCAGGCATCTGAGGGGTTGTGAAAACTGGTAACAGTTGCTGACTGTGTTCTGGGAGACAACAAGTCTGTAACAATAATGTAGTCTTGAAGGTGAAGCAGATTGGTAGCACATAACAAATAGAAGCAAATGGGAAGCATATAACTAATTAAACAAGCATTTGTCAATGCCGAATGTTTGCTTGCTGGCATTGGCGTTGGTAGTGTAGGAGTTAGAGAGCTGCATAAGAGGAATGGCAGTGAAGTATTGAACTGAAGTCAACCCCACCACCACCCTGCAGAGACTGACAGGCATTGGGGAGTGCCTTTGGGTCATCAGGCATAACGGCCATGCCATTTTACTGCACCCACCCTGCAGACACTGACAAGTGTCATGGTGTGCCTTAGGGTCTTTGGTCCTTATTGCTCACCCCATTCCATCAGGAAGTATGGTGAGATGGGTGATGTATAGGAGAATGGGGTGAACTTTGGGGCGAAGAGTGCAAGGCACACCTCGATCCCTCACTGGCTGCAGGGTGTGGAATGGTATGAGCATTACAGGTGAGAATCCCAAGTCACACCCCTGATGCCTGTCAATCTCTTCAGGGTGGAGCGTTATGGTTGGAAACCCTAATGCCTCAGGCGTTCATTGGTATTTTCACTCCAAATTTTCAACATGGGTTTTGTGACCCCACCTCATGAACAGTGGCAAAATCAGTTCATTATTTAAAGCTGATTTGCTACAGCTTTTACACGTCCATTTGGTACTACAGGTGCGAAACATATTTCGAACAGGATGTGAAAATGACAGCTGTACTGTTCATGGGGAGGTGTAAAAATGGAAATGTTGAAAATCTGCAGTGAAAATATTAAAAAAACTAAGTCACGAGCATGCGTAGAAACTGCGTAACGCACACCCGTAATGCAATTAGTTTGGAGATTTTTTACAGCAGATTGTCAACACAGGCATTTTGGAACCTCCGCTCATGAACAGTGTCACTGTGATTTTCTTAACCTGTCCCGAACAGTGATTTCCCATAGTGACCATGCATTTCTGCGCTGGAAGTGCGAAAACACATTTTAGCCATGGTGTGAAAAATGACAGCTGTACTGCTCATAAGGAAGTGTGGAAAAATGCCAGTGGTGAAAATCTGGACTGAAAATATTAGAAATCCATGGACTTACAAGGGTGCATGGAAACTGCACAATGGTCACTCGTAACTAAGTCATTTTATGGACTTTTTTCACCAAATTTTTAACATAGCCATTTTAACACCTCTGCCCGTGAACAGTGTCACTGCGATTTTCTTAATCTGTCCCGAACATTGATTACACACACTGACTGCGCCATTGAGCGCTACATGCTCAGAAACATGTTTTGGGTGAGATGTGAAAAATGACAGCTGTACTGCTCATAAGGAAGTGTGGTAAAATGGCAATGTTGAAAATCTGGAGTGAAAAGATTGAAAATTACGTGAACTTACGAGTGTGCGAAGGAACAGCACAATGCCGCCGTAAAACAGTCATTTTGGGAATTTTTCACCAAATTTTAACATAGCCATTTTAACACCTCTGCTCATGAACAGTGTCACTGTGATTTTCTTAATCTATCCTGAACATTGATTTTCAGACAACGACTGCGCCATTGTGTGCTACATGCACAGAAACACATTTTGGGCAAGATGTGAAAATGGCAGCTGTACTGCTCATAAGGAGGTATAGTAAAATGGCAATGTTGAAAATCTGGAGTGAACATATTGAAAATTCGCGAACTTCTGACGTCTTGCATGAGGAACAGCGAACGCATGTTTTCAGAAAATAGTCATTTTGGGAATTTGTTCACCAAATTTTCAACATAGGGTTTTGAAGGCCTACCTTATAACTGGTGACACTGTCATTTGGTAAATCGGTCCCCAAAGATGGTTCCATGCAGTGACCGTAAAATCACCTTTTGGGGCTGATTAGCAAAATGACAGTGACATAATTCATGAGGTGGGGTCCCAAAACCCATGTTAAAAATTTGGTGAAACAATTCCCAAAAATGCCAGAGATATGCATCAAAGTTGAAAAAACCCTATTTATTCCATTATACAGCTTACTGGCATTTCCTCTGTTCGCAGTCGGCTTTGAAGAGTGCAGACGTGTTCCCGGTCCACTGAAGATCATCGCGCCGGACTCTAGAGGTAAGTATGGGGTGAGGTGGGGGTGTGGGGAGGCAGGGTGCACAGCGGTGAGCGCCGGGTGGGGGAGGGGGTCAGGACAGTTCAGCAAGGGAAGGTTTTTCTTGCAGGTTTTTTCCTTAGGCGATGCAGGACTTGTGCCATGCTGGTGGGCACCCAGCGTGGCAGCTGGAAAACTGTTTGGGGGGCCCAGTGGAGCCGATGGGGATTGAGAGCTTACGTTGCTCCTCTGGGACTGTTGCCATGCTGGGGTGGGCTCCCCAGCGTGGCACCAGTAGTCTGTTGGGGGGACAGTGGAGCTGATGGGGGATTGGGCACCCCGTCAGCCATACGGACTGTTGCCATGCTGGGGTGGGCTCCCTGTGGCACCTGGAATTCTGTTGGGGAGACAGTGTCAGCAGAGCAGACGGGGTATTGAGCACCCCGTCAGCCATACAGTGTGTGTGGGGGAGCGCATGAGCATGCAATATGTTTGTGTGTGTGGGGGGAGCACGCAATATGCGTGTGTGGGGGGGAGCGTATGAGCATGCACTCCCTTATCGCTGCTCACTGAAGTAGAGCTCTTTCTTTCAACTGTAGGGCACTGCATTTTCAACTGCTGTCATAGACAGCTGCAGCATTGATTGGTGAACTGTGGCCATGCCTGCAAACACACTGACTGAATTGGAAGACAGCTGTCACACCTATGAAAACTAGGATGACGGCACTATGTTTCTTGCACATGCGTGCAAGCAAACATAAAATTGGGCACATAACTGAATGAAACAAATTGGTAGCATACAACAAATTAAACAAACTGGTAGTATATAACTAAATTAAGAAAATCTGTGGCATATAAATAATTGAAACAAACTGATAAAGTATAACCATTGAAGTGAACTGGTAGCGTGTAACTACAAACATTTGGTAGCGTTAACTAAATGAAACAAATCATCTGTGTATAACTAAATGAAGCACATCGGCAGTGTATGACATATTCAAGCATATTGACTGTGTAGAACTAAATTAAGCAAAATGGCAGCCTGTAAAAATTGAAGCAAATCGGGTAGCATGTAACTAATTACTGAAAATTGATAGTGTATACCTGAAACATAAAATATGGCAGCAGATAAAGACCGCTTGGGCCTCCCAGTCTGCCCAGATGTTCTCTGCCTGTTCTGCCTCTGCAGAACCTAACTGGTCTCTGATGATCCTCTTTCCTGTGCCTGTGTCTAATACACCCTATGTTTGTCCCATGCATGTTTGAAGTTTTACATCCACCACTTTGCAGGCAGTCTGTCTAGGCATCTACCACCCATTCAGTGAAGAAATATTTCCTCACATCTTTCTTATACTGCCCCCTTTCCAACTTCATTGCATGCTTCCGGTCCAGGTGCTCCTTCTTATTTAAAAGAGACTTCCTGAACCCTGTTCTCCCTGTGAGGTACTTTTACATCTCTTTCATGTCACCTCTCATTCTCTCCTCCTTGGTATACATGTGGAGATCCATCAATCTCTCCTCATAGATCATCTCATGCAGCCCTAGCAGCATTTTAGTTGACCTGTTGTGGCCTGCATCCACCCCATTTATGTCTTTTCTGAGGTGTCCCTCCAAAATGCACCAAGTACTCAGGTGTAGTCTCAGCAGTGAGTGATCCAGTGACAACACCACCTACTCCCTCCTGCTGGACATACCCCTCCGTATGCACCTCAGCATCCCACTTGCTGTACTACCTTGAGGTAATCAGATATGATAACATGAAGGTCCCTTTCCTGTTTAGTGACCATCAACCCCCCCCCCATCGTATACTCACACCTGAGTTACTTTGTCCTAGGTGCATGATTTTGTACTTTTTGGCACTGAACCTCAACTGCCATGCTTTAGACTGCTCTTCAAGTTTCCTGAGATTCCTGCTCATTCTCTCCACCTCCTCTGCAGGGGTTCACCCCATTGCAGATTTTGGTATCATCTGCAAAAATGCATACTGTATCTTCCCTTCTAGTTTCTCAGCAGTGTCACTTACGAAGGCATTGAAGAGCACTGGTCCCATTACTGAGTCCTGTTGAACCCCGCTGGTCACTACATCATTCCAATGAGTGCCGATTACTACCGCCTTCATCTCCTATCCATTAACCAGTTTCTAACCCAGTTCATCACTTTGGATCTCACCCTGGGCTGCTCTGATTTCTTTATCAGCCTCCTGTGCAGCACAATGTTGTAGACCTTGCTGAAGTCCAGATAGGCCATATCCATTGTCTTCCCAATCAATTTCCCAATTCACCCAGTCAAAGAAATCCATTAGACTAATTTGGCATGACCTCCACCCATGAAACCATACTGCCTGTGCTCTTGTTGACAACTGGATTCAAGATACTTAACCAGCCTTTCCTTTAGCATGGTTTCCATTAATTTTCCCACCATTGAAGTAAGACTGAACAGCATATAGTTGCTAGCTCTAATGTAGAGGGACCACATCAGCTCTTCTCAGTCCTCCGAATTATACAATTTTACAGCTGTGGGTGGAGCCTACAGCCGTTTTGGATCGATCGTAGCTTACAAAACAGCTGATCATGGCACCTTCCATTGGACTTTTGGAAGTATTTTTCTGAAAGTCCAACAGAGCTTGAAACACTCTGCCATGATCGGCCACTATGGAGTAACAGCTGCACTATTTTGGCTGTTACTTCTGCATTCCAGGGCAAGAACTGCATATGCGTGACTCACACAGATGTGCAGTTCCACTGGTATTGCCATGTAGTGAATGGCAAGCAGCTATGCATGTGCGAGTGCCATGCATGCATAGCTGCAGTGCTGCCACCATCTTCTGGATGGCACTCCTCCCATACCATTCCACTGCTCCTTTTCTCCACACTCCCTCCCAGCTCTGGCATCAAATAAAACCCTCCCTCTCCCTCCCACTGCTGTTGTACTCCCCATACCCTCCGTTTCCCGTCCCCACTCTGACATCAGGGTGCCCAATCCCAGTGTCAGCATTATGTACCCCACAACTCATGTGGCACACTTGGAGCCCATCCGAGCATGCCCAAATTTATATATTTATGTTCCCTGCACTGACACTGGGCTGCCCAATCCCTGTGTCTGCATTATGCATCCCCAGCTCATGTGGCACACTGGAAGCCCACCCCAGTGTGCCCAAATGTATGTGTTTTTTTTTCTTTTTCCCCCGAGCTGACATCGGGGTGCCCAATTCTCTTGTTGGCATCACGTACCCTCCCCCAGCCCATGTGATACACTTGGATTTCTCCCCAGTGTGCCCAAATGTATACTTTTTCCCCTATAAATAAAGAAAACTGTCTGACGTCTTTGTGTTTTTTTACCTGTAAAAAGAAAAATGGTCCCTTGTCGTCACCCTAGTCCCCATCCCCATCTTCACCCTCCCACTGAGCACCTACCTCCCTGCACTCCCCACCACATACTTACCCTAGAGGTCAGTGCTGTCATCTTCTCTGGACTGGGACCTGTCTGTACTCTTCAAAGCTGAACTGCAAACTTAAGAATCAAAGTAAGCATGCTAGAATGGCAGTCAGTGGGTTTTCAACCTATGTTGATAAATCAGCCATTTCTTTGAATTCTGGCCCCAAATTTTCAACATAAACACTGTCACTGCCATTTTGTTACTCAGTCCTGAAAGGTGATTTCGTGGTCGCTGCATGGAATTACCTTTTGAGACTGATTAATGAAATGACTGTTCATGAGGTGGGGTCCCAAAAGACCATGTTGCAAATTTGGTGAAAACATTCAAAAATGACTGCGTTACAAGTGTGCATTGCGAATTTCTACGCACGCCCTAACTTCACCAATCTTTAATATTTTCACTCCGGATTTTGAAAATGCCATTTTTGAACACCTCCTTATTAACAGTACAGCTGTCATTTTTTACATGCTGCCCAAAACGTGTTTTCGCACAAGTGGCACTGACTGGCATGGTTGCTCTGAGAAATCACCTTTCAGGATAAATGAACAAAATTACACTGGCACTCTTCATGAGGTGGAGTCCCAAAAAGGGCATGTTGAAAATTTAGTGCAACACCTCCAAAAAATTACCAAGTTACACCCAGGTGTTCAAAATTTTCTACGCACACGTGTAACTTTGGTCATTCGGCAGCTCATCACAGCCCTATTGGCTCTGGCTAGAGTTTGTTCCGTAAGGTATTGAACAAGGCTGTCAGTGGGGTAGCTAGCACCTCCTTGATTTACTTTACATCACTTGAGTGTATCCCATCTCATCTTATAGCTTTATTTACCTTCAGAGATGCAAGTCCCTTCTGGATATTTTCTTTTGAAAATGGACTTGTGTCCATCCCCCCATTCCTGTTACTCCCAGCTGTTATCTCTCCTTCCACTGTGAAGACTGAGCAGAAGTACCTGTTCAGCTTGGCAGATTTTTCTTACTCTTCTTCTGTGCAGTCTGTCTTGCTGCCCTCCTAAGCCTCACTATCACTCACCTTGCTTTTCTCTTCTTATTTATGTATCTGAAGAAAGTCTTATCCCTCTTATCTACCCCTTTGGCTATTCTTCCCTCTGTCTGCACCTTTACTCTCAACACCACCTTTCCTGCTTCACTCTGCTATACTAGTTATACTTCCCTATTCTCCCTATCCTCCTCCCTCAGTAACCTCCTGAATGCCACCCTTTTTTCTTTCACCACCTTTGCCACCTCCTTAAAGAAAAGAGTCTAACAGTGTGTACAGGACATTATTCAGGGTCGATCTATGATGATCAGTTGACAGCTCTGTTGTTGATCAACATTATAGAGACTCCTTTATGTCGACCGCATTTGTGGTTGGCATAAAGGGAGTCACTGCAGACTTTGTTTTCTTCAGGGGGCTTCCCCAACCCCCCATGCAGGGGGCTCTGCCCCGTCACCCCCGCTACTATAATAATCAACTCTGAGTTGGAGTTGTTTTGGGGAGGGGGTTCAATACCCCCACAAAGCTGTGCCAGGGTCCCATACTGACACTACAGCAACATGGTACTTTTGTCACAGTAGTGTCAGATGCTGTAAAGTTGTCGTGGTTGTGATGGTATACCATTCAGGGTCACACAGTGAGTCACTGGCAGTTGTGGTATTCAAACCCAAGTCTTCAGGTTCTCAATGCTATGCTTTAACCTCTGCACCAGACTGCCTAACTTGCCAAAAGCAAATTAGCAGCATATAACTAACTGATGCAAATCAGTGGTGTATAACTAATTAAAGCAAATCGGTATCACTAGCATATAATAATTGGTTAATGCACAGTTCGCTGTGTTGTATAGGTATTTCAGTTTTGTGCTACTGAAAATTCATCTTTATGATTTCCATTTTTGTAAAGCTTTTAATGGTCTACTCCATTTGGCGCTACATAACGTATATATTACTTTCCAATTATACTGAATTATGTGCAGTATATTGTTTGTACTCTGCTATACAGAATATTGCATCCTGTCCACTTTCTCCCAGGATGCACTGCTGGAAGTAAACTTTTCAGGATGCCGTCCTGGTCAACTGTTACATAAATGAATAAACAAGTCCATTGCTTGAGTCGGTGATGATTTATGTGAATGTAGTGGGCCAAGGTGGGTGCACGGAACCTACTAACCTGAAGCATATATTTATTTATTTTGGAACAGGAATTCAAGAAATGGGGCAAGTGGAGAGCACAGTACAAACAGTAAGAAAAGGGTTTGCTGCCCTGAAAATAGATAAAGCACTGGAACCAGATTGGGTGCCCCTGAGAGTGCTCAGGGAATGTGTGTCAGAACTGACTAAGCCCTTGGCAGGGTTGTTCAATAGCTCACAACAGTCTGGGGTAATTCCAGAGGATTGCAGGGCAATGATCACACTCCACAATGAAGGAGACAGACAGGATCTGAGCAATTACAGACCCGTTAGTCTTACCTCTATGTACTTTAGGTAAACCAATGTAGACACTAGTCAAGGAAAACCTTGTGACCTACCTGTAAAGCAATGGGCCGCAGGATAATAAGCGACATGGGTGCATGACAGGGAGATAATTTCAGACCACCTGGTAGTACTTTTTTGACTGGGTTACGAGGGCAGTGGATATGGGGTAGCCATTTGATTTACTCTACTTTGACTTCAGCAAAACATTAGACTCGGTGCCACACAGCAGACTGCTGAAGAAGTTAGAGGGCTTGGGGTGGGAAAAGAACTAGTAATGTGGGTGGGAATCTAACTGGAAGAGAGACATCACAGGGCGGGGTTAACAGGGTCAGATCAGTAGATAGAGAGGTCACAAGTGGGGTACTACAGGAGTCATTCCTGGGTTCTGTCACTTTCAATATGTTTATCAGTGACATAGGGGAAGGTGTACAGGGCAAGATGTGTTTCTTTCCAGATGGCAAAAAAACTTCACAGCATGGTGGACAACAAAGAGTGGTGTGGGAGTTACAAAGGGACCGGGAAAGATCAGAGGGATGGTCTGGCAGTTGAAATTCAGTGCCAAGAAGTGCAAGGTAGTATACATAGTTAGGTGGAACCCAGGATGGAATAACAGATGAGGGCAGGTTGACCTTTACTACCATAGAAAGGGACCTGGGAATCATCACAGGTGGCTCCCTCAAGCAAACCAGTTCATGCAAAAGGCCAACATTAGGGCAACCAGAATGTTGGGGCACACTGGCAGGGGGTTCCACAGTAGGAATAAAATTTGAATGTGAGATACTGTGATGGTCCTCTAACCAGTTGTCAACAGGCAGTGAGTGCAGTCAGAATGGGCTGCCAGCCCAAAATCAAACATGAAACCAAGGAAGACTACACTCCCCTGACTATACACAAAGCACAAACACGAAATAAAGTTAAAGCATTTATTGCAGTTGCAGTGTAGTGTTAATAGCAACCATGCTACCACTTCACAGTAGGAGAAAGGAGGTGATTTTGCCCAATATTGTTCACTGGTGAGACCCATCTGGAATACTGTAGACCGTTTTGGAGGCCCCACCTGAGGAAAGACTGGGATAGATTGTAGTCGGTGCAACAAAGATCACCCCGAAAGATTCTGGGTCAACTGGGCAGGTCCGATGAGGAGGTGCTGGAGGTTATTCACATGTACTCACTGGAGGCGAGAACAGAAAGATGTGAAACGGGTGACATGATTGAGATCTTTGGGTTCCTAAGAGGAATAAACAAGATGATCTGTGAGAACCGATACAATAGGAATAAAGAGTCATTATAGTAAGGGTGCTTTATTTATTTTTATTTATTTATTTGCTTTTGGTAACTGGGTAAGTGCATTAGGCAATAGACCTGCCTATTTTCAAGCATGACCCAGGAAAATACAGTACATAAACAGGAAAATTAACACAGAACAGGGTACAAATAGTTAGCATTACAGGCATCAATAGAAACAGTCATTACATTGAATCTCAATATTTTCTGTGAAAATTGTTGCGAAATAATTTTCCACAGAAGAAATTACTGTTCCACAGAATATTATTCTGCAGATCACAGTAGGTGGAATTCTGCAGGTGAACAAGTGAGATTCCGGTGGAAATTCTACTGGCAGAATGGTCATTCCACATTAATTCCACCAGTGAAATTCCACATTCCACACAGCACTATCTCTCTCCCTTTTAAAATTCTTTTGTGAAACATTATTCTGCCATTTTTACCTGTGTTTTCCTCTGTGGTTCTGTTTCCCATTTGCTCAACGCTGATTTGGCTCAAGTCCTTGATGCTCTCCGAGTCTCTGTCTGGCCCCAGGTAATGGGCTGGCAGTATAGCCTAGAGGTTAGAGTAATGAGCTGTGAATGAGCTTGGTACTAGTAGCAGACCAGACCTGGGTTTGATTCTCAAAACCTCTACTTGCATACTGTGTAACTCTGAGCAAGTCACTTAACCACCCAATGCTCCCAGATCGCCCCTGAAAACAGGCACTTGTGCCTACTGGGCTTTACCCAGTTAACAAAGACTAAAATAAAAAATAAATGTTTTTCCTTCTAAAGAGGGCCTGGAGAAGCAAAGACGTGGAACCACATGCAGCTGCATTGAAAATGTGCAAGCTGGGAGTCCACGATGCAAGGTGGTGACATCTGTTTTATGCCAAGAAAGCAGCACATCAGAAGTTCCCCAGTGCCTCTGGACCCTGAGATCAGTTAGATGGTGTCTGGAAACACGAGGAGGTGGTGGAGAAACCACAAAAGTATTTATTTAAAGAGTGCCAATAAGCACTATGGGACTGAATTTATACATATTAGTAAACTGCTTATGAATATTAATGCCCTGCCTGCCTTCCTTCTGCACATTGGCGCCTTAAACAAACATTTTCTTATCTTCTCCACCATATCACTCATGTCTTCAGACCCCAACTAACTGATCTCAAGGTTGGGGAGCACCAGGAGCTCCTGATGCACTGCTATCGTGGTGAGAAAACAAATGCACGCCACCGCGCATGTGTGGAATGCCAGCTTGCACATTCTTGGTGTAGCTGAAAGAGATTCCATGTCTTTGGTCCTCTGAACCCCCTTTAGAAGGAAAAACATTACCTGGGGCCAGACAGAGAATCAGTGAGCATCAGCGACTTGGGCCAAAGTGGCAGTGAGCAAATGGAGGAAATGGGAGATGGGAACACAGAGGCAAAATCTGCAATCGTCTGGCAACATTACAAGTTCTGATTTCCCTGTAACTGCCAGACTCATGTGCTGTACTAACCAGGACTGAACAAGCAGATAAATTATTTCCACCACGTTTCCAACTGGAAAAGAAATAAATAAACAACAAAACATGAAGGTAGGCACAAAACAATGGCGTACTCTTACTATAATCGCAATAAGGTACTACCATGCCACATTACACCCACGGGTAATTTACTAGAACATTAATATAACTCTTGGCCATTCCTTATTGCTTAAGAAATGAGGCGCTTTGGATGAAAACTGGCTGGGCTAAGGTGAGGATGTTCTATTTCACAGAGGGGCTGGTTGAGCCATGGAACAGTCTACTGGCAGAGGAGGTAGGGATAAGGATAATAAATGGGTTCCAACACAGTTAAGAGAGAGTAAAGGTCTGATAGATACAGCAAGAGGAACTAGTATGGTGGAAGATGTGGATGGGGATGAAAACTCCACTAAGACAATACATCTTGGGGTGAGGTAGGGCACACTGGATGGACTGTGGGTCTTTTCTGCTGGCAGTGTCAATGTTTTATATTTCTGTTCTAGTCTAGTCTACCTTAGACTGGTAGTAGTAGTAATAGTAGTAGTAGCATTTATTTGTTGAGTGCCCTGTCCCAGAGGTTCAGAGTGCTTTACAATAAAAATACAAACAAGAAATGAAACAAAAAAATTATACAAGTCATCAGAACATTAATATCATAACTAAGAACAATAACTACAGATTCATACAGAGGTGGTTCATAGCAGCAAAACAATTCAGAGGCTAGTAACCGATTACAAAAGCCTCCTGGAACAGAAGGGTTTTCAGTCCCCTTTTAAAGGCCTCAACCATGGCGGCCTTCCTCAGAGATGTAAGTAATCTGTTCCATAGGGCTGAGCCAGCCAACTCAATTGCCTGATCTTCTGATGATTTTAGTCTGGCCCTAGGAACAGTGAGGAGGCCCACCTTGGAGGAGTGGAGGGGATGAGAGGTCCAGTATAGTAAAAAGGTCTATCAGATAACCAGAACACAATCCATATAGGGCCTTACATGTCAGCAGAATGACCTTAAATGTGATTTGCCATTTCACTGACAGCGGGTGCAGTTCTAGCAGAACTGAAGTTATATGACAAGACCTCGGAAGGCCTGTCAGCAACCATCCTGCTGCATTCCACACCAACTGTAGGCACCTCCACTGACATCAAGGGTTCCACGTCAATGCTGAGGGTGTAAGCCATCGACAACCCGACAGTAGCCGAACAATGCCGACAATTAGCAAATTGCCCTCCGCACCCCCCCATCTTTAAATAACCAACTCTGAACTACTCAGATAGGACCAGAATGGAGGGAGAAAATACAGGATACAAGGAGCGAGGATATACTAGGGGGTAAAAGTGGGGAAGGGCAGGGAAGTAGGTCAAGTTGGCAAGATTTGTCATTGTGGTGGTATTTTGCCATAACGGTGTCGTGTCGCTGTTTTGACATGATGCCGACCCCAAGGTATACAACATTACAGTAACTGAGTCTGGAAGTGACAAATGCATGCATCAGTTATAGCAGGTCTTCAGATGTGATCAAGATTTTCATCCAGGTCATGTTTCTAAGATGTTAAAAGGCACTCCGGACAACTGCTAACACTGAGCCTCTAGTATTAACCTGCTATCCATAATGACTCCCAGATTCTTCACCTTAGTAAAGGCCCTCACATTGGAAGAACCAAGACAAGACCATTCACTTTGTCAGAGGCCTCTGCACCCCTCATCCAGCCACACTCAATCATCAGTACCTCTGTCTTATCTGGATTAAGCCTCAGGCTGCTTGAGGACATCCAGTCCTGGATGTCGGCCATGCACAAATTTCATCAACCACAGCAGTTGGGTGTCAATTGCATAGCAGTGAACACCTAGAGTTTATCATCTAATGATCCCTCCCTGGTAGCAAACACTCTGAGAACAATATGGGTGAGACAATTGACCCCTTGAGTACACCACAGAGCAGGAGCTTCAGGAGTGAGGAGGAGTTCCCCAACACTACCATCTGTGTTCCGTCTCTGAGGAAGGACTCAAACCAGCAGATGACCATGTAGACAAGCTCATAGTATTCCCTCAGGTGATCCAACAACATCCCACGGTCCATGCTGTCAAAAGCTGATGAGAGATCAAGGAGGACAAGAACTGACCACTCTCCTCCATCTCTCGCCCTGAGAAGGTCATTGTGCACCATAACCAGTGCAGTCTCTGTACTGTACTTGGACCTAAATCTGGACTAGACAGGCTCATAGATGTCAAAGTCCAGGAGGTGTGCCTCAAGCCACAGGTCCACTGTCTTCTCAATAATGTTTCTCAAAAAGTGGAGGGTAGAGACTGCTCTACAATTGCCAACAGTCTGGATCCAAGGATGCTTTTATCAGAAAAGGTCTCACCAGTGCATCTTTCAAAGTCCATGGAATGGACTCCTCTGAAAGGGAACACCAGATTGACTCTGTGAATATTGGTCCCAAAAATCACACACAACTCACTGAGAGACATGTCAGACTGGGGTCCAGTTCTCTGCAACTCAGAGAACACCTCACAGACCTCTTCCACTGAAATTTACCTAAACTCTTCCCAGACCTGAGAAGTGCACCCATTTACAACCCTTGCAGCTCTTCTGGATCACAACAACCTGGCTGAGGAAATCCCAGACCTAACCGAGGACACCATGTCATATAAAACAAAACAAATTATTTAAAACAAGCAGATGAAAAGCTCTCACTGGTCATAGACACACCAGATTAAGTAGTCTGTCCACTGTCCAGAAGAACTGAGCTAGTTGGTTTCTCCCTTCCTCAGTTTCCCTGGACAGAACTATTGTCTCCTTTTGAGACATTTCCCTTTGATATTGTGCAGTGAACTCTCAAAGTCAGTTTGTCCTCCTCAGAGCCAGACCTCCTCCAACAGTGCTCTAACCTCCAACTCCCTGGATTTCATCTCCCTAAGCTCCCTGTCAAACCATGGGGATGTCAAGCATAAAGCTTGGGGTCGTATATGGACCATTGTGATTGCATTGAAGGCTGAGGGCAATGGCCTTGTTATAAGTCACAACCGCCTCCTCTGATCCAGTCACACAAGCAGCCATCACACAGGAGATCTATCACCACCTAGAGTCCATCTTGAAAGAACACATTCAAAGGGCAATGCGAACCATCTCCACAGTGGGTGGACTATGAGAGGGCCGCAAATGAGAAGCTCACTGTGCAGTGATCCAGCCAACTGACTGGATTCATCTCAGGTTATTAATCTTGAGTCCCAGTGAGAAGACTAAGACCAAGGCATGCCCATGCTTGTGGCTCATAGAAGTAACTACTTGTACTAGGCCTAGAAAATTCTTTAGCTGAAGGAATTCCTGCTGAAATTGTGAGAGTTCATTGTTAATCTGAGCATTGAAGTCACCCAGAATCAACCATCTGGGCAACTCCAATACCTTCTCGGTAATGAAATCCATGATCTCCCGCAGGAAGGCCTTTTCATGCCTTAGAGGTCAGTACACCAGAATGATTCTACAACCTGTACCTGGACCCCTACACATGGCCACACATTCAAACATCAGAGTTTTCCTGCTTGCGACACAGTGAAGTTCAACGCTGGGATAACCACCTCCCCTATGATCCCTCCATGAGGAGGAACCATGGAGAATCCAACTGCAACTGCTGCATCTAGAACTGGACTGGCATTATCACTCAGCCAGGTCTCTGTGATACAAGCCAGATCAAGTAAAGAACAAGAAATTAAATCTGTCATAACAACAATGATCCGGCATTATAAAGCACTGCCTGCAAGGAATAAGTAGAGGCTGCTGGCCTATTGGCTACCTGCCCACTAAGCTTGGGAGCCCTGAGTATGGGTGCCAGCCATGCCTGTTCACTTTCTAGGTTCCATTTCACCAGTGGGTGCCTCTCAGTCTGCGCCAGACATGTAGTGCCCTCTAGTTAGTGTCCTCCATCCACCAGTGGCTGTCATTCCACTTCCTGACAATACCTACCTTCCTGCAGCACCTATATGCCACCACCATGCCACCAGATGGCAGAGATCTAGCAGCTCGGACTGGAAATAACTAAGCCTAGGGGCTGAAGGCCAAACACACATACTGCTACTGGTAAGGTGGAAGATGTAGGAGCTAGTCTAGTCAATATGTGAACAAAACCGCAGGAAAGAAATTCACAGTCTGCAATACCTTTAAGAAAAAGTAGAAACTGTCTGAAGTGGAATTATAATTCCATATTAATTCTGCTGACAGAATCAATAATGTCACAGAACACTACTCCCAGACAGCATTTAAGTACTACATTCAATGGTTCACGGAAAGCTGGTCCACAACAGTCAGTTGATGTTTTGGGGACAGTAGGTAGGGTCTGGACTGGCTGGTCAGGCCTTGGACCTTTTTTCTGCACTTGACATTCTATGTTACTATGTTTCTAACACGTCTTCTCTGCCTCACACTGCTCCAAAGAGGAAACTCTGATATGATCTTTTATTTATTTATTTATTTTATTTATTTATTGAGTTCTTGGATAACACCTATGAGCGAATGCTCGTGAAATGGTTCCATGCCAGATACATTAGACAACAAGGTACAATAATGTGCACAAATATACAAATACTGAGAAAAATATTCATGGAGGTTA
This sequence comes from Neoceratodus forsteri, assembly GCA_016271365.2. Taxonomy (NCBI): domain Eukaryota; kingdom Metazoa; phylum Chordata; order Ceratodontiformes; family Ceratodontidae; genus Neoceratodus; species Neoceratodus forsteri. The sequence goes on along the minus strand of CM057458.1, from coordinate 19,551,992 downwards.
CAGAAAACAAACATAAAGCACTAGCTATGCTGAGGCATTGTACAATGTATGCCCATGTCAAGAAGAAAAGCAGACAAGAATAGGGAATGATACATTGGGAGTGGAAGAGCTAGGTGAGCAGAGCACATAGGACAAGGAGGGAGGAGAGTAAGGAGAGGTCCAGGGGCAAGCGGCAGAGCCGGGGGGGGGTAGGCAGGTAGGCGAAGTGCTGCAGATTGACTATCCTGTCAAGACAGAGGCAAAGATAAGTGCTAGAGGCAGATTGTTGCTCTATGCTGAGCCTTGGAGGGGGTACATGCAGCTACTCATATCAAAGAGGTGCTGGTGCAGTCTACGTTTAAAAGATCCAATCATTGAGGAACCAGAGATGTCAAGGGGCAGTGCATTTACCCAGAGGAGTGCATGGTGTGAGAATGCATGCTGTGCGATGGTAGTGCAGCATCTGGGCACTTGGAAAATTTAATGTGGCAGAGCTGCTGGCTTGTCTGGTATTCATAGGCAGTGTTAGCAGGTTCTGCATCCCTGTTGGAAGCAGATTTAATGTGACTTTTTTGGCAAGAAGGCAGGTTTATCAATCAATCAATGGTTGATTGATTGATTGATAGACTATGGGCTGGCCATATACAATTAGGGAGCTGCTGATTGCCAGGTTTAAAGTTTCTTGGGTTAGACAATGCCTGTGATGATGATCTTCTGCTCACTGCTCAGGAAAATTCAAACATGTAACATGCAATGGTCACACCTTATTTTGTGTCAGTTTCAATGTAACTGCGGGGGTAGGTAATCACTAATAACATGCAACCGGGATAATTACACTGTAGTTACATGTTTGTTACATGTAACTACATTTCAGTCACAATGCAGTTACAGTGTAGTTACACTGTAACTACAGTGTAGTAAAGGAAACTTAAAGGGACACTGTCAACCCTATTAGGTCTCAAAGTGACCCTAGTTAAAACAAAAAAAAACACATTTTAAGATTGCCAACATTCTGTAAAGATTGCTGATGTATCTGGTAGTTTGATTCTGACTCTTTTTTTTTCTTTAACAAGTGAAAAACAGACTGCCCACCATACTGGTGTTACCACACAAACACATGTTAGTTTACATTCCTTGATCAGCTCCAACTGCATCTTTCCTGGACTTGGAAACACCCACAACACAGCCTAGCCCCTCATGATGCACTGGGAGTTTAGGAGGCTACTGCCGCATGAGTGACTGCACTGTTTAGGTGTGTTTGTAATGCTCAGGAAGGATGCAGTAAGAACAGATCCAGGACTGTAAACAAAACACAATTGTTTATAAATATACATTAGCATCCATTTCAGTTCTACTAAACAAGGAGACTGACAAAACAATCAGCAACATCAATGAATGTTAGAGAAGGCAAGCAGTCATAAAATATAAGTTTTTAAGCAGAAATAATATGATAAAAAGCAGTTTGATAGTGTCCCTTTAAAATGTTACCCATGCAGTTAGTGTTTGATTTTTATCTCATTTGCCTGGTGAGAAAGTAAAACCTACCATCATCCAATCCTCCTGAGCCAGAGGCAGGAATGCTTCCAACTACATCACTGACATTATCCAGTGCATTTACTGAACACGGTTTTGTGTTTGCATTTATGTATTTTACCAGAAAAAGCGCCATTGAGCAGTGCTCATTTACAAGGTGGTCCTGTGTAGGGCATATAATTTACAAAGAGTTACTGTGCAATGTCAAAGAGGACAGAGACTTAGCAAAATTCTTAGCTATGTAAGCACTGGCTAACAGGAATAATCTAATACAAGGATAATATTTGGTGACGAAGGATTTTGTCACATAACAATGCTGTGAAATATGACAAATATGCCTTGAAACTAGTTTTATTGTACTCCAGACATACTTTCTAAAAGCTTGTGCTTTGTGCAGCTGCCAGCTCAGTCATATGGTCCATCTCCCTTAATCAATTTTCTGACTTTTATTGTTTTTTTTTTTCTTCAAAACTGCTGAAACAAAACGACAGAGGCATTAATGCTTCCAATTAAATTACATTTGGCAATATGTATACAGAGCTTCTGAACTCTAAATCATGTAATTTGTGCTTGTTTCAAAGAGCTGCACAACAAAGGTCATCCATGAGGCTTTTAAACTCAAAGTAATATTCCTTTTGTAATACAAACAACACGCTGCTACACAGTTGTTGGTGTTTCTACACTCAAGGACAGCCCAGTATCATCATTAGTCAATAATATTTTTGCTATCATTGTTTGTATCAGAAAATTTTCTTCTGGATTACTATTTAACTTATAGTATATGGTTAGGGATCAGTGTATGGAATTCAATGACTCTCAAAAAGTTGTTGTGCACGGTTGAAAAAATGTTGTGCTTGTTCTAAACATGTTGTTGTTTGATCATTCTGTCATCAAGTGCACCTGTGTGCTTGCTTGTGCTGACTCTTGATTAGCAGCCTGCTTTCATTTTCAGTGATTGCTCCCAGCTCACACTGACTCCTGCCTGGCAGCCTGCTTTCATTTTCACTGAGCGCGCCCTGCTCACACTGACTGCTGCCTGGTAGCCTGCTTTCATTTTCACTGAGCACTTCTTGCTCACACTGACTCCCGCCTGGCAGCCTGCTTTCATTTTCACTGAGCACTTCTTGCTCACACTGACTCCCGCCTGGCAGCCTGCTTTCATTTTCACTGCCTTTATAGTGGAAGGCCAAGCCACATCTACTCAAAATGACAGGAGCAGTTAGACAGCACAGCACAAGCAATAGCCTAGCTGACATATATGCAGAATTACAAAGGGTGTGGCTAGCAACTAGAACCAAAGGGCACATACAAGAGGAGGAGAGAGATGCTGTAAGTCCCTACAAAAAGAAAGAGTAAGAGTTTTGCAGCACTACTACAGGTTTAGAGCTCTTATAGAAATACAGATGCAATAGTAAAGAGCTAGGAAGTAGGTCAAGTTGGCACAAACACACTGAACAAATGGGGAAGAAGGCCAAAACATGTTGGGAGTGGGGGAGGCACAATGCAGGTGGCATTGGAAGGATGTAAAAGTAGTGGAGGGGGAGTGGTTGTGGAAGGGCGAGCACAGAAAGGACAAAGGAGGAGAAAGTGAAGATGTAATTGAAGGAGAAAGGGGGAAGGCAAGATGTGAAAGAGAGGACACTGAGGAAAAGGGTTCATAGGAGGGAAAACCATGGAGGATGTGCAAGGGATGGGGAGTGACTACTTGTATGGGATTCTATGCTCATGGGGGTGAGATGGGGAGGTAGGAGCAAGGAACAGCTGAACCTGGGTGGAGTGTATGCTAGTATGACAGCGGGAGAGTAGGTAGTGCATTCAGAAATGTGTGGAGAAGGTGGGAGGGAAGCTTCATTCATTGTGCACCTAGAACAAATGACCTAGAGGGCCGGTACAATGGAAGAAGTGCGGAGGCTCAGGAAGTTGGGGGTGTCTGCAGCCGGGTAAGAGGCTCAGTGATGTTCTCTGATGTACTCCGTACCTTAGGACAAGCACAGCGAGGAAGCTAAGAATACAGGAGTTTACTGGGTGGTTGAAGGGTGGTGTAGATATAGGGTATGGGGTAGTAGGGGAGTGGGGCAAGACATGGAACAATAAGGGGCTTTATGCCAAGGATAGGCTGCATATCAACATTGAGGGTAAAGGGCACTAGGACAGGGGCTGGAGAAGTACATTAAAAACAACATAGATTTAAACTAAGGAGGGGGGAGGGCTGAGTCAGAAACTGGTGGGGTTGGTGGCGAGCTGGCTGCATGGCAGACAGCAGAGGGTAGTTGCAAGGGGGGGATACATCCAGTCCAAAGCCAATAATGAGTGGGGTACCACTGAGTTCAGTGCTGGGCTTTGTTTTGTTCAATGTCTTTATTGGAGACATTGCAGAGGGGGTCAAGAGTAAGATCAGCCTGTTCACAGACAACACTAAGATTTGTGCAAACGTGGACAATGAGGAAGGGAGGCAGGCACTCGGAGAGGGTCTAGCTAAACTCGAACACTAGTCTAGGGAGTGGCAGTTGGGGTTTAACACTAAGAAGTGCAAGATCATGCACCTCAGAGCCAGAAATCCAAGGAACAGCTACTGGCTGTTGGGAGTGCAGGTAAAAGCTTCAGAGGAGGAAAGGGACCTGGGGTAATAGTTACAGGGGACATGAAGGTATCAGCACGGTGCAGGAGGGTGGCAGCAAGGGTAAATAGGATGTTGGTGTACATTGCCCAAAGGAGTCACCTCTAGAAAGAGGGAGGTCATCCTGCCATTTTACAGATCACTGGTGAGGCCACACCTGGTGTACTGTATACAGTACTGGTACCCATACCTCGAAAAGGATGGGAGATTATGTGGTGGTGCAGCGTAGGGCTACAAAAATGATCATGGGACTGGGGAGTTGTTGAATGAGGAAAAGTTGAAGGAGTTCAACTTGTACTTACTGGAAGAGAAGGAAAGAGGGACATGATAGATAGTACTTGAAAGGCATAAACAAAGTCAGGGAGGAAGGAGTGTTCTGCTTCAAGTGGGGAAGGGTCACTAGGGGGCACAGACTGAAGTTGGAAGGAGGAAGGTTTAGGAGGGAGATGAGGAGGCACTACTTCACAGAGAGAATGGTGGAGGGTTGGAACGCACTGCCAGAGGAGCTAATCTCTCAAAGGGCAGTGGTTAGCTTTAAGTGGGGTTGGGATTGAGTTAAGGGCATGGTTAATACAAACAAGACAGGCTGGGAATAGGATCAGAGCAGTGCAAGAGGAGTTTGAAGAGTTTGGGAGGGGCCTTAGACAAGTAGCACATACAGTAACCTTTTCAGAGGTCTATGGCAAAGGTGATGCTAAAGTACTCCATGCCATGGGATTCAATGAATGGTTGAAAAACTGGTGCAGAGCTCAGGGATTTGGCTTCACTGGGGACTGGGGGTCCACCTGGAGGGATACAGGCCTATACTGGCATGATGGTCTGCATCTGTCCATAAGGGGAACCAGAATTCTAGTTGATGGGTTTAAATGCAAATTGGCAAGCATTTAACCAGCAAGGGGAGACACTAAAAGGAGCAGGGAAACCCAGCGCCTCTCCACAAAACACAGTAATTAGAGAGGTAAACACCAAGGTAGAGAAGTTAATAGGGAGCAGGACAGGGGTAAATGCAGAAAAAGGCAGTAAGCACAGAGATGGGGCTAAGAGGGGTAAGGCCATCAACAAATGGAGGGTGATGAGTACCAATACCCATAGTTTGTGTAACAAGCTCCCTGAACTAGTGGCCTTGATGGAAGAGGGACTTCTGGATATTGTGGTAGTCACAGAAACATGGTACACTGAGATCCATGACTGTGATGTCAAGATACCAGGGTACACATTCTACAGGAGGGACAGGGAGGGTAAAAGAGAAGGAGGAGTAGCTCTCTATGTAAGGGAAGGTATCAAAGCAATGGAACTAAAGGATAAACAGGAGTCTAATGGAGTCTTGCTATATTATGACTATTGCAGTTTGTCCCAGCCTTAGAACTGCTCCGGAGGTGAAAGAGTTAACTTCCATGCAGAGCATCGAGCTTAGAGCGCAAGCTCGGTTCAGAAGCTCTGTTAGGGTGGTTTCAAACTGAAACCGTCAGATCTTTACGAGCAAAAACTCACTAAGGGTTCTGTGTGGAAGCTGTAACCTACACTAGCCAACTGGCCACTAATATATTAGCACATTTTCCTGGTCCCAACACCAAGACTCAAGCCAGTGGACCAGAAAAATAAGATAAAATAACTAAATAAACACAACACCCAAACATGAAAGAGGGCATCAATAAATGCCAACAGAGGACTACCCACCCCATACCCAAAGTAGGAGTTCTGAGAGGGGCAGGCTGGGGGGGAGGTCATAATATAGCAAGACTCCATTAGAAGAAACAACATTACTAAGGTGAGTAATTTTTTCTTCAAACAACATGAAGTCTTGCTATATTATGACTATTGCAGACTACACAGCAGTACCTCCATGGAGGAGGGACAGAACCTACTTAGGGAATAGGCTCTGAAGCACGGCTGTGCCAAACTGAGCATCCCTCCTGGCCTGAATATCCAGGGAGTAATGCTTAGTGAAAGTGTGTACTGTCTTCCAAGTAGCTGCCTGACATATCTCCAAGATAGGGATGTCTCTAGCAGCAGCTAGAGATGCAGCTGTACCTCTGGTAGAGTGAGCCCTCAGGCCTGAGGGGAGCCTTACCCAGCTTTGATAGCAAAATTGATACAAGAAACGATCCACCTGGCAATAGATCTCTTAGTGGCAGGTTTCCTTCCCAACCTCACCATAAGTGAGAAACAGTTGGAGGGAGTCAAACCTGTGACCCTTGGTACGCCTATGTAGTAACTTACGGCCCTCTTAACATCTGCTGTGCAGCCTCCTCTCACCAGAGAAGGAATGGTCAGTGAAGAACACTGGAAGTGAAATAGATTGGTTAAGGTGGAAATCTGAAACCATCTTAGGCAAAACTTCCTGTTAGTCCTGAGGACTACTTTATCCCTGTGAAAGGAAATAAAGTCAGTCTCTACTGATAAAGCCTGTAACTCACTTATATGCCTGGCAGAGTGATGGCTACCAGAAATACAGTTTTCAAGTCGAATACTTAAGCTCTGCCAAGACAGAGGCTCAAAGGGGTTGCATCAGCTGAGCAATGCATACATTAAGATCCCAAGCCGGGGCAGGGTCCCTGAATGGAGGATTGGTGTGAAGCAATCCTTTAAAAACTTGAAAATACAGGATGAGCAGAAAGAGAAGAGGGCTTCCTCTGAAATGAAGGCAGAGACAGCAGCCAAGTGCACTTTCAGGGTAGCTGGTCTCAGTCCCAAAGAATTAAGATGGACCATGTAGTCCAATACAGTGGGTAGATCAGCAGATTCCGGGGAAACATGCTTCCAGAACACCATATGGAAAACCTTTCCACTTGGAGTTATAGGTGTTCTGGTGGAAGGCTTCCCAGCAGCCTTCAGGATTTCGAGAACACTTTGAGAAAGTTGTAAATCAGCAAACTCTAACTGCTCAAGAGCCAAGCCTTGAGGTTGAGGGATTTGAGATTGGATACCAAATTCTCCCTGAGCACAGGTTAACAGATTGTGGTTCCTGGGGAGACACAGGGGAAGATGGACTGCTAAGGACAGAAGGAGTGGGTACCAGGGCTGCCTGGCCCAGTCTGGAGCAATCAGGATCATTTTGCAGGGCTGAGACCTGATTTTGACTAGTACTTTGAACAGGAGAGGGAAGTGGGAAGGCATAAAGAAACTTCCTTCCCAATCGAGGAGAAAGGAACCAGGGAACTGAGCCCAACACTGGGGGCCTGCAACAAAACAGTGGAAGCTGATGATTGTCTGGGGCGCGAAAAGATCTATCTGAGGAGTGCCCCATCTGGCAAACACTATCCCCAGTACTAGGGATCCAGTGACCATTCGTGATGGCCCTGGGAAATCCTGCTGAGAGCATCTGCCAGGACATTGTCCTTGCCTGGGAGGTGAACTGCTATGAGGGAAGTGTTCAGGGAATAAGCCAGAGACCACAACTTCATCACCTCGGTGCACAAGGCCGAAGACCAAGTGCCCCCTTGTTTGTTGATGTACCACATTGTAGTGGTGTTGTCTGTTCTGACCTGTACCACCTTGTTCTGAACAGATGCAGAGAAAACCTGAAGTGCTAGAAAAACAGCTCTGAGTTCCAACAGATTGATGTGGAGCAGAGATTCCTGAGGGGACCATAATCCCTGGGTGGAGAGGTCGCCCATGTGAGCTCCCCATCCCAAGAGGGATGCATCTGTAGTAAGGGTCAAGGAATGGAACAGAGGGATGAAAGGCACCCCCTGTCTCAGATTGCTCTGATCCTGCCACCACTGAAGGGCCTGGATCAGAGTTCGAGTCACTGGGATTAACTTGGATAGAGGATCTCTTTGAGACCAGAAAGCTCTCAAATGGAACTGAATGTCCTCATCTGAAATCTTGCTCCTTGCACCACCACTGTGGAGGCAGCCATGTGCCCTAGGATCTGCAGGAAATGCCTTGCTGGTCGAGACCTGCAGAGTGGAAGGACGCCAGGGCCACTAAGGTCCTTACCCTTTCCAAGGGAAGGAAGGTCTGGCTCGCTTTGTGTCCAGTTCTGCACCTATAAAGGTGAGTACCTGGACAGGTTCCAAACTGACTTTGGAAGATTGAGAAGAAATCCAGAGAGGTAAGCAGCTGCTGGGTAACTAGCAGGTGTGATTTGACCTGGTCTGGAGCCTGACCCACAATGAGCCAGTCGTCCAGGTAGGGAAAATAGCAATCTTTTGCCTTCTTAGATGAGCGACTGCTACTGCCAGACATTTTGTGAACACCCTTGGGGCAGAAGTGAGGCCGAAGGGCATTGCTCTGAACTGATAATGGCCTGAGGGCAGTTCGAATCTGAGGTACTTTCGATGGGAGCTTCTGATAAGAACATGGAAGGCATCCTTGAGGTCCAGGGAGGCTAGCCAGTCCCCTGGCCTTAGGGAGGTAAAATCATTCCCAGTGCCACCATTTTGAACTTTGCTTTAAAAGGTGCTTGTTTAGATATCTTGGATCCAGAATAGGCCACCACTCTCCTGTCTTTTGGGGTAAGGAAGTACCTGGAGTACAGACCCTTGCCCTGGTGAGGGGAGAAACTTTCTACAGCTCTGAGAGCCAAGAGGGTTGAGACTTCTGTTTCAAAGCAAGAGTCTCTAAAGGGTTTGTGGTGAAAAGATCTGGCTCTCATCTTGGAAATTTTTGAAGTTGAGAACCAGACCCTGGCTCACTACTTCAGGACCCACCTGTCTGAAGTTAAAGACTCCAGTCCTGGACAAAGTGAGCCAACCTGCCCCCACAGGTAGTGGAGAGCCGACCCTGGGCATCCCATCAGGGTGCCTGTTTGGCAGGGGCTTTAGGCTGAGGGGTGGAGCAGGCCTGCTCAAACCGTCTGCCTCTCCCTCTGAAGAACCCCTCTGTACATAGGCTGAAGAGGAGGAGGCCTGGGTCTGGTAAAAGGCCTGTGAAAGGCCTACCCCTACCCCTGGGGCTGCCTCTGAGGAGTGGCTTGCGTTCCTTGGCTTGTGCACTCCTGTAAGTGGTTCTATATTCATCCATTTCTTCATATAATTCTCTGTCTGCTCCCCAAACAGAGAATTTCCCATCACAGGAAAATCCATGGCCTTAGACTGGGTATCCTGTGACAAAGTAGTACACCTGAGCCAGGCCAATCTCTGAAAAGCCACAGATGTAGCCATGACTAGAGGATACATCGTTAGAATCCACTGCAGCATGGAATTGCACCTAGATGCCTCAATACCATCAAGAGCCACCTGTTTCAGCTCCTTTGCAAGCTGGCCAGGGACCTGTTTGGCTAGGCCATGACAGTATCCCATCTAGATTTCTGGTATCTCGCAACATAAGCCATATAGTTTGTTGTCTGAGTCCCAAGGATGCTGCCATGTATTGTTTTTTGGCCATGGCATCAACCTTCCTGGAATCCTTGTCAGGAGGATGTGAAGCCAGTGGAATATTAGCTTTATCACAGGCTGCAGCCTGAACTACCCCAACATGACTGCATTGCTTGTGAAAGAAAATCTGTATCAGACCTGACTAAAGTGTACCTCCTGTCCATCTTTTTATCCACAGGAGGCACAGAATTAGGAGCCTTAAAATGTTTATTGTTTGTTTTCTAAGAGATTTATGTAGGGGATGGACAACCTCCTGGACTCTGGGATATCCATCATCTCCACATAGTCAGGCTCCTCTGCTCATCCAAAGCCTCCTCTAAGGAAGCTGGAGGGTCTCAGCAACTTTTTATAAACAAAAATGAGAAGGGGACTCGAAAGCCTAGGGGAGACTCACCTGAAGGTCTGTCTGGGGAGATGTCTGGTTCAATGGGCACATCCAGACTTTCAAAGTCACATTCACACTGATCATAATCCTCATCCTCCCTCTGGTTCATAGAACTCTTCTATATCATAATCCTGAACCATTGGAACCGACCAAACCGACCTTTTGCCAGACAGTGGCGGTTCGGAGGAACCGGGACAGGGACTAGACAATCTGTATTGCTGGCTATCTCTGCAGCAGTTGGAGAAGAAATTTGGACTCCAAACCTGCTGATTTTTAGTTTTCTTTGCTGGAACTGGCTCCTCAGAGCCAGCTTTTCGTTTGGCCGAGGAAGTCTGGCCCTGGTCAGAGGGCACTCCCTCCGAGTTCGGTTGGCACCGAACCGGGCTGGCCATCCGGGTCAGCGGACGTTTTGGCCTCTGTTCCCTGGAGCCTGCCCACTCTCTTGTCCAGGGTGGCTGCAGGGAATTTTTACAAATCTGGCAGTCTGAATTGAGGGTGGTCAAACCCACAGACAATGAACCAGATGTAGTGTGGGTCAGCCTGGCAAAGGCTTCCCACACAGACACTACAGTGTTGAAACCAGTGGGCCCGGTTTTCTTTTGGGTTTCTCAGACATGATGCCAACCTAACCAACAAACTTGCCCTTTTAATGGCAGTGCCAGGCAAGACACCCTTATCGGTTCCAAACCGTGTCACGGGTCGTGGAAAAAACCGTAATGAAATCCGTTTTTTTTTTTAGAACCGATAAGAACCCGGAACCACACTCTAAGAAGCCTTAAAAGGCTTTAAACTTAAATTTTAATACACTACATCGGTTCAACAAACCGATAACACTTTACAAGTTCCACACAGAAAAACCTATCTATTACTTACGATTACTATAGACAGAGCTTGAACCGATCGGTTTTGTGGTTAAAATAATTAAATCATGTTAAATTCAACCAGAAATAGCGCTTTGGAACCAAGAAATGAACCGATCAACAGGAGGAATCTCCGGAGCGACTGTTCAGTGAGGCGGAGTAAAGAATCTGATGGTTTCAGTTTGAAACCACCCTAACAGAGCTTCTGAACCGAGCTCGCGCTCTAAGCTCCATGCTCTGCATAGAAGTTAATTCTTTCACCTCCAGAGCAGTTCTAAGGCTGGGACAAACTGCAATAGTCATAATATAGCAAGACTTCATGTTGTTTGAAGTAGAGGAGGCACTGTGGGTTACCCTGGAAACAGGTTATGGCACAACGATTCACACAGGGGTGGTATACAGACCCCCATCTCAGGGGGAGGCAATGGACAAGGAAATGATAGAAGGCATCCTTAGAATGGCAGAAAAAGGAGAGATATTGTTGATGGGGGACCTGAATATGCCAGACATTAGCTGGAGCACCCTGCCTGCAGCCACATCAAAAAGCAAGTTTATTCTTGATGCTCTACAGGGGCATGCCTCAAACAGCTAGTGGTGGAACTCATTAGGAGGAGCAATCTTAGACCTGGTACTGTCAAATGGGATGGAGAAAGGATCTGAGATTTAGAAGTGGGTCTCCATCTGGGAACAAGTGACCACCAAACAGTGTGGTTCACGATAAACACAACCATATAGTCGAGCCATACAAAAGCAAGGGAGTTGGACTTTAGGAGGGCTGACTGGGAAAATAGGAGAGTGCCTCAGAAAAGCACTAGCAAACTGGCAAGAAGGAAGGGTGGAGGAATAATGGGGAAAAAAACAAAACAGCCATCACAGAGGCAACAAGCCTTTGTGTGAAGCAAATCAACAAAGCACAATGAAGGGAAAAAAAAAACACTATGGTTCTCAAAAGAGGTGGTGGGGAAGGTCAAGCAGAAAAAGGTAGCATTCAGGAAGTATAAGGAAACACAGAAGGAGCAGGACAGAAAAGTACCAGTTAAAGCAGAAGGAAGTGGGAAGACAGTCAGAATAGCAAAAGCCCAAACTGAGGAAAAGATAGCCAACTCAGTAAAGAGGGATAAAACCTTTATAGGTACATTAGGGAGGCGAGAAAGATGAAGGAAGGGCTAATGAGGGCTTATTAAAGGGAAGGGAGGGTGGGCAGAAGATGGCAGTGAAAAAGTAGGGATACTGAATGAATACTTCTGCTCAGTATTCAAAAATGAAGGGGAAGGGGAGATACCTAAATCGAAGAATAGAAGCACTCTGGATAGGGAGGTCGATACCAGACCATTCACAGAAGAAAGGGTTCTGAAAGAACTCTTAAAACTGAAGGTGGATAAAGCAATGGGACCTGACAGGATTCACCCAAGAATTCTAAAAGAATGAAGAGTAGAACTAGTGACACCACTGACTACCCTTTTTAACAAATCATGTGAGGATGGTGTGGTACCGGAGGACTGGAGGAGGACAGACATGATTCCGCTTCACAAAAGTGGGAGCAAGACAGAGGCATGGCAAGGCAACTTCTCGATTCAGGGAGACCACTTTATTTAAGAGAAAAACTACAGAAAGTGGAACATACTTATGAACTGAGACGCACAACAAAACTGAGGGAGTTCAAAATAACCACACCAAGAACTAGGATAGGAAAAATGTCTTTTGCCTATGCAGCAATAAAATTCTGGAATGAGTTAAAGATTCAAGGGAAAAACATAGATATGGGTTCACATGAATTTAATACTGCCTTGAAATATGAATTAGCAGTAAGCTGTACTTGTTTTGATTAAGTATAGAAGGTTTTAAGAAAATTGTACGTAAACTTTTGTTATATTTGATATGTGCAACTGATTTTCACATGTAAAACAGGAATGCCTTGTAAATGGGATTTTATCCTAATGATGTAAAAATGAGTCATTTTTGTATCCTGCATAAAAATAAATGCTTTTTACTACTACTACTAGGAAACTACAAACCTGTTAGTTTGACCTCAGTGGTAGGGAAAATGATGGAATCACTTCTAAAGGAAAGAATTGTTGAGTTCCTAGAGGCCACTGGGGCACAGGACCCAAGGCAGCATGGATGCACAGCAGAAAGGTCATGTCAGACAAATCTAATAGATTTCTTTAACTGGGTGACCAATGTAGTAGACTAGGGAGGGGCTGTAGACATGGCCTACCTAGACTTTAGCAAAGCATTTGACACAGTCCCACACAAAAGATTAACATACAAGTTAGCCAGCCTTAGAGTGGGTCCCATAGTGGTAGCTTGGGTAAAAAATTGGCTGGACAACAGGATACAGAGGGTAATAGTAAACCAAGTTAACTCTGAAGAAAAGGTGGTTAGTAGTGGAGTACCGCAGGGTTCAGTACTGGGACCGGTCCTCTTTAATGCCTTTATAAGTGACATTGCAGTGGGACTGGTAGGAAAAGTATGTCTCTTTGCAGACAACACAAAGATCTGCAACAGGGTTGATATAGAAGGTGGGGTCGAGAGGATACAAAGGGACTTGACAAGGTTGGAGGAATGGTCAAGTGTATGGCAGCTAGATTCAATGCAAAAGTGCAAGTAATGCACCTGGAAACAAAAATCCAGGGAATAGTACACAATGGGGGTGAGATAATAACAACAGAAATGGAAAGGGACCTGGGGTGTAGTCATAGCAGATGACCTTAAGGTGGGAAAGCAATGTGAGAAGGCAGTAGGGAGGCTGGTGGGATACTAGGATGCATGGGAGAGCATCACCAGTAGAAAACAGGAGTTATCCTCTGTACAGACAGTTAGTGAGACCCCATCTGGAGTTCTGTGTCCAGTTCTGGAGACCCCATCACCACAAGGATGTAGACAGAATGGAGGCTGTCGGAGGAGCACTAAAATGGTGCAGGGTCTGCACCAGAAGACATCTGAACAGAGATTGAAGAAGCTTATATGTATACACTCGAGGGAGGAGGAGAGAGAACATGTAGAAACTTTCAAGTACATCAAGGGAATCAACAGAGTCCAAGAGGGTAGCATCTTTCAGACAAAGAGATGTGCAAGAACAATTGGACACAATTTGAGATAGAGGGTGACAGCTCAGAGGTAATGTGAGAAGTATCTTTTCATGGAGAGGTTGTGGATACATGGAACAGCCTTCCTGAGGAGGTAGTGAGTCCAAAAACAGTGGGGAATTGAAGGACATGGGACAGACATAAGGCAATTCCTATTGGGGGTAGGAGGAAGTAGGTTGTTGGTTAACTAGGATCTGCAGTCTATCCATTAGGTAGGGAATGGGCAGACTAGGTGGCCAAGCAGTCCTTATCTGCTGTCACATTCTATGCTTCTATGTTTCTAAGAACACAAAGGGGAAAGGACCATGAAAGAGGAGGAAGGGAGTGGTTGGTGTGGAGTCGATAAGCTATAGTGATATGAAACTAAGAGCTGCACAATCAGGCAGACTTGATAGAACTGTGGACCTTTTTTCTAGCCGGTTTTATATGTCACATGAGCTCTCTCTCTCTCTTTCTCTCTCTGAACTATTTCTGGGTGCTGCTTGCAGCTCCCACTCACTAGTTCCCCCTACAAAACCATATGCTATAAAAAAATCAAATGGGGCGATCATACACAACTCACCTTGTTATTCCATCTCGGGGTTGAGTTAATTGCATTGACCTCTGGAGCTTTGCTCTCGAGATCCATATGTTGTTATCTCTGTTCCTTGATGGAAACACAGGCTTGTTGTGTATGGCAACCCATACATTACTCCTTATATTGTATATACATATTGTAATGTGTGACCTGGAGATGTACATTGAGGTGTAACAGCACATTTCCTGGTATCCTGGAGTGGATTATATTGACCTGTTTTATTGACAGACAGCATGTTGCTCAGAAACATAGAAACACAGAGCATAACGGCAGATAAGGGGTGCTGGGCCCACCCAGTCTGCCCATTAAAGTAGTAATTTCATCATACTGGGAATCAAACATGGGCAAGTCATATGGGAAAGAACACTGAGGAACAACTTGAACTCCCCTTCCCTCACCTTGGACAGCCACCAGACCTGGGCAGAAGAGACCTCAGTTTAATGTCTCATAGAATGGATGGCAAGGTACTGCAACAGTGAATCCTCCTCCTATTGCTGCATTGCATTGTTAGTGTTGGGTATTAGCCCAAGTTCCTAGTATGGGAACAGAACCCATAACCTTTTGGACCCAGAGACAAATGTGCCCTACTCAGCCACTGGCACTGTTGTCTTAATATCAAGCCTATCAAGCCATGTAAGGAAAAGATAAGCCAATGTAGTATTATCATTTTTTAAACTAATAATGAGAACATGCAATTCCATGTGTTTTCTCTAATTTATTTAATAATTGCAAATTTATTTGGTCTCAGAAGGTTAACAGCTTTTAATAAATGCAATCTGAAAGCATGTGTTGTCAAAGCATGGATTAATAACTTCCTTGATTCTGAAAGATCCAGGCATTTGTAAGATTTATTAACTCGGTAATTTCTAACCATGTCATTTTGTTTGCTCATTTAAGATGTTCAGGAAAATGTGAAATAAAGCATTATTGCTTGTATGCCCAAGGTTACTGAACTTGACAGCTAATCAGCTTATTACATGGTCTATACTATATATCTGCAATGGTTATTAAAGAGCTCAGTGTACTTCCTGAAATGAATATTAATGTTCAAAAGTAGTGAACACGTACTTTTTAAATCTGAGCTATTTGTTTTCTTTCCCCTTTGGTAATTGAATGATTTGCTACCTGACAGCAATAGGTTTGATGTGTGGAAAAATTCGCTCCCTGTAGACTGATACACTGTAACTAGTTCTAGTCCCCCTTCTTCATCTTCATGGACTGTCGCATCACAATTACAATTAACCAGGAAGGGTCACTCACCTGTTGATGGTTGGTCACCTGTGATGTCATAATGGTGAGGTTGGTCACCTGTGATGTCATAATAGGTGAAGTTGGTCACCTGTGATTTCGTAATAGGTGAGGTCACTATGCAGAAGTATTTCAATTTATTTTACAGGGTTATGGCCAGGAAAGGTGCACTAAGCTGACAATTGTTTCCAAAGAGTGTCCTAGGAGCTACAAGGAAGTTAAGTGACTTGCTCATAGTCACTTACAATGCAAGTGGTGGCTGTGGTATTCAAACCCAGTTCTCCAGGTCCTCTAGGTTTGCAGCTCAGTGCTCTTAGCCACTATGCTATACTGCCTCCTTTAAGTACAAAAGGAATGGAACTAGGTATGCAAGTCATCAGGTAAAGACTGCTCCTTACATCACACTTACTTAGTATCAGGTTAAAAATCCTTCTAATGAGAAAATGGGTAAACAAAGCGAGCATTTGTCAATGCCGAATGTTGTCTCACTGGCATTGGCATTGGTAGTGCAGGAGTTAGAGATGCATAATAGGAATGGCAGTGAAGTATTGAGTGGCGTAGCCCCACCCCACCCTGTAGAGACTGGCAGGCATTGGGGTGTACCTTTGGGTCTGGTTATAACACTCTACCATTTTACCTCACCCCTACCCTATAGACACTGACAGGTGTCGTGGTATGCTGGGGTCTTGGGCATATACTTTCCCATTCCATAGGAAATATGCTGAGGTGGGTGCAGTATAGGAGAAAAGGGTGAACTTTGTAGCTGAACACTCCAAGGCACACCACGATGCCTGTCACTGGCTGCAGGGTGGGGTGGGGATGGAATGACGTGAGCATTACAGCCGATGATCCCAAGTCACACCCTGAGGCCTATCAGTCTCTACAGGGTAGGGTGCTACAGTTGAAACCCTAACGCAGAGAGGCATGTAGTTGGTATTTTCACTCCAAATTTTCAAACATAGGCTTTTTGTGACACCACCTCATGAAGAGCTGCACTATCAGTTTGTTAACTGAAAAGTGGTTTGCACAATGACTATCAGGCGACACTGGAATGAAAACACATTTTGGGCAGTATGTGGAAAATGACAACTGTATTGTTCATGAGGAGATGCAAAAATGGCAACGTTGAAAATCTGGAGTGAAAGTATGAAAAATTGGTGAAGTCACGAGCATGATCATAGAAACTGCACAAAACTCATCCATAACCCAATTATTTTGTGATTTTTTGACCATATTTTCAACATAATCATTTTGGGACCTCCCTCATGAACAAGCACTGTGATTTTGTTAATTTGTCCCAAAGTTGATTTCCCACAGTGACCATGCCATTGTGCACCACAGGTGCGAAAACACATTTTGGGCAGGATGTGAAACAATGACATAGAAACATAGAAACATAGAATTTGACGGCAGATATGGACCACTTGGCCCACCAGTCTGCCCATTTCCTGCCTACTGGATAAGCTGCAGATCCTAGTTAACCTGCAGCCTACTTTTTCCTACCCCCATCCCCTAGAATTGCCTTATGACTGTCCCATGCATGCTTGAATTCCACCACTGTTTTTGACTCCACGACCTCCTCCGGAAGGCCGTTCCATGCATCCACAACCCTCTCTGTGAAAAATACTTCCTTAAATTACCTCTGAGCCGCCCCCCCTCTATCTTCAAATTGTGCCCCCTTGTTCTTGCACACCTCTTTTTTTGAAAGATGCTACCCTCTTGGACTTTGTTGATTCCCTTGAGGTACTTGAAAGTTTCTATCATGTCCCCCCTCTCCCTCCTTTCCTCGAGGCTATACATATTAAGCTTCTTTAGTCTCTCTTCATATGTCTCCTGGTGCAGACCCTGCACCATTTTAGTTGCCCTCCTCTGGACAGCTTCCATCCTGTCTATGTCTTTGTGAAGTCTGGGTCTCCAGACTGCAGTACTAGTCATAAGGAGGTGTGAAAAAATGCCAGTGTTGAAAATCTGACGTGAAAATATTGCAAATTTACGAAGTTACAAGGGTGTCATTTTATGGAATTTCACCACCACATTTTCAGCATAGGCATATTAGGACCTCTGCTCATGAACAGTGTCACCATCATTTCCTCAAACTGTCCCAAAAAACTGATTTCACACAGTGACCGTGCTTTTCTGTGCCAGATGTGTGAAAACACATTTCGGCCAGGATATGTAAAATCTGGAGTGAAAATATTACAAATTCATGAAATTATGAGTGTGCGTGGAAACTGCGCATTGCACGCTCATAAAACAGCCATTGTTTGGATTGTTTCCACCAAATTTGCAACATAGGCTTTTTGAGAGCCCCCCTCATGAACAGTGGCACTGTTGTTTCCTTAATCAGTCCTGAAAGGTGATTCCGCACAGTGACTATGAAATCACCTTTCGGGACAGAATAACCCCATGACAGTGCCTGAATTCATGAGGAGGGATCCCAATAACCCCATGTTGAAAATTTGGTGTCACAATTCCCAAAAATAGCCAAGATATGTACCACAGTTGAAAAACCCTATTTATGCCATTATACAGCTTACCGGCATTTCTTCAGTTGTGACCAGCTTTGAAGAGTGCTGAACTATGTTCGGTCACGAAAATGTCGCGCAGGCTCTGAAGGTAAGTATGAGGTATGGGGTGTGTGGGGAGGCAGGGTTGCATTAAATATGCATGGTGTCAGCGCCTGCTGCTGGCTTATTGGGGAATGAAGGACGAACCTACTGATGTGTGCCCTGCATTCACCCACAGTGACCACACCTCCAAATCTGCTACTATTGCAATATGTTGGCAGGCTCGCACGCGTGAGCCAACATAAAAATACTTCAGAAATAAAAAGAAATAACTAACATGTTTAAATATTGGTAACACATTCTGTGTGCTATTTTGAGGGCTACTGGCTCTTTAAAGTACACTAATGGCAGACATTTGCTGGTCCATTTCCATGGGAGTAGTGAAGATTGCTGTCTGCTGCCTGGGAAACCAGAAATCGGGTGTGGTCACTGAGGGATGCCATCTTGGAGTTCGCACTGGAGCCAGTCACTGAGAGGGCGCTCAGCTCACAAAGACGGGCGTGGACTGCTTAATATTAGTGCAACTCTACTGGATGGTTACAGAGCAGTGTTGCTAACTCCATGAAGACATCTGCTAGTCCACCTTCTAGCCTGCAGGGAGCAGTCCCAGTGACTGCACTGATGAGGTGGGACAGGAGGAAAAATGGAAAATGTCAGGAGACAAACATAATAGTGAAAGAGGAATTTACTGATTTTAACTTGTTTTATTAGTTCATATTCAGGTAGTGTCCCATTGTGGGTGGCCATTGAACAAGCTCTACTGGGAGCAGAGATGGGCAAAGTGGCCAATTCACTATATGAAGTGATTAGGTGGAGTGAAGGTGAATTCGTTTAGGAATTCTCCCACAATGCGAAGCAGTACCGCATTATAATGGAGTAGCAGTCCATTGAAAATAATGGCTTTGCATTACTCCACCTTCCTAAACCACTCCTCTACCAGTTCTTAAGGTGAAGTACATTGACAACAATGTACTTTACCTCACTTCGCTTTGTTTTTAAGTTCCAAAGGTGAATTTTGCAGTGAGTCATGGGATTTCAGGTCACATGACCTCTAGATTGTTCTGCACAGCCTCAGTTTGGGGTAGTGTGTATAGGAAGCTGTAGGAGACAATCTGCTCTGAGAGCTCTGTGATTCAAACCTCCTAAAAACTGTTAAAAAAAGCCTTTTTGAGTAATTTTTTTGCTAAAACTTTAGTTAATCAATTATAGGAAACCTTTCTGTGCTCATATCATCGAGCATTTATTGTTTGTATGTGGATTTTGAATGTTAATGTACAACATTCAGTCTGTGTACTGAGACAGTGGAAGTGTGCTTTGGGGAGGGGCGTATCTGTGGACTAGGTAGATTAACTTGGAGAAAAAGACAGTGCTTTCTGTTCTGGTGATATTTTTCTTGTATAACTGTGTTAATGTACACACAGTAATATTTTTAATAATTCTTGCCATTTTTTGCTGATTGTTGTGGTGCAGCAGTGCATAATTTTAGTTTGCTTAAAATATGTGGTTATATTACTGAAGTTTTCAATTTGCTCGCATTACTTAGTATGTATGTGTGTGTGGCGTGTGTCATCAAATCAGACACCTTTTATTGTGCCACATAATAATTTCAGCAATGTGAAACTGCTATCCACTGTAGCTGTGTGATTTTTGTTCTTCTTTGTGGTATCTTCACTGATACTAGTACTAGTGACTGTTACTGCAGCAGTGCAGTACACTGTACCCCACAGCATGCCACAACTGGCAAGGTATACTTTTCCAGACTGGAATTTCTGATGGTGAGCACTGGTTAGGTGTTGTGCCTTTGTGTCTGCATCTCTTCAGTGCACAGCGCAATCTTAATCTGTCTGTGCATTTGCATCTCTTTAGGGCCCAATCTCCTTCTGTAACTTAAGTCACAGTTGTTTCTTTGGTTTCCCTTCAGAGTACTGGACAAGTGTGGTGCATAATTCTCCATGAACATTGTACTCATTAATATGCATTATTAAGTCAGGACTATCATCACGAGTCACTCGTGATACAAATCTCGTTCATCATCACGGTCACAAATCACTATTCACGATCCGTCACAAATCACAACATTAATTTTTTTCTAGTTACTTGGATGTATTGTAAGCCTGTTTTGTAGTATCTCTCAGACTTCACCACCCACCATTATACTCATTAATACATGTTTTTAAGTCGGGAGTTTTATGCTACAGTTCATTGGGAAGTACAGCCGTAGGCATTAAGTTTCAATACAGTTCCATATTAGTTATCTCACACGTTGACACTGAATAACATTCTTCATCATCACAGTCACAAATGCAGTCACAAATCACGATTCATGATCATGTCACGAATCCCAACACTAATTTTTTGACTAGTTACTTGGATGTATTGTAAGCATGTTTTGTAGTATCTCTCCAGGCTTCACCACTCCTGAGCGCCTCTTTGCAGTAGCGCTGCTAATGCACACAGTCGGCGGCTGGCTGTGGAGGTGAGAGGTGGGCTGTGCCAGTCGCTGGCTGGGGATGGGTGGGGGGTGCTGGGTGGACTGGCACAGCTGGGTGGGGGGCCACTAGACTACCAGGGAATTGTTGATCGTTACTTATTTTATGATGATGGGGGGGGCCGCTAGACTACATGAGATATGAAGAACAGTATAAATTTTATACAGATTGGGGGGTCCACTAGACTACCAGGCATATGAAGAACATTATTTATTTTATGCACATTGGGAGGGCGCTAGACTACCAGGGATCTGCAGAACAGTATTAATTTTATACAGATTGGGGCGCTTAGACTACCAGGGGTATGCAGAATATTATTTATTTAATACAGATCAAGCAGAATGAAGCCCCCTGAGCAAAACCCACCTCGATCGGGTGCGCTAGACTATGCAAGGATATGAAGCACATTAACCTGTAGGCTTTATTTTTTATTCTTTGATACATAGCGTGCATTTTTCTTTGATCGCTGAGCCTGCAAATTCTTTTGAGAGAGATTCTTTGATCAGCGATCGTGCATATAAGTGAAGATGAGATGGCCCAATGTAAAATCTATTTTCTCAGCCCAGGGTTCTCTAGGAAGTCAAATGAGGGTGGATTTTGCTCAGGGGCTTTGTTCTATCGAACTGTGGTTTACATAATTCCCTCAAATTATTGATTTACAGCATTTTTATTGTTGATTGTGATCCTGCAAATTCTTTGATCATAAGCCTGCAAATTCTTTGATCACAATTCTTTGACCATGATCTTTGATCGCAAAATAGGAACAAGATGGCCAGATTTTTATAATGGAATAGATAGGAAATTTTACCAAATTTTGACATTTACTATCTCGGAAGCAGCTTTGGTCTTTTACTTGATATTTGAAGGGTGTTTACGGAATGCCCTGTGCATATAAATTGCAGTGTTTACATGTTGGAATTTTTTGTTGGCGAAAGATATGGCGGGCACAGTTTACGCTCTGCCGACAACATTTGCTTGTGCTGGTGGCTTGAAATTGATAGGATACCTAGCCTTGGTGTCATGGATATAGTTTTCAGTCATTGTGTGTGTCAAATGTCAACAGGTGTGGAACTGTGCACTCTGATGAATGAAAATGTCAGTGTCAAACTTTTGACATATCTCGGAGACGGTTTGTCTTTTCACTTGAAATTTGGAGGGTGTTGACAGCATGCTCTGTATATGTGAATTGTGGTGTTTACATGTCAGACAATATATTTTTTGTGGAGATATTTCATGCCGCCATTCACATTTTGCAGACAGCATTTTCTATTGTTCTACTATATTAACATTTGTTTGGTGGCTGGCCTTGCTGTTGTCAATGTACTTGTTAGTTATTAGGTGTATAATGTGGGTCAACACTTACAAGTTGGTGGGAGCGCGGGGCCCTTACCAATTTGTGCAACTTTCTACTTTTCTATTCTTTCTTACAAAGTAAGGAAATTCTATACAAAAACTTTAATACATCAGTTAGGGTTCTTCAACAGTGACAAAAGCAGGGAAATTCGACATTAGGGTTCCCATCCTTGCACCCCACCCACCCACCCTCACCAATAGGCATCGGGGGTGTGTGTTGGGGTCGTCGTCTCTAACTCTCACCCCATTCTCTGACACTGCACCACCTCAGCTTGTTTACACATGGATGGGTGAGAGGGCCATGACCCAACACACACCCCAGCTCTATAGTGCAGGCCAGTGGGGTAAATGGTGGGAACCCTAGTCAAATTTCCTTTGCTATTGTCGCTGTAGAAGAACCCTAACTGATGCATTAACAAAAGACCAATACAGTAATGGCACAGTGAAAGTGAGCAAAAAGCAAGAATACCAGCAATTTTAGAAGCTATGTCCCAAGTGTATTACAGACAGATAGAAAGCACATTACAGAAGAAATGAAATACTACAGAGTTCTTCACAATGCAAAGTCTATTGTGGCAGTTACGGCACGCTCACAGTACAACACGCTGGGAAATCCCTCATGCTCATATCACTCACACACCCTTGATGGTGCTCAAAACGAGGAGCCCTATTTTTGATGATCTATTGATGGCATACCATTCTAATGTAGGGTCACCTGTGTCCTGCTGTGAAGAGACCCCAAATTGCTATGCTGCTGAGGGGTCCTCTCCTCCCCTACCCACCAGTGTTCTCCTCTGGCTCTGTGTGGTTAAATGGGAAAGGAGCAATCAAATGTCAGACTGCAAGGGTGAGGCCTGTGCTCCAACCCCGCCACACCCGGATCCACCTTGGGCCTCCTCCCAGGCTGATTGCATTCACAACAAGCTCTTTTTCAATGGATCCTTGTTAGCTGGGGGAAACTGTATGTCATGTTCCTGCAGAAATTCAGATGTGTCCAATATAGCATGAGCGGTTGGTGGCATGGTGGGAGTCTTTAAGTGCCTCCCAGTAGAAAGCAGCAGGCAGAAGGCAGTGGTGATTGGCCAGAATAGTGGGAGAGGAGGTATAGCTTGTACCTGATTGATGTCCTCTTTAAATCCATTCAGTGAGCTTCAGGGCAGCAAATCTGTGGGCAGATTTGAAGGTCAGTGTAATGCTGGATGGAGGGTGCTTTCAGCAGGCACCAAGCTCTCCAGACCCCAGAGTCCTTTCAATGAAGTGAGGTATGGCTGCAGAAGGCATACCATCACATTTTATCTTGAGATGTGATGAGATGCCCTCTTCAGCTAAGAGGATTTTAGGCAGAATGGAACAGGCTGGGAGGTGACCGAGAGAGGTCCAGTCAGCAGTGATCAGAGGAAAAGAGTTGGGGAAAAAATGAAAATAATAAAAACAAAACATCAACAATGTCAGACTAACAAACACTGATGATCCACTAACACCAACCATTGATGATCCTTAACAGTTCTGCCTCAGTGAAACACCCCTCCTCCCCAGTGGACAGCAGAACATACACACACACACACACCACCAGACTGTTCCTCAACTCCCCCAGATAAAGATAACACGCTAATACTAAACACACTTGATCACCTGATGAAGATCACCTGGACCTGTCCCCAGCGCATCACAGTTGTGCTGCTGAGCTGCGCCACTGCCTGGTGCAGTCTGAATATCTAGCTCAATAAGTTTGAGACAATAATCCGCCCCCCACAAGCGGTTGATCTGCCAGCCTCCATCACCAGATCATGTGAGTTACAGTAATAAAAAGTAACAATAAAATAATTACCCCTAAAATTTGTGCCACTGGGTAAAACAGTAAGCTTCTCTATATACAATGCAGTCAGAGGTCTTCTGTTAAAATCCTTACATGTCTCAGATTTATGATTTCTCCTCCAACTCATGCTTTGACAGCTATTAAAGATCTGAATGTCAGGTGTCAGTCAGAGTATACCCTTCTTACAATTGTATTTATTTTAGTTATTGAAAAGTTTCATCACTCCTCTAATAGGTTTCATAGGTGGAAGTCAAGCATATAGCTTGTGCCAAGAAGACTTGCCATTTTATATGGGACTTATTGTTTTCTTAAGAAAATGTCTGTCTAATTTGTTTTAAATATTTGTGTGGTGTCACTTTCCATGATATCTCTTGGCAACTCGTTCCATGGTTTGACCACTCTTTGGCTAATCCAAGATTCCGTCTATTTGTTTTATATGTCTCACCCATTAATTGGAAGATATGTGTTCTAGTGTTTGTGTTTAGCATCTTTTATTCCAATCCCACACATTACCATAAGTCCTTGTTTCTATATGCACCGTAGACAAGACACAAATCTCCTTGTTGTCTCCTATATTCAAATATATACATATCTAGTTCCCTGAGTCTGTCTTCATAAGTTTGATTTTTCAGTCAATATATGCTTTTTGTCACTCTTCTCTGTATTTTTTCTATGCGGTCTATGTCCCTCCCATGTGACAGATCCAGAATTGGTACTAAACTCAGTAAGGGGTCTCACTAGAGAACTATGTACAGTAGTGGAATGATAACAGTGCTGTCTCTGCTCTTTATATTCCTCAGGATACAGTTCATCGTTTTGCTGGCTTATTTTGATACCTCTGTACTCTGTTGTTTAAACAACAGTTTATTTGATAAATTGTGTGGGAGACAGTATAACGCAGTGGTTTAAGGCTCTGAGTTGCAAATTTGGTGACATCCAGCAGACTAGACCTGGGTTTGAATCCCACAGCTTCCACTTGCATACTGTGTGATCTTGAACAAGTCACCTAACTTCCGTGTGCTCCCAGGTTGCTCCTGTAAAAAAGCTTTCAGCTTAGTGTGCTACTCCTGGTTAAAACAAATAAAAAAAAAAAAAAAAAATACTCCTAGGTCTCTTTCGACCTCTGTTGTTTTAAGGTAATGTTGTTTGGTGTACATTTGACTCATTTATTTTTATTCCCAAAATGTATCACACAGCATTTGTTACTAATAAAGTTCATTTTATTTTCTTATATATATTTGATTTAAATCGGTTTGAAGATTTGTGATATCCTGCTCAGCTTTTGAGATTGCTCCTATTTTGCTTTCATCTGCTAATTTAATCATCCAGCTGTTTGTGGCTATCTGAAGTGCGGATATGAAAATACTGAACAGAAAGGGCCCCAAGGCAGAGCTCTGAGGCACGCCTCTTGTCACCTCTCCCCAGTTAGACATTTATCCTCTGATACGCAGTTGCTGCATTCTATTGTTTAACCATGCTGTTATCCATTTAACTGTTGCTGAGTCTACTTTGAACTCCTCGAGTCGTTCTATCAGTTCTGAATGTAGCACTAGGTCAACTGCCTTTGAGAAATGTAAGTACGCAACATCCACCGGTAGACCTACATCTAGTGCCCTGCTAACATGTTCGTAGAAGTGTATTAGGCTGGTTTGGCACGATCTTCATGATGTAAATCCATGTTGTGTTGCATCTATCAGCCCTTTCTTTTTTGCTATGTGTAAGGTGAGATGATCTTTAATGTATTCTTCCATGATTTTGCTCTGTATGCAGGTCAAACTTATTGTTCTATTGTTTTGGCAGTCAGTTCATATTCCTTTTTGAATATCGGTAGCAGAGACCCAACATTCAGCACACACATGCCAAACAAACTAAATATCTTGGAAACTTTACAAGCTGCACAAAAATTACCAGCAACAAAGTTCTTCAGGATAGTATGACCTTTACGATGAGGGTAGTCACTAAGCTGAACTCTAGATTTTAAAATATAGCCATTTTTACCGTTGTGAACTGATTGTAAAGTAGTGCTTTCTGCTGGATTTATGGTCTCTGCTTCATCACTGTCACATGAGACAGGGTGTATTGTAGGACAAAGGAATAAAATTAAGCTGTCTCAGATGGAGATCTCCAGGGGTCATAAAGCTGACATAAAGCTAGCAGGCTAATTTAGGAAAAACTCTTAATAGCAGACAGAGGAAAGGACACACTAGAACTTAACATACAAATCGAAACACTCTGCACAACATCTCTGTTTTGTAAGTTTTGGGTAGCCTCAAAAGTGGGATGACAAATTAAAGAGACACTGACATACCTCTCATCAGTCCCTGATTGCAACGGACGTCCCTCATTTTAC
Source organism: Neoceratodus forsteri (assembly GCA_016271365.2). Taxonomy (NCBI): domain Eukaryota; kingdom Metazoa; phylum Chordata; order Ceratodontiformes; family Ceratodontidae; genus Neoceratodus; species Neoceratodus forsteri. The sequence goes on along the minus strand of CM057458.1, from coordinate 19,525,808 downwards.
CCCTCAAAAGTGTTCTGTCCCTCATGGAAAGCTGCTAGCCACACAGAGAATGCACTGTACATTACAACAGTAAAGCAAAAATTCATAATATTCAAAGATGCGTAATCAAACATAAACATTGTATAAGTAAACACAATGGTTTACACATTGTTTGGAGCTTGTATCTCCGTGTTTGAAAATGTGTCCCTCATTGCTGGTGCTTGTGTCCTTCATATCAGTGACAAAAGGTTAAGAGGGATGGCTTTAGGAGAAACATTGTACTGGGGTAACTTTCAGCTGATATTTAATCTAATTTCAGTGTTTAGCTACCTCCGTTTTTATCCTAACTATACACACTGAAAGGAGAATGAGTCTGCTAGGCTTCATCAGCACTGGCTGCATCGCTGCACCTGCCATTATAATACTCTCTTAAAGACATCATATTGTGCTACGATGGAAATGAATGTCCCAATCTGGGATTGTGATGTTAGGAACAGACAAGCAGACGATGTCTGTAGTAGTAGTAGTGGTAACAAACTTTATCTTTTTGAGAGGATAGAACTGTTAGGGTCACCATGGTCATATTTTCAAAGTTGTTGAGGTATAGTGCCTTAGTTTTTGTTTTTTTGGTATCCTGGTAAGGTGCACTACACACAAGTACCTGTTTTAAGGGGTGACCTGGGGGCACTGGGGTGGTTAAGTGACTTGCTCAGAATCACACAGTATGCAAGTGGAGGTTGTGGAAATCCAACCCAGGTCTGCTGGATGCACCAAGCTCATTCATAGGTCGTTACTCTAACCTTTGGGCTATACTGGCAGCCCACTAACCTAATCCGGTTTCAATATAAACAGGCAAGATGCATCTAGGGAGCAGTGATCCTGTTTTCCTTTTAAAGTATGTACAGCAGTTATGAAGAAACATTGTGAGCTAAATACAGATCATATGTACAATATAAGCAGAAATGTGTCAAGATTTTCCTCTCCGATATCGAGGCGGCCTCTTTAAATGCATTCTCCTGGGATTTTTACAGCATTATAGCAGCTAGCAGCATCAACAGTGATGACCTAGAATTATTATAGAAGTAAGTGCAAGTTCATTTTGTGTAGTCCCGAGTTCAAGATCATTGTTGTGGGTAGGATGAAGTGCAGTCCTTTCAACGTAAAAGAAAATATTCAAACAGTAATTTCTAAGCCCAGAAATCCCTGACTTATACTTAACAGCTGCAATCACTCCCTCGGAATGAGCTGCCCTGGAGCTTTTAGAATTCTATACTAATTATGGAACTTAGAATGAAATTCAAACTCTGCTGTGTGGTCACGCTCACCCCTGCATGCTAATGTCAAGCAGGGACAAAAAAATTTTTTGTGCAAATTTGCAGTAATTCATAGGTATTCTGCGCCCAGGGTACAAACGGATTCCCAGAAACAATTGTAACCCTGGTGCTGTTATACCAAGGGCTACTACCCCTGCCTGCTTCCCTGACTGCAGGTTGAGGGGCCTGAGCTCACTATCAGGGGTCACTGTGGAGTCATTACCAACAGTAAAACTATAATTATCATGCCTCCACCCAGAGTAATGATTTAGTGGGTTAGATCTTGAACTGGCACAGCCCTCTGGGAAGCTATACCTACCAACAGCCCCACTAGTGGCCACATACTTGAAATTACAACCACCACCTTGCTTTGCATTCAATTCACAATTAATGGAGAGTGTTAATAATATGCTCACTGTGACCACTTACCAACAGGGTCTGGAACTCTGCATTCACCCTGTGCACCTGTAAAGGGCGGTTAGCAGCAATAACACAAAACCTTTCAGTTGTTTGCATTAAACCAGCACTCAGTAATAATATGCTCATGAATCAGATTAACATTTAAACAACAGATTTATTTATGGGTTTAAATAAGGGGTAGGGGGGGTGCAGATTAAAGCTTGATCAATTAGCATTTTTGGCTCTAGTAGTATGTTGACTTTGTATAGACATTCACCCAAATGCATTAACCCCTCTGGACTGTCCAGTTAACCTCACTAGGTACCCAGGATAAGCTACTTTGCAGGCCGGAAGCTGTGGCGCAGGTTGGCCAGCGTTGCAGGAGGTTGGGGTCCTTAAACATAGAAATGGTTAAGGTTTTAATTTGTACTTGGCTGTAGAAATCATAAAACACCTTTTTGAACCCCAGAAATGTATAACCCCCAGGCGCGACAGCCTGCAAAGACAGTCTAAACCAAAGTGCAGACTTGAAGGCAAATCAGTTGGAACAAGCAGGTTAATTGGTGTTGCAGGGTAAAACCCTGAGGTACTCACTAAACCTTGGACCTCGGGATCTCGGCTGATTTCCAGGATTGCTCTCCTTGAGGCAGGATGTGGCTGCAGGCTGCAGGACTTTGTTCTTTCTGGCAAGGACCAGGATACAGGGACCGGAGCTAGCACGACTCACCCCCTCATGAAGGCGTAGCCCCCAAGGGTGGCCGCAACCCGCGATGAACTTCTGTGCAGGAGCTGATTCCCTTCTCTGGTCATCTGGCAGCTTGGCTTTTACAGGCAGCAACAGTGTATTAGGCATGTTACTTGGCATCACTAGTTCAGCTTGGATATGGTTTGGTAATAGGCCACACAGCTTACTCACTTGCAAGTTGCAGTCCTGGAAATGTAAGCTGGCACACAGTAATTCAGATCTCCCTCTGGCAAATTGGTTGGAGACAATTTCGGTGACCCCAGGCATTAAGTACAGGTGCAGTCCCTGAGGCAAAAACAACTTCTCACTGAAATGCAGATTTGGGATCCTTTAACACTCTGATCCCACACTCAGTCTGAAAACTCACTCTGGCGGACTCTACCTTTTTTGGAGGATTGCAGCTGGCTCTGCAGACTTGGCTGACCCAATTAATCCATAGGCGTTTTGGCCCAGAAGAGGCAAAGCAGGCCCCTCTCCATGTTCCTCAACCTGCAGGGAGCCTCCTTTCCCTTCAGGAGCTCCAGACGGACCCCTGGAACTGCTGCTCGAACTCACTCTAACTTTCTAGATTCAAACAGTCCCTCCTTTTATAAAGAGAAAAATTCCTGTAATCCGATTGGCTGTCCAGGCTGATAATCAGTCCCAGTCCTTTAACTGGACAGCATTTTGGCGCCTAGATTTTGTCCCTGCTTATTCCCCACAAGTCTCTGGCACTGTCCAAAGGGCCTCTTTGTTTAATCCTAGCCACTGATTGGTTGATAGGCACAAAGATGGTGGCTGCTGATACAGTTTTATGCAGTCTATTTAGTGTCCCCACACATAAAGTTCTGATGCAGCCAGATGTATCACTTTGAGCAAGTAATACCCCCACTGTCTTGTAGCCCCAACAGTCCTCTATAGGTCACATTCATTATTAAATATTTCTTTTGTCCACTATTGCTGTCGCTGCCACTGATATAACATGCCCCTAGGTGGCAGGCAACTACCTCATTCATATGCATGAGGCACTCATTAATATTCATGAGCCCCGCATATGGTCCTGTGTAAAACTTTATTTTAAAAATGTTGCTGGGGCTTTTCTCTATTTCCCCTGAGGTCGCCAATCCCCATTTAGCAGAGGGGGTGCCGGGATCAAAGAAAACTCCCCCGATTTGACCGCAAACCGTCATCGGTAAAAACAAAGTGCTCCAGTGCGCATGCGCGAGTGCCGGCCAAAGGGAAACATGCCGGCAACTTGCAACTGTTTTAAGCCCAAAAATGGGCTGAATTAAGTTACCGGGCTGCTTGGGAGAACCAGGGGGAAACTCGGGGCACCAGAGGGAACGGTCAGGTGGCAGGAGGTGCCGCAGAGGAAAACGGACACCAGCGGCAGCGGGAGAACACCCGGAGGCACAAAGATAAGCCCCCAAATGGGGGGATGGGCGGGCGTTATAAAATGATCCATGGTGGGGATCGAACAGAATTCCGCAAGCTTATTAAACTCCAGCTACTGACCCTGAGTAGACAGGAAAGGCAGCATAGTAGCATGGGCTTTAAACGTCATTATTTTTTATTCAGTGCATTGCACGCAGACAAGCAGTTGCAGCCAGTGACAAGTTGCAGAATATCCAGTATATTGTGATATATTGCAGGAAATCCTAATCACGTCAATGGGAGTTCCTGTGATATATCACAATATATGTAGATACACAAGAGGCTGCCACTGGCTGTAAGTGCACACACAGAAGTGAACGATGCAGTCATATGTAAAGTGTATGGACCTATGGAAAGCTTTCATTTGAAAATTGCTTTTCCACTTCTTTTCCCCAACAGATAGTGGTCCTGGCCCCCAGTCAGCTCACTAGCATGGACTGTCAGCCTTTGGCTCTGAGGAAGGTGGCCATCAGCCATTTAAAGGTCAACAAGCCACCCCCTCCACCCACACCCAATGGAAGGACAAGCAGACAGGACTTGCCAAAAAAAGTCAGGTTCTTGTGTTTTTGCACTTTCACAGCAAAATGCACAGTTTATGTCACTTCATACAGTAATGTAGTGCACAATTACTTATTTCTGCTGACAGTCCGTGCTGCTGCTGGGTTCACCAGAGCCAAGACCAAGATGCGTTTTTCAGGGGAATAGAAGGAATGCAAAAACAAGCTTTAAATAAAAGCTCTCCATAGGTCTGGCACATTTCACCTGCTTGTTCTTCGTGTATGTCTGTCTGCACCAAATAAAGATCTCATCACACTCTGCTATGCTCCTGCCCCTGCCTACTCTTGGTAAGCGGCTGGAGTTTCAGTAAATTTATGGAGGGTAAAAGGGGGAGGGTAAAAGGGGAGGAGGAGTAGCTCTCTACATAAGAGAGAAATCAAAGCAACAGAACAAAAGGGTAAACAGGGAGGAGAAGAAGCACTGTGGGTCAATTTGGAGGCAGGCAATGGCACCACAATCCACACAGGGGTTGTATACAGACCTCCCTCTCAGGGGGAGGAAATGGACAAGGAAATGATAGAAAGTATACTTAGAATGGCAGATAAAGGGAGATATTGCTGATGGGTGATCTGAATATGCCAGATGTTAACTGGAGTGCAGTTGCAGCAGCCACTTCTAAGAGTGGGTTATTCTAGATGCCCTACAGGGCATGCCTTAGACAACTAGTATTGAGCCCACTAGGAGAACAATCTTAGATCTGGTTCTCTCAAATGGAGATGAAGAGGATCACAGATGTATAGAAGTAGGTAGCCATCTGGGAACTAGCGGCCATCGAACAGTATAGTTCTGACAAACACAGCAATAGAGTCAAGCCATACAAAGACAAAGGTACTGGATTTTAGGAGGCTGACTTTGCCAAAATGGGTGAGTGCCTAAGGAATGCACTAGCAAATGGGCAGGAAGGAGGGGTGGAAGAACAATGGGGAATAATAAAAACTGCCATCACAGAGGTAACAAGCCTTTGTGTCCTGTTGTCCAGCCAATGTTTTACCAAGGCTACCACCCTGGGACCCACTCCCAGGCTGGTTAATTTGACTATCAATCTTTTGTGTGGGACTGTGTCAAATGCCTTGCTAAAGTCTAGGTAGGCCATGTCCACAACCCTCCCTGGTCTACTACTTTGGTCACCCAGTCAAAGAAATCTATTAGATTAGTCTGACATGACCTTCCGCTGTGAACCCATGCTGCCTTGGATCCTGTGCTCCACTGACCTCTAGGTACTCAACTATTCTTTCCTTCAAGTGACTCCATCACTTTCCCTACACAGAGGTCAGACTGACAGGTCTGTAGTTTCCTGCCTCTGTCTTGGTCCCACTTTTGTGAAGGGAATCACATCCGCCTTCCTCCAGTCCTCGGGTACCACCACCATCCTCCCATGATTTATTAAAAGATTAGCCAGTGGTTTCACTAGTTCCTTCCTTAATTCTTTTAGAATTCTGGGGTGAATTCCATCAGGACCCATTGCTTTGTCCACCTTCAGTTTAGGAGTTCTTGCAGAACCCTTTCTTCTGTGAAAGGACTGGGATCGACCCCCTATCAAAATTGCTTCTGTTAATTGGATTAGGCACCTTCCCCTCCTCTTTTAGGAAGATACTGAGCAGAAATATTCGTTCCAGTATTCCTGCTTTCTCACTGTCCCCCTCTGCTTACCCGGCTCATTCTATTCAGCCTCACTATCCCTCCCTTTGTCTTTCTCCTCCGCTGATGTACCTATAAAGGTTTTATCCCCCTTCTTAACTGAGTTGGCTATCTTTTCCTCAGTTTGGGCCTTTGCTATTCTGACTTCCCTCCTGCTTCGTTCTGCTTTAACTGGTACAGCTGTCTGTCCTGCTCCTTCTGTGTTTCCTTATGCTTCCGAATGCTATTTTTTCTTCTGACTTTCACAGCCACCTCTCTTGAGAACCATAGTGGCTTTTTCTTTCGCTTTAATTTGTTTATTTGCTTCACACAAAGGCTTGTTGCATCTGTGATGGCAGTTTTGATAATTCCCCATTGTTGCTCCACCTCCTTCTAGCCTGTTTGCTAGTGCTTTTCTGAGGCACTCTCCCATCTTGCCAAAGTCAGCCCTCCTAAAGTCCAGTACCCTCATTTTGTATGGCTTGACTCTGTAGCTGAGTTTACGTGAACCACACTGTTTGATGGTCACTTGTCCCCAGATGGCAACCTACTTCTAGATCTGAGATCCTCTCACTGCCCCGTTTGAGAGTATGAGGTCTAAGATTGCTCCCTCACAGTGGGTTCTGAAACTAGCTGTCTAATGCCTGCCACCTGTAGGGCGTCAAGAATGGCCCTGCTCTTGGATGTGGCTGCAGCAAATGTGCTCCAGTTAACATCTGGCATATTCAGGTCTCCCATCAACAGTATCTCCCCTTTCTCTGCCATTCTAAGAATGCCTTCCATCATATCCTTGTCCATTCCTTCCCCCTGACACAACCCCTGTGCGGATTGTGGTGCCCTTTCCAGTCTCGAAGGTGACCCACAGTGCCTCCTCTCCTCCCTGTTTACTCTTTTGTTCAGTTGCTTTTATCCCTTCCTTTACATAGAGAGCTACTCCTCCCCCTCTTCTCCCCTGCCTGTCTCTCCTGTAGGTTATGTACCCTGGTATGTTAACATCCCAGTCATGGTTCTCTGTGTACCATGTTTCTGTGACTGCTACGATATCCAGGCATCCCTCTTCCATTAAGGCCACCAGCTCAGGGAGCTTGTTGGCCAGACTACGGGCATTGGTACTCATTACCCTCCATTTCCTGATGGCCTTACCCCCTTTTGCCCCATCCCTGTCCTTCTTGCCTTTGTCACTTTCTCCATTTACCCCTGCCCTTCTCCCTATCGACTCCTCCATGTTGGTGTTTGCCACACTTACTACCATGATTGTTTGGGGGCTAGGATTTTCCTGCTCCTTTCCAGTGCCTCCCCCCTTGGCTAGTTTAAAAGCTTGCCAATGAAGCATTTAAACCTATCACCTAGGATCCTGGTTCCCCTCCCGGACAGATGCAGCCCATCATGCCAGTATAGGCTTGCATCACTCCAGGTGGACCCCCAGTCCCCAATGAAGCCAAATCCCTGAGCTCCACACCAGTTTTTCAACCACTGATTGAATCATGGTACAGAACACCCTAGCCTCTCCTATGCCATAGATGGGTAGCACCTCGAGAAGGTTACCGTGCGTGCTACTTGACCTACGGCCCTCCCCAATTCCACAAACTCTTCCTGCACTTCTCTAATCCCTTTCTTAGCCAGGTCATTTGACCCTAGGTGGACAATGACATCCAGCTCCCTCCCTCCCCTGTGCAGCTGCTCTGGCAATCCTGAGGATTCGCTCCCTGTCCCTCCAAGCCATGGCGCCAGGCAGGCACCTTACCTCCCTCTCCCCTTCCTTGTCCATTTCTATCTTCCTAACAATGGAGTCCCCCACCAGGAGTTGTTTCCTTACCCTACAGGGTCCCCTGCCACCCTCCTGTGGGTCTCCTTTGTGGAGGTTCCCAGCATCCTCCTTGGTCTCCACTGTAGGTGCCTCCATGGAGGAACCACACTTGCCAGAATAGCATAGGAATTGTGGAGAGGTACAACTGGGGATGTGCCTCTGTTCCACCACCCTCACCCTCCCTGAGCCCACTGTGGTCCAACCGCTCCTCTTTCTTGGCAACCTCTGAGGCAACGGCAGTGGCACTGGTGGTCCCTGGATGGAAGAGGAGGTCCCACAAATCCTGGCCAACTCATCCTGGAGATGAGCAACCTCCTCCCTCAGCCCAGAGAGGTGCCTGCAGATAGGACAACACCGCATCCTCCAGAATATCTCCCGGAAGACTGCTGCTCCACAGCCACTGCACTGCACCACTCCAATCATGTCTTATTTCTGACCCCTTAACTGTTTGCAGTCCTTACTTTTTCATCTGTTTTTTTCTCTCTCTCTCCTTAATTTCTGCCTGTGTGCCCTTTAAGCTCCTGATTGTCCTGTTCTGAGACAAGAATATCCTATATTTTTCAGTAGACCACTTACTTGTTCAGAGGCAGACCTCCAGCAGCTGGAGGGGGCCAGAGAGCTACTCTTCCCTTCTAGGATGGTGGTTCCTTGGTGGTTCTGTGATCACTCACTTCCTGCCCCTAAACAGGAAGTTCCTGTTGTCAGTCAAATCCTGTGCCTATAAAAATAGAACTAGCTTTGGGTGGGGGGCTGGAGGGGAGGGAAGGAGGGCAATATAGTCCCAGCAGAGAAGTTCAGTCACACAGCAGTCCTTTCTCTTGGTGTCTTCTGCCAAGTTATTAGCAGAATCTTTCTAAGGCCGTCTTTAAATGTAGCTTCCTTCTAGCTAAGCCACTCCCCCTACTTACCAGATCTTTCTACAAGTAATTTAAACCTCACAGCAGTTATGTCCTTTCAGTCACCTGAGATTTACACTTAGATGACTTTTCAGTTACCCATTCAGTTCAGTTAACCCAAACACACACTTTTTTTTGTTTTTGTTTTGTATGTTAGTTTTTTACCCCAAATTAAAGGTCCAAATACAAAAGTTCTTCTACTTTAGTCCCAGCAGAGAAGTTCAGTCACACAGCAGTCCTTTCTCTTGGTGTCTTCTGCCAAGCTATTAAAGGAAGTGGCAGTGAAGGTTCAAGAGAAAAAGAAAGCATTCAGGAAGTACAAGGAATCACAGAAGGAACAGGACAGAGAACTGTATGAGTTAAAACAAAGGAAGCTGGAAAGGCAGTCAGAACAGCAAAGGCCCAAACCGAGGAAAAGATAGCCAACTCAGTTAAGAAGGGGGATAAAACCTTTTATAGGTACATCAGGGGCGAAGGAAGACCAAGGGAGGGATAGAGGCTTAATAAAGGGAGGGAGGGTGGGTAGAGGGTGACTGTGAAAGGCAGAGATACTAAACAAATATTTTGCTCAGTATTTACACAAAGGAAGAGGGGAGGTACCTAAAACAAACAGTAGAAACACTCTGGTTACAGAAGTTGATACCAGCCCATTTACAGAAGAAACAGTTCTGAAAGAGCTCTTAAAACTGAAGGTGGATGAAGCAATGGGACCTGATGGGATTCATCCCAGAATTCTAAAAGAACTAAGGGTAGAACTAGTGACACCACTGACTACCCTCTTTAACAAATCATGGGAGGATGGGGTGGTATCTGAGGACTGGCGGAGGGCAGATGTGATTCCCCTTCACAAAAGTGGGAGCAAGGCAGAAGCACGAAACTACAGACCTGTTAGTTTAACCTCAGTGGTAGGGAAAATGATGGAATCACTTCTGAAGGAAAGAATTGTTGAGTATCTAGAGGCCAGAGGGCAGGGACCCAAGGTAGCATGGAATCACAGCGGGAAGGTCATGCCAGACAAATCTGATAGATTTCTTTGACTGGGTGACCAAAGTAGTTGATCAGGAGGGCTGTGACATGGCCTACCTAGACTTTAGCAAGGCATTTGACACAGTCCCACACAAAAGATTAATATACAAGTTAGCCAGCCTGGGAGTGGGTCCCAAGATGGCAGCCTGGGTAAAGAATGGCTGGAGAATAGGACACAGAGTAATAGTAAATAAGTCCACTCTGAAAAAAGGGGTTAGTAGGGGGCACCGCAGGGTTCAGTATTAGATCGGTCCTCTTCAATGTCTTTATAGCGTTACATTGCAGAGGGACTGGAAGAAAAAGTATGTCTCTTTGCAGATGACACAAAGATCTGCAACATAGTTGATGCACAAGGTGGGGTGGAAAGGATGAGAAGGGACTTGGCAAGGTTAGAGGAATGGTTGAATGTATGGCAGCTTAGATTCAATGCCAAGAAGTGCAAGGTAGTGCACCTGGGAAACAGAAACCTAGGGGAAGAGTACACAATGGGGGGTGAGATACTAACAACAACAAAAATGGAAAGGGACCTGGGGGTAGTCATATCAGATGACCTAAAGGTGGGCAAGCAATGTGAGAGGGCAGCAAGGAGGGCTGGGGAATACTGGGATGCATAGGGAGAGGCATCACCAGTAGAAAACAAGAAGTTATTATCCCTCTGTACAGACAGCTGGTGAGACCACATCTGGAGTACTGCATGCAGTTCTGGAGACCCAATCTCCGCAAAGACATAGACAGGATGGAAGCTGTCCAGAGGAGGGCAACTAAAATGGTGCAGGGTCTGCACCGGAAGACATATGAAGAGAGACTTAAGGAGCTTAATATGTATAGCCTCGAGGAAAGGAGGGAGAGGGGGACATGATAGAAACTTTCAAGTACCTCAAGGGAATCAACAAAGTCCAAGAGGGTAGCATCTTTCAAAAAAGAGGTGTGCAAGAACAAGGGGCACAATTTGAAGATAGAAGGGGCGGCTCAGAGGTAATTTAAGGAAGTATTTTTTCACAGAGAGGGTTGTGGATGTATGGAACAGCCTTCCAGAGGAGGTTGTGGAGTCAAAAACAGTGGTGGAATTCAAGCATGCATGGGACAGTCATAAGGCAATTCTAGGGGTGGGGGTAGGAAGAAGTAGGCTGCTGGTTAACTAGGATCTGCAGCTTATCCATCAAGTAGGGAAATGGGCAGACTGGGTGGGCCAAGCGGTCCTTATCTGCCGCCAAATTCTATGTTTCTATGGAGAGCTGGTTTCATTGCCACCATGCAGCATTCTTTCTGTGTTTGAAAACTGTTTCCTGTCACTAATATTAGTGCACCCAGGGCAGAGAAATACATGCAAATATCTATGGTTGGAAGTTTGTGGTGTCTGCTCTGCTTGTACCCATTGACTCCATTGGTAAGCAGAAATTTGCCCAGGATTACTATTCTTTGTAAGCCTTTACTGTCCTCATATCTCCTTTCTCCACTGGCAAGCTGTTCCAGAGATTCACCACCCTCTTGGGATATAATGCCTCTTAAAGTTACCCCTGAATTTACCACCTCAGCTTCAGGATGTGTCTTTACTCTTCTTATCCTGCTGGAGAACACCAGATCAAACATCGTTGTATGCTCCATCTCATTAATAGCCTTGAATACAGATGCTTATTAATTAAAATCAAAGTAAAGCATCCATTCAGCATCTCAGCCATCATCCTGGCTCTCTCATAAGCTTCTCCCCCACGTCCCCCATGTTTGGGAGTCCTCCTCCACTTCCCCTGCATTTGGGAATCCTTCCCTCATTCCCCCTGTGTTTGGGAGCCCAGTCTCCTCGTTCACCTTCCTCCTTCCATTTACAGTGCTGCCTACTAAGAGAAAGCCCTCTGTGGTGAACTTTCCTGCCTGACACTTTCCAGTAATCGCCATCTTATCACACTGTGCTCATGCAGTATCTGCAAAATATCACTGGTGAAAACTGTAGGCCTGCTACTGAGAATCCTGCACCATTGTGAAGGGTGCAGAGTAGCTGAGTCACTGCCAGAGGATAAGAGAAAACATATTTGGGAGCATAGTAAGCTGATCCGTTTCCACTCTTGGGGAAACTGCAGTGCTGGGAAGCTGAAATGGTGTGGGGGTAGTCAGAGACAGAAGCCAGCAGTATTTTAATTCAGTGGGGGGTGTTGAAGAGTGAGACTTCAGCCAACAGTGTAATTTATGTAAAACCGACTCCAGCACTGCAGTGTGAGGGAAACAGAGTGCAGTCATAAGTCTAGTTTTCCCTGAATCTTATCGGGTAGGGCAGTTGAGACAAACCACGGCCAGTGTTTGACTTCATCATGCAGGACTCTGTCCCTGTTTTTGCCTGTCAGAGCTTCTAAAAGTTATGTGACAAGGCAGTGGGAAAGGCTAGTAGGATGCTGGGGTGCTTAGGGAGGGGTATCACCAGCAGGAAAAGGGAGACAGTGTTACCCCTGTATAGATCAATGGTGAGGCCACACCCAGAGTACTGTGTCCAGTTCTGGAGGCCCCATCTCAGGAAGGACATAGACTGGGTGGAGGTACAGAGAAGGGCAACCAAAATGGTGCATGGCTTGCATCAGAAGCCCTACAAGTAAAGACTCAAGAAATTAAATATGTACTCACTGGAGGAAAGGAGAGACAGGGGAGACATGATAGAAACATTCAAATACCTCAAGAGTATCAATAAGGTACAGGAAGGTGACATATTGCACAGAAAGAGATGCTCAAGGATGAGGGGGCATGATATGAAGCTGGAAGGCGGGGAGACTTAGAGAGGTGTGAGGAAATATTTCTTCATGGAGAGGGTGGTGAACACCTGGAACAGCCTCTCTGCAGAGGTACTGGGTACCAAAGTGGTAACAAGTTTCAAACATGCATGAGATAGACACAGGGAGACCTTAGTAACGGGGCTAGGTGGGTAAGACCGGAGATCAATTAGGGTCTACGGTAGCACGGTATGTAGGGACTTTAGGGCAGGCTAGGTGGGCCAGGAGGTCCTTTTCTGCTGACAGCTTCTATGTAAATTTATTAGGTTACTTCGGGAAGGGAGAGCCAGATTTTTCCAGTGTAATAATGACAGCGACTTTACTTTGAAATATAATTTTAAATAGACTTGACTCAGCATTTACGTTTTTACACCACCTCATAAACAAGGCAGGTATAATTTTTCAAGTCCCCTCTGAAACATGTTTTCATAGTCACGCTGCAAAGTCACCATTCAGATGGGATTTAAAAAATCCCACTCGTCTTGCTCATAAGGTGGAGCAGAAGAAACACTGTATTGAACATCTAGGGTCACAATCTTAAAAAAAAGTAGCTATAAAGCAACACTAAAATGATTCAATGTTTTCTTATAACTTTGCTATTTTTCTACATTTTGTCCCCAGATTTTCAACATAGCCTTTTCTTTTTACCCCACCTCATGAACAAGGCTGGTCTAATTTTTCAAATCCCCTCTGAATCATGTTTTCAGAGTCGCTCAGCAAAAAGCACTTTTTGACAAGATTTAAAAATCCCACCTGTCTTGATCATAAGGTTGGGTCATAAAAAGACTGTGTTGAAAATCTGGGGAAAGAATCTCAAAAAACAACAAACTTATGAAGAAATGCAGAAATTCTTAAGCGTTTACTCCTACCTTAGCTATTTTACCAGATTACAACCAGTAGCCATTTTTGTACACCATGTTGTGAACATGAATCATTTTTCAAATCCTGCCCTAAATGTCTTTTCATACTTGTGTCCCAAAATGCCATTTTGGACAGGATTTCACAAAAGAGGCCTTCCGTGTTCATAAGGTAGTGTAATAAAAAGCCCATGTTGAACATTGGAGGTCAGAATTGGAAAAAAAAAATATGAACAAACATTGACATTTTTCAGTGTTTACTCATAGCCTTGCAATTTTTTTAGTTTTTAACCCACATTTTCAACATACTCATGTTTTTTACTCCCATGGAATGAACATGGCAGGTGTCCTTATCAAATCCCCCCTCCAGCGCCTGTTTTCACAGTCGCTCCACAAAACAACGTTTTGGGTCGTACTGATGAATGACACCTGTCATGTTCATATGCTGGAGCAAAAAACTACTGTTTTGAAAATTCAAGGTCACAGTTTCAGAAAACATAAACATTACACGTGAACCTCTTCGATTCCCAGTCATAACAATTTCACTGTTATAACTCATGTTACTAATTTGTTAATTATTGCCTCTGCACTATCACTGCCAAGCAAAATGTAAAAACAAAAACAAGGTGCTGCGTCAGTATGTGGTCTGAAAGCAAAACAAAATGGTAATATTAAATGCATGCTGAAAATAGAAAATAGAGTTATAAATTGACGTTTCAACCGTAGGTCTTCTTTCCTGAGGAACATCTAAGGGCAAAACATTGAATTTTAACTCTATTTTCTATTTTCAGCATGCATTTAATATCACCATTTTGTTTTGCCATCAATGCCAAACACCTACACAGCAAACACAAGCAAGTAAACATTTAGCATTGACAATTGCTTGTTTGTTCTCTGTCTCCCTAAGCATTAGCACCAGCTTTCTATGCAGTCCCCTGTTGTGCAGTTAGAGGTATGCCAACCACTGACATCACCGGTTGCAATCTGTTAGTGAGACCTGATGCTGATACCACTATTTGTTATATCAATGTAATGGCACATGCAAGTAGCGTATCAACGTCAGGAACACGTGCCAATTGCAACGGAACTGATGTGATGTCACTGGTTGCAGCCCCTATAATTGTGCAACAGGGGGTCTTCATACCAAGCTGGTTTAAAAGACTCAGAGGCAGAAAACAAACAGGGAAGAGAGAAGAGACAGACACATGCAGAAAGAGAAAAGGGGTAGGTATCTGTCGACTAGGGACGTAGCAAAGTGTCTCATCCCCTTTACATTGCATCTAATTGGCAAACTGAAATCTTGCATCAATTGAGACCAATACTGAGTCAGAATACAAATCTTGCAGGAATACGGTGACCAGTGCACCTGTGGTTGACATACACAATTTGTCAGCAGAAAAAAGACCACTTGGCCCACTGTGCCGGCCCAGTCCTACCCATCTTACGTAGAACATGGCTCTTCCCACCACCTCTCCACCTCCCCTTTTGATACTGTATTTACCAAGCCCATGTGTCTGCCCTTCCCATACTTGAATCCCCTCACTGTTTTTGCACAAGCCACCTCATTCAGCAGCCCATTCTACCCTTCCGCCTCCCTTTCTATGAACAATTACGTCCTGTCACCCCCCCCTCTTAAATTTCCTTCCCACTAGCTTCCTAGCATTTCCCTGGTGTCTGTGTTCCTACTCGGTTTGAACGATTGTGCACTATGAACCTTGTTTACCCTAGGGAGCTACAGTATTTTTCTTCGGCAGCTGGCACTGACCACAAGCACAGAAAATATTGTACATTACCTTCATGTTGTGTAGTTGCCTGGTGCCTGTTACACTGCATCTCACCCACCCTAGTGTCTCTGTATTACAATTTCTCAGATTCAAAATTACCTTTAGGGAACAAGGGATGTGAAGAGATACCTTTAGAACAGTGTCTATGATTCTCATAAATGTGCCATTCCCTTAATGGCGACAAATTGACTTTGAAAGATTTAACGACTACAATGTAATGAACTGCCAGAGGGAAAAGAGAAAGATCTGAGATAATGCTGTAAGATCTCTAAATAAAGAAAAGGTGTCTGGAGGTTTACTGCTGAATATGTATAATGTTCTGCCCTTTGTAAAATGTGATGTGGGGGAGGGTCAAGGGGAAAAGCACTTGTACAACTAGGCCAAATAGCAATGCCCTGCTGTTCTTTGGGGAGTAACTGTGACTTATATCTTATGGCTGCAGCTGGGAGACCTATCAGCAGATTAATGGAGTAAGAATTAAATGTCTGAGGTGCCTGACACACAGCTAGCAATGAATATTTTACCACGACGAATACAAGTTCTCCTTGGAGACTATCGCAATAAAAAGCCAGTTAAATTAATAATGTATAAACCAGTCATGTTTTCAGTAACCCAGGCCACATTTATACAATAATAAAATGGATTGAGGACAATGGCACAGAGTGACTGAATAGAATCACCAATTTGTCAAACACTTTATAACTCAATATATGGAGAGGAGTCCCCAGTGGCTTAATCAGAGTAAGACGTTAACATTGTGAGCTGTCATCGGAAGGAGACAAGGCGATCTCCAAGCGAATAAAGGAAAGAGGCAGAATATGCCACTCTGAAGAAAAACAAATTCTCAAATATTAAAATGGGGGGGGTGTCTACTAATAAAAAAAATGATTGAAAGAAATCAAACCCCATATTCAAACAGTTAGCCCAGCACGAACAGGCTTTGAGCCAAGCTAAATTGTCTGCGCACTGTGAGTTAGCACAGCAATGCAAAACAGGAAACAGAACAAAGAATCAGCATGTCCAGGATCTGGGAGTTGGTGCAAACCTGGATATTCACAGGAGAATGTCACAAAGTAGCTGCACTCGAGGAGACCATGAAATGTCACAACCCAGTCGTTATATAAGCAAAGAGTGAACTTTATTAATGAGCAGACAGGCTGAATGTTTTGAAACAAGCAACCCCAAAGGCCCCTCCAGCATGTCTGCTAATAAAGTTCCCTCTGGTAATATATTAGCAACTGGATTGTGACTATTTGTGGCCTTGAGTGCAACCCCTCTGTGATGGCGATGGAAACACAATACTGCCACACTAACAGAAACAAATGGAATAAACATGCAGGCAGATATGCAAAAGGGCTCTGTTTAATGCACAAAGTGAAGTAAGAAAAGAAGAGATCCTGACACTTCGCTCACAGCTAAGCTTCACCAGGGGGTAGAACCCAAGCCACGTAGAATGCAAAATGATAGCACTGTTCTTAAAGACACAGTAACTAGCAGTCTAAGTGATAGATGTCATATTCATACACACAGTGTGGCCCAAGTGTATCACCACTGACGTTGTGCATGGTGGTGGAACACATGTAGGGTGCACTAGCATGTCCAGCTGGTTTTGGAAGTGCTAACTGGCAGCCAGAGTAGTACTAGATAATGTTTTCAAAACCCTATTTTTACTAACACACATATTGTGCGCTAACCCCCCCGTGCTATAATTAATGATCTCTAGCAACCAGTGGCACTTCCCTCCTGCTCTCACTCCCAGTAATGGCACGAATATGCTGTATGCAGTCCCCTGTCCCCCCATTATAGTTCAAGTAGCATGCAAAGACTGTTATTACAGCCCTACTCTCTGCCCCCCCGATCAAGTCCTGATCTAAGGAGCACCAACCATTCATGCAATCCAAGGAGCAAAGGCTTGCCTGTCCGCTATAAATGAGTCACTAATGGAATGCTAATGACCACTTACAGAAGGGACTTGCCTAACATGAGAGGTTATTTTCATTGGGAGTTTGGCTATTTAAGGAATAATGACTGAACAGCCTGTCATTTCCAGTGGATTGACAACCTGCTGGGGGGGATGTTTACGCTGAAGTGCAGCTGAGGGCTAATCCACTCCAGCCAGTCATTAATCAACAGGGAAATTACAGGCTGGGAGGTCATTATAGAAACATAGAAGTTGATGGCAGATAAGGACCGCAAGGCCCATCCACTCTGCCCATTTCTTTTTCTACCTTATGAATGTGCCTTCGGCCTTTGCTCTGTCAATGGCCTATCTATTCATACTCATCTGTATTGCTCCCTCATGCCTATCCCGTGCCTGTTTGAAGCCCTGCACTGTATTCATATCCACCTCTTCCTGAGGAAGGCCATTCCATGCATCCACCACCTATTCTGTGAAAAAGAACTTCCTCACATTACCCCTTAATCAGCCTCCCTCTAATCTCATGCTGTGTCCTCTTGTCCTGCTATTTTTCTTATTTTGAAACATGTTAGACTCTTTCACCTTGTTAATGCCCTTAAGGTGTGTGAATGTTTCGATCATATCACCTCTCTCCCTCCTTTGTTCTGGGATATACATATTGAGATCTGTTAATCTGTCCTCATATGTTTTCTGATGCAGTCCCTGCACCATTTTGGTTGCCCCTCTCTGGACTGCCTCAATTTGGTTAATGTCCTTGTGAAGGTGTTGCCTCCAGTACTGCACGCAGTACTCCAGATGGGGCCTAACCAGTGTCTTGTAAAGAGGGATTATTACCTCCCTCTTCTGACTTGCGATTCCCCTACTAATACACCCCAACATCCGCCTAGCCTTACCTACTGCTTTAGTGGTCTGCTTGGATGATTTCAGGTCATCGGTAATGATGATGGCCAAGTCTCTTTCTTCCCTTGTGACTGCCAGCAACTCCCCTCCAAGCCTATAGGTGGCCTCAGGGTTTCTCTTCCCTGTGTGCATGATCTTGCACTTCTTTGAGTTAAACCCCAGTTGCCACTCTGCTGACCATTTTGCTAGTTTATCCAGATCTCTTCTCATTCTACCCACCCCATCTGAATCATCTACTCTGCTGCAGATCTTGGTGTCATCTGCAAACAGACAAACCTTACCCTCCAGTCCATCTGCAATGTCACTGATGAAGATATTGAAGAGGACTGGCCTCAGGACTGATCCCTGAGGTACCCCACTTGTGACTTGCATCTCTTCTGACTGTATACCATTTACCACCACTCTCTGTTTTCTGCCCGTCAACCACTTTGCCAACCAGATGACCAACTTCTGACCCACCCTGAGCCTACCCAGCTTATTAATCAATCTTCTATGTAGAATAGTACCGAAAACCTTGCTGAAGTCAAGGTAGGCATCATCAACTGCTCCCCTTTGGTCCACCACTCTGGTTATCCAGTCAAAGATATCTAAGAGATTAGTTTGACAGGACCTTCCTGTTGTAAACCCATGCTGTCTTGGATCCTGTGCTCCAATGGATTCCAGGTGTTGCACTATTCTTTCCTTAAGGAGTGCCTCCATAATCTTGCCCACTACTGAGGTAAGACTGACTGGACTGTAGTTCCCTGCCCCTCCCTGCTACCACTCTTGTGGGCGGGATCACATGAGCACCTTCTCCAGTCTTCTGGGACCTCTCCTGTGCTCAGAGGCTCACTAAGGCTTAATAAAGGGAGGGAGGGTGGGCAGAGTGAGACTGTGAAAAGGCAGAGATACTAAACAAATATTTTTGCTCAGTATTTACAAAGGAAGAGGGAGGTACATAAAACAAACAGTAGTAACACTCTGGATACAGAAGTTGATACTGGCCCATTTACAGAAGAAAGGGTTCTGAAAGAACTCTTAAAACTGAAGGTGGACAAAGCAATGGGGCCTGATGGGATTCATCCCAGAATTCTAAAGAACTAAAGGGTAGAACTAGTGACACCACTGACTACCCTTTAACAAATCATGGGAGGATGGGGTGGTACCGAGGACTGGAGGAGGGCAGATGTGATTCCCTTCACAAAAGTGGGAGCAAGGCAGAAGCAGGAAACTATAGACCTGTTAGTTTAACCTCAGTGATAGGAAAATGATGGAATCACTTCTAAAGGAAAGAATTGTCAGTATCTAGAGGCCAGAGGGGCACAGGACCCTAGGCAGCATGGATTCAGCTCAGGAAGGTCATGCCAGATGAATCTGATAGATTTTTTTGACTGGGTGACCAAAGTAGTAGATCAGGGAGGGCTGTGGACATGGCCTACCTAGACTTTAGCAAGGCATTTGACACAGTCCCACACAAAAGATTAATATACAAGTTAGCCAGCCTGGGAGTGGGTCCCAAGATGACAGCCTGGTAAAGAATTGGCTGGAGAATAGGACACAGAGGGTAATAGTAAATGGAGTCCACTCAGAAGAAAGGAGGGTTACTAGTGGGGTACCGCAGGGTTCAGTGTTAGGACCGGTCCTCTTCAATGTCTTTATAAGCAACATTGCAGAAGGACTGGAAGGAAAAACATGTCTCTTTGCAGATGACACAAAGATCTGCAACAGAGTTGATACACAGGGTGAGGTGGAAAGGATGAGAAGGGACTTGGCAAGGTTAGAGGAATGGTCAAATGTATGGCAGCTTAGATTCAATGCTAAGAAGTGCAAGGTAATGCACCTGGGAAACAAAAACCCAGGGGAAGAGTACACAATGGGGGGTGAGATACTAACAACAACAAAAATGGAAAGGGACCTGGGGGTAGTCATATCAGATGACCTAAAGACAGGCAAGCAATGTGAGAGGGCAGCAAGGAGGGCTGGGGGGATACTGGGATGCATAGGGAGAGGCATCACCAGTAGAAAACAGGAAGTTATTATCCCTCTGTACAGACAGCTGGTGAGACCCCATCTGGAGTACTGCGTGCAGTTCTGGAGACCCAGTCTCCATAAAGACATAGACAAGATGGAAGCTGTCAGAGGAGGGCAACTAAAATGGTGCAGGGTCTGCACCGGAAGACATATGAAGAGAGTCTTAAGGAGCTTAATATGTATAGCCTCGAGGAAAGGAGGGAGAGGGGGGACATGATAGAAACTTTCAAGTACCTCAAGGGAATCAACAAAGTCCAAGAGGGTAGCATCTTTCAAAAAAAGAGGTGTGCAAGAACAAGGGGGCACAATTTGAAGATAGAGGCGGCTCAGAGGTAATTTAAGGAAGTATTTTTTCACAGAGAGGGTTGTGGATGCATGGAACGGCCTTCCGGGGGAAGGTTGTGGAGTCAAAATCAGTGGTGGAATTCAAGCATGCATGGGATAGTCATAAAAGGCAGTTCTGGGGGTGGGGGGTAGGAAGAAGTAGGCTGCTGGTTAACTAGGATCTGCAGCTTATCAATGGAAGTAAAGAAATGGGCAGACTAAGCGGGCCAAGCGGTCCTTATTTGCCGTCAAATTCTATGTTTCTATGTTTCTTAAACAGTTTTGATAATGGCTCTGCTAGTTCCATCCTTAGCTCCTTTAGTACCTTGGGATGTATGCCACCAGGTCCCATTGCCTTGTCCATCCTGAGCTTATCGAGCTCTTGTGGGACCCTTTCTTTTGTGAAGGGACTAATTCACACCTCCCTCCCCTCTGTGTCCATGGTGCTGAGCTGTAGGCCCTGCCCTACCTTCTCTTCAGTAAATACTGAGCAGAAGTATCTATTTAGGAAAGATGCTTTCATGGTCCTCCTCCTCACATGCCCCCTTATCCCCTTTGATCTTAGCAATACCCCCTCTGGACTTTCTCCTTTCACTAATGTATCTATAGAAAGTCTTGTCACCTTCTTTTACTGTTAGTGTTTCCTCGGTTTGTGCCTTTTCCTGCCTTACTACCTTCCCTGCTTCCCTTAGGGAAGTTTGGTATGCCTCCCTATCTTCATCCTGCTGCGTTCCCTTTTATTTCCTGAAGGCCAGCCTTTTGGCTCTGACCTTTTCTGCTACTGTTTTTGAGAACCAAAGTGGTTTCCTTCTTCTTTTGCACTTGCTTTTCTCTCTAACACAGTGGGATGTTGTTTCAAGTATTGCATTCTTAATGCTTGCCCACTTTGCCTATACCCCCTCACCTGTATTTCTTTTTGCCAGGGCTAGCTTAACTCTGTTGGCCATCTTATCAAAGTCAGCTCCTCTGAAGTCCCATATTTCTGCCTTGGAATGTGATGATTTAGTTCTAGTGGCCAAATTGAACCATACCATGTGATAGTCACTGGCCCCCAGGTGACCTTCGACCTGGAGATCTGAGATCCTTTCCCTGTTAGTCAGTACTAGATCTAGGATAGCCCTGTCTCTTGTGGGTTGTTGTACCAGTTGTTTGAGGCCTTCCCTCTGCAGGGAATCCACCATATGTCTAGTTCCAGCTGGTATTGACCAATCTGTATCTGGCATGTTGAAGTCCCCCATTATCAGAACATCCCCTTTAGCTGTCATGATTGTATATCTTCTAACAGTAATGTGTCTATGTCCTCTCCCTGGTCTGGAGGCCTGTACACAACCCCAGTTCATATGGCTGTCCCATTTCCTGTTTCCAGAGTGACACAATTCTTCTGGCTCCTTATGTGTATTCTGAATTTCTGTAACTTTGATATTTTCATTGACATAAAGGGCCACTCCACCCCCCCCCACACACTTTTTGCACCTCGGTCTCTTCTGAACAGTACATAGCTACTGAAGTCTCCCAAGTGTGGTTACTGGTAAACCATGTCTCGCTAATGGCTACTATATCCAGTTTAGCCTCTGTTATTATTGCTTGCAGGTCTGGAATCTTGTTTCCCAAACTGCAAGCATTTGTGTACATGATTTTCTATTGGTCAGATTTCCGTGTGTTAGTTGTTGGGTGAGGTCTGGCATTTCCCCCACGCATCGCATGGGGAGCCAGACCTTTTTCCTTACCTGGTGATGCAAATGAACCACAAACATGCAGACTTCTGTTTGACCACTAGCTGAGGGGAGGGTGTTCTTCCCATTCGACATATGGTGCTGCACCCTCTCCCATTACTAGTTTAAATATTCACAGAAGATGTCAAACTACTGCCCCAATGCACTGACTCCTCCTTAGTCAGATGCAGTCCATCAAATTTAAAGAACTTTCGCTCCCAAAACTGTTGCCAGTTCCTACAAATTTATGTCCTTTTCCTGGCACCAGCCCTTGGTGACATGTTTAGCTCCTATCTCCTTCTCTGATCTTCCATCCATCTGCCCCTTCTCCCAGACTGGCAGGATCTCAGAAGGAGATGCTAGATGAAATGGATGATAGTTTGTCACCCAGCCTGGTCAGGTGTTCCTTGGTCTCACAACTGACCAGCTGGTGGATCGTAGTCCTATGTGTGCCAAGGCGTCCAATGTTTTCCTGCTTCCTGAACAATTTTAGTAATGTGGTCAGTGTCTCTCACGCTCATGTACCTGGGAGACATCTGACCAGTACCCCAGCTGGAGACAGGTATCAACTCCCCGAAACATGGAGTCTTCTATGATCAGATGTTTTTTTTTTTATTTCCTTTTTGCTTTTTTTTGTTTTGGTTCCTGTTTTGGGCAAGTTTTGCTGTGCTAGCTGCTGTGCTGCAGTGCCCTGCTCTGTAGTGTCCTCTGCCCCTTTGTTTGATTTTGGAGATAGAAGCAGATACCAGTTTGTAGTTTTTATATGGTTTGTGGAGGTGAAATGTTGGAGAGCACTGAGTGATGGGGCACCCAATTTGCCCCTCCTAACCACCTGCCAACCTCCTGGACCAACTACCCTCTGCGGTCAAGATGCTTCTGTTGGATGTTGAGGAAATGGCGGGCAGTTCTTATAATATATTTCCTCTTGATATGCAACTTGAGGCACGCAATCACTGCCTATGCTGCCTGGAGCTGAGCCCTTAGATCTCCAATGGCCCAGCATGTAGGACAGTGTCCTAAATCCTGTAAAACTGCCCTTCTGAAAAGTGTTCCGCAGTACCTGCAGTTAATGATATCCATTCCAGATAAGTTGCTTAGTTTATAACCTGGTCAGAGTAATTAGAAGGACGAAAATTAAAGCAAAAGTTTGATTTTGTGCTTTGTTTGTTTTTGTATAACTTGTTATAACAAGTTAAATTACTATTGCCCTTGTAAATGAGGTCACTGTGTGGATACCCCTCTGATCTGTGTCTTCCTGCTTTGCTACAGGAAATGTCACGACTGTGCTACCCTATAAAAGGAGTGTAGTGTGGGATGGTTGGGCATGGGGGTGGGTGGCTGGGCCCTTCCCCTGCCAAAAAGAAGAACCATGGATGAAAGAAACAAGGAGGTAAGAGCAGAAACAATCAGCCAGCAACAAATGCAGTAGCCCTGAAAGCTTATCCTAATGATAGATAAAACTGTAAAACCTGTAAAGCACCACCTGTAATAATTTCACAGAAGATATACCCTATAAGAAACACTTTGCTACAGAGAAAAATAAAGCAGCAGCAGAAGATATGGTATACCTTGCAAAAGATAATTTGAATCAAAAGATTACAGCAGTAATCTTTAAGCACACACCTGTAGGCACACCCTGTAATAATGCAGCAGAAGGTATACCCAGCAACAACAGTTTGAATCAGAGAAAAATAAAGCAATAAAATGTTAGCAACAAACAGTAATAATCCCTGTGAGTACAAAATAAAAATAACAACACCCAGTAAATCTGCCTAGCCAAAAGAAGCCTTAATCCTTTTCCTTGCTCTGGTAAGGTTCTTTGCTCTGTCCTTTCAAGCAACCTTGAAGAAAAGAGCTCAGGTGAAGCTGGGTGTCTTGACCAACAAACCTAGTCTTCCACCATTATAAGCCTAATAGCTGTAGCTATGGGGAAAAACACTTTGTTAATTTAAGTTTGTAAACACACAAGCTGCTCTGAGCTATACCTGGTATTTCAAAGGGTTAACGCCCAGTACAGCAGCCAGTCAGAATGTGCATTTTTCTCATGAATAATTAATTAGACTTATTTTGCTCCTTTTTTTTCTATAGAGATTTTTAAGCTCTACGGTAGACTGCACAGTTATATGCCCATCCCATGGTCACTCGCCATTCCGATCCCTGTCAGCCTCCCAAGACTGAGGCGGCCATTTGTGCTGTCAGGAAGGGCTTCATTAAGCCCAGCCTCCATATTTTTGTATTGCGTTTTCTCTCCTGGGGCTCAAGGACAGGCAATGAATGCAATGTCAGAGCTCCACTTCCACGGAGATGGCTCCAGTGTCCTCCTGAACATGAGCTCCCCTACCCTTGTGTGGTGATGTGCACGTGCTGCCATCCAGCCATTGCTGGGTGGCAGTCAAGCAGTTCACCACACTAACCCTCCACCCCAAGGAAGAAGAGTTGTCTTGGGATGCTCAATCCTTCCACTCTCCCTGCCACCCTGCCGACAAGCCTCCTGAGTCTGTTCCAACTCTGGGTTGCTGGCATGACAGGAGGTAATGTGCTCAGTGCCTCAGCCTTCCATGCCATTGGGCCAGCTTTTATTTTGCTTCTTGACAGCCTATTGATAATCAGGCCATGTCCCTTGCTCTGGCCAGTAAGGGGCTGCACTTTTCATCAAGCGTAAACTGTACCTGTTAGCATCCTGCTGCGTGCTGTGCTTCAGATGGATATAGTTTAACAAGCTGTGGCCACTCTTACTGTGGTCAGGGCTTGATTAAATCTACAAACTTTGGACTGTGTATGAAGTTGTGTTCAGGAAAGGAGCTTTACAGCGCACAAAGTTTTACTGTTGACCATACAGCCCATTATCTTTACAGAAACTGCACATTTTCTAGGTGTCTGGATTCATTCCATCATGGGTCTTTTAAATATTTCACATTATAAAATGGGTCATGAAAATCCTGTAACCTCATTACTCGAAACATGTCACATGACCATTAATTATTTTCTGACAACTGCATACATCACCTGAACTGCATAATTTTTAGCACATAAAAGCCCATTTTATAAGTTGGATAACACACTCCAGGGTGTGTGGTCATAAGGGAATTATGCACTTCTCAGGTGATTAAACCTCATACCCAACAACCACCCAAGCTGCTCATTATTTTCTTATAACTGCATACCCTGTCATCTGCTATCCCTTAGGTACACAGGTGTCATGAATACATTGGCAAATGTGTACAGAAACACCTGGAAAAGGTAAGAGAAATTTAGTAAACATATTTGCTAGTCAATCGTGATTGCTGAGCAGAGTGTTTGTTTTTATTCAGTGTTTTCTTGCCGCCTGGCTTGCCCAGTGGCACCCCCCCTCAAGCCCCATCACCAACCTTTCAATGGTCTTACTGGTTATCCATAACTTACCCTGGACCATGATAGGGGTTGGAGACCTGCTATGTCATCAGTTGTGTAGGAGCCTGAGAGGGGTTGGGGGGGCTGGTGCAGTGGTCAACTACAGCTTCTTTTCCAGCTCCTGGTTTTCTCCATGATGGTGGTGGCATGCAGTGACATGCACCCATGCATGCTGTGGCACCCATGAATGCCTGGCATCCAGTGACTGCCTCTCTCCCCTTCTATGTTCTCCCACTCTGCTTCCCCCTGGCCTACATCAGGTGGTAGTTCAGCAGCGTGACACAGTGTCCCCACTCCTTCAGGGATGAGAGCTCTCCTTAGGATGCTCAACTCTCCAACACTGTGTAGGGGTTCGTGAGCTGGACTGGATCGGGGATGTGTCTCTACCGCCCTCCCCTGAACCTTCCTGAGTCCACCATAGGCCGTCCTGCCATCTGCCTGGGTGCCATTGTGGCATTGGCTAGGAACCTGGTGGCCTCTGGGTAGGGGTGAAAGTCCCCAGTATTCCTGCCAGCTCAGCCCGGAGACTGGCAACCTTCGCCCTCAGCCCAGAGAGGTGCCTGCAAATGGGGCAGCACAGCAGTAACCAAAATGTTTTTTCTGAAGACTGCTGCACCACAGCCAGAGCACTGCACCACTCCTTGCATCATCATGTGTTTGCTGATATTCCTCCCCTCCTAACCCTTTTTTTCTTTCTCCTTCTCTCCCTGCCTTTCTCTCCTTCTGTAGTGACTGACAGCTTCTCTCTCCTCCACTCATATGTGCCCTTGTGGACCTAGTTACTAGCTACACCCTTTGTAATTCTGCCTATATACCAGCAAGGCTATTGCTTGTGCTGTGCTGCCTAACTGTTCCTGTGTCTTTAAGTAGGTATGGCCTGGCCTTGCATTATAAAGGTAGAGGAGGTGGTCGGGGAATGGGGTGGGTGGGGGGTTTGTTCCTTTGGTACTTGGTGTCTACAAAAAACAATCAGGTGAAAAAAGACTTTCTTCTGTAAACTACAGGGCAAAAACACAGCTCTAGTTTAAGGTAGCTGGTAGCTGCTCTTCTACATTAAACAGAGTCTACAGTCAGCCCCTGTTTGTAATCCTCAGTCCCGCAAGCCTTCTTTAGCTCCTCCCCTCATCAGACACCTCTTTCACAGAGTTTCAGTAACAGCTCTAGTCACAAATGACTGCAGATATTCTCCCAGCTAGATTACCTCCCTAGCAAATTAAAGTTACACTAAGTAAAGACAACCCTAAAGTCATAGAACCAAAACACTGACTTCTACTTACTATTACAGGCCCATGAATTAAGAATTCAATTCAATGTACTCAGTAAATCACCTCTTTGCTGTAAAGCCTTGGAAGCCACCACCAGCTAGTGACAGTGGGAGTCCTGTTGTGTGGTAGAGCTTTGGAAAACACCACCAGGGAGTAACAGTGGGAGCCCTGTTGTGTGGTGGAGCCTTGGAAGCCACCACCAGCTAGTAACAGTGGGAGCCCTGTTGTATGGTAGAGCCTTGGAAGCCAACACCGGCTGGTAACAGTGGGAGCCCTGTTGTGTGGTGGAGCCTTGGAAGCCAACACCAGGTGGAAACGGTGGGTGCCCTGTTGTGTGGTGAAGCCTTGGAAGCCAACACCAGGTGGTAGCAGTGAGAGCCCTGTTGTATGGTGAAGCCTTGGAAGCCACCACCAGCTGGTAACAGTGGGAACCCTGTTGTGTGGCAGAGGCTTGGAAGCCAACGTCAGGTGGTAACAGTGGGAGCCCTGTTGTCAGGTAGAGCCTTGGAAACCACTACCAGCTAATAACAGTGTGCACCCTGTTGTGTGGTAGAGCCTTGGAAGCCAACACCGGCTGGTAACAGTAGGAGCCCTGTTGTATGGTAGAGCCTTGGAAGCCAACACCAAGTGGTAACAGTTGGAGCCCTGTTGTGTGGTAGAGCCTTGGAAGCCACCACTAGCTAGTAACAGTGGGAATCCTGTTGTGTGGTACAGTCTTGGAAGCCAACACTGGCTGGTAACAGTAGGAGCCCTGTTATATGGTGGAGCCTTGGAAGCCACCACCAGCTAGTAACAGTGGCCACCCTGTTGTGTGGTAGAGCCTTGGAAGCCAACACCAGCTGGTAACAGTGGGAACCCTGGCCTGTTGTGTGACAGAGCCTTGAAACCAACATTAGCTGGTAACAGTGGGAACCCTGTTGTGTGGTGGAGCCTTGGGAGCCAACACCAGGTGGTAACAGTGGGAACCCTGTTGTGTGGCAGAGCCTTGGAAGCAACAGCAGGTGATAACAGTGAGAACCCTGTTGTGTGATGGAGTCTTGGAAGCCAACACTGTGTGGTAACAGTATAGCAGCTGCTGTGGTAAAACCTTGGAAGCCACCACCAGCTATTAGCAGAGGAGCCCTGTTTTGTGGTAGAGTCTTGGAAGCCAACACTGGCTGGTAACAGTGGGAGCACCTTGTTGTATGGTGGAGCCTTGGAAGACACCACCAGGTGGTAACAATGTGAACCCTGGTCAATTTGTTTCTTTGTGTACTGTTTGCATGTTAGAAGATTGTGGTGGGTGGAGTGGGATGTGGGGGGGGGGTTGGTTTATTTCTCCAGAAGCTGGTTGGTGTATGGTATGTAGTATGGGGCTCTTCTCATGGGATATATGTTTCCCTCTGAAATCTGTTGTACTTTAGGTATTGCTCATGGAATATTAAAGGAGCCCAATCACCAACAAAACATGCCAAAATCTTACTGCATCTTTGCAAGCTGCTGGTTGATGTGGCTTTTTTGCAAGAAACCCACCTTCCCATGCTCAGGAAATGTCTTTATGATGTTCCTGGGTTGGTCAGGTTTTTGGTTCTGGATTAGACACTCATAAGCAAGGCATGGCCATCTTGGTGTCCAGAAATTTCCCATTCCATCTTCTTCAGGAGTTTGGTGACCCTCAAGGCAGATATGTTTTTGGGAGGGCACTACTGGGACATCTGGAGGTGATTCTGAGATCAGCCTATGGACCCAATATGGAGGACCCTTCTTTTTTCTCCCAGGTCCTCCCTCCCCATTCTATCCCAGTGGGCTTCTCTTCCTGTGATACTTGCAGGGGACTCGGATGTGGTGCTGAACAATGATATGGATAGGACCTCAAGATGTAGTCAACCCCTTACAGCAAGTCAGTTTGCTCTACGGAGACCTCATGGACTCATTAGGGTTGATAGACCCTTAGAAAATCCTGCATCCAGACTTGAAAGAGTACTCCTTCTACTCCATCCCACATAATTCCTTTTCCTGTATTTATTTCTTTTTACTGAGAGCCAAAGTATTGCCAGGTGTTCTTTTGAGCCATTATAGCACTAAGGTACTGTCTGATTATCACCCAGTTCTTTTACAAGTTACTTGCCCCATCTCTGGTAACGGATAAAACATGGCGGCTTTAATAACAACTACTTAATCTCCCAGAGCTAGTTAAGAGGTTACAGCACTTCATCTCCGATTTTTTTACTCAACTCACCTAAGATGCCCAAACTTGACATTCTCTGGTGCTCTTTCAAATGTGCCCTCTAGGGTGAAATATAAGATTGGCAACTAGAAGGAAAGGAACTCTCTCAAGTCACATCCTCCTTCTGTCACAAATCTGGGCAGCAGCGGGAGCTTTCAGATTCTTCCCAAACATCAGACCAGAAATGTCTTGAGGCTCTTGAGTGAAATATAATACCCTCTTTGGAGAGAGAGCTGAACATCTTCTCCTAAGGACCAGAGACCAGTATTTCAATTGGGAGAAAGCTGGAAAGCTTCTTGCCTTGCTTGCGCACTCAACAAGTGGACAGGATTGTTCCATCCATCCAATTGGATTCCAGCCATCTACTTACTTCCCTATACTGTTTTACAGTTTCAGATTTTCTTCGTTCCCTCTATACGGCTCCCCCAGACCCCTTCGATCTTCCCACTTTAGATACCTTCCTTCAGGATTTGGATCGGCCTATGTTGGCTCATGCTCAGGTTGCCCTGTTGAAGTCACCTTTGACTCAGGCGGAGGTGACTACAGCAACTGACTATTTAGCCCCAGATAAATCTCCCAGTCCGGATGGCTTTTCTTCAGATTTCTACCAGAAATTTAAGGAATTGCAGGCACCATATCCTCTGGATCTATTTTAGTATATTTTTTTGCATGGCCTTTCAGATTCCTCTCTTACGACTGCCACCATAGTGGTCCTGCCTAAACCAGGTAGAGATCCCTCATTAGTGACTACAGACCTATATCTTTAATTAACGTGGATTTAAAAATCTTGGCAAAAAAATTTAGCTACTAGGCTAAATTCCATATGGGAATGACTTCTTAGTAGGGAGCAGATGGATTTGATTTGGGCAGATTGTCTGCAGATCATACCTGGAAACTCCTGCATCCTATCTCCATGTCCAGGGATTCCTCCGTTCCACCCATTCTGGCCTCCCTGGATGTGGACAAAGCTTTAGATAGGGTGTCCTGGGATTATTTGTTCCACCTGCTCTCTACATATGGCTTCTCTTTTGAATTTACCAGATTACTCAAGGTTCTCTACACTACACCCACAGCATGCATTTTTGTAATGGGATTCTGTCCGACCCCTTCCCTTGCAGCAAGGGTGTCCCATATTTCCATTTTGTTTAATCTATACCTTGAACCTCTGATTAGGAAAATTAATCTTTCCTGTGAGTTCAGAGTATATCTTTCGGTCCCTCACAACATAAGTTGTCTGTGTAACCCTAGCTGGCACTATCCCATGGGCTACTACCCTGCCTGCTTGGCTAGTAGCAGGTTAAGGGGCCTAGGTTCTGCAATGGGTGACTCCACCCGGAGGTCAGGGTTGGTAGTGGTCAAACTAATCTGGGCACAGCCCTCCGGGACACTGTAACCCCCCTCTTTCCCTTCTAGTGGCCCGAGCAATATACGATAATCACTTTCACAGTACCCCTTGTACACCATACAAGTACCCACACTGTTTGCACTTACCACCAGGGCTAGTTCCTCTGGCTCGACCCTGGGGACCCCCTGCGAAAAAAGGTTATGCACAGCAAATAGCAACAGTACAGTACTCTTGGCACAAACTGGAACTACAGTCAGGTTAAATGCAGAAAAAGTCAAATCTGATTTATTCAGGGGACTTGAACAAGGAAGGGGCACAATCAGGTTGATTGGCTTAAAGGCTATATTAATCAAACAGTTATGCATGCGCTTTAAGTCCCCACACAGTCACACCTCTGGATACCCAGGTAGGAGACAATGGGCTAGCCAGAATGTTGCAGCTGGTTGGGGCCCTGTGATGGAAGAAAGCAACGCATAACACACACTATTTGTAATCTGGAGCTGGAGGGCTCAGTTCGTGAAAGAAAAGGCAACAAGACAGTCAGATGACAACACTTTTAGATTTAGCTGTTGTTGCAGGAGCTACCTGATGTTTACTCACGATACCCAATACTGGACACAGGCAGGATGAAATCGAGACTGCAGGTTGTTGAGCTGGAGTGCCGGAAAGTGGGGCCCACCGAATCACCGAGGAGTTGTTCCTGTTCAAGTGTTGAGCAGGTGGCTGATCCCAGGCAGGTCTATTGCCAAAGGCTTTCTCTGTGCAGTGGGTAGTTGGGCTGGGCCTGTGTGGCAAGGCCCAGGCCCGATGGAGATGATTTTGGATTCAGTCCGCGGGGCTGGATGCAGCTTCCAGCAAGAAGAATACAGTTCAAACCACAGTGGGGAACCAAATTGCGACCCACTAGCAGTACACAGCACAATTACATGTA
Source organism: Neoceratodus forsteri (assembly GCA_016271365.2). Lineage (NCBI taxonomy): Eukaryota > Metazoa > Chordata > Ceratodontiformes > Ceratodontidae > Neoceratodus > Neoceratodus forsteri. The sequence goes on along the minus strand of CM057458.1, from coordinate 19,494,660 downwards.
AGGAAGTTCCACTGTACCAGGCAAAACGCTCTCCGGTCACAATTACAGAGTCTCTGCACAATCTGGGAGTTCAGAGGTGGCTGGAGGTCAAGACAGGCCAATTGCAATCAGCAAATCTTCGGTCTTCTTCAGGTAGGAGCCTGGTCACAATTCAGTGGCTTACTACACTCTCCAAGTTCGAATTCAGTCCGAAAAAGGCACAAGTTCCCTCTCAGGGACAGCAGGCAGGGATGCAGGCCAAAACTCAGGCCTTTCCACAGTTCTCCCACACGTGAATCCACTATGGATTGCTGCTCAAACTACCTTGAGCTGTTACTTCTTCACTTCCCAACTTAGATCTAACTTGAAATTGCAAGCAGTTTGGGACTTCCCCAAAATCCAAAAGGTTCGGTTGGCTGATATGTCTGTCAGTCACAACAAGGGCTCCACCTCCAGGTTATTTTAGACGCCAAAATGCAAAAACTACAATTCCTACAAGTTTTGACCCCACCAAGCCCCTGTAGGCAGGCTCCATTTTAGAGTCCCAAATATACTGATTGGCTCATTTCAGCAGTCCAGGACCAAGATGATGGAAACAAACAGAACTGTCCATGCTGCAAAGAAGGCAGGTTAGAACAAACTGCAATATTATTACTACTCTAACAAATGATCAGCAAACAAGCACATCTTCTAACAGAGCTCTCTTTTAGATTAATTATGACTGCAATCCAGGCAGCTCTTAAAGAGACAGGCCACAGAGGCTATGTCGGCACTCCCTGGCAATCACATTTAAACTGCAAAAACGCAGGACACCAGCCTGGCAGTGAGCATTTAGACAAGCTCAAGGAAGACTTTTCAGGAACCCCCATTTGTAGGGGGGGGTTACATCTGTCTATGTAGATGACATTCTCTTACATATTGCATCTCCATCCACTCTGTACTGGAGATCTTGGATATCATAACCCATTTTGGCGCTATCTCCAACTACAAACTCAGGGCAGGATTCACAAAGAAGATGTGCTCAGTGCATCTCAGCTGCCCCGGTGTAGGGGAGATGCACTGATGCAAATTGGGTGATTCACAGAAGGAGGCACAGGAGATGCCCCAGTGCATCCTCTCTGTGAATAGCACAGGTGTGCCTTGCCCAGGATGCCCAGGGGCATCCCAGGCTGCGCTGGTGCATCCCAAGTGTCAGGCTGTGAACCCATTGGGGCAGGGCATCTCAGGATGCCCTTCACCCAAAAAGCAATTCACAGCCAGGGGAATGCAAATGATTCCATTAAGCATGCATGGCGCCAATGGAGCCATTAGTATACCATTATAGCCCCATTTGCATTCGCCTGCAGATGCCCCAGCAGAATGCACTGACCTGTAGCCACCCCTCTCCCTGGCCCGACCCCAGCCCAAGACATGCCGCTCCCAGCTGCGATTAAAGAAACTAAGGAACCCCCACCCCAAGCCCCCATACAGTGCCACTCCCGGAGGCGGTAAAGTAAATGAGGAACCCCGTCCCAAGCCCCCATCAATGCTGCTCCCAGCAGTGGTGAAAAAAATAAGTACTCCTTCCCAGCTCAAGCCCTTGGTAAAGTCGCCTTCACGGCAATCGGCCAGTCGAACACCCCCAAGTACCCCCAACCCACCCCTCTCCCCCACCCCAGCAGGGTCCCACAGTCAGCGGGCAGCTTAACCCACGTGCATACTGCCACAGCCACCACTAACAGAGCTGTCTGAGAATGACAGCTATTTTACAGCCAAGCCCACTGGTCCACTGCGGGAGTGGCATTGTATGGGGGCTTGGGGAGGGTCCTCATTTCTTTACCGCCGCCGGGCGGCATTGTATGCGGGTTTGGGGTGGGGGCACACTGGAGTGCCAGGGTGGGCAGGCTGCCTTGCTGCTGCCTGCATTACGGCAGCCAGCCTGTGGGTGGCCAACCACTAAGTCCAGTTTTCTAGGCTTGTCTTACTATGGCACATCCCGGATTTGCCCGGGATCATGCCACAGAATAGGAGCTGTGAATGGGGTTGCACTCAGTATGCATGGGCATGCCTTCACAGCCCCTCCAAATGAGCCGCATATCATTACTGGTGGTATGCGGTGCATCGAGGTGTGCCGGTGCATCGGTCCCTGCCTGAATCGCCTTTGGGCGCTTGTTGGGGATGCCCCAGCGCCTCATCCTGCCCTCAATCTTTAAAAACTGAACTTTGCCCTTGAATACTGCAACTTATTGTGCTAGTGTGGAGCACCTGGGCCTTCTTTGGGTTAAAGTATCTGGGACTGTACATTAGTACTGATCCATCTAAGCTTAAAGATACAATCTGGACCAAGTGCTCCTCAGAATTGAAAACTATCTTAATCACTGGTGTTTGCTACCTTTGTCTCCAGTGGGTCATGTGAGTATTTTACAATGAATGTTCTCCCATGAATTTTGTATCCCTCATCATGCTCGGCCTGGTCCTACCCAAGTCATGGTTTCTCCAAGTCAACAGAATCTCCTCTCATTTTCTTTGGCAGGAAACCTCCTCAGAAACCCTGACAAAGTTAATGAGATCTAAAGAGGCGGGTGGGCTGAAAGTTCCCAATGTATGTCTTTATTACCTGGCCATACACTGTTCCCAACTTTCCTTCTGGTTTCATCCAACCCCTGGGGGCTCTGGACACTGCCTATGTTCCCCAGTGGCTGGACATTGAACACTCATTGTGCAATCACTTTGGTCTGAACCCTCATGCCTTGTTGTATGTTTCCTCTAAGAGGATTCCGGCCTCTTGAGGGACACCTCTGTTAGTTATTTAGTTATGTCATTTGCTAGCTTTAGACCCCATCACGATATTACCCAGTCTATCCTCAAAATCAGAATTTAAAGATTGCTGGGAAGATGCTGACCAGGATGGTCTGGCCCTCTCTGGCGCTCCTGTTGGTTGATCAATTACTGTCTGCCAACAAGCGTATTACTTAGGAGGTTCAACAAAATTCAGCTGGCCTATGTATATGTGTTTCAAATATTTGCAACTTAGGCACATGTTGATTCAATATTTTGGTACTGGTGTCTGGTCTAGAGTATGGAAATGCACTGCTCCCCTTGCTTATGGCTACCCCTACCTCTCATGCCATAGCTTTCTTTCATACACGGCTGCAGGACCTCCTTGTTGAGAGGAGCATGCATTCTTTCACTCTTGGGACTTGGTTCTTCCTCCCAGGAAGCCCTGTGATTGATTTCACATCTGGAAGGAGGTATACAAATATATCAAATAGGACAGGTACTGTTTCATGCAGTTCAAATACTGCATAACTTGTTCTACACCCAATTAAACTTCACAGAAAAGTAGGTTGGCCTCAGATGTGAGCACTCGATGTCAAGGGCTGTGGGTCATTGTTTCACATTCTCTGGACCTGTAAAAGGTTAGGCCTTTTGGGAAGATATTAGACATCGGTTGGACCCCTATTAGGTCTCGATCAGGTTTTCCTCCTGAAATCTGTATTCTGGGGATTTTGCTAAGGCTTTAATTGGTAATCAGAAACCACATGTTGCTTTAATAGTGCCCTGTGCCAAGAAGGTTATTCTTCAGCACTGGTGCAACCAGGCCACCTACTTATGTGGAATGGTACAGAGAATTCTTTTTTGCACTGCAGGCGAGCGTATTATTGCAAGTATGTCACACTCCCATAGAAATGTACTCGGGTATGGGAACCCTTTTTATCTTGTTGACTCTGGATACTGGGTGATGGTCGGCTACTTGCTACTCACTACTTATTATTCTTCATTTATGGTTTATTACTTATGGCTCTCACGCTCCACATGCCTGAGAAGGGTTAGACCTCATTATGTTTTGAACCTGGATATTAGTGTGATACATATTGTTCCTTTTTTTTTTCTTTTTGGGACGCTTCTCTTTTGCAGTGTTCTAGTCTATCAACTGGGCTCTACCCAGGACACCCCAGTTTCCGGAGGGGTTGTTGGGGTGGGTATGGGAGGGGTGGGTTTGAACTGCTATGATTACAGCTTATTGAGAAGTCTACATGTTTTGGATAACTTCTTTATATAATTGTTGCATATCCAGATGTATCTTGCAACTGCTATTTTGTTGATTATTGATATGATATGTAACCCCTGCAAATAGGGGTTCCCAAAAGTCTTCCCAGAGCTTGTTAAGTGCTCCAACTCTGGGTGGTATTCAGCGTTTAAGCCATTTAAATGGCACTGCAGAGAGTGCTTTCAGAGCCTCTGCGTACTGTCTCTTTAAGAGCTGTCTGCTTGCAGACATAATTAGTTTATATGGGGGGACTGTGTGTTTCCCTGCTCTAGTCTTGCTGGGCTGCTGATGAAATGCTCAGTTTCTGCAGTCACTATATGCGTAGAAGGAGCCTAACTGAAAGATGTAACTGTCTGCCAGAAATTATTTAGAGTGTGAGTGAAAATGTAGTTTGTCTAACCTGCTCTTTGCAGCACAAACTGTTTCTGTGAAGCCCCTCCATTTTGGTTCTGAATTGCTGAGCTGGACCAATTGGGTTAGGGGAACCCTAAAGTGGAGACTGCCTGGGCCAACCAGAACTGGGACTCTCATCTGGAGCCTGCTATAAAGGGACTGTATGGCAGGTACCTCTGGGAATTATAGTTTGGACCCTGGTGCCTTTTTGCACCAACAGAGGGAGCCCTGTTGTGATAGACAGCTGAACCAACCAACTGAACTTGTGTGGGTCTGAAGGAAGTGCCCTGAACTGCTGCTGGCAAGTCAGATTCGAGGTGGCTGTGAGAGGAGAAGAAGCTCTTTTCTTTTGCAGTGTGTAGTTCGCGCGAGAAGTGCGTGGGAGGCCCTGAAGCCGGCCTGCAGTCATTAGTGAGTGTAAGTTGGACTGATTCTGAGTGTTTGAAGAGGAAGAGAAGCAGAAGTGTGGAAACCAGGCAACCTGAAGACTGAAAGTTTGCGAGCGATTGGCCTGTCAGGGACTGCTGAAGCTGTGTGTGCTCCGGGTATTTTGCAACATTTTGCGATCGGGATCAAAGAGCAGCCTGCCTGGTAGTAATTTCCTTTACATATGAATGTGCTGGGTGCTTGTGGGGGATCGCGATTTATTTCCCCTTTACTGTGAATTGTGTGCTGAAGCTGGAAGCAAAACTCAGTTTAATCGGATTGAATCCGCCTGCTATGAAAAGCAGTTGGGCTTTGTCTCCATGCCCTGCTCTTTCGGCAATTCAGAACAATCAACATCTATCTGGTTCTCTGCTTGGAGTATCGTGAGTACAAATCAGGGTCACTCCCTGCACCTTTCATTTAATCAAAGTGTGTCAACTGATTGCTGTGTGTTTTCTTTCCACTGACTGAGCCATGCAGTTCCGGATTACAGTTATGTGTTGTGCATGTATTTTTTCCTTGCAGGGCCCCATCCATCTGCACCAGCCTGCCAATCATGGGCAATGGACCTGTGTGACCCTGAGCAAGTTACTTAACTTCCTTGTGCTCCCAGATCGCACCTGGCAACAAGCTTCAGCTTAGTGTGCCTCTCCTGGTTAAACTGCTTCCCTTTCCTTACTTATACAGCTCTTCACATACAGATGTAATTCTGGCTCAGAATAGCCAGTCAGGCACTTTGAACAAGTTTTCATGACTTCCACTTCCTGGTATTGAGAACTTTCCTGACTTCCATTTCCTGGTATTGAGAAAACATCCCTGACTTCCACTTCCTGGTATCGAGAAAATGTCCCTGACTTCCACTTCCTGGTATCGAGAAAATGTCCATGACTTCCACTTCCTGGTGTTGAGAAAACTTCCCTTATAGCCACTTCCTGGTGATGAAAGTGTGTCCGTCACTGAGCTGCTCCAGACATATGTAAGGGACTAGCCTTCCAGGAAAAGAAAAACAAGATTTGGCTGGTGCCAACAAGGCTGGTCTTGCTTTTCTTATGTTGTCATCTTTATTTTGTAGAAGGCCAGCTTGCTGGAGCAGCTGAGTGCTGTCTACAGTGGTTGGTGGTACACTGTGTTTCTTTATTTTGGTAATAAACCATTTACAAACACTGATAACACTGTCTTGAGTGCAATCACTTCTACTTGGAGCTCTTTTGTGTTTGTGTGAGGGCAGGCTGCCCTTCCAGTGAATTGCACCGGGCCTGCATTAGTTGTCATGGCCAATCCCTTGGAAAAGGAAGAGAAACAAGATTTGGCTGGTGCCAACAAGACTGGTCTTGCTTTTCTTATGTCGGTATCTTTGTTTATTTATGTAGAAGGCCTTACTGCCTCACCAGTCTTGCTGTTACAATGGTAGCTGTATAAGGACCTCATTCAACATCAGTTTTACAAATTGTTTGCATACAGTGCCTACAGGGAGGGCTTTGAAATAGCGGCACTGCTTTTCAGTAATGCTCCACACACAGGAGTTCAAGTCCACCCAACACCAGGCAATTCATTTCCCCCCCAGCACCAAACTCATTTATAGTGCCCCCACCCCACATCATCATGTTTATTTTTTATCCTGTGATGGTCTGGGTTGGACACTGAACCTGTCAGACAGTTGGAGTGAGACAGCAAGAATTGTTTTTTAATTCCTGAGCAACCAGGTTGGGCATCAGACCTGTAAGATAGTTTAAAGGATACCCGAACAACATTTTGACAACAAACTATTCAAAAATCTGACTTCATGTGGGACTAAAGGAAAAGCTGCTGTAAATGCTAAAACTACATTTATATAATTTACCTAAATGCAGTTCCAAAGCATTTGAAAATGTAAAATTAGCCTTCTAATTTAAAAAAACTGCCTTACCTGCTTCCTAAAATGACCGCATAAATGTATTCAGTGATGACATCATTGAGCCAGAGTCAGAGAGCTATATGGCTCTCTATGGTGCAAACTAATTCTTTTTCCTTTGTATACAATTGCTTCACCAAAATAGTCAAAACCATGTGCATTATTTTGATCAATACACATTAGGCTATGGTTCTGTTCATTTTGTTCACTTTAACATGCTGAAATTGTGTTTTTCAAACAGACTTTCTCTTTGGCAAACCACAGTGCAGTACAAATCTTAAATAACCTGGTGGTCTAGTGGTTATGGCAGATCCAGGATGTTACAATGTGGGGATGCTGGGGTGGTGTGCATACTTGATATGCACTTTTTAACATTTTATTAAACCTTTATACTGTCTGCTATTATTCTTTTCTAATGCGTTTTGACAGAACCTACAAATGTAATCCATAGTTCTGAATGTAAACATTTGTACAATCAATAAATCAGACTTCTTCAACAAAGTGAAATGCAGCAACAAGCAAGTAAGTTACAATGGGGGTGCAGCCACACTCTTCACACCCTAGATCCACCACTTGTTTGTAGCAAAGTTCTTGTGTAGTCCAACTCCAGAATTCATACCTACTCAGAAATCAAATATATGCTTGTCTTGTTTTCTTTTCCATGGCCAATAATAATAGTAAGAAGAATCAGCATTTATATAGTGTATTTCGTACACATTGTATCCCAAAGTGCTTCTGAGCAATGCTAGACTGGTAGTGAAGTGACTGAACATGTAGTGGCAGCCATTGCACATTAATACCCACACACAGCCTTGGACAATTGCATGAACTGGTTTTATGGGAAGGAGAATGATGACCAGGACAATGGTGTCAGAGTAGTTATCATGGTGCTGGCAGACCCACATCTTATATCTCACAGTGATCTGCTCATATTTCTCACCTTCTGTCCTCCCCCTTACCTGAATATAGCAGTACCCTGCAGGAGTGGCCTTCTCAGTTCCTTTTCTGGTATTCATTCTTCACTCCTTCTCCCCACACCAAAAACTGGTGAGCTCATCACCCTTCTGCATCATGAATGCAGGTAGTACAGTCCCCAGGTGTTTTGACATATCAAAAATAAATCTTTCCAGTAAGTCAGGCTGATAGCAGCAGGGGATAAGGGGAATTATAGGCTTTCCAATCCTTAAAAGATCTAGGCTACCTTTGATTAGGCACTATTAAATGACAGGTGTGCACACCATTATGCATGCCATTTAATAGTGCCTAATCATAGGTGGCTTAGATCTTATATGTAGGAAAGCCTATTTTCCTAAGTGCCCTGCTGCTATCAGCCTGTCTTACCAGAAGATCACGTTTATTATTAATATGTAAAAATAACACGGGAGACTGTACTAACTGCATTCATGATGCTGAAAGGTAGTGAGCTCACTGGGTTTTTATGTGGGGAGCAGGTGAGAATAATGAATGCCAGAGAGGGACTGAAGAAGCCATTCCAGCAGGGTACAGTTACATTCAGGTTAGTGGAAGAGAGGAAGGTGGACATTGAGCAGATCATTGTGAGATCTGAGATGTGGGGCTGACAGCACCGTGATCACTACCTGACTGTGGATGAGAGCAGCCAGCGGCGACAAATACTCTCCAGGTGGCAGGGCTGCACCTAAACTGTTACTTTAATTCAGTGTAGGGAGATTACCCCGGGCTAGGGATGTTGATGTTTATTAGGACAGTATCGAGGAGCTGTGTATAGCTCATTCAAGATTCAGAAGGCTGGTAGCCAGCCAACTCACGTTATGGAGTAGGGTACAGAAAAGTACTGGAGGAGAATTGCTAAGAACTGTCCTGTGGGGTTCTGCAGATCACAGGTAAATGAGTAGATGGACACTGGAAGTTGGGTGGATTCACTCAAGGCATTAGTACAATATGCCTCTCCTGCTAATAACATTGTTATCCATAGTAAGTGTAGCCCTTATGAGGGCATTATCAGCAGTTTTTGGTAGGTCCTGATGCTTATTGCTTGGCCCTACAGGAAGACCTAGTTGTTCGTTAATGAGGTGGGAAAAAAACACAACAGGGGGACTGTACATACTGCCTTCACTGTGCAGAAGGGTGGAGATCTACTCAATGTTTACTGTGGGAGCAGAAGTCAAACACTGAGAAAATGGACTGGACAGTGATTTGGGAGGCATTTTTTAACAGTGCCAGCTGATAAAGAGTGTTGGTATAGGTGTGCACAACTCTCTGAGGTACAAGATTGCAATCTGAGGTGTGATAATTCTCTTCATGGACCAAAGCTCATATGCAGCCCAGGCAGTACTGAGGACAGAGTATGGATGGTGGGGTGTTCAACAGAAGGCAAGCTAGGTGCAGGGGGTTCACGTGGAAAAAGACAACCAGAAAAGCTTATTTGTGGAATGCCAAGAAATCATGAGCTTTGGAATTGGACCAGACCAGTACTTCGCTACAAATTTCAGTGCATCACATAACTACTAGCTCATCAGGTATTTGAAGTGTTGTACTATACTGCGGTTTGCCAGAGAGAAAGTCAGCTGGATTACAAAACATTTTCATCAAGTTAAACAAAATAGGGATCCAGCCTGCCTTGACCAGGCCACGGACCCCTCAATTTCTGGAACCTAAACAGTTTTTCAGAAATCCTCTGTACAGCAAGGGATCCAGTGTGATTTAACCAGGCCACAGACCCCTCAATTTCTGGAACCTAAACAGTTTTTCAGAAATCCTCTGTACTGCAAGGGATCCAGCATGCCTTGACCAGGCCACGGACCCCTCAATTTCTGGAACCTAAACAGTTTTTCAGAAATCCTCTGTACTGCAAGGGTTCCAGCATGCCTTGACCAGACCACGGACCCCTCAATTTCTGGAACCTAAACAGTTTTTCAGAAATCCTCTATACTGCAAGAGAGCCAGCGTACCTTGACCAGGCCATAGACCCCTCAATTTATGGAACCTAAACAGTTTTTCAGAAATCCTCTATACTGCAAGGGATCCAGCGTACCTTGACCAGGTCATGGACCCCTCAATTTCTGGAACCTAAACAGTTTTTCAGAGATCCTCTATACTGCAAGGTACTAGCCCTGACTTTTGGATTTTGGTACCAGTGGAAGCTGATTTTTGCTGAACACATCTCTAACTACTGTATCTCCCTCTGTCTCTCTAGTTGAATTTGTGTGCCAGGGTTTAATAATTTGTTTAATCTTTACAGTCATTTTAAGTTCTGAGTTGATATTAGAAGTGAATTGTGAGCCTTGACTGTGTAAATCCTTCTGCTATCTGGCCTGCACTCTCTCTCTCCTCCCCAACCCCAAAACAGTCTGCTGTGCTGTCTGACCCTGCCCACTTCTATTATTCTCTTTGTTCTGATGAAACAAGCCTCCTCTTCCAGCCTTTAAAAATCCTGTTTTTCTACTTTATTTCAGGGATCCAGCGTGCCTTGACCAGGCCATGGACCCCTCAATTTCTGGAACCTAAACAGTTTTTCGAAATCCTCTATACTGCAAGGTACTAGCCCTGACTTTTGGATTTTGGCATCAGTGGAAGATGATTTTTGGCCTCTCCCCCACCCCTCCTCCACAACTTGTTAAATACACCTAAACGACTCCACCTTCTGTGCATCTTTCTCCATTGGCCATCTTACCATACACAAATTTAAAGCTACGAACACCTTCTAGAGTGTCTTCCTGCCCCAGAGAACTACATCTCTTACTGCCCTTGCCTCACCACTCTCTCTCTCCCTCTTCATAAGGCAGACCAAGCTAATTCTCTCCTACTACTTTCCATTGTCCCCACTCTCCCTCGGAAAGATGAAGCTGGCACTACCTATATTATGGGCCATCTCCCTAACTACTGCGCTGGTATTGACCGACTTCTGCACAACAGTGCTGGACTGCGATGAACAGCGCCTCTCCTTCCTCTCATTCTCCCCCTCTCCCCTGTCTCAACCCTCTTCACTCACCACTAGGGATAAGACCACCCTGGGGTATATCTCTCTCATCCTACTCACTAAAGGAGAACTTCCTCCTCCTTGGCCACTACCTGGTTAACCTCGCCTGGTCACCTTCTATTCCCTCCTGCCCATACATTCTCCTACTATCACTACTCTCCCTTGCTGAGGACATTGAATGCAACCCTGGCCCAACAAACTCCCATATCACCCCCACCTCCAGCATCTGGACAAATGCCCCTGGTCTTAAAATCGCACATATCAATGTCTGCAGCATTCCATCTAAATTCACTGACCTTGAGGCTTGGATTGAGCTACACAAGCCCCATATTCTGGGACTCACTGAAACATGGCTAAAGTCACACCACACTGAAAACACCTTCAAAATACCTGGCTACTCTTATCTACGCCTCACAGGCCAGGCAGGAAAAAAGGTGGCGGTGTGGCCCTGCTCCTAAGGGAACCCCTCTCAGCTAGCATTGTCCTACACTCCAACCCTTCCTCACCTAGTGAATGGCTACTCTCCAAACTGACCCCGGGATCCTGCAAGAAACTCTGTATTGGCTGCTGCTACAACCCCCTTGCGAGCGGAACCATTGGACTCACCAGCCTCCTCAAGGCCTGAGCTCTCTAACTCCCCATAGGGAATCTATTCTTTCAGTGACTTTAATCTAAACTGGCTGAGCTGCCACCAGCCTGACTATGTATCCCTGTTAAGCAGCACAACCTGGTGCAGGTGATCACTCTTCCCACCAGACTTAATCCACGCTCAGCCACTCAGACTCTACTAGACTGGATCCTCATAAACAGGGAGGACCGAGCATTACACGCTGGCACCATGGCTGACTCTGTAAGTGATCATTCACCGACCTATCTCCTCTGGTCTTCCAAACTAAAGTGCCCCCCACCCAAATACCTATCTCTAAGAAATTTTAGCTGCCCAGTCTCCACAAATCTCCTCAAGGAGGCCCAGTCCTTGGACTGGTCCACCCTTTTTTCCCTTTCCAATGTAGCCATGGCAGTTTCCACATTTACCCAGATTCTACTAACACTCCAGGACCGCTTTTTCCCTGTCACTACCAGATGGGTCAGAGGCGGGTGCTTGCGCTGGGTCTCTAAAGACCTCTTAACCCTTATGAAGGCTAGAGACCACATCTGGTCCACTTCCAAAGCAACCCACTCTCCTGCCCTCTGGGATGCTTACAGGCACATGAGGAACAAATGTAAACAACAGGCCAAATTTTTGAAACAGACCCACTTCCGCAACCTGCAAAAGGCCAACCTTGGAGACCCTAGAAAATTCTAGGACTCAGTCAGCTCCCTCCTAAACCTCCGCTCCAGCTATGCTGCACCACATCTCAACTCTCAGGATGGGCTGCTGACCAACCCTCATGATGTGGCCAGTGTCTTCAACTATAAGTTCACCAACTTATCCATGTACCTAAATAAGCTGCCAACTGCCTAATCTCAAAGCCCGGCCCTAATACCTGACACACTGCCAACCACCTCCAGCTCGGCCACTCACCTGCAAATACCCCCATTCTATTTTAAAGCCCTCTCCATACATGATACAGTGAAGCTACTCAAACATCTACCTAACCACAGCTCCTCCGGATCTGATGGCCTATCTCCAGTCTTTCTTAAGCTGATCTCTTCGGCGATTGCCAAGCCACTCACCTTCGTCTTTAACCTTGCCCTTTCCACATCCTCCATGCCTGACCCATGGAAGATAGCTAAGGTTATCCCCATTCTTAAATCTGGTGACCTTAAATCCTCCGACAATTACCGTCTAATATCCATCCTCCCTCATCGCAGTAAACTACTCAAGAGAGCAGTCCACAATCAGCTCACTGAGTACATAAGCAAATATACCCTCTTATGCAACCAACTGCATGGCTTTCGCAAGAATCATTCCACCACCACTGCCCTCGCTCTACTGACTGATCACATCCTCTCTAACATGGATAATGGTAAAGCCACCTGGGCTGTCTTTGTCGACCTCTCAAAGGCTTTTCACATGGTTAACCATGCTCTCCTTACCTCCAAGCTTAGTCTCCTTGGTTGTTCTCAGAAAGTCACAAGCTGGTTCACTAGCTACCTTACTGATCACTCACAAATCATGTGTATTGGTCAAACCTAGTCCCCACCCTGCCTGTCTCTGTGGGGGTCCCTCAAGGCTCAATCCTGGGTCCTCCACTTCTCCTTATTCGTTAATGCACTTCTATTCAACTGCCTCAACTGTAACTCTCCCTGTTTGCCTATTACCTTGTCCTCTTCCACAGTGACAAATCCATGGCCACAATCTCCTCGATTCTCTCACACAGCTATGCTGTAGCCCACAGCTGGTTCTCAAAAAAACTCCTCTTAGTAAATGTCAAAAAAACGAAATCCATGCTGTTTGGATCTAAGCCCGTCCTGGCCAAAACTAAAAGCCACACCCCTTTACGCATTCTCACCCCAGATGGTACAGCCCTGGAGGACGTCAACACCTACAAATACTTAGGAGTACTGCTTGACCCCTCCCTCACCTTCACTGAGTATGCAAATTCCCTTGTCAGAAGGTTCCATCGAAAGTTACGTGCTGCCTATAGATTCAGGCAATACCTTACCCCTGAAGCTAGACTAGCCATTGTGCAGGGTAATCTTCTCCCTGTTCTTGACTACTGCTCCCCTATGTATGCCAGGATCTCAGCAACTGCCATGGCTAAACTCTCCGCTGCCTACAAAGCACCTGTCACTTTGCTTTATTGGCTCCGTTCTCACCCAAAACTGTACCTCTATAATACCCTTGGATGGCTACCACTGCAAGGTCACTTTGACCTAGCCTTCTGCTGCATGGTGGACAATATCATCCATACGGCTCCAGAATCCCCCTAACTGCCCTTCTGAAAACCAGAACACTCCTCCATAACCTCCTCTCAAATGGTACTCCCCTCTACCTGTTCTTAGGGTATCCACCAACATGGGTAGCAGAACTTGGTCTGCAGCTGCCCCTTGCAGTGGAACAAACTACCTGCTGAACACCATTCCATTGACACACTCCAGTTTCAAGTCCCGCCTTAAAGTCTGGTTCCTGGAAAACTCATCCTGCCACTGCTCCCAGGGGTCTCACACCAACCTACACTAGTCAACTCCCCAGTCCAGGGGTTACCCACCTACCCACACTAGTCAACTGTCTTGCCTGCAACTGTTATATTGCATTTTTTACAGTAATATTTGACTTCCTTGCCTGTACATATTGTATATACATTTTTTTACTGAGTATTCTGTGTATTACCTGCTCACTGGACGATGCAGTCTCACATTGTACACTGTGCCTATGATTTGTTTGTTTGTACCAAGTCTTCTCATGTCTGATATTGAAACCTTGTATTCACTGTTCTCAAATGGACCTATGCATCAAACCTGTGTATTGTGTCTACTATTGTTGCTTGTATCGAATCTGTTTCATGTGTATTACTGTTACCTTGTACTCCACTGTCACCCTGCGCCATGTGTTATGGCCCAGGTCGTGCCGAAAAATGGTCCCTGGGATCAGTGCACTCACCCAGTTATCAAAGTCATAAATAAATAAATATGAACAAAACCATAGCTTAACATGTGTACTGATCATAAATAATCCACGTGTTAACACATGGCGTTGATCATTTTGGTGAAACAATTCAAAACAAAGGGGGAAGAAGAACTAGTTAGCACTATAGGGAGCCATGTGGGTCTCTGACGCTGGCTCCAATGATGTCATCATGACTCATCACTTAACACACTTGGCAGATATTTTAGGGAGAAAGCAAGGCTGTTTTATGAAAGTGAAAGGCTGATGTTTACATTTTTCAAAAGCTATGAAACTGCATTTATGTTATTTACACAAATGCAGTTTTAGCATAAATGTAAACAACAGCCTTTACTTTTCTCCTCGCTATGAAGTCAGATTCTGGAGTTTGCAGTTTTAAAAAACTGCTGGTTTAGGTACCCTTTAAGGGAGGGAGACAGCTTGTTTCTGTTTCCTGACAGGCCCGATTGGGCTTGGGATTTGTTAGATTGTTGAGAAGAGGAGGACAGGTTTTTTTTTTTTATTCCCTGATAGTCTGGATTTGGTTAATTCCCTGTTGGGCCAGTTTGAGTACCAGACCATTCTGCTGCACAGCAGGCTGGGTTAGAGTGTGCACGGCAGTGGTAGGTGCAGCAGGGGCGGCAGCAGCCCCAAGCCTCCCATGCAGTGTTTGAGCCCCTCACTGTGACCTGACTGGATGGGCATGGGGAGAGCAATGATTTACTACTCCACCTATTACACCTTCTGTGCACCACTCTGCTGCCACTTCTTCTTGTCTCCGTTTGGCTTAATACATGAGCCAGGCTGGTCATGGAACCCATCAGGCTCTTGGAGGGAGAGGGAGAGGAACAGATTTTTTTAATTCCATAACAGGCCAGGTTGGGAACTGGGTCTGTCAGGTTGTTGGGGGAGGGGGCTGTTTTTTATTCCCTGATGGGGCAGGTTGGGCACTGGATACATTGGATTGTTGGGGGAAAGGGGTTATATTTTATTCCTTGACAAGCTTGGTTGCATACCGGACCCATCAGATAATTTGGGAGAGAGAAACATATTTTATCTATTCCCTAATGGGCTGGATCGGGTATTGGATCAGGCAGGTAGTTGGGGGGGAGAGGGACAGATTTTGTTTTATTCTGATAGGTCAGGTTGGTCATGGATCTGTCAGGTTGCTGGGGGAGAGGATAGATTTGTTTTATTCTCTGAGAGGTTGAGCACTGGACCCGCCAGGTAGTTGGACACTTGATCTGTCAGGTGTTTGGGGAAAGGGGAACATATTCTTTATTCCCTGACAAGCTGGGTTGCATACCAGGCCCATCAGGTAGTTTGGGAGAGCGGGACATGTTTTTTTTTTTTGTTCCCTGCCTGGTCGGACTGATCACTGGAACCATCCTGTAGAGAAACCAGAAATCGTACATACACTCGCGCCAGCAGAAGTAGCACGCTGCTACAATGATGCAACCATGCAGACAAGTCCACTGTACTGTGGCAAAGAGTTAAGTTTATTCCAAAAACAGCAATCAGTTCAGGAGCTGTTCTTGCATCCCATCAGGCAGAAAACAAATCTGCCTAACTGTACAGTTTATCAAAATGTTTTGGGAGGGGTCCTGCTGGTGTGACAGACCAGATATTTTTCAAGTAAACCTTCTGAGGTTAGACAACAGAATGAGAAGGAGAGAGGAGAAAGAGTCAGCAGCTACTTGGTAGGAAAGGCTGGCAAAGGGACTGACAATACTGTATGAGGGAGAATTGAGCTGCTTTCACAAAGGCGCAGTCTCCAGTAGGGCTATGCGAACCTCTAAAAGTTCTACCTCGGAAACTTTCTGAGTAGAGCCCAAAAAAGTTCTACCAGGTTCTACCCAGCCAGGTTGAACCAGGTAGAATTGGGTTCTACCAGGCAGAACAAGGTTCTACCAGCTATAGAAACAGGTTCTACTAAATATAATCATGTTGTTATATCAAGTAAAACCACATTTTCTACCGGGTATAACCAGGTTCTACAATATACAGTATAACTAAGTTCTACTTGGTTCTACTTAAAAAATCCACAGAAGCATATATTTTTTTTTACATGTTTGGAATGTAGTAATAAGAAAGGTATGTTTTGCAAAGTTTTGGTTCATACTAGGATTCTGCTTATTCCCTAACAGGGCAGTACAGCAATGCTGGCTGTGTCGAGTAGCTGCACCAAAAACAGGGAAATTTGCACCCTAACAGGTCAGTACAGCACTACTGGCTGCATCCAGTCAAGTACTTTAAGTAGTGAAGCACAGAGAGATGTTTCCCCGAACAGGTCAGTGCGGCACACTGGCTGCATGCAGTCAAGTACTTTAAGTAGTGAAACACAGGAGATATTTCCCGAACAGGTCTGTACAGCACTATTGGCTGCATCCAGTCAAGTACTTTAAGTAGTGAAGCACAGGGAGATGTTTCCTCGAACAGGTCAGTATAGCACTACTGGCTGCATCCAGTCAAGTACTTTAAGTAGTGAAACACAGGGAGATATTTCCCAAACAGGGCAGTACAGCACTGCTGGTTGGTTATGTGAGTCAAGCTTTAAGTAGTAAAACACAGGAGATTTATTCCCAAACAGGCCAGTACAGCACTGCTGGCTGTGTTGAGTGGCTGTGCCAAAAACAGGGACATTTACTCACTAATAGGTTAGTACAGCACTGGTTGCATTAAGTTTGGATGCAAAGGGAAACTGAATTGATCAGGTCAGTAAAGTAGAAGTAGGAGTAAAAAAAAAGGGGAAAGGGGAAATTGTTTAACCAGAAAGGCACACTATGCCAGAGCTTTCCAGATGCAACCTGGGAGCATAAGGAAGTTAAGTGACTTGCACAGGGTCAGGGTCATGGAGTATACAAGACAGAGTTGATGGGGTTCAAACCCAGCTCTCCAGCTGTGCACTGCAGCTCAGTGCTGTAAAACTGCTGGCATTTAGCCTTTGAGATCAGATTTAGTAGCAGAGAACAGGGATGTCTTTCTGCTGATGAGTGTGCCCTGTACTTTCTTTCACAGTTCATTCCCTGCAGTCCAAAAGAAAAGTATTTTTTTAATGCCTAGACTTTGTTTTGCACAGTTAGTGGCATTAGTGCCCCTAGAGTAACCCCGACACTAGCCGTCAAGCGTCCTCCTCCCAACCCTGCCCTTCTGTATTGAAACGCCAATGATGGGTTTTTTTGGTTTTTGTTTTTTGCCAGGATTCCCTCCAGTTTCCACAATAACAAGACGTTCAGCAGTGAAGCAGTTTTATGTTTTTTTGCACAGTTAGTGCACTAGCCCATCCCAGCTCAACGCAAATGCATTTCCCTCCCAAGTTAACCCTTACCTTCTGTACTTTTCTCCTTTCTTCCTTTAAACCACCACCAGTGCTGTTTCTTTTCTGTTTTTACAGACCAGGAGTTGCCAGAACAAACTGTGAAGCAGTAGTGGTGCCCCCTGCCCCAGTACCCTTTGCATCCCTCTCCAACCCTGCCCTTAATTTTCTCCTTCTTTTCCTTCCTTAATGCCTACATGGTGCCAATGACACTTTTTTCAGTTCAACCATGATCGAGCTTTGATTTGATGGGAGAATAAAGATTTTCAATTTGTGAGAAGACAGTTAAGTTTCTCCTGTTCACCACCATGCACTCACTTATGTGCACACTCTGCCAGGCTGGCTGGTGCTGCTTGTTAGGAACCCCCTTGGTCCAATCAGAAGGTGTGACACTGGGAGTGACATGGTGGTCATGATCACTCAGTGCTGCACCACATGACTGACGAGTCGGCCGGGGACTCCGGGTGCCTAGGAGCATGCGCCGCAGCTGCTACTGGCAGGTTTTGTTTACAAGTTGGGGGCAAATCTAACAAACTAGAGTCCACATTTTTGCATGAAATTTTCGCACTGTCCATCATGAGCAGGGGGTGGGGTGTCAAGGTATTTTAGAACCACAGTCGAACCAAACCTGTAGCCCTAGTCTCCAGATCCCAAAGCTGTGCATTAGAAATGGTGGAGGAAGGATTTGGGAGCATGAAAGCAAAGATGGCCAACAGCCCTAAAATGGGATGTTGCAGTCAGACTCTGACAGCCAGTAACTCTGCAGCGCAAGGCCATTCTGGCACAAACAGTCCATCCATAAAGCCCGTTGTAAGAAACGCATTTTAACAGCAGAAGCCCAGTAACAGCAATGTACTCTGACCACCGACCAACCAGCAAGTCTTACATATGCACTTACCAGTTTCTCCAAAGAAGTAAATAGCTGTAGAGTTTCACTGATTCCTAAGGTCAAGGTGCAACAGAGACCCAACAGAAAGTGTGACCCATGGCTACTGCTGTGTGAAAATTCTTCTGGCAGAATTACTGTACAAGTTAAATTTCATTTCTGTAAAATTTCAGAATGCACTTCGCACTTCTGTGAAATTCCAGCTTAGAATGATGGGATGAATGTCCTGTACATATTGCAGATTGATGTATTTAACTGTAAAATGCAATTCTACTGAACTGACTATTTTGTTATCTATGGAACTGCAGAATGATTGCGTGCATTGTGGATAGATGTATTAAATTGTTTATTCAATTTTGTTGACCAGGTAATGAAATTCCACAAAACTGTAAGACCACAGTTCATGTGTATTATTCTGCAATTGAGGCAGAAAGTTTAGTGGAACCAGGACAAAATTCACAGAACACATTCACAGGATTCAGATTTTACCCAAGTCAGAATTTCAGAATATGCTGTAAAATTTGGCAAGTTTTTTTGCCAAATAGGAATTTGTAGTTTCTGCCTAGCACCACCCATGGCAGCAAGAAGTCTGACCCCAGTGTAGTCTTAAAGGCCAAAAAGAGGAGATAGTGGACTATACAGCTGGGTGACGCCAAAGGAGAGTGCAAATTCTTCAGGGAGTTGTAAAATAATTCCTACTGATAAAATGGTTTCCAAAAATTCTGTATTCTGATTCCCCAGAACAGGTCAGCAGACCATGGCTTAATTCTCAAGAAACCCTCAGTTGGGTTGCCGGACTGCAAACTCCTGATTGACCACAATATAAAGTGACCTAGTCAGAGCACTCCACCAGAGAGACATGTTAAAAAAAACTACAGCTACAGCGTCCTCATTAGGACAAATCCACCTAATGGAGAACTACAACTATGGCATCCTCAGTAGGACAACCCCATTAGGCAGAATAACTATTTCATTACAAATTGCTGTGCTCTGCACTTACCATGAACTTTTGCACTAGAAACAATTTCATGACCCCACTTTGAATTGTAGCAAGCTGTTGTGCCCTGGGTTATTCAGGATTACTTTCCTCTGCAACCAGTGAATCTTGTACTGTTTGTAACCTGCAGTGTATACTTGCTAAGGATTCCTGTGTAACCTAAGTAACCTATGTGTAGTTCATCTTATGTATCTGTGTTTGACTTGGAACCTTTGTAAATGAGTCCATGACTCGAAGGTATTAATCCCAATCTGAAATAAATAAATAAATAAAAATAAATGCATGTAGACAGTGTTTCCTTTTATATTTATTTAGGTAAACCTCTAAAACAAAGTTGCCCATTTTATAAGTGAATTAACCCCACTCCTGGGCATGGATTTACTGAGAATTAATCCATGCCTGGGTTGTTGAAGTCACTCAGCCTGCTGCCTTGTGCCTCACAACCCCACAAGTGTGAATTAATTCTAGAGTTGTGCAAAATTGGAAAATTTTGCCCGGCAAACTATTTCACGTAACTTACGCATTTCTCGAAATATTTTGCGGGGTGAAATTTCACCCTCAAACTGGTGAAATTTGCCGCTGGTAGGTAAAATTTCATCACCTGTGGGCAAAATTTTGCCACTATCTAGCCACCAATCATTCAAAAATCCCTCCCTGCCCCTGGTGTCTTTTGGCTCCCTGAATTAAAGAACCCTCCCTCACTTCCCAGCCATGACCACTGCCCCAATCTTAAAAAATAAAAATCCTCTCCTGCCCTGGTGTCTAGTGGTCCCCCAGCCGCTTGTAAGCCCAACTATAAATTAAAATGATCTCCCTGGTGTCTAGTGGTTCCTCCCCATGGTCAGTCACTGCCCAAATTGAGCAAGCAGCCCCCCAGTTAAGCAATTATTTTCCTCGATTCCCAGACCCCAATCCTTTAAAAATTAACTCTTTACCAGACTCTACTCCCTGGTGTCTAGTAGACCCCCCACCCCACCCTGTCTCCAGATAGCACCCACCCCCAGTTCACCCCGGTACCCTGATCGGGCCACCAGCACAACCCTCCACTCACCTCCACGGCCGGCAGCCCGAATGAGCACTTGCACTCCAGGATGGGGATACTGCTGGGATTATTTATTTTACCATTTTTGTTCTAGTTATTCTGATGTTTTTTACTCTGTGCAGCCTTATGTGGCTCGGGTCATGCCTGAAAACAGTCCCTGGGATCAGTGCACCTACCCAGTTAACAAAGTCATAAATAAATAAAATAAATAAATGAATTTATTTCAGTTTTGGATTAATACCTTTGAGCTGAGAGGCTCCTTTACAAAGGTTCCAAGTCAAATAATACAGGACCATGCATTAGTTACAGATAGTTGTAGGCAGACAAGACAGTAAATACAGGTAAGGTTCAATAAATACAGATAAGGTCTGATGAGGTTAAAGTCGCTCAGCTTGTAGCCTCGTATCACACCATACCAGGCATGAGAGCATTACTCACACGTCCTGTTATGCATCAATGCTTCAATACACAGCATTGTCCCCTTGCGTCCAGAACAAAATTAGAATTAAAACAAAAAAAGGCATCCCTGGTAACAAGTAGTGAGGTCGAAGGTTCACTCTTGAATTATTTGTTGTGCATTACAAAATGTATTCATCATGTGCATTGCTCATTGTGGATGGGCTGCAGTGAGACTGATGGTTCACACTTAATTATCTGCTGTACATTACAGAGTATTGGTGGACTGTAGGGAGGCTGATGGTTCAGCCTTAAATCCTCTGTTGTGCAATTACAGAATATTGGTGGGTTGTAGGAAGGTGTATGGTTCAGCCTTAAATCATCTGTTGTGCATTACAAAAGAAATATTGATGGGCTGTAGGGAGGTTGATGGTTCAACCTTAAATCATCTGGAAAACTGCAGGAATGGTCGGGAACATGGCAGTTGGGGTTCAATGCCAAGAAGTGCAAGGTACTGCACTTTGGAGCTAGGAACCAGGGAGGAGCTATCAACTGGTAGGCGTGCAGCTCAAAAGCACTGAAGAGGTAAAGGATCTGGGGGTGCTTGTAACGGGCAGCATGAACAACTCAGCTCAGTGCAGAAAGGCGGCAGCGAAAGTTAACAGGATGCTGGAGTGTATAGCAAGAGGAAGCTACTCCAGAAATAGGGAGATGAGCCTTCCTTTATACAGGTCCCTGGTCAGGTCGCACCTGTAACGCTGCATGCAGTACTGGTGCCCATTCTTTAAGAAGGACATAAATGTGTTGGATGGGGTGCAACAGAGTGCAACAAAAATGATACAGGGATTGGAGGGGAAGTCCTACAAGGAGAGATTGGAAGAGTTGAACATGTACTCCCTGGAGGAGAGGAGGGACAGAGGGGATATGATTGAAACCTTTAAATACCTCAAGGGAATAGACAAAGGTAATGCAGAAGGAATTTTGGGGTTCAGAAGGGGGAGGGATACAAGTGGGCACCAGCCAAGACTGGAGGGGGGAGATTCAGGAGGGAAATCAGGAGACATTATTTCTTGGAACAGGTGGTGGATAGGTAGAATACTCTCCCCGAGGAGGTGGTGGCCTGTTGTTCTGTGGGTAGCTTTAAGAAGGGGGGGATAGGGTAAGGGGGGGTTATGATGATGGAGGGTGGGGTGGGTCAGCTGTGAGATGAGGGGCTAGCTGCACAATAGAGCAGACTCGATAGACTGCAAGGTCTGCTTCTGCTGGCATGTTCGTATGTATGTTTGTATGTTGTGCATTACAAAATGTTGGTGGGCTGTAGGGAGGTTGATGGCTCAGCCTTAAATCCTCTGTTGTGCATTACAGAATGTTGGTGGGCTGTAGGGAGGTTGATGGTTCAGCATTAAATCCTCTGTTGTGCATTACAGAATGTTGATGGACTGTAGGGATCTTGATGGTTCAGCACTAAATCCTCTGTCGTGCATTACAGAATGTTGATGGACTGTAGGGATCTTGATGGTTCAGCACTAAATCCTCTGTCGTGCATTACAGAATGTTGGTGGGCTGTAGGGAGGTTGATGGTTCAGCCTTAAATCCTCTGTTGTGCATTACAGAATGTTGGTGGGCTGTAGGGAGGTTGATGGTTCAGCACTAAATCCTCTGTCGTGCATTACAGAATGTTGGTGGGCTGTAGGGAGGTTGATGGCTCAGCCTTAAATCCTCTGTCGTGCATTACAGAATGTTGGTGGGCTGTAGGGAGGTTGATGGTTCAGCATTAAATCCTCTGTCGTGCATTACAGAATGTTGGTGGGCTGTAGGGAGGTTGATGGTTCATCATTAAATCCTCTGTTGTGCTTTACAGAATGTTGGTGGACTGTAGGGAGGTTGATGGTTCAGCACTAAATCCTCTGTCGTGCTTTACAGAATGTTGGTGGACTGTAGGGAGGTCGACAGTTTGCCCATGAATAGTCTAACAATAGAATAAAAAGGCTAGCAGCATCCCTGTAACTGGGCACATCCACAACTTGACTGTTAATGTCTCAGCACAAAACATGCAACAGCCCATACCTGAGGGATATAGCAAAAGAACCTGCACTCCAAATAACAATGAACTCCATGAATTTTAGAATGAAAGTAATTGTTTATAGTGTAAGGTGAGGACTTATTGTGTATGGAAATTGGTGGCTTTCAAAATGTTTTTTTACCACAGTTCAAAAGGTCATGGAGCGTGATTATACCCTACTGTTGTACAACATTTCGAAACCCTCTAGACATCCTACATGCTATCTTTTAAATGGCAGGATCAAGAAGATACACACTCACAGCTGTGGCACGATCACCTGAACCCACAACTCAAACAGGATCAACCAGCTAGGTTAAAAATGCAGGATCCACCAGATATTCTAACCTAAAACAAACAAAATACACCTGCAGGATCAACCAGATATTCTAACCTAAAACAAACAAAATACACCTGCAGGATCAACCAGATATTCTAACCTAAAACAAACAAAATACACCTGCAGGATCAACCAGATATTCTAACCTAAAACAAACAAAATACACCTGCAGGATCAACCAGATATCCTAACCTAAAACAAACAAAATACACCTGCAGGATCAACCAGATATTTAACAAACTCTGTTCAGAGCTGATATGGCTGTGGAGAGCTTTTGGAATGCTTTTACCCATTATATCTAATGAATTCGCACAGTGCAGATCTGCTGAGAGGCAGTTTCAATGTGGTCTTCCTTTTACACATTTTTACAATGTGTTTTCCTAGAATATGCCTGCTGATTGCTATATATTTAGCCTGTATAGTTCACAGAAGAAATGACATCTTATTTTTCGGGAGGCAGAGCACTGGCAGTAGGATGCTGGAATGTGTCATACGTAGGCACAAGCTGTGTGCGGGCGATAACGCTCAGTGACCATACACTTCAGGCGCTCGCATGCGGATCCATCATCCCAGTGCCATTGCACAGCTCAGTGCGAGTGACAGCCGATGCTGTACCCACTCACACAGGTCCCAGAATAGGCATGTTACAGCCGACCTCCCATTCATTTGTACAACTGGGGAACTGCAGATGTACTCTCCATGGTCTGGAGCGCACGCTGCAAATGGCATTACAGGACACCGCACCCCATGGCACCCAGGATACCTCAGCAGTCCAGAGGGTGGCATGTTACACAGGGGAATGGGGGAGAGTGTGGGTCTGCAGCAGTGTATGACAGCAGGAAGATACAGCATTGACAAGGCATGCACTGGAGATACGTCAATTCCTTTTTACGGTTTGCCAGGGACATACACACGGCTGCATATGCTGGCGGGTCTGCAGCTTGTGCAGTGCCCCAATGCATAGTACAGCCATTTGGGTCACTCCAGGTGCAGGTCCTGGCTGGGGTCCAATGCAGTCAGTGGCTGGTTGTGGCAGGGTATGGATGGCAGTGCCAGTCTCCCAACAGGTCAGGTATGGGGAGAGCGGGGTGTCTATATACCAAGGTGGTGGATAGGGGTCCTCTGTGCTATGGATATGTACCGTGGTTTCCTCTGGTGCGATTGGGTCGAGGGGAGGCCCTACACTATGGAGCTCTTCGGGGATGGAGTTGGATTGATTGGGGATGGAAGGGGGTACCTCTAGTCCACCAGGGCTGCCAAGCTGCTGTGTGCTTGAGTGCACTTCCACAGCCCACCTGTGGGTGCCTGGCCTGGTTCAGCTAGCTATTCATGGTCTGACTATGGGCCCCGCTGCTCTGGACTGTGAGGGGCGCATTCCCACTGAGTATGATGCAGCATGGCATATGCATGGGAATGCACCCTCAACTTGCACGGCATACTATTTGTGAGCACCCTGGTCTATTCTCTTGCAGTCAGCATATCCCACATGTTTGAATATCACGCTGCAGCGCATTGCTGGAGTTAGTGTGACACATCTCCCTTTTCCGCCAGGAAATATGGGGACCCTGGACTAGGCTACCCTGAAGAAATACATTATCAAAATGGTAAAATCATGACCCTACTGAAAACAAGATATTGCATTTAATCTGGGACAGCCAGAGTAAATGCAGTGCAAAATGTGTAAATGAAGATCCCTATGACAATGAGATGAGGCATCTACCCTGCTCTATCCAGGATACAAAATATAGGATAAGAAATATTTAAAGGAATTCTACTCTAAACTGAACTTCACTGTGTTCACTGACATAAACAGTTTCTTGTTTTGTAACATATTAGAATGCAGTATTTATTTTGAATGTTGTAGCTATGAGGATGGTGTGTACAGTGTATATGTGTGTGTGTGTGTGTGTGTGTGTGTGTGTGTGTGTGTTTGTTGTAGCTCAATATATTTTTTCCCCAAAAAGTACAGTAGAAATGCTTGCTGATTGCTACATATTTAGCCTGGGTAGTTCACTGAAGACTTGGCATACGTCTGAGACAGTGCTTATCTGATAGTGTCTTTAGAGGTTAAAAAAACAGTGTAAATTATAGATTTGCTGAGAAAGGGATGACATTTATGAGGTATGAATCTTTCTTGAAAGACAGTACATTCCCAAGTGAAACTAGTACGAAGAAGCTGTTTAAATGCTAAGTATTTAAATTTCAAGTTGTTGCATTACGTATGGGTTAACAAATATTTAACATGCTGTTTCAGTTTCCAATGGCATCTAATAAGCAGCTTGGAGTTATGTCTCCAACATTCTTAACAGAAAGAAGAGAGTATTTTATTTCAGTTGGCATGGAAGGATACATTGAAAAGTCCAAAATATGTGTTCCATGACACTCCATTTTCCAGCTACAGATAGCAAAATGGCTGTATGCTCCTCCCACAGCCATAAAAATTACTCACAGAAATTAAAGCAATTCCTCTTGGACACTGTCCTCTTGCTTAGTGAGAGATGTTGCCGCCATGTTTTCTTTTCTGGAAATCCAGCCCAAACAATACTGACACCAAAAGCAACCCATGCTATAGATGTACGGACATCTGGTCCCTACCAACCACACCAGTGACCCTAGCAATCAACCTTGAAACCTGGAATAAGATGCAGCAGCAAAAATGTACTTTTCCATTTAAAAAAACATTAAACAATTTTTCACATTACTTTTAGGGTACCAGTGTGTTATGCCACCTAGGGGTTCTGATTCCCACAGACCTCTTGAGCTTCACTCTCAAGGTCACAGGTAATCAGTACCCCTCTGTGGTACAACACACTGGTTGTGCATGGTTGCCCATCCACTATTCTTTATATTTGACTCAGTATAGACAGGAGGAAAACATAGCCCCTGCATTTCAACCTGCACCCAGGTCTTCCTCAGTGTAACCCTGTACTTGCAACATTTATCCACAGATGCCTGAGCCAATGAGACAACATGGCAACGTCGGCACACAACCACTTTACACAGACAGCTCAAAGTAGCAACACACACAAAAAGTGGGTAGAATAGCTGGCCTGGTGGCGCTGAGGGTTGAGGCGCTGGACGCCACACCTCGGTCCACGCCGGTGACCTGGGTTCAGGAACAAGCCCAGGCCATCGGGGATCGGCAGGGGAGGGAGAAGATTGAGCATCCGGAGGACAGCTCTCTTCTCCTGGGAGGAAGGGGGGTTCCTGCTTGGCGCTTGACCGGCCTCTAGCAGAAGCTTGAGGCTTGGCAAGTGTAAAGCTGACGCTCAGAGGAAGGGGGGAGTGGCAACGTCAGGCAGTGATGCCTTGACGTTGGGCACACACCACTATCCACAAGAAAAAGGGAAAACAACTCTCCGAGCTCCAGGTAGACGGAGTCCCGAGGCAGACTCCTGATTGCTCCCGCCTGCCTGGTCCTGGGGTCTCCCGATGAAAGTTGATTGTTGGGGTGTACCACCCCACCTCGTCCCTGCCCAGGGGGATTATCCATGGCTCCATGGGGGATGGACTGCAGGATCAGGTAGGTGGAGGTGTGAGCAAATCCTTCATTGGGGCTCCCAAGAAGTGGCTCTCGGAGAGCGATGAAAGGATAAAAATGCAATTTAAGAAAAAATAAAGTGGGTAGAATGACAACAGGCCCACAGTTGATGCTTTGGCAGCAAAACTTGAAGAAATGTCAACTGTGCAAAGGTGTGGGCCTGGATTTTCAAAGCTTTGGATGCAGGACTTGTGACAGTTGTTCTGCCCCAGCTGTGCCACTGCGAATGCACCATGCTAGCGTGCAATTTTCAAACATTTATTTCCACAAAGATTTTTCTTCCCATAGACAATCAGCCTCTGCTGTGCCCCAGCCCACCCCTGCTGACTACCACCTCCGCTGGCACTCACCCCATGGATTATCCTCCATGGTGGGACCAGGAGGGGGAGGGCCATCCCTACCTCTTGGGACATATCAGGATCCACAGGGAGTCCTAGGGTGGAGGTGCAGCAGGGGATGAGCCCTGGTTTGACCCACTGGCACTTTTCCATTTTCTGCCCCTGACCTGATGGCATGTAATGAGCGCCCGTGTGTGAGCACGTGGAGGTACATGTGTACCATGCCACCGGCCAGGCCCAATTTTGTCACACGCACTGCCCTACTACCACGCCTCCAAGTACTGGCAGTCTAGAAGCGGTGCAGTAGGGACCCCCCTTCCCGAGAGAGGAGAGTGGTCCTCT
Organism: Neoceratodus forsteri; assembly: GCA_016271365.2. Taxonomy (NCBI): domain Eukaryota; kingdom Metazoa; phylum Chordata; order Ceratodontiformes; family Ceratodontidae; genus Neoceratodus; species Neoceratodus forsteri. Next base: position 19,467,176 of record CM057458.1, on the reverse strand, counting down.
GGATGCTCAGTCCTCTCCCTCTGCTGCTGACCAACATGACTGAAGCTCACTCCCAAACCCGGGTCACCAGGTGTGGCGTGAGGTGTGGGGTCCACACGCCTCAACCCTCCACACCACCGGGCTGGCTAATATTCAGGTATCACATTAGCCACAGTTTACTCACTTTATGGCCAAAAAGTGACACACATGTCGTATTTAAGACAAGGGTGGTATTTTAGACACATGTGTCATTTGTGGTGCTCGTCTTGTGACTTGAAGCAAGACCACGTTTAATGTGATCTAACAGTCGTGTGGCAAGTATAGAGTTGCAGTACAATCGGGCTGTTAAAGTACAGCTGGTGGCATATAAAGAAGGAAAGGAGATAGTTAAATGAAATGGTCATTCATACAAATGTATGATGTCTGAATAGAAACATATTTGGGGTTGGAGAAACTCGGACAGCTCACCAAGGCCTACTCCATCTTCTAACCCAAAGCCTGCATGTATTTACTCTGCATGAGAGAGAGAGAGAGAGAGAGAATTGGCTAATGAGAGTACCCTCTAACAGGAGAAAGAAATTCAAGTTTAAAAAAAACTTAATTGGTGATGCTAAACAAAGAATTCCAGATAAATATCATGACTCAACTCAGATTTTCAATATTTATTCATATCACCATCATATGAATAGTCCAACAGCGTTTTGTCGGCTTTAGCCAACTTATTCACTTCACTTTCTTTCAATGTTAAACAAGACATAATAAGCCACAACAACTCCCCCAAAGTGTGGGTTAAAGAATGGCTGGGGGCAGGGCAATTACCAATTTTACCTTGAAGCTGTTTCCTTAGCTTGGAAGAGTACGATCTGTGCCTAATCGCTGAGCGTACAGTTCAAGCTGCAAATGATTCTGAAAGATAGCCAGTGCGTGGATGCCCCTTACTGATTATGTCAGCGTCTACAATAAATGAAGAAAGAAATCATTGCTCAGGGAATCTGGAGTCAGGAGTTACAAGGATTCATTATTCATTTACTGCACACCAAACGCCGCACTGAAACATGCTTTACCTTTTGAAGGCAGTCGTGCCCTGCAAACTTCATAGATCACTAGCAGTTTTTCTAGTGTAACCCCCCTGCAAATGGGGGTTCCCCAAAAGACTTCCAGGAGCTTGCTTGAATGCTCCAAGCCTGAATGGTGTTTGGCATTTAAGCCATTTATCAGTGAGTGTTTTTAGAGCCTCTGGTACTGTCTCTTTAAGAGCTGTCTGCTTGCAGACATAATTAGTTTGTATGGGGGGACTGTGTGTTTCTTTTGATTGAGTACCACTCAAGCTGCTGCCAATTCACTCCATTTTGCAGTCACTAGAGTGCAAAGGGAACCTATCTGAAAGATGTAACTGTTTGCCAGAAATCATTTACAGTAATAATGAAATTACAGTTTGTCTAACCTGCTTTCTTTTGCAGTCAGAACAGTGTCTGCTAGTTCCCCATTCTAGTTTTGAACTGCTGAACTGGACCAATCAGTGTGGGGTAAGCTAGCTCCAAATGGTGCCTTGAACGAATCAGAACTTGACTCATAATCTGAGCCAGCCACAAGAGGATTGTATGGGCAGTGACTCTGGGAGATGTAGTTTAGACTTCAGTGCCTTTTTGGACCAACAGCAGCAGTCTATTGTGAGTGACAGCCAATCCAGTCAAGAACTGGGAGGAACCCAAAGGAAGTGCCCGGTTTTGTCGGTTGGAGTTTGAGTTGAGCTTTGGCAGTAAGAAGGAAGGAGCCCTGTGCTTTTTCAGTGTGCAGTTTTAGTCAAAAACGTGTGTAAGGCCCAGAGTTCCGTCTGCAGCTTGTGTAACAGCTTGTTAGGACTGAATCCGTCCTGTAAAAAGAATCAAAAGGATCTCTGAAGAGTAGAAACCAGGCTCACCCTGTAGAAGACTGGAGAATGGCTGAAAATTGCACTCGGTCTGTCAGGAACTGAATCTGCCAATGTGTGTTCTCACGGTATTGTGCAGTAATGTGCGATCGGGATACAGATGCAGCCTGCCTGGTATAGTGCCTTTTATATGGATGTGTGCAGAGGTTTGTGTACCTCAAGTGAGCCCTGCTGACATTGAAGGACCCTATCTTATTTGGAGGTCGTGAGTACTAATTCAGGGTTGCTCCCTGTTGAATTGCCACATTAAATCCAAATGGAATTACTGTACTGCTGACTGTTTAATTCTCCTTTTCTCTGTGTGAAAGGGCCCCTACCAGCTGCCACGGTTCGGACTAGCCACTAGGGCTTGGGTACCCAGGGACAGTAACTGATAGGGATAGGCCTGTGCACAGAGCCATAGGTAGATTATTAGAGTGATAAGCTAATTAACCTGATTTCCCCCTGTCCTTGTTATATCCCCTTAAATAAATCAGAGCTGCTTGTTTCAGCAAAGTTATACTGCCTGAGGTATTTGTCTATGTTAAAGTACTGTACTGTGATTGTTGCACTGTATCTCATTTCACAGGAGGTCCCAGTGCCGGAACCAGACCTGGGGTAAGTGTATACTGTGAAGGTAATTTGATATATTGTGTGGGCCACTTAGTGGGGAGAAAGGGGTTGCAGTGTCCCAGAGGGCTGTGACCAAGTTAGTTAACTATTGCAAACCCTGACCTTCTGGGTGGAGGCACCCGCCATTGGATCCAGGCCCCTCAACCTGTTAGTGGCAAATCAGGCAGGGGTAGTAGCCCCTGGGATAGGCCATCTAGTTGTATCTTGGAGGCTCACCGCTGGATTGTGTGTCCTCTAGTGGCCATATTTACGAACCACTGTTAAGAAAAAATGGGTACCCGACAGAAGTGGCTGTGCACCGCTGGTGGAGTGGTGTACTGGGGAGGAGATCGACCCCAAAATGCTATGCTTATCCTGGACATCCCCTGGGTATCAATATGGACACTGTGCAGGGAGTACTTTCCTGAGGTGGAAGGTTTACAAAACCCTGTGGTGGTGGGTCGGCATGCTAATCTGCTCACCCACACTTTCCTGGCCCTAGTAGAGTTTAAGGATCCCATAGATAGCCTCAAAGTGCCACAGACCATTACCCCAGAGGGAGCCCTCACTGCTTGGAGAGTGATAACTAAGGACAGTAAAGACCGAGAAATGGCCCCACCACTATCTGAAACTTTTGAGGAGAAATTTGCTAAATGGTTGCTGGGGGAAGGGAAAACTGTGGAGGACTTGGAAGAAACTATTCTTGCCACCTGGGGTGTTCCTCCCAAAACCTTCTCCCGCTCCAGTGCCGTGAATGGTGGCTGAACCAATGCAGACTCAATTTCTGCACCTGCCATTAGTCACGACTCTTACGAAGGTTGAGGATCTTCTCTGGCACCTCCCACCCCAAGGGAGGATGACTGGGAGACCTGGATAGACTATGTTGCCCCAAGTCCTAGAATGGCAATGCTCGGAAGCCAGGCGAAAGAGGGTTAGTGAGAGCCTCCGGGTCCTGCCCTGGCTACCATTCAGGCTAAACGGGCCAGTAACCCTGAAGTGACTGCACAGGCCTATCTTGAGGCCCTGGAGAATGTATGGGAGCCCAGACCGATGAGGACCTATGGTGAGAGTAAGAGATGCACAACAGTACCAAGGGGAGTTGTTGTCTGTGTATGTATCTCGGCTGGAAAATTGTTGCAAGAATGCCTCAGAAAAGGTAGTTTGCCAGCGTGATTGAACTGGACCGAACCAGGCTGGACAGGATCCTTAAGTCTGCCCCTTCTCAGAACTGCTGTTGCTTCAATTACGCCTGGCAGATCGACTGGAATCCCCACCCTCCTATGATGAGTTAATGAGAGAAATTGAGGAGTTGAGAAAAGACGACCTCGGGAGGGACCTGCACCAATAGCTGCGCTATGACCGAGTGACTGAGGGTGACCCATCAAGTGAAGTTCAGGGCAGAGGTTGGCAGTCAATGAGTGCTCTGACAAGGAAAAGATATGCCACAATGGGGCGAAACTGTTGAGAGATCCGGGAATTCAAAACAGTCCCTTTATGAAGGCCACGCCTGCAAAATCAGGCCTGACCTATATCCGACTGCATCTGCTATGGGGTGAGGTACCCACCCCATGTATCTCCTGCTGATAACAGCTCAAACTCAATTCCTTGACCATGGAAGTAGAAACTGACGAGATGTCTCCAAATGCTTATCACGCCGCAGACAGAGATGGCACCCAGGTTTTCCAGTTAGTAATACCCGCCCTGGCTCCCAGTGTGGCGCCTCGGCCAGCTCAAACTCCAGAAAGTATGTTTTAGCTATAATTGTGGGAAAGATGGGCACATGAAAGGGAATGCCAGTCCCCAAAGACACTGACAAAGTTGCATATAGGCTACAAGGAGAGCTTCGAGAACAAATCAGTGGTTAAGAGGTGCACAAAATGATCCCAGTGAGGGCACCAAAATGCTAACTCACGTCCTTTTGTGGCAAGGTCAGTTGCCCCAGGCCCCACTATCGCCTCTCCAGACTGGTCCAGAATAGTGGGTCCCTCCATGGAGACCACTGTAAAGGTGAATGGAGTGTCTACAGAGCTGCTGATAAGAGCAGTGGCTCCCAAGTGACAATTATGTTCAAGATTGGTATCAGAAGCATTTGTCAGGTACCACTTACAACTCATTAGAAGGACTGCATGTATGGGGGTTATGTGAGAAGGCCTACCCTATTCCGGGTATATCCGAATTTGGCTGTCTTTTCCCACCTCCGCGGGCTGGAGTGGCCGAACAAGTAGAGACCTAGCCTTAGTGTGCCCCCACTGGACTGTATGATGGTGTCCCTTTGTTGATTGGAACAAATGCTCATATGTTAGGAAGGCTGGCACGTTGTGTTATGAAAAACAGGGGTCAAAGACTAGTAGAGCTTTAAGAGTTCGGCTTTAATTAAGAAGGCCTATGAGGCACAGAGAGATGCTGAAAAATAGAACCAGAGGAACGTTGGGAATTGTATGAAGAAGGATCCTGAGTCTCTGATCCTGGCGCCAAATGCCCAGTGTACCTTACAGGAGAGGTCCGAGATAAGAAAGGATGTTAAGAATAAAATATTAATGTTGGATGCACCAGGAGTGGAAATTGCCAGAGGGACTGCTGGTCAAGCCTAGTATTTTGCCCGCTAGAGCCCACTGCTTATGCCAGAAGGGTAATGGTCCAAGTTCATAATGTGTCTGAAAGAGACATTCGAGTAAATATAGGGGTTGCATCCTGGCTAATGTGCATTGTGCAGACACTGCAGTGCTACCCAACAGCAAGAGTTCAAGGAAGAATGACAGAATGGCCTGACTTGTTTGATTTCGCGACTCCGCTGCCAGCTGAATGGAAAGTGAGGGTCAGTGAGAAGCTTGCCCAGAGAGACCAGGTGTTTTCTTTAAAGGAATGGGACGTAGGATGGGTAAGAGAGCTGAGCACAATATCCGGCTGCATGACGAAAGACCATTTCGTGAGAGGTCTCGACATAAGCACCAGCTGACATAGATGATGTGAGGCGGCATCTGCAAGAGATGTTAGCTGCTGGTGTAATACAAGATCCAGAAGCCCATATGCTTTCCCCATTGTGGTAGTGAGGAAAAAGAATGGAACAGTAAGGATGTGTGGATTATCGCACCTTAAACCGTGGACTATCCTGATCAGTACACAATGCCCGCATTCAGGATGCTTTGGACTGCCTAAGCGGGAGCAAGTGGTTCTCTGTGCTGGATCTCCATGCATGGTACTATCAGATCCCTGGCCCCAGAGGACCGTGAAAAAGACAGCCTTTATCTGTCCGCTATTCTATGAATTCATGAGGATGCCTCAAAGGGATTTCAGGTGCCCCAGCCACTTTTCAACGATTGATGGAAGCTGCAGTGGGGACATGAACTTAATAGAGTGCCTGGTATACCTAGATGATGTTATTGATGTTTGGCAGCTCACTGAGGAACATGAGAAGCAGATTATTTAGCGACCAATCACTGGAGGACTTGGCCTTAAACTGTCCATTGATAAGTGTCAATTCTTTCAAACATCAGTAAGTAATGTGGGACACATAGTATCCACCGAGGAATAGAGACGAGCCAAGTAAGAAGTTGAGGCCTTTGACCACCTGGCATGAGCCCAAAAATCTAAAAGAACTGCAAAGATTCCTGGGATTCTGTGGTTGTGCTCAGGCGTTTCATCAAGGACTATTCAAGAGTGATCCGCCTTTACTTAACCTTACTCAAGGGTATCCCCAACCCACAAAAAAATACCAAAAGTCAGGCGTCCTCAAGACTGAAGAGTGTATTTTCATCCGAGTGAAGTATTTGGGCCGCTGGACTCCTGATTGTGAGACTGCTTTTCATGAGATCATTTATCCAACTTACCCATGCTCCAGTGCTGGCCTATGCCGATCCAAGAAAACCCTATGTCCTGCACACTGATGCTAGCTTGCAAGGGTTGGGGGCTGTGTTGTACCAAGAGCACGAGAATGGCCTAGACCAGTGGCTTCGCCAGTAGAAGTCTGACCCCATCTGAAAAGAACTATCCTGTACATAAGTTAGAGTTTCTAGCTTTGAAGTGGGCTATTGTTGACCAATTCCATGAGTACTTGTATGGGGCTAAAATACTAGTAAAAACTGACAATAATCGTTGACCTACGTGTCAGACCTCAGCTAAGTTGGATGCCACTGGCCATAGGTGGCTTTCTGCATTATCTACATATGACTATGCTCTCGAATACCGAGCAGGTCTGAACCATAGATGCTGATGCTCTCTCCCGGGCCCTGTTCCCAAGAATGATTGGGTCGATTGGCAGAACCCACATGACATTGGGCCTCTGCTGAAGTTTGACAGGGAGGACAAAATGTCCACGAGACGCAGTGGACTGCATGGTGGATTGCTTGGGACCCTCTGAGAATTGCATACCTGCTGCTTGTGCCACTTCTGCAATAGACATTGGTGCACTGCCTCAGCTGGACAATGACAGTATTCGGGGGGCTCAATCCCATGATCCCATGATCAAAACAGCTTTAGAAGCCCTCTATGCAGAAAAGATGTGTCCAAATTACGCTCCACTGATTTGAGAACTGCACTGTTATACAAAGAAGGTCCTAAGTTGAAACTGATCAATAAACTGTTATACAGAGAAACAGTAGACAGAGGGGACAAGTAGACAAACAACAACTAGTGCTGCCCACTGCCTTCCGAGACTCAGTACTGAGGTCCTTGCACAACCACATGGGGCACCTTGGTATAGACAGAACACTTGACTTGGTGAGATCCAGATTCTATTGGCCTAAGATGGGGGCTGATGTGAGCAACACATTCGAACTTTGAAGTCGCTGCTTACAGAGAAAGCTTTGCCCCAGAGGGCTGCCCCTGTTAACATCACCACCAGTGCACCCATGGAGCTGGTCTGTATTGATTTTCTGAGTTTGAGTCAGATCAAAGAAATATCAGTAATGTGCTGGTGGTCACTGACCATTTCACGAGATATGCCAACTTTCCCCACCAAAGACCAGAAAGCATCCACTGTGGCCAAAGTACTTAGAAAACTTTTTATTCACTATGGGCTCCACAAAAGAACCATTCTGATCAAGGGAGAGACTTTGAGAGTCGTCTGATCAAAGAGATGCTTTCTCTGTGGGAGTCACGAAATCCGAACCACTCCTTACCACCCCCAGGGATCCACAGCCTGAACGTTTCAACCGCACTTTGCTAGATATGCTGGCACCCTGCCCCAAAGGACAAGCCTAGATGGAGCCAACAAATTAGCACCCTAGTACATGCTTATAACTGCACAAAGTGATGCCACTGGATTCTCCCCTACCGCCTGATGTTTGGAGAAAGCTGACTACCAGTAGATGTGTGTTTTGGGTCTCTCTGATGGGGTTCAAGCTGACAACTATTTACAGTATGTGCAAAAGTTAAAGGCCCAGCTAACTCATGCCATACTAACTGGCTCAAACAAGCATGCCTAAAAAGAAATCTGGCCAACAAAGAAAGGTATGATAAAAGGTGAAAGCACAGGAACTCCAGGAGGGAGATCGGGTATGCTAAGAAATCTGGGACTGCATGGCAAGCACAGATTGCTGACAGATGGCACCATCTCTCACATTGTAGTGGGCAACCAGATGATCTGCCAGTGTACAAAGTAAGGCCTGAGAATAATTCAAAGATGTAAAAACAATGCATAGAAATCATTTACTGCCCATTGGACAAATCTTAATTGAGTCTGAGCCCCTAGAATGCCCCCTCTGGACCAGTGACTAGAGCTGCTGCTAAGAAAGATCAAGAAAGTCTGCACCTACAGAAGCAAAGTTAAAGTGTTCCCTCCACAAGTCCCAGTTGAGCATGACTGTCAGTCCATAGCGGAAGAAAGTGAGAGTGACTTTGAATACTATCCTTCTTACGAACTGAGTCAATTGTTTCGGGGCAATCCCTAGTCAATACTGGAGACAAAGCTGGGCCTTCTGGACTGTCTAAGCCCCAACTGTCATCCCTGGAGCCAATGCTCCCAGAGAGTGAAGTGCAAGCATCAGATCAGATGAAATGGAATCATTGTGCATGGTTGAACTGTTTGAGCTTTCAGGAGGAAAATGATAGATTGGGCAGACTGGTGATACACCGAACAAGAAGAGTATTTTGAGTGCCCTGACAGTCCACTGCCAGTGTCAGAAAGCTCTCCATGTGAGCCAAATGTTGTGGACTCAGAAACTGTTAACTCCTGGAGCTGAAAGTGCCCCAAGTTCTAGCCTCTCTACCCCATGGAGACTCCCCTGACAAGTGAGGACAATGCTGAAAATGAGGCTCAGAGTGCAGAGACTGTAACAGTTCCCCTACAAGAAAGACTAGTGAGGCTGTAAAGCCTGTGGTGCACCTCAGTTATGATTCCCTTGGGAGGCCTGTGGATTTGCCTCTCAATGTTGTCCATAAAGGGTGTATGTGTCCCCGAGCTCATTGCCCAAACTGAGCATCAGTGCTAACTCCAAGTTACTTGTGTTGCCCTCTAAGTATGGTGCCCTTGCCCCGTCCAGCCCAAGGTAACTGATAGGAAGGGTCCCCTCTCTTCAGGTTTCATGTACAAGAGGTAATAACAGTTATGGTACAATGTGTATGTAATACTGTGTAAAGAGTGACGTACTGCAATTTTGAAATGTGTTCTTGGTAAAATAATATATTGACTGATGATTACGTATGTGAGCCTAATGCAAATGTATATGGTTGCAGTTAAAACCTGTAGGGTACTTCCTTGAGCCGTGGACATCAAGCTTTCCCAAACAGGAAAATGTAACCCCCTGCAAATGGGGTTCCCAAAGACTTCCAGGAGCTTGCTTGAATGCTCCAAGCCTGAATGGTGTTTGGCATTTAAGCCATTTATCAGTGAGTGTTTTAGAGCCTCTGGTACTGTCTCTTTAAGAGCTGTCTGCTTGCAGACATAATTAGTTTGTATGGGGACTGTGTTTCTTTGATTGAGTACCACTCAAGTGCTGTCAATTCACTCCATTTTTGCAGTCACTAGGAGTGCAAAGGAACCTATCTGAAAGATGTAACTGTTTGCCAGAAATCATTTACAGTAATAATGAAATTACAGTTTGTCTAACCTGCTTTCTTTTGCAGTCAGAACAGTGTCTGCTAGTTCCCATTCTAGTTTTGAACTGCTGAACTGGACCAATCAGTGTGGGTAGCTAGCTCTAAAATGGTGCCTTGGACGAATCAGAACTTGGACTCATAATCTGAGCCAAGCCACAAGAGGATTGTATGGGCAGTGACTCTGGGAGATGTAGTTTAGACTTCAGTGCCTTTTGGACCAACAGCAGCAGTCTATTGTGAGTGACAGCCAATCCAGTCAAGAACTGGGAGGAACTCAAAGGAAGTGCCAGGTTTTTGTCGGTTGGAGTTTGAGTTGAGCTTTGTGCAGTGAAGAAGGAAGGAGCCCTGTGCTTTTTCAGTGTGCAGTTTTAGTCAAAAACGTGTGTAAAGGCCCAGAGTTCCGGTCTGCAGCTTGTGTAACAGCTTAGTTAGGACTGAATCCGTCCTGTGAAAAGAATCAAAGGATCTCTGAAGAGTAGAAACCAGGCTCACCCTGTAGAAGACTGGAGGAATGGCTGAAAATTGCACTGGTCTCCGTCAGGAACTGAATCTGCTGTGTGTTCTCCCGGGTGTTGTGCAGTAATTGCGATCGGGATACAGATGCAGCCTGCCTGGTATAGTGCTTTCTTTTATATGGATGTGTGCAGAGGTTTATGTACCTCAAGTGAGCCCTACTGACATTGAAGGACCTATCTTATTTGAGGTCGTGAGTACTAATTCAGGGTTGCTCCTGTTGAATTGCCACATTAAATCCAAATGGAATTACTGTACTGCTGACTGTTTAATTCTCCTTTTCTCACTGTGTGAAAGGGCCCCTACCAGCTGCCACAGGTTCGGACTAGCCACTGGGCTTGGGTACCTAGGACAGTAACTGATAGGGATAGGCCTGTGCACAGAGCCATGAAATGAATTATTAGAGTGATAAGCTAATTAACCTGATTTCCCCTGTCTTGTTATATCCCCTAAATAAATCAGAGCTGCTTGTTTCAGCAAAGTTATACTGAGGTATTTGTCTATGTTAAAGTACTGTACTGTGATTGTTGCAACTGTATCTCATTTCACAGGATCCCAGTGCGGAACCAGACCTGGGGGTAAGTGTATACTGTGAAGGTAATTCTGATATATTGTGGGGCCACTAGTGGGAAGAAAGGGGGGTTGCAGTGTCCCAGAGGGCTGTGACCAAGTTAGTTTAACTATTGCAAACCCTGACCTCTGGGTGGAGGCACCCGCCATTGGATCCAGGCCCCTCAACCTGTTAGTGGCAAATCAGGCAGGGGTAGTAGCCCCTGGGATAGCGCCATCTAGGGGTTACACTAGCTATGAATTCAGATTTGTCCTTTTTTAGAAAATTAGATCAGTAATTATTATGATAATGAATCTGGACTAGAATCACACCATGCCCTTCTGCATTTTTTCTTTATAACATATTATACATTGTGTTACAAAATGTCCAAATCCCAGTATTAAAATCATTGTATCCCATTACCTCCCAGTGTATTGTGGCACTAGATCAGAATGCCCAGCATGGGCTGTGGAATAACCTACAGCTGTTGATAATCTGGTGCTCTGCTCAGCAGAGATGCTGCACCGTATAGCAACAGATGGGCTATGAATGGAGTTCTGACAAACTGACCTCCTATTCCTAAACAGTCCCACATCTGACATAAGTTAAACATCAGTGCAATACTACTGAATACCACAGGAAATTGGGAAGGTAGGTTGATTTGGTGGGTAGAGCACAACGCTGTAAACCTAGGTCTGAATTTCACAAATGCCACATACTCACCCTGTGACTGAATAAATCATTTAACCCCCGCATGTTTCCCTCTCTATAATCTCACCCTGATCTCTCTCATTCTGCACCATGAATCTCCCTGTGTGCTGAAAATATCAACTGCACTCTCTCCTATTCCTTTCCGGGATTGTAAAGTGCTTTGTGTTACAGTTTGTATGAAAGGTGCTACATAAAAAAGTAAAAACATTTTCTCCCTGGCTGGCCCAGTGGGGGAGCAGTTGCACTTCCACCAGCCCCCTCCCATGCTGGAGACCTGGGTTCGGAAATGGACAGGGTCGCTCAGTGGGCTGGCAAGGTGAAGAAGGATCAAACAGTCGTGGCTCTGTCCTGTAGGGAGGGAGACTGCCACCTGGTCGCTGGGCGGCAATACAGGCGGGACAACACTCAAGGGAGGAAGAGGTGGAGCATGATGTGCAGGGCATGCATCACTATGCTCAGCTAGGGAAAACCAAGGTGGAAAATGGCTGGGCTACATGCCGCCACTCCCTGCAGCTCCTCGCACATCCACCATGGCTGGCCATTCACCAAACTATGATCCTGAGCAAGTGGCGAATAACTGGTAAGTCCACAAAAGAAGGTTGATGGTGCTGGGAGTGCCATTGGGCAGACCCACTGGGTAGAATAAAATACTGATTAAAAATTGTTCTCCCTTTCCTCTCCTGGATTGTAAAGCACCTTTGGGATGCAATCTGTATGAAAGGTGCTATATAAATAGGCAGCAACATTCTCTCCTTCCTCTGCTGGATTGTAAAGCTCTTTGGGATCCACTTAGTAGGAAAGGTGCTATATAAAATGGGAGCAACATTCTCTCTCATTCCACTCCTGGATTGTAACACACTTTGGGATACAGTTTGTATGAAAGGTGCTATATAAAAAGGCAGCGACATTCTCTCCCCTCCCTCCGCTGGATTGTAAAGCTCTTTACGATGCAGTTTGTTTGAAAGGCGCTATATAAAAAGGCAGCAACATTCTCTCCCCTTCCTCTTCAGTGTTGAAAAGCACTTTGAGATATAGTTTGTATGATGAAAGGTACTACGTAAAAAGCCAGCAAAATTCTCCCTCCGTCTCCTGGATTATAATGCACTTTGGGATACAGTTTGTATGAAAGGTGTGCTATATAAAAAGGCAACAACATTCTCTCCCTTCCCTGTCCTGGATTATAAAGCACTTTGAGATAACATTTGTATGAAAGGTGCTATATAAGAAGGCAGCAGCATCCCCCCTTTCCTGGATTGTAAAGCACTTTGGGATGCAGTTTGCAGGAAGGGTGGCGTATAAAAAGGCAACAACATTCTCCTTCCTCCCTCTTCTGGATTGTAAAGCATTTTGGGATGCAGTTTATTTGAAAGGTGATATAAAAAAGACAACAGTATTCTCTCCCATTCCTCTCCTGGATGGCAATGCACTTCGGGATACAGTTTGTATGAAAGGTGTATAAAAAGCAGCAACATTCCCCCTCTCCTATTCTGGATTGTAAGGCACTTTGGGGTGCAGTTCATATGAAAGGTGCTGTAAAAAGCAGCAATAGTCTCCCATTCCTCTCCTGGATTGCAGTGCACTTTGGGATGCAGTTTGTATGAAAGGTGCTACATAAAATGGCAGCATTTCTCCCTCCCTATCCTGGATTGTAAAGCACTTTGGGATGCAGTTTGTAGGAAAGGTGCTATATAAAAGGCAGCAACATTCTCCCTTTCTCTCCTGGTTTGTAACACACTTTGGGATGCAGTTTGTAGGAAAGGTGCTATATAAAAAGGCAGCAACATTCTCTCCCTTCCCTGTCCTAGATTGTAAAGCACTTTGAGATAACATTTCTATGAAAAGCACTATATAAGAAGGCAGCAACATTCTCCTGCCCTTTCCTGGATTGTAAAGCACTTTGGGATGCAGTTTGTAGGAAGGGTGGTATATAAAAAAGCAGCAACATTCTCTCCCCTCCCTCTGCTGGATTGTAAAGCCATTTTGAGATGCAGTTTGTTTGAAAGGTGCTATAAAAAAGGCAATAATATTCTCTACCATTCCTCTCCTGGATTGCAATGCACTTTGGGATACAATTTGCATGAAAGGTGTATAAAAAGGCAGCAACATTTCTCTCCCCCCCCCATTCTGGATTGTAAAGCACTTTGGGATGCAGTTTGTATGAAAGGTGCTTTATTAAAAGGCAGCAACATTCTCTACCCTTCCTCTCCTGGATTGTAAAGCACCACTCACCATGGACGACTCACTGACTCAAGTCTCTGACTGACCACTGGTTACAGGCTGCTAAACTCACCTAAATGACTTCACTCACTGTTGGTGGCCTTGGTCTGGACTGACTGTCTGGTGCTCTGCTAGTGCTTAAGGCTGCCACCCCTGATTCCTCCTGGCTCAAGCCATCAAACTCTCAGTCTCAAGGCAGCACTAAGAACATAAGAAAAGCATCGGCAGATGGGGACTGTAAGATCCATCTAGTCTGCCCTAGAAACTACCCCTCCTATGCAGCTTTGTTCCTAACTTGTCCTTTATGTCTGCCCATGTGAGTTTGAACTCCTGATTGTCTTTGATGCTACCAACTCCTGGGGCAGGCTGTTCACGGGTCTATCACTCTGTCTGTGAAGAGTACTTCCTGAGGTTGCCTTTGAACCTTCCTCTACCAGTCTCATATCATGCCCTCTCGTGCGTGCTGCCATGTTCTGTTGAAATAGATTGCCTGTCTGAGCTGCGTTAAATCCCTTCATGTACTTAAATGTTTCAATCATGTCCCCTCTGTTTCTTCTGTGCTCAAGGGAGTATAGGTTCAGCTCCCCGAGTCTTGCTTCATATTACCTGTGATGCAGTCCATGCACCATCGTAGTAGCCCTTCTCTGCACCGCTTCCAAATGGTCAATGTCCTTCTTGAGGTGAGGTCTCCAGAACTGAATGCAGTACTCTAAGTGTGGCCTCACCAAGGACCTGTAGAGGGGCATGATAACTTCCCTCTTCTACTAGAAATACCTCTGCTTATACATCTGAGGATGCCACCTGCTTTCTGTACTGCTTTCTCATCGTTTCCTACCTTTAATTTGTCAGTGATGATTATGCTGAGATCTCGCTCCATTCTTGTCTCCTCAAGTTGATGTCCTGCAGTGTATACTTTTTCCAGGGTTCCTCTTTCCCAAGTGCATTACCTTACACTTTTGGCATTAAATAGTAACTGCCAGTCCCTGGACCAATCCTCTAGCCTTCTAAGGTCATTTTCCATGTTGTCTGCTCCTTCCTTGTGTCCTCTCTGTTGCAGAGTTTTGTATCATCTACAAGCAGGCAAATCTTCCCTGTTAGTCCATTCACTATGTCTACCATAAATATATTAAACAGGATCAGTCCCAGTACCGATCCTCGCGGGACACCACTGGTCACCCTACCCTCCCTTGACAATGATCCATTGACTAGCACTCTCTGGGTCCTATCGTTCAGCCAGTTACTGATCCAGCTGACCATCTTCTGGCCAACTCCCATGTGTTCCAGCTTGTTGGTTAGTCTTCTGTTATGGACAGTGTCAAAGGCTTTGCTGAAATCTAGGTATACAATGTCCACCGCCTCTCCCTGATCTAATGTTCTGGTAACCCAGTCGAAGAAGTCGATCAAGTTGGTTTGACAAGGGCATCCTGCTGTGAAGTCATGTTGCCTTGGATCCATTTTCCAGTATCTGTTAGGTACGCCACTATCCTCTCTTGTAGTAGTGACTCCATCATTTTCCCCACAACTGAAGTCAAACTGACAGGGTGATAATTTCCTGCCTCTTCCTTGTTTCTGCTCTTGTGTAAGGGCACGACGGTTGCCTGTTTCCAATCCTGAGGTATTTTCCCACTGTCTAGTGACTTGTTGAAGAGCTCAGCCAGTGGTGTGGCCAGTTCCTCTCAGAGCTCCTTCAATATCCTAGGGTGTATGCGCCGACCGGTCCCTTGGCTTTTCCACAATCAGTTTATTAGCTTTTTAGGACCCTCTCCCTTGTGAAGAGGCTAGTATCTGCTGTCTATCCAGGTCTCCCAGTCATCCTCCCTCGGGGGGTGGGGAGGGTGCCAGAGAAGATCCTCAACCTTCGTAGGAGTCGTGACTAATGGCAGGTGCAGAAATAGGAGTCTGCATTGGTTCAGCCACCATTACGGGCACTGGAGCAGGAGAGGGTGTTGGGGGAGGAACACCCCCAGGTGGCAAGAATAGTTTCTTCAAGTCCTCCACAGTTTTCCCCTCTCCCAGCAACCATTCAGCAAATTTCTCCTCAAAAGTTTCAGATAGTGGTGGGGGCTGATTCCCCACCGGGTCTTTACTGTCCTTAGTTATCACTCTCCAAGCAGTGAGGGCTCCCTCTGGGGTAATGGTCTGTGGCACTTTGGAGCTATCTATGGGATCCTTAAACTCTACTAGGGCCAGGAAAGTGTGGGTGAGCAGATTAGCATGCCGACCCACCACCACAGGGTTTTGTAAACCTTCCACCTTGGAAAGTACTCCTGCACAGTGTCCGTATTGATACCCAGGGGATGTCCAGGATAAGCATAGCATTTGGGGTCGATCTCCTCCAGTACACCACTCCACCAGCCGTGCACAGCCACTTCTGTCGGGTACCCATTTTTTCTTAACAGTGGTTCGTAAATAAGGCCACTAGAGGACACACAATCCCAGCGGTGAGCCTCCAAGATGTAACCCCTAGATGGCGCTATCCCAGGGCTACTACCCTGCCTGATTTTCCACTAACAGGTTGAGGGCCTGGATCCAATGGCGGTGCCTCCACCCAGAGGTCAGGGTTTGCAATAGTTAAACTAACTTGGTCACAGCCCTCTGGGACACTGCAACCCCTTTCTTCCCACTAGTGGCCCACACAATATATCAGAATTACCTTCACAGTATACACTTACCCCCAGGTCTGGTTCCGGCACTGGGACCTCCTGTGAAATGAGATACAGTGCAACAATCACAGTACAGTACTTTAACATAGACAAATACCTCAGGCAGTATAACTTTGCTGAAACAAGCAGCTCTGATTTATTTAGGGGATATAACAAGGACAGGGGAAATCAGGTTAATTAGCTTATCACTCTAATAATCTACCTATGGCTCTGTGCAAGGCCTATCCCTATCAGTTACTGTCCCTGGGTACCCAAGCCCTAGTGGCTAGTCAAACCGTGGCAGCTGGTAGGGGCCTTTCACACAGAGAAAGGAGAATTAAACAGTCAACCAGTACAGTAATTCCATTTGGATTTAATGTGGCAATTCAACAGGGAGCGACCCTGAATTAGTACTCGACCTCCAAATAAGATAGGGTCCTTCAATGTCAGCAGGGCTCACTTGAGGTACACAAACCTCTTCACACATCCATATAAAAGAAAGCACTATACCAGGCAGGCTGCATCTGTATCCGATCGCAATTACTGCACAATACCGGAGAACACACAGCAGATTCAGTTCCTGACAGACCGAGTGCAATTTTCAGCAATTCTTCCAGTCTTCTACAGGGTGAGCCTGTTTTCTACTCTTCAGAGATTCTTTGATTCTTTTCACAGGACGGATTCAGTCCTAACAAGCTGCAAACCGGAACTCTGGGCCTTAACACGTTTTTGACTAAAACTGCACACTGAAAAAGCACAGGGCTCCTTCCTTCTTCACTGCCAAAGCTCAACTGAAACTCCAACCGACAAAAACGGGCACTTCCTTTGAGTTCCTCCCAGTTCTTGACTGGATTGGCTGTCACTCACAATAGACTGCTGCTGTTGGTCCAAAAGGCACTGAAGTCTAAACTACATCTCCCAGAGTCACTGCCCATACAATCCTCTTGTGGCTGGCTCAGATTATGAGTCAAGTTCTGATTCGTCCAAGGCACCATTTTAGAGCTAGCTTACCCACACTGATTGGTCCAGTTCAGCAGTTCAAAACTAGAATGGGGAACTAGCAGACACTGTTCTGACTGCAAAGAAAGCAGGTTAGACAAACTGTAATTTCATTATTACTGTAAATGATTTCTGGCAAACAGTTACATCTTTCAGATAGGTTCCCTTTGCACTCCTAGTGACTGCAAAATGGAGTGAATTGGCAGCAGCTTGGTACTCAATCAAAGAAACACACAGTCCCCCATACAAACTAATTATGTCTGCAAGCAGACAGCTCTTAAAGAGACAGTACCAGAGGTTCTAAAAACACTCACTGATAAATGGCTTAAATGCCAAACACCATTCAGGCTTGGAGCATTCAAGCAAGCTCCTGGAAGTCTTTTGGGAACCCCCATTTGCAGGGGGGTTACACATATTAATTTATTTATTTGTTTTTGTTAACCAGGTAAGCACACTAGACAACAAGTGCCTATTTTCAGGTGCAACGCGGGAGGTTACAATACAGAAAAACATGGTACATAGTCAAGGTAGCATACAAGCCCGCAATACAGGTGGGCCAGAGAGAATTCAGTACAGGGAACATGGTGCATAGACAGAGTGACATACTCACCCACACACAGGTGGGGCCAGAAGTACAGTATATAGACATGGTACAGAGACAGAGCTAGCAAACATGAGTACAACTACAACTCAAATACGTTAAACCCATAAGGTAACATGGAGGTAGGAGACTACAGGTACAGGTAACTAAGGGGGGAGCAGGATCAGTGAACAGTCCAGGTGTGTGTCAGGAAACAGGCAGGGAGGAGAGTAAACAGTGCAGTAGGGCAGAAAAATAGCGTGGGGACGTCAGGATGTTACAAGGGGTGGAACTGCTACCAATCAGATGCACAATAACAGATATCTGAGTAGTACGAGTTCGCTAAAATGAGGGATAAGATGTGGATGCCCCCTGAGAATGTTCTTATGTGTTTTTTGTTTAGACCCTGTACTAAATACAGCTGACCCACTAATTTAGAGGCCTAGCCCCTTCCTCTCACGTTTCCCCAGCATTAATCCTCGCATTTGCGGAGGATACAGTATGTGCATTACAGTACAGGATGAGACGTGGTATTAGAGCTTTAAAACACCTTGATGGATCTGAGAATGTATCAGTTTCTGAAATAAACAGGAATAAAAGCAATTTTTTTTTTATCCAACTGAATGCCACTCAGTGGGGGAAGGGAATTCTTTAGTCACAGGATCCAGTAAAAATCCTGGGGGTTACATTTGACTCTCAGACAATTGGTCAGATTAATTGGCACTTGGAAAGACAAAGGTCGATAGATGGTAACAAACTTAGATCTGCAGAAAAAAGAGTTTATGTTGTTAAGGCCTTCTTCCTACCTATGTTTCTGAACCTGTATTATACATTATCCCCCTCCTGTTGAGTAGGAAACACCTATTTTCAGTCTGTTTTGCCAGAGGATTTGGAGCAGTCGCCTCAGTCTAATCGACAGGGCTTTAAGTCACCTTTTGGTTTTGCAAGGCGGTTTAAACACGATGCATCCTATTCCATTCTTTTATGGCTTGTTTATCTTTGTAAATCTTACCCCAGTTTTTGGCTTCTGTACAAAACCCCCGAGTTGTGTGTTTCTCAGACATAATTACTACATTAATTCCTTTACTTCAAGTTACAAGACTTACCTTAAAACAGAGCCAGTCCCCTCGGGCCTCTGTTTATGTTAAAAAGCAATTAAAAAAATGCTTAAGTGGAGGGTTTCTGAACACATATTTTGTTACACGGTACTAGGAAAGGCCTTTTTCAGTTGATCTTACACCCTTCGGTTTCCATGGGACCTCAGTTTCCAGCTTGTTCTGCACAACAGTCAAAGGAGGTGTGTCAGCAGCTAATTGCCCCCTGTATCCCAGTGAGGATGTGGGGCATGGTATGGTAAACCTGCTGTATTCACTTGGGAGAAGGGTTCAATAATTTACATTAAGCCATAGAGGAATTTTACTGCTCAAAGGAATCCTGCTTGTAGCCGTTGAAAACAGTTTCACATCTATATTTGGACTGTCTGTACAGAAAGTGTCATTGGAAAAGGTTAAGCCATTATTTTCTTTACTAATGCATCATATCTTAGTATCAAGTCTTATCCCCAGTGGAAAAATTATCCCCTAGCACATTAAGGGTCATTTTTTGCTTGCTTTATGTACCATATCTGGCGAGCAAGATGCTCGTTGCTCCTGCAGCAAAATGAGATCTCTACAGAAGCTTTACTTGTGACTATTGAAACAATCATTAATACACATTTGTCACTGCCGAATGTTCGTCACTTGCACTACTGCTGTACCGGATCTTGCTTGTACACATTTTTACTATGTATTTACCCAAGATGGACCAGGTGAGATGTAATATGTCATTTGCAATGGGGTCCTGATTTTATACATTTTATACCGCATTTACCCAGGATAGTAGAGGTGAGAAGCGATGTCTCGTTTTTACTGGGATCCTGCCTTTTTAATGTATTTTTGTTGGACAGATCATTTTAGATGCAATGTCTCCTTTTCGGTGGGCTTCTGCTCTAGGGTCCTGTTTCTTATACAGTTTTGCAGTACACTTACCCAGGATAACGCAGCCGAGATGTAGTATCTTATTTTCAGCGGGGTCCTGCTTTAACACAGCTTTGTACTGTATTTACCCAGGATAGGACACCTCAGATGCTATCTGGTTTTCAATGGGATCATGCTTTTCCCAGTGTTTGCTCTGTTTTTACCCAGGATAACACAGCCAAGATGCAATTTCTCATTTTCGATGGTGTCCTGCTTTTACCCATTTTTATTGTAACCCCTAGATGGCGCTATCCCAGGGGCTACTACCCCTGCCTGATTTGCCACTAACAGGTTGAGGGGCCTGGATCCGATGGTGGGTGCCTCCACCCAGAGGTCAGGGTTTGCAATAGTTAAACTAACTTGGTCACAGCCCTCTGGGACACTGCAACCCCGTTTCTTCCACTAGTGGCCACACAATATATCAGAATTACCTTCACAATATACACTACCCCCAGGACTGGTTCAGGCACAGGGACCTCCTGTAAAATAAGATACAGTGCAACAATCACAGTACAATACTTTAACATAGACAAATACCTCAGGCAGTATAACTTTGCTGAAACAAGCAGCTCGGATTTATTTAGGGGATAACAAGGACAGGGGAATCAGGTTAATTAGCTTATCACTTTACTCATCTACCTATGGCTCTGTGCAGGCCTATCCCTACCAGTTACTGTCCCTGGGTACCCAAGCCCTAGTGGCTAGTCCAAACCGTGGCAGCTGGTAGGGCCCTTTCACAGAGAAAAAAATAGTTAAACAGTCAGCAGTACAGTAATTCCATTTGGATTCAATGTGGCAATTCAACAGGGAGCGACCCTGAATTAGTACTCACGACCTCCAAACAAGATAGGGTCCTTCAATGTCAGCAGGGCTACTCTTCAGCTCCACAAGACTCCTCACACATTTATATGGCAAACTGTAACAGGCAAAAGTCCTTTAATGGCAGCAGGATTCACTTGAGCTACACAAGCCTCCTCACACATTTATATGGTGAACAGTAACAGGCAAAAGTCCTTTAATGGCAGCAGGATTCACTCGAGCTACACAAGCCTCCTCACATTTATATGGTAAAAGAAAGTACTATACCAGGCAGGCTGCTTCTCTATCCGATCGCAATTACTGCACAATACCCGGAGAACACACAGCAGATTCAGTTCCTGACAGACCGAGTGCAATTCAGTAATTTCTCCAGTCTTCTACAGGGTGAGCCTGGTTTCTACTCTTCAGATATCCTTTGATTCTCTTCACAGAATGATTCAGTCCTAACAAGCAGTTACACAAGCTGCAGACCGGAACTCTGGGCCTTACACCGTTCCGACTAAAACTGCACACGTAAAAGCACAGGGCTCCTTCCTCTTCACTGCCAGAGCTCAACTGAAACTCCCGCAGACAAAACGGCACTTCCTTTGAGTTCCTCCCAGTTCTTGGCTGGATTGGCTGTCATTCACAATAGACTGCCCCTGTTGGTCCAAAAAGGCGAAGTCTAAACTACATCTCCCAGAGTCACTGCCCATACAATCCTCTTGTGGCTGGCTCAGATTACGAGTCCAAGTTCTGATTCATCCAAGCCACCATTTTAGAGCTACCTTAACCCACACTGATTGGTCCAGTTCAGCAGTTCAAAACTAGAATGGGGAACTAGGCAAACACAGTTCTGGCTGCAAGGAAAGCAGGTTAGACAAACTGCATTTTCATTATTACTCTACATGATTTCTGGCAAACAGTTACATCTTTCAGATAGGTTCCCTTTGCACTCCTAGTGACTGCAAAAATGAAGTGAATTGGCAGCAGCTTGAGTGGTACTCAAGCAGAGAAGCACACAGTTCCCCCATACAAACTAATTATGTCTGCAAGCAGACAGCTCTTAAAGAGACAGTACCAGAGGCTCTAAAAGCACTCACTGATAAATGGCTTAACATACAAATACCATTCAGGCTTGGAGCATTCAAACAAGCTCCTGGAAGTCTTTTGGGAACCCCATTTGCAGGGGGTTACACCTTCCTGACCTGGGAAAGCTTGACATCTGCGTCAAGCAAGTACCCTAAGTTTCAACTGCAACCATATACATTTGCATTAGGCTCACACATGTAATCATCAGTCAATACATCATTTTACCAAGAACACATTTCTGAAACATTGCAGTACATCACTCTTTACACAGTATTACACCATTGTACCATAACTCAAGTTATTTCCTCTTGTACATGAAACCTGAAGAGGGCCCTTCCTATCAGTTACCTTGGGGCTGGACGGGCAAGGGCACCATACTAGAAGGGCAACACAAGTAAATGGAGTTAGCACTGGCGCTCAGTTTGAGCAATGAGCTCGGGGACACATACACTCCTTTATGGACAACATTGAGAGGCAAGTCCACAGACCTCCCAAGGGAATCATAACTGAGGTGCACCACAGGCTTTACAGCTCGACCAGTCTTTCTAGGGGAACTGTTACAGTCTCTGCACTCTGAGCCTCATTTTCAGCATTGTCCTCACTTGTCAGAGTCTCCATGGGGGTAGAGAGGCTAGAACTTGGGGCACTTTCAGCTCCAGGAGTTATAGTTTCTGAGTCCACAACATTTGGCTCACATGGAGAGCTTTCGGACACTGGCAGTGGACTGTCAGGGCACTCAAAATACTCTTCTTGTTCTGGTGTGTAACCCCTAGATGGCGCTATCCCAGGGGCTACTACCCCTGCCTGATTTGCCACTAACAGGTTGAGGGGCCTGGATCCAATGGCGGGTGCCTCCACCCAGAGGTCAGGGTTTGCAATAGTTAAACTAACTGGTCACAGCCCTCTGGGACACTGCAACCCCTTCCCCACTAGTGGCCCACACAATATATCAGAATTACCTTCACAGTATACACTTACCCCCAGATCTGGTTCCGCACTGGGACCTCCTGTGAAATGAGATACAGTGCAACAATCACAGTACAGTACTTTAACATAGACAAATACCTCAGGCAGTATAACTTTGCTGAAACAAGCAGCTCTGATTTATTTAGGGGATATAACAAGGACGGGGAAATCAGGTTAATTAGCTTATCACTCTAATAATCTACCTATGGCTCTGTGCACAGGCCTATCCCTATCAGTTACTGTCCCTGGGTACCCAAGCCCTAGTGGCTAGTCAAACCGTGGCAGCTGGTGGGGCCCTTTCACACAGAGAAAGGAGAATTAAACAGTCAGCAGTACAGTAATTCCATTTGGATTTAATGTGGCAATTCAACAGGAGCGACCCTGAATTAGTACTCACGACCTCCAAATAAGATAGGGTCCTTCAGTGTCAGCAGGGCTCACTTGAGGTACACAAACCTCTTCACACATCCATATAAAGAAAGCACTATACCAGGCAGGCTGCATCTGTATCCCAATCCAATTACTGCACAATACCGGGAGAACACACAGCAGATTCAGTTCCTGACAGACCGAGTGCAATTTTCAGCAATTCCTCCAGTCTTCTACAGGGTGAGCCTGGTTTCTACTCTTCAGAGATCCTTTGATTCTTTTCACAGGACGGATTCAGTCCTAACAAGCTGTTACACAAGCTGCAGACCGAACTCTGGGCCTTAACACGTTTTTTGACTAAAACTGCACACTGAAAAGCACAGGGCTCCTTCCTTCTTCACTGCAAAGCTCAACTGAAACTCCAACCGACAAAACCGGCACTTCCTTTGAGTTCCTCCCAGTTCTTGACTGGATTGGCTGTCACTCACAATAGACTGCTGCTGTTGGTCCAAAAGGCACTGAAGTCTAAACTACATCTCCCAGAGTCACTGCCCATACAATCCTCTTGTGGCTGGCTCAGATTATGAGTCAAGTTCTGATTCGTCCAAGGCACCATTTTAGAGCTAGCTTACACCCACACTGATTGGTCCAGTTCAGCAGTTCAAAACTAGAATGGGGAACTAGCAGACACAGTTCTGACTGCAAAGAAAGCAGGTTAGACAAACTGTAATTTCATTATTACTCTAAATAATTTCTGGCAAACAGTTACATCTTTCAGATAGGTTCCATTTGCACTCCTAGTGACTGCAAAATGAAGTGAATTGGCAGCAGCTTGGATGGTACTCAATCAAAGAACACACAGTCCCCATACAAACTAATTATGTCTGCAAGCAGACAGCTCTTAAAGAGACAGTACCAGAGGTTCTAAAAACACTCACTGATAAATGGCTTAAATGCCAAACACCATTCAGGCTTGGAGCATTCAAGCAAGCTCCTGGAAGTCTTTTGGGAACCCCCATTTGCAGGGGGGTTACAGGTGTATCACCAGTCTGCCGCAATCCATCATTTTCCTCCCCTGAAAGCTCAAACAGTTCAACCATGCACAGTGATTCCATTTCATCTGATCTGATGCTTTGCACTTCACTTTCTGGGAGCATTTGCTCCAGGGACAAAGCTGGGGGCTTAGACAGTCCAGAAGTCCCAGCTTCGTCTCCAGTATTGACTAGGGGATTGCCCTGAAACAATTGACTCAGTTCAAGAAGGATAGTATTCAAAGTCACTCACTTTCTTCTGATATGGACTGACAGTCTTGCTCAACTGGGACTTGTGGAGGGAACACTTTAACTCTGCTTCTGTAGGTGCAGACTTTCTTGATCTTTTCTTAGCAGCAGCTCTAGTCACTGGTCCAGAGGGGCATCTTCTGGGGCTCAGACTCAATCAAGATTTGTCAATGGGCAGTAAATGATTTCTATGCATTGTTTTTACATCTTTGAATTAATCTCAGGCCTTACTTTGTACACTGGCAGATCATCTAGTTTGCCCACTACAATGTGAGGGAGATGGTGCCATCTGTCAGCAATCTTGTGTTTGCCATGCAGTCCCAGATTTCTTAGCAATACCGATCTCCTCCTGGAGTTCCTGTGCTTTCACCTTTTATCATACCTTCTTTGTTGGCCAGATTTCTTTTGGCAGCCATGGTTTGACCAGTTAGTACGCATGAGTTAGCTGGGCCTTTAACTTTTGCACATACTGTAAATAGTTGTCAGCTTGAACCCCATCAGGAGAGACCCCAAAACACACATCTACGGTAGTCGAGCTTCTCTTCCAAACATCAAGCGTAGGGGAGAACCCAGTGGCATCACTTTTGGTGCAGTTATAAGCATGTACCAGGGTGCTAATTTGTTGGCTCCATCTGGACTTGTCCTTTCGGTGCAGGGTGCCTAGCATATCTAGCAAAGTGCAGTTGAAACGTTCAGGCTGTGGGTCCCCTGGGGGTGGTAAGGAGTGGTTCTGGACTTCCGATCTCCACAGAGAAGCATCTCTTTGATCAGGACGACTCTCAAAGTCTCTCCTTGATCAGAATGGATTCTTTGTGGAGCCCGTACGTGAACAAAAAAGTTTTCTACAAGTACTTTGGCCACAGTGGATGCTTTCTGGTCTTTGGTGGGAAAGCTTGGGCATATCTCGTGAAATGGTCAGTGACCACCAGCACATTACTGATATTTCTTTGATCTGACTCCAAACTCAGAAAATCAATACAGACCAGCTCCATGGGTGCACTGGTGGTGATGTTAACAAGGGGGGCAGCCCTCTGGGGCAAAGCTTTCCTCTGTAAGCAGCGACTACAAGTTTGAATGTGTTGCTCCACATCAGCCCCCATCTTAGGCCAATAGAATCTGGATCTCACCAAGTCAAGTGTTCTGTCTATACCGAGGTGCCCCATGTGGTTGTGAAAGGACATCAGTACTGAGTTTCGAAAGGCAGTGGGCAGCACTAGTTGTTGTTTGTCTACTTGTCCCCCTCTGTCTACTGTTTCTCTGTATAACAGTTTATTGATCAGTTTCAACTTAGGACCTTCTTTTTATAACAGTGCAGTTCTCAAATCAGTGGAGCGTAATTTGGACACATCTTTTCCTGCATAGAGGGCTTCTAAAGCTGCTTTGATCATGGGATCGCGGGATTGAGCCCGCCGAATACTGTCATTGTCCAGCTGAGGCAGTGCACCAATGTCTATTGCAGAAAAGTGGCAATAAGCATCAGGTATGCAATTCTCAGAGGGTCCCAAGCAATCCACCATGCAGTCCACTGCGTCCGTGGACATTTGTTCCTCCCTGTCAAACTTCCAGCAGAGTGCCCAAATGTCAGGTTCTGCCAATCGGACCCAATCATTCTGGGGAACAGGCCTCTGGGAGAGAGCATCAGCATCTATGTGGTTCAGACCTGCTCGGTATTCGAGAGCATAGTCATATGTAGATAATGCAGAAAGCCACCTATGGCCAGTGGCATCCAACTTAGTTGAGGTCTGCACATAGGTCAAAGGATTATTGTCAGTTTTACTAGTATTTTAGCCCCATACAAGTACTCATGGAATTGGTCAACAATAGCCCACTTCAAAGCTAGGAACTCTAACTTATGTACAGGATAGTTCTTTTGGATGGGGTCAGGCTTCTACTGGCAAAGGCCACTGGTCTCAGGCCATTGTCAGCTCTTGGTACAATACAGCCCCCAACCCTTGCAAGCTAGCATCAGTGTGCAGGATGTAAGGTTTTCTTGGATTGGCATAGGCCAGCACTGGAGCATGGGTAAGTTGATATATGATCTCATGAAAAGCAGTCTCACAATCAGAAGTCCAGCGGGCCCCAAATACTTCACTCGGACGAAAATACACTCTTTCAGTCTTGAGGCGCTGACTTTTAGTATTTTTGTGGGTTGGGGATACCCTTGAGTAAGGTTAAGTAAAGGCGGATCACTCTTGAATAGTCCTTGATGAGAGCGCCGATAATAACCACAGAATCCAGGAATCTTTGCAGTTCTTTTTAGATTTTGGGCTGTGGCCAGGTGGTCAAGGCCTCAACTTTACTTGGGTCGGTCTCTATTCCCTCGGTGGATACTATGTGTCCCACATACTTTACTGATGTTTGAAAGAATTGACACTTATCAATGGACAGTTTAAGGCCAAAGTCCTCCAGTCGGTCCAATACCTTAAATAATCTGCTCTCATGTTCCTCCAGTGAGCTGCCAAACACAATAACATCATCTAGGTATACCAGGCACTCTAGTAAGTTCATGTCCCCCACTGCACGCTCCATCAATCGTTGAAAAGTGGCTGGGGCACCTGAAATCCCTTGAGGCATCCTCATGAATTCATAGAAGCCAAGCGGACAGATAAAGGCTGTCTTCTCACGGTCCTCTGGGGCCATCGGGATCTGGTAGTACCCACTGCGGAGATCTAGCACAGAGAACCACTTGCTCCCGTTTAGGCAGTCCGAAGCATCCTGAATGCGGGGCATTGTGTACTGATCAGGGATAGTCCGCCGGTTTAAGGTGCGATAATCCACGCACATCCTTACTGTCCCATTCTTTTTCCTCACTACCACAACGGGGGAAGCATAAGGGCTTCTGGATTCTTGTATTACACCAGCAGCTAGCGTCTCTTGCAGATGCCGTCTCACATCATCTATATCAGCAGGTGCCAGGCATCGAGACCTCTCACGAAATGGTCTTTCGTCATGCAGCCGGATATTGTGCTCAGCTCCTTGCACGCATCCTACATCCCATTCCTTTAAAGAAAACACCTGGTCTCTCTGGGCAAGCTTCTCACTGATCCTCACTTTCCATTCAGCTGGCAACGGTGAGTCGCCGAAATCAAACAAGTCAGGCGTTACTCTGTCATTCTTCCTCGAACTCTTGCTGCTGGGTAGCACTGCAGTGTCTGCACAATGCACATTAGCCAGGATGCAACCTCTATTTACTCGAATGTCTCTTTCAGACACCTTATGAACTTGGACCATTACCCTTCTGGCATAAGCATGGGCTCTAGCGGGCAAAATACTAGGCTTGACCAGCAGTCCCTCTGGCAATTTTCCATCGCCTGGTGCATCCAACATTAATATTTTATTCTTAACATCCTTTCTGATCACGGACCTCTCCCTGTAAGGTACACTGGGCATTTGGCACCAGGATCAGAGACTCAGGATCCTTCTTCCATACAATTCCGACCGGTTTCTCTGGTTCTATTTTTCAGCATCTCTCTGTGCCTCATAGGCCTTCTTAATTAAAGCCGAACTCTTAAAGCTCTACTAGTCTTTGACCCCTGTTTTCATAACACAACTGTGCCAGCCTTCCGAACATATGAGCATTTGTTCCAATCAACAAAGGGACACCATCATACAGTCCAGTGGGGACACACTAAGGCTAGGGTCTCTACTTGTTCAGCCACTCCAGCCAACGGAGGTGGGAAAGACAGTCAAATTCGGATATACCGGAATAGGGTAGGCCTTCTCACTTAACCCCATACATGCAGTCCTTCTAATGGTTGTAAGGGTACATCTGAAAATGCTTCTGATACCAATCCTGGAACATAATTGTCACTTGGGAGCCACTGTCTAATACAGCTCTTATAGACACTCCATTCACCCTTTACAGTGGTCTCCATGGAGGACCCACTATTCTGGACCAGTCTGGAGAGGCAGTGAGTGGGGCCTGGGCAACTGACCTTGCCACAAAGAGCGTGAGTTAGCATTTTGGTGCCCTCACTGGGATCATTTTGTGCACCTCTTAACCACTGATTTGTCCTCCAAGCTCTCCTTGTAGCCTATATGCAACTTTGTCAGTGTCTTTTGGGGACCGCATTCCTCTTCATGTGCCCATCCTTCCGCAATTATAGCAAAACATACTCTGGAGTTTGACCTGGCTGAGGCACCACACTGGGAGCCAGGGCGGGGTGCTACTAACTGGAAACCTTGGTGCCATCTCTGTCGCGCGTGATAAGCATTTGAGACATCTCGTCAGTTTCTCCACTTCCATGGTCAAGGAATTGAGTTTGGAGCTGTTATCAGCAGGAGATACATGGGTGGGTACCCCACTCCACATGAGATGCAGTCGGATATAGGTGGGGCCCGTACTTGCAGGCGTGGCCTTCATAAAGGGACTGTTTTTGAATTCCGGATCTCTCAACAGTTCGCCCCATTGTGGCATATCTTTTTCCTTGTCAGAGCACTCATTGACTGCCAACCTCTGCCCCCGAACTTCACTTGATGGGCCACCCTCAGTCACTCGGGTCGTAGCCGCAGCTATTGGTGCAGGTCCCTCCTGAGGTCGCCTTTTCTCAACTCCTCGAATTTCTCTCATTAACTCATCATATGAGAGTGGGGATTCCAGTCGATTTGCCAGGCGTAACTGAAGCAGCAGCAGTTCTGAGAAGAGGGCAGACTTAAGGATCCTGTCCAGCCTGGATCGGTCCAGTTCAATCGCTGGCAAACTACCCTTTCTGAGGCATTTTTGCAACAATTTTTCCAGCCGAGATACATACACAGACAACAACTCCCCTTGGTACTGTTGTGCATTTCTTACTCTCCACCACAGATCCTCATCAGAATCTGGGCTCCCATACACATTCTCCAGGGCCCCAAGATAGGCCTGTGCAGTCACTTCAGGGTTACTGGCCCGTTTAGCACGGATGGTAGCCAGGGCAGGACCTCGGAGGCTCTCACTAACCCTCTTTCACTTTTCGGCTTCGAGCATTGCCATTCTAGCACTTGGGGCAACATAGTCTATCCAGGTCTCCCAGTCATCCTCCCTTGGGGGTGGGAGGTGCCAGAGAAGATCCTCAACCTTCGGTAAGAGTCGTGACTAATGGCAGGTGCAGAAATAGGAGTCTGCATTGGTTCAGCCACCATTACGGGTACTGGAGCGGGAGGGTGTTGGAGAGAACACCCCAGGTGGCAAGAATAGTTTCTTCAAGTCCTCACAGTTTCCCTTCCCCAGCAACCATTTAGCAAATTTCTCCTCAAAAGTTTCAGACAGTGGTGGAGGCTCATTCCCCACAGGTCTTTACTGTACTTAGTTATCACTCTCCAGGCAGTGAGGGCTCCCTCTGGGGTAATGGTCTGTGGCACTTTGGAGCTATCTATGGGATCCTTAAACTCTACTAGGGCCAGGAAAGTGTGGGTGAGCAGATTAGCATGCCG